>ML677381.1:19417837-19565125 GCA_007922305.1 Dermatemys mawii | reverse complement strand
ACCAGATAGCAAGTGTGGAAAAATTGGGATGGGGGTGGGAGGTAATAGGAGCCTATAAAAGAGAACCCCAAAATCAGGACTGTCCCTATAAAATTAGGACATCTAGTCACCCTATTATAGGGTGACCTGATGTTCCAATTTTGGGGCTTTTTCTTATAGACTCCTATTGCCCCCACCCCACCTTGATTTTTTTCACCCTTGCTATCTGGTCATAACATCATTAGACTATCTTGCTATTAAACTAACTTGTCTGCACATCGTGACTACTACATTGACAGTACTAACAGCTAATATGATTATAGTATGTGCTGTACTACCTAGCACATTCACTTTCCTGGCAGCAATGCAGGTGCAGACCTGTCTGTAGACCCAACTATATACAGTTTAGTGAAGAATTCTATGCTGCTAGTAACCGACAGTCTGCTTCATACTGCAGACTCCTTTGTAACCTGCTTGCAGGTAGTACAAAATGCCAGACCAAGTTTTGCCCTTTCTATACCAAGGACTATCTGTGTGTGCGTGCAGACATAGTTATACAACCGTATCAGCACACACATGACTGAACAGCTAAAGGCAAATTGTTTTATGCACAGTCTCTAGACTAATACAGAGTAACCCTGAATAGCAGAGGAAAACTGTGGCAGAGGCCTCATGCTGAGGGCAGGTCTATATTTAAATGCTGCAGTGGCACAGCTGCATTGCCATTGTGCTTTAGTGAAGACTCGGTCTATGCCAGGAAGGGCTTTGGTTGGTGTAGGTAGTTTGCTGCCCCAAGAGGTGGAACTTTGGTTGATGAGGGACTTCGCCAGTCTTTAACTGCTGCAACAAACTGCACTGAACTAACTGGGATCAGGATTATTCAGCTACTGCCTGTCAATGCACTTGTTAGCTTACTGAGTAAACATTTTCAACTGCTGAAATCCATGGAGCTCTTAGATAAAACAGCTAATAATGAATTATCTTAAATGACTTAAGATATCAGAGGTGTGAGGGTATCAAGCCTTTGTTTGGCAAAACTATAGAGATTTCATAAACTTTTTTTAAAAAAGCAGGGGTGGGGGGATGTTCATAAACAAAACACCTTGACAAGGTCATTCTTTTGAAATGAAGGGCTTGGTGCCAAATAGGCCTAGTCTACCCCTATAACTTAGGTCATCCTAGTCACGTTGCTCGGGGATATGGAAAAGAAAGTCACCCTGTGTGACATCCTTTGGTCTGCCCAACCCCCACTGCAGATGGAGTTAGTTTGACAGAGTTTCTGTTGAGCTAGCTAGTGCCTCAAGGGAGTGGATTACTACAATGAGTAGGATCCTTTCTGTCATTATAGTAAGCCACAACTAGAGTGGTATAGCTGCTGCATCACTACTTGTAGTGTAGGCATACCCTAGAGGTAGAGAGTATCGGGCTTGGTTGTGGGGGGATTCAGTATTCCACTGAAATATGCAATTGGAATTTTTATTTTAGTTCAGCACATCTAATACTGTAGATGAAGGCTTGACTAACAGCATATATTAAGGAGTAAAGTTGAACACTTTTTTTTGCTTTCTACAATTATTGTAGTGGATCACTATAATAGTATGTCTCTTATTGGAGTTCCACAAGAATAGGTGATGGACACTAGACCAATCTCCCTATCCATCAAAATTTTATGTCCTTTTTTGCAACAATCTGTGTAAATAAATGCCTTGTGTATTGACTTCAGCTAAAGATTGGGCTCCTGCTGCCATTGAAGTAAACAGAAAATTTACTACAGAGGTCAGTGGGAGCAGGCCTTTAGTATCTCATCCAAAATTTCCCTTAAGTGTGTAATCTAGTAATATCTTAAATATGATTAAATGATAGTAACATGAAAAACTGTCACTTGGGAACTACTTTAGCCTCCATTCGCCTGCCTTTTGTTTATTGATTCATAGAAATAAATCCTGTCCAATTTTTAACTTTGTCTAATACTCAAAATGGATTCTAGATATCAGCATGCAGTTCCAGTGCTATATGGTAAACATGTGTGAAGTAGGAATAGCAATTCAGGTATGTTAAGTTTAGGGGCTTAACTATTAACTAAGTTTTTAACCTGCTACTTGATGGCTAAACTTGTTTCCTTTTGAAGATTATCCAACAGAAAACCATGAAAAGCTTGGTTTTAGTGGAGGGGAGGAGAACGGGGGACTAGCTTATTTTCTGGCAGAAAGTTGCTCTTCAGAATATCTGCATTAAAAGGACTAACAAAATGAGCCCAGTTTGAGTGAAAGTATATGTAATATTAATCTGTTAATTTAACTTGCACCTCTGCCCAAGTGATAGTACTAATCTCAAAAGATAAAGTTCAGACAACTGAAGATTATTTTCAATTTGAACACACTATTTGCTTCTAGGGGAATTCTGCACCATTGTGTGGACACAGATGTTCTTGCCCTCCACCGATTTCTTTGCTTCCCTGTGGAAAAATGACTTCTGACAGGGAAGCTGCAAGAGCTGTCATGCATCCCTCCCTAGCAGTTTGGGCATGCTGTTTCTGGCATATGGAGAGCTGGCTGGTGGGTCCTACCCTGCACCAGACTCAGCTGCTAATCCTGTCTGGGCTGGCAGGAGGACAGGACTTCCTTTTCCCCTTCAGGGAGCAACAGGAGCATGATAAGACCCACTCTCAGACACTCCCCCCAGGTGCAGGAAGTTCCACACCCCACTCCACCTCTACTCCCTGCCCCAGTGCTCCTCAGCCATGGTGGAGAGTGGGGGGTCACTGGAGAGCTGCTCATCTATCAATCATCCCTGTCTTTCCTGCAGCTGCACCCCATCCTAGCACGTAGACCATACCCCCTGCACTCAAACCTCCATTGTGACTAGCCTCACTTGTACCAACCCCTACCCAGCCCCAGCCTGTTGCAGCTGGACCCCCACTTAGCTTCCCTACACTGACTGCCCTACTGAGCCCCAGTTTACCTTCTCTTGGACCCCCTCAGAGTCCTGGACCCCCCAATGAGCCCCCTGGGCATCAGATCCCCCTGCACCATGGTCCCCCACTAAGCTACTTGCACCCAGACTACCCCACACAACACTCTTCACCACACCTGCATCCAGGGGCAAGGACTGGGTGTGTGTGTGTTTGAGTGGGCAAAAAGACTGAGGGCATGGTTACACTTATAAGATTATAGCGCTATTGGTTATAGCGGTCCCCTTATACAGTAATATGAATAGCACTATTGTATGTCCACACTGAGATGCTCCAGCGTTATAGCATGGCCATATTTGCGGCACTTAATGCGGCATTAAGAGCAGCGCATTAGGGCATGTATCCCACAGTACACCTCTTCCTGATCTGGCGCAATGGCTTGTGGGAGGGGGGGTGTCACTTGCGAGGCATTCTGTATCCTGTTTTAACTACCCATGATGCTTTTTGGCATATCCCAGCAATCCCTGTTTCCTTCCACCTCCGGCACCATCTTTCAACGGTTTCAGCAAGGCACGCTCCGTCTTCCATTGTCGTGTGCTGCAATGAATCCAGAACTGCTGAGGAACATGCTGACGACTGTTGCCAGCACATCTGTGTGCAGTGGAGTTAATCCTTGACATACAGGATGACAGTGATGAGTCTGAAGACGAGATCGAAGCGGTGAATGTGTTTGACACAAAGCTTCTTGTCTCATTAACGGACATGCTCACGGCCGTTGAACGCCGCTTCTGGGCACGGGAAACGAGCACTGAGTGGTGGGATCGCATCGTCATGCAAGTCTGGGACGACAAGCAGTGGCTGCATAACTTTCAAATGAGAAGCCACTTTCATGGGACTGTGTGCTGAACTCGCCCCCGCCCTGCAGCGCAAGGACACCAGATTGAGAGCTGCCCTCCCCGTGGAGAAGCGGGTGGCTATCGCGATTTGGAAGCTGGCTACACCAGACAGCTACAGATCTGTGGCCAACCAGTTTGGGGTTGGAAAGTCGACCGTTGGAGTTGTGCTGATGCAAGTGTGCAGGGCCATTAATCGCATCCTGCTACAAAAAATCGTGACTTTGGGTAACGTGCATGACATTGTTGCTGGCTTTGAAGAAATGGGTTTCCCTAACTGTGGAGGGGCGATAAATGGGACCCATATACCTATTCTGGCACCCGCCCACCTAGCAGACGAGTACGTTAACCGAAAGGGGTACTTCTCCATGGTTCTCCAGGCGCTTGTGGATCACGGTGGGCGTTTTACTGACTAACGCTAGCTGGTCTGGAAAGGTGCATGACGCACGCATCTTCCGCAACATGGGCCTGTTCCTGAAGCTACAAGCCGGGACTTTTTTCCCAGACCAGAGGATCCCCATGGGGGAAGTGGAAATGCCCATAGTGATTCTTGGCGACCCCGCTTACCCTTTAATGCCCTGGCTCATGAAACCCTACAGAGGGAGCCTGGACAGCAGTCAGGAAAGGTTCAACTACAGGCTTAGCCGGTGTCGAATGACTGGAGTGTGCTTTTGGGTGTCTCAAGGCATGCTGGTGCTGTCTTTATGGTAGGCTAGACTTGGCCGAGGGTAGTATCTCCACTGTTATTTCTGCATACTGTGCCCTACATAATCTTTGTGAGCGGAAGGGCGAAGGCTTCACTCAGGCATGGTCCTTGGAGGTTCAATGCCTGGAGGCCACATACGCCCAGCCAGAGAGCAGGGTTCTTAGAGGGGACCAGCGCAAGGCTGTTAGGATCAGGGAAGCCTTGAGGGAGCATTTTGAGGCTGAAAGCCAGTTCTAAAGTGAGGTGTAGACGGAGGGAGGGAGGGAACATTCTTTTAATAGGAACAGGCATTTGCTTTTCTGTAGCCTGTAATAATGTATGTACACTTAATAAAGAAACCCCTTTATTAAGAAGAGAATTCATTTATTGAACAGGTACTTTGGTTGCTGAAAGAAAATATTGTGATGCGTGTGAGGGGGAAGCCAGGGGAGGTGCAATGGGGGTGGCATGGGGTCAGTTAGAGATTGGACTATGTCTGGGTCTCTGAGTCTCCAGTGGCCATGTCCCCCAAACCCCATTTGCAGAGGGCAGTAAGGCATGTTATTAGGGGTTGACTGCAGTGGATAATGGTCCGGGGTTTGGGTGTTTGGTGAAGACAGAGGGGTTGGAGGCAGCTGTGGATGGTGATAACCATATAGCTGATGATAGTGGTCTGCAGGGTACTGAGGCACAGAAGGGGAAGGGATTTGGGGCAAATGATTGGGGTGGAGAGCGCGGTGCTTCTCCTCCTGAAGGGTGACAATCTGCTGCATAGTCTCCAATTGAAGCTGCAGTAATGAGAACAGCTTATCGGTGCTTTTCCGGTGGTGAATCGCATTCTCCTTCCACGCATTCTCCTTCCGCGCCTTCTCCCTCAACTTGCTCTCGTTCTCCCTCCACCTCTGTGCAACTTGATTCTCCGTTACAGCCTGTTGCATTACTTGCTGTACAGGATCCTCTTTGCTCCTTTGTGGCTGCTTCCTCAGTCGCCTCAGCCTCTCAGCTGTTGATAAGAGCGATGGCACAGGGCTCAAGGACGACCCTTCTAGAATAAAAAGATACATTTAACAGTGGTTCTCTTGTGAAGAGCAGACATGCCTATGATTCCCCCGCATTCCCCATTTGCCTGTCCCGCAGAGAGCACAGATACAGCAACGGATCTCCTGCCATGGTGAGTGCACTCCAGAGGCAAGGAAAATGATTTTTTTCCCTGCCCCAGACAAGCTGTGCTGGGGGAGGGGGTGGGGAGTGCTGGTAAGTTGCAGGAGTCCCACTCTGAGCAGCAGGCAGGGGGAAGGATTTCTTCCCTGCCCTGAAAAGCTGTGGCGGTGGGGTGCCAGGAAGTAGCAGGAGCCCCACTCTGAACACTGTTCCAACATTCTCCGTAGGTGTTTGTCCTGGAAGATATCTCGTTGCTTCGAGTCACTGAGGAACAAAGGGAAAGGATCTTAATGAGATGCGGCTTCCGCCCAGGGCCATATGCAGCTTGCCTATGTACAGCAATGCTCCCCCCACCCATTGTAGCACAGTGGCGGGGACTAGTGACCGGGACAGGGGCTACGCTGGCTCTCCCGGGAAACCTGCGCAGGCGCATTGCAAGCGCTCTTATTGAGACCTTTGAAGAGATTACTGATGACTACAGCGAGGTGATAGACTACATCAATGCACTATTCCACATGTAGGCAAGCATACAAGCATCCCTTTCCACCCCAAGCTGCCAGCCTTCCCCATAGAAAAGCAGCTTTACCTCAGCAATCTGCTGTTGAGCTGGCCCCTGCAACCGCCGGATGCTGTGGCTGGCTGCCCTCCTGGGTTGAGAAGAGCTCCTGGCTGCATGCGTCCAGGGACTCCTCCGTGCCCTGGGTTGCTGCCGCCTCATCCTCATCCTCTTCTTCATCTTCCTGCTCTTCGTCGTCGTCCTCACCTACCCCTTCACTGGTGGGCTGGGAAGTGTCCATGGTGGTCGATGGAGTGACCGTAGGATCACCACCAAGTATCGCATGCAGCTCCTTATAAAATTTGCAAGTCACTGGGACTGCCCCAGAGCGGCCGTTTGCCTCGTGGGCTTTGAGATACGCATTCCTAAGCTCCTTTATCTTAACATGGCACTGCAGAGTGTCCCGCTCATGGCCTCTTTCCCCCAACGCCTGTGATATCTGCCCATAGGTATCAAAATTCCTGCAGCTAGACCGCAGCTGAGACTGAACAGCCTCTTCCTGCCCCCAACAGCTGATGAGGTCTAGCACCTCGCTATTGCTCCATGCTGGGGATCGCCTATTGCGAGGAGGCATGGCATGTGGAGTCATGATGATCAATCAATGATCACCTGCAAGGATTCCCTGAGAGCACGCCATGCTTGGCTGGAGCAAACAGGAAGGGGATTTTCAAATTTCCCTGGAAATTTAAAGGGCGGGTCTGACATGTGGTCACCTGAGGACAGGACAAAAGTTTGCAAGTGATGACCAGATTGGCTTGAACGGGAATTATGGGAAGGGCTGGAGGCCAATTAATGCGCAATGGGTGTTCACATTCTTGCTGTAGCGCTACAGCCCTTATTCCCCATGCGGAGGTGGATTAACAATAGCGCTATAACTCAGTGGTTATAGCGCTCTACGTGCCTTGCCAGTGTGGACGGGGAGGAGGTTATAGCGCTCATGGGGGCTTTATAGTGCTATAAAGTGCGAGTGTAACCAAGCCCTCACTATCTTGGTGTGCCTAGAACTGAGGGGCAGGGCTGGACCAGCTCTTGGGATGTGTGGTGTGTCAGGGTAATCACTGAGTCAGACAGTGGGGATTTGACAGCAAGTGCTGCAGGGTGGTTTCCAACCTCTTTGCAGCCAGTATCTTGTCTTCCCCATTGCCATGCTGAAGCCTCCACATTTGACAAATTTTAAGAGTGTTAGGGTTTTAAATTTTGGCATAGAATTTCCTCTGGAGTAAATATTCTGGCCACTGAGAGTAGTGGAACCATCTCTAATTATGGCTTGTATTGACACAGAGATACATACTTGCCTATAGTTGATGCATGATAGAAATAACATCTTCATTTGTGTAAAATGCAGGAAATGAAGGTTGGGTAGTGAAGATGCCAGTAAGTATTAGTGTCCAAATGATCCATTAAAGTTCCAAGTGTATTTCCCCCTTGGTCTCTTTCTGGCTTCTTCACTACACATCACTTGTGCTGGTATTGAGTCTTGAATGGGTTGCAAATTCACATTTAATTTAGAATGAACTACAGGCAACTTCAGTAAATGTGACTAAAGAAAAACAATGTACAAAATAAGCTTTAGTTTGCCTTTTCTTTGCTCCCATTAAAGAAAGTTCCCCATTCTAAAACTCTTAAGAGCTTAGAGTAGTTAGTTTGCAGTTGCCTTAAATACTGGATTTAGTTTCAGAATTCCATGAACTTGGTTAATGGCCAAACCAGATGTTAAAATACTAAAGTAGCTGTATTTAGGAGCCATAAGCCTCTTTTTCCAAGTTGAACTAAAATTCTGCTATAGAAAGTACACAAATTTAATAAGTACCTATTAAATCTCAGCCACTTTTCTTTAGTGATAAGTATACTGTAATGCTATACGCTTTAAAAATTGCAGACTAACTCGTTGGGTGTCCCCCACCCCCAACCCTGATGGTACTGAAGTTTGCATGTATAACAGTTAATTCTGTTTAACAGCAGACTGTTCAGAAGTCTGGTATTTTTTTTTCTTGACAAGGATGCTTAGTCTCTACATCAATTTCTATTAATCTTTATCAAGTTAGACTGGTTTTTCCTTTTTGCTTGCCTCTCCACACCTTTCCTGTAATTACAACAATCTAGGATATGGGCTGTGTAGAATCTGGTGTTCAGACTGGCTTTTTAAAAGCTGACACAGCTAGCAAAAAAAAAAAATTGTAGCTAGTAGCATCTCAAACATTGCCTGGCCACTATAAAAATAAAGCAAGGCCATCTGAGGTCTTTGGAATAGCTCAGAATAGGGAGGTTAATCAGTAAACTAACAGCTGTCGCTTGCAAATAGCAAAGAGAAACTTCTTGGTGCAGTATGTTCAGAACTAAAACTTTAAGGAAATTATAGAGCCTTTGTGTCCACTTGAAATGTAGATTAGTCAAGCTATTTAACTTGATAGTGAGTGAATATCGTACATGTGTCAGCTTGGGTTTGAGATCATGAAATTGCCTCAAGAATAAGATGGCCAGTGACTAGTGGCTTTAAAATTAGATATTCTGTGGAAGATCTTAACCAGGGGCAATTAGTGGGCAATTAATAGGCAAACCATGGGCCAAATCCAGATGCTTTTGAATGGACCATGAAATCTTTCCTTATTTTTTGTACTTTCTTTGGAGTCTGGACCTTGACTACATCTTGACCAAGAAATTTGGACCTTGACAAATTGATTACCCCAGTCTTGAGCCAGGGTGCACTGGGGACTAACTTCAAACATTACAAATTATGTAGCTAAACTCCCATAACCTGGAACAGTGCTTATAGTCTTAAAACTATTTACAGTACAGACTCATTTACATGTGAATCTGCTTAACATGCATAGCACATGCATCCCGGTGCTACCTATTTAACACATGAGACTATTAACATGCAGTACAGCAACTTGCTATGTAGTTCTACAGATTTGCTCACTGACTTAGAAATTGACAGGAAGTGTGGAGCAGAAATGTGTTGTAGGCCTACTGGCATTTCATCAACATAATGGCAGAAGGCAAGCGTCAACATTTCTACACGGTAGAAGAAAAGCTAGCTGCAATAGATCAAGTAAATAGCAGAGAAACCCAGGCCAAAGTTTCAAAAGATACGGGGACTGCCGAATCTACTCTGAGGATGGCTAAACAAATCTAAACTGAATGGCTTTGTACAAAATATCAATTCTGTCACAGGGCTTAAGCAAAAAGTGTGTGCTATTCAGCAAAGCCCACAATAGACACAGCTATGCTCATGTGGTTTGCTCAGGAAAGGTTGAAAGGAATGCTGCTAAGTGGACCAATTCTTCAAGCCCAGGCAACAAAATTTGGAAACTTAATGGGGGATGAATCATTCCAAGCCAGCTAGGTGTTTATAAGTAGTTTTAAAAAGCGTCATGGCATAGTGCAGGTATCCCAGGAGAAAGCCAATCAGCCAATGAATCAGTGGCAAATGCTGAATGGCTGGAAATGGATGAAGATTGCCTGACTTCAGAATTTCTGTCAGAGGAAGATATATTAGTGGGCTGCAAGGTTATGTTGGACCATGAAAGTAATGGCGAGAATTCTAATAATGATGAGTGACGTTGAAAAGGTCAAAATTTTGCCCACAGAAACTGAGTGCTGTAGAAACTGTTGCAAGATTTATGAAGGAGCAAAATGTGGAAACTATCAAAATGATTTGTCTGTGGGGAATGACAGACTTCAGAGGAAAAAAGTGAGCAAGAAAAAGCAGAAAACCACAGTTACTTTTTCAGTGAATCGTAGACACTTTTTAGAGCCAAGTACTATCACTGACTCTTGGTACATATAGTATATAGTTTGTGCTAATAAATTTCAAAATGGTTTGGTTCTCATTGATTTGATCAGGGCTTTGGAGCAGAGCCCTGCGCTGGAGCATGGAGCAGTGGAGCTGCAGGTTTTTTCCTGGAGCTGGAACACTGCTCCAAAGCCCTGGATTTGATTATGTATAAATTTAATATATTTCAGCATGGCCCTCTTCACCTGTGGTCTGTTAACATGTGGTTGTGATGGCTTGACTGCTGATATCTGCGTAAAAGGGTCTGTACTGTTCATTCCTACTAGGAGTAGTGACTGCTATTACTGTAGTATGTAGACTACCCAGGTTACTTCTGAAAGCAGGCTTGTTTCTAAATACCATTCTGGTCACTCTGCTTAACAGTATCCATAGAAATACTTGCACTGATCGTTCAGACCTCCCCATACAGTCTCCTGAATTCTCTAGTAAGGAAGGCCCAGTCTATTTGTCATGACTAAGAATGCCTAGACTAGTGTCAGGAGCTAGGACTGTAGGCATATCTGAGCGAGCTAGCTTTGCGGCACTTACATCAGTGCTCAAGTAACAATAGCAGTTTAACTGTGCAGCCAGATAGCCATTTGCAGTCATACTCAGGATTCCAGGTGGAGTTGTACTCAGGAGGCTAGCTCATGCTGCTGCCGCAACAGCCACACTGGTTAGCTTTGATCTACTTAGAATGGATGTTCAGTTTAGCTAGATCAAAGCTAGCACCTCAGGTGTGTACCTACATGAGCTGCAGTCCCACCTTTTGCTTTAGGGAATAGCTACACTGCAGAGTGAAAAAGTGAATCTTGTTCCTCTCCTTGAATGACATACTGGTCTCCTTTTGGGTCATTTTCTTTCCTCTCTTCCAACCCACTCTCTCCACCACGGGGAAGATGTACAAAGTTTTAAATTTTAACAAAAATCCAATTAGTCTAGCACAGAGGTGGGCAAACTTTGTGGCCTTAGGGCTACATCAGGGAACAGAAATTGTATGGCAGGCCATGAACGCTCACAAAATTGGTGTTAGGGTGTGGGCTCTGATTGGGGGTGCAGACTCTAGGGTGGGGCTGAGGATGAGGAGTTTGGGGTGTTGGAGGATGTCCTACATTGGGACTAAGGGCCTCAAAGGGTGGGAGAGGAATCAGGGCTTGGGCAAGGTGCAGGAAGGGGTGTGGACTCTAGGGTGGGGCTGGGAATGAGAGGCTTGGGATGAAGGAGGGTGCTCCAGGCTGGGAATCAAGGAGTTTAGAGAACAGGGAGGGGTGAGTGGGAAATTAGGGCTGGTGTGCAGGAGTAGGACTTGTTTAAAACTGCTTGCAGGCTGGATACAGCCAGTGAGCCATAGTTTGCCTATCCGTGCTCTAGCATATCTAAAGTCTGTCTCACTTGTTAATGTTTTGATGATAATTCAGTCCAAATACTTGATAGCATACTTTATTTAAATTCAGCAAGTGTCGGTGCAAGGCAGAAAGAATCTTCCCTTCAGCTGAATTTTACAGTGGGGAAAAAAGTCTGGCAGGCATTTAAATTAGGCACTACAGGTGTGTCGCATCTTACACTATTTCAACTTTACACGGTTGACCAAAAAACCCCTTAAAAATATGAAAGCTTTCTTTAGGGCGAGCGATTTTGCCTGCTATTGAAGTCAATGGGGTTTCAGCCATACCCAGTTTCCACTTTATGCGGAAACCATGGAACGGAACCCTCGTGCAAGACATGACATGCCTGTATTCTTTAGAACTGCTAGAATTTAACATCTTATGAAGCAATTAGCTAAATCAGCATTTTCTTGCTATAAATGCTCTGGAACATTCAGTACATCTTACATCTCAATTCCAAGAAACCCTAAGAATGAACTGTTCTCTTTGGAACTAGTTGTAGACTACTTAAAGAGCCCAAGTCACTAAGAGTTTGGGTTATTAAAGAAGGTGATTCACTAGTATCTTATAGAGAAGAGGTAATGGATCCTGCACTAAAACAATACTTCAGAAGCCCCATAAAACATTCTCTAGAGAGCTAGATTAATATTTCAGTTGATTACTGGTGCAGAGTAGGAATGGAATTGCATGGTTGAGAAACATAAGATGTGAAATCTGAAAGGGAAGAACCCTTTAGAGATACTGTCAGGAGACCTAGAACCTTTGTTGGTAGCTCATACAGTATTAACTTACACTTACAGAATACAAGTGTGCTGGGCAGTTGTCAACTAAGTTACTACATTACAGTCCTTCTTGCAATAACCATTCAAAATTAGGATAATAGTTGTGGCATGTGACAAAGCCATACAAAGTTGGTGCTCTGTCAGTCTGCCTTATATATCAGTTTCATTAAATCAAAATGAAGATAAAATAGCGACAAAACTTGCCAGTGTAGACACACCCTAAGAGTCCAGTGGTGTGGTGCAGGGTGGCAGTAAATGTCAGTTTAAGGTTACCAAGCTAGATTCTAGTTAAACACACACACACACCATGTGCTGGCAGAGCATTAATTGGGTTTGTATAAAAGTACTAATGGTCAGAATAAGGCAGCAGATATGCCTGCAGCATGAACAACCCAAGAACAGGCACACCAATGAGTGCCATAAAATGAAAAAGGGAGTTGGATAAGCTCTCTGTAGCATGAGTGTGTACAGTTCCCAGAATTATAAATGGCTTCACAGGCAAACCTATATGCCAGAACAAGCTACATAAAAAGCTCATGCTAGCTTTGGACAGATTGATTAATCTGCAATCCTACCTCAAGTTCTATATAAGATTGGTGTGCTCTGTTCCACTAAGCTCACTGTCTTAGGGTGTTAAAGGATTTGAAAGCTACTTTGAGAATACTTAACTCTTTCAAGACCAGTGTAAGGCCAAATCTTGCTGTTTTCTGGTTGATGTCTGCTTGATTGGTGTGGTTCAAGTGAGCAGGATTTGGACCCTAGTATGTGGTGTATAGGGTAGTGCACCCAATTATTAACTGGGGTGCAATCTCCTTCTGCAGAAGTATATGCAGTCATACTATTGACTAAGCTAGAGACCTACCAAAGTGAGGCTTTTGCTTAAAAGATTTGAACATGATACACTCTGGTCAGTATGCAGTGTATCTGAGAGTCATAGGCTGTGCATATGAATGGGCTTGACTATAGGTTATTTTTAAAAGCTTAAAATAGTGGTCTTCAGTGCATTCTGAAAACCACCCAGTTTTGACTTCCTGGCTTCAATTTACTCACCTTGGGCCTTATGCAAGAGTTTAAAGAATGCTAGTTGAGCTGCAGTATTGGTTCCATGAAAACTTTAAAAATGCTAAATGAGGAGAATAGTTTTGGGGGCTGTGGCTTAACTAGTCCTTCTCAAGTAGGAGATGATCTTTCTCAGCGGGTGTCTTTTTTTTTTAAAAAAGTTTGCTTGGCACTTGATAGGCCAGTCCCCATAACTTCTCTTGTGATCCAGGAGCATGGCTTCCCATAGCAAAGTTATTCCAAATACAGAAGTTTAGTAGCACTTTTCTGCCTCTCTGGTTTGTACTTGACTCCGTTTTATTCATATTACACTAGCACCAAAAGCCCGAGTCAGGTGTGGGTTAACTGCTGTACAAACAGATTGGAAAAACACTGTCAGAGTCCCACAACCTACTTGGGAAGGGATAATTACCTAGGAGTATTACATTATTGATGCTAAAATGGAAGTGACTGTAGAAGCATTTACAACAGGAGTTCTCAAAGTGGGGGTGAGGACCCCTCATGGGGTCAAAAGCTGTCAGCCTCCACCCCAAAACCTGCTCTGCCTCTAGCATTTGTGCTTAATTGTAAGGAGGAATCACACTCAGATGTTTGCTATGTGAAAGGGGTCACCAGTACAAAAGTTTGAGAACCACTGATCTATAACACTAATACAGTAACTCCTCACTTAAAGTAGTCCTGGTTATCATTACGTTGCTGATCAATTAGGGAACATGCTCATTTAAAGTTGTGCAGTGCTCCCTTCTAACATAGTTTGGCAGCTCCCTGCTTTGTCCACTGCTTGCAGGAAGAGCAGCTCAGTGGAGCGAGCTGATGAGGGGCTTGGAACCAGAATGGACTAGCAGCCCACATATCAGATCCCTGCTCCCCTAAGTTCCCTGTATAGCAGCAGCCCAGCAGGCTATTAGTTGCTGGCAGTTCAGCTGTCCCTCCCTCTGCTGCCATATGCTGCTCCGGAGCCTCCTGCTTGCTGTGAGGAGGGGCATGGGTGGGGGGAAGAAAGAGGTGGGTTAGTGTCAGGGTGTCTCCCTCCCCTCTGGCTCCTGCAGCCTGCTTACCATCTTCCATAGGGTAGGGGCGACACACAAGATGGCTCAGGATGAGGGAGCTTCCAGGCAGCAGCTGCAGTGGGTCTCAGCTTGCTGATCTAATTAACAAGGTAGTGCGCTTAAGATGGGGGTGGGGGGTGTCAGCATACTTAAAAGGAGAAAATGCACATTACACACACATACTGCCTGCTATGCTGTCTCCCCTCCCTTCATTTCTTCTGCCTTGTTGTTAACGTAGCCTCATACTCTGAGTTAACCCTTGAGGGCTCAGCCAATGGCTAGTTCATCATTTATTAGTAAGGCATTCCCTAGGAAATATCCCACCTTCTGACTTCACTTCAGCCAAGCTTTATAATCATTGCTGTGTACTAGTATTAAATTGTTTAAATCTTACTGTGTTTATATACACATTATATATTAGTCTTTTTTGTCTGGTGGAAAAAAATTCCATGGAACCTGCCCCCATCTACATTAATTCTTGAGGAAATTGGATTCACTTAACATATTGTTTGAAGTTGAGTTTTTCAGGAAAAATAACTACAATATTAAGTGAAGAGTTACCCTCTTCAAGGCAATGATGAGGTAGCACTTTTGACTGCAACTCATTTTACAGTCTAACTTAAGCACTGCCTCAATCTGATACTTTGCTTTGGCCACTGCTAATATGTAGGGCAATTTTAGCATGGAAAACAACTTTCAAGAGAAAACTAAGAAGCAGATGTCTTATTCCAGAGCCAACTCTGAAATGTTGAGGTATCCTTTCCCCAAAGGGGTCGTTTAAGCACAGGAGCTGCCTTTACAGATCCCACTTCTGCAATGGACCTCAAATGTGTGGGCAGACCCCTGCACCAAAGTGTTGCAGGATTGGCTGGGGCCTTAGGACACTTTTTAGGCCGAGGTTTAGAGCCTTAAACTCATGACTGCAGTAAGACTATAAGGGGGCCTTGTGCCATAGGTCTGTGTGCACTAAACAAATGGGAAATCCTCTTCCTTCAAAAGAAAATTGAATCTAATATTTAGAACTCATAGCTTGCTGCCGGCATGCAGCTAGCTATCTGATCTGTCATGTAGCCCTGGCACTGAGGTTGACCACCTCTGCTTTCCACACACCACTGGAGATGGGGCTTAAGCCTTCTGGCTAAGTGATAAACTTAACCCATTCTGAGTAGCAAAATCCATCTAAAAATCCTAAACCAAACAGGTGCCTCTGCTCTTCAGCCCACCCTCTTGTCCCAGTTCCCAGTACCTCTTTGGGCTACCTGTGAGAGTTCATGGTTCTGGGATGGAGCATTCAGTGCCCAGACTGGTTTCCCTGAAGTACTGTTCTCAGCCCTTTCTGGGTTCTGTTCTCTGCTCCAGTACATAGAGCACTGGGCTCCCAGGCTGGCTCCTGGGAGGGGCTGAGCCAGGAGTCTGCAGGAGACTTAGTACCCTCCCTATTTACTCCAGTTACCACTCCCAAGATCTGTCATTTTGTAAGGCCCAGGTGACCATGGAGCCATCACCTGACACTTAATCTCACCCCCTCAGGCTGGGAAACGGCTAATTATGGCAAAGGTAGGGCTGGCTCTATTGCCCTTCAAGGTCCAGTCACCCTAGGATCAGAATTGAATGCTATTCCAGTGTACACCTCACAAACACCATGCTGCTACCAGTCATGGTCTTCCATTATATTTAAAAGTTATAGTGACTTGATATTTGGGATACTTAAGAGACCATGAGGAAGGTTAGTACAATTCCAATAGACTACAGTACTAGAAGATGTACCTCAAATAGCTGTTGGTAGGCCTCTAAGGCTTTTTCTTGCCTTAGTTGATTATTACTGGCATGAATCACTCCTTGCAGAGAAATTAAGCTGTCATGTCTGAGACAAATGTGTCTCAGCACTGATCAGCTTACTGTAAGGCTTTGAGTGACCAGCCAAGGGGCACAAGCCTGGTTTGTGTGTCTCAGTGCATTGGTGCTCTTTTTTACAGCCTCCAAAGAGAAGTTTGTTGCTTCATCCTAGAAGAAATCTGAATAAATAATCCTCCCTTTTCCTTGGGAACCTCATGTTTTAACATCTCGAGAGACTTCTAGGACAGAAGAGACCTGAATTTTTAAGTTAAGAAACCAAGTATATGCCTCAACTTCTAAGCCTCCTGAAATTGCAAGAGCCAAATCCTACTGACACAGAAGACAAGTAACATCCTTGGACTTCAAGGAAAGCTACTCATATCCTGTAGTGAGATAATTAGGGACCATGAAACTTCAGCAGATTCCATGGTCCACATTATCCAGCTAGCAGTCTCTAAATAGCATAGAATTCCTTTAGTTACCAATAACAAACCTAGGCTCTGACTTTTTTTTGAAGTGGATGATGGCCTGCTTCCATGATGGCTGCCAAAACAGCTGGACTATGCTTCCTTGCTATGTAAATTGTCTGAAATGATTCATGAAAAGAACAGTTTATTCACATGTAGTCTACCTCAAATGTGACTTCTGCAGTTCACCTATGCACTCTGCCCATTTAGTTCTCTGCTAGTGTATCAGGCAAACTACTAAGAGGCTATTCTAATATGTTTAAAGGGTTACTGCTTTATCTTGAATGTAAACATCTGAGGAATGATCTGTTCCAATAGTGCCCTCATGCTACAGTCACTGTCTCGTGAACATACTCCCACATGCATTATTTTGTGTAAGTACATAGGACACCTACAGCAGAACAGTTTCCTCAAAGGTTTTTGGGGACATGATCAAGACAAGGGGGAGGACTGGTTTGTATTTTGACTAGGAAGAACAAGACTGAACTATCACTTCTACCAGGCAGATAAGTTCCATTTTAAGAACCTGTTTGTGCTGCCCATTACCACAGCATAGATTCATGCATCTGACTCTCAGGGTAAAGGTGTTGGATTAACTCCCTTGGTAAAAAGGTTAATCAGTAAAAGAGAAGGAAAATCTAAATCAAAAAAGTGTAGAGTTTCTCAGTTACCTGCAAATGTAGTCTCTTCATAGCCTACTGTCAGTCTTCCTTAAAACTCCTCATTCTCCCCTAACTTGGGGTCTGCTGCAAGGTTTTATGTATTGCAGAAGTGCCATGAGTGGGAACTTCTGCAGCTGAGACGCCTAATTAGACACAGGTGGGTTAACCAGGTTCTTTCTGATGTCCACTAGTAGCTAGAAAATAGCTGCCAGTTTAGGTCCCACTCAGGGTTATTAAATCTAGTTCCTGTGTATATAAGAAGACAAATGGGGAAGCAGGGGAAAATCTTTAGTAGAATATGCTAATCTTTCCCTTCCAACTTCACTTGAGTTGCAGTATAGCTATACCACTTAAGTAACCTTTTTTATAAAAGGGTAAAGAAATTATTTTCTGGGAAGAATTTAGAGCACTGTAGAAGTTTTCCGATTTTCTTTTTAGAAAGAGTTACGAAAGAAAAAATAGTATCCTATCCATATCCCATGTGCACACACCACACAAAGGAGCTAGTCACTGGAGTAAAAACTCCTGTACCCTTGGAGAGGTGAGAAATGGAGTCCTCGGTCCAGCTATACATGCAAGTTCCCCTGAGGAATGGGATGGCAAGAGACCACCCATCCCCTGCTTTGAATCTTGACAGAAATGTCTCCTTTCCTAGGCAAAAGGGAAGAACAATATCAATTTTAAACAGTGGAGAAGTCTCACAAATACATGCTTAGGCCACAGTCCTAGAAGCTGATCTATATGGATGCAAGTGGTGTGGTCAGCTTGTACAATCAGGCCATTTAGTCTTAACCACAGTTCACTAAAACAGCCATCTGATGCTCTGGGTAGATGTACAGTTTTAACAATCAGTTAATGAATCTGATCTGACAACTAGGCCCCTTTCCAGTCACCTTCAAAACTGGCTTAGATATTACAATCTTCATCATGACCTACACTGATAGAAAGGTAGATCATAGTTATCAGAAGGGAAATTGCAGGTTGGTACAAAATGTAACCGAAGGCTGTTGGGTTGCACAGGAGTGCCTGAGAGCAAAATTAAACCCACAGAACTTGTAGTATTGGTGGCTGTGCTTCAGAAAAGAACCCATTTTGGCTTTAACCCAAGATCTAATTTGCAGGGCTTGTACTTAAAAACAAGCTGTTTTGATTTGTAAATAAAGTACATTTGATATGGGAATTGAGACATGGAGCCCAACGTCCTTTGTGTATTTAATGGCTTTTTTTCCCCCTGAGTAGAGCTGCACAAGTAACATAGTGAACTGTAGTTGTCCTGGGTGTGTCTCAGCTTGTCTAAAGGGTGGCTAGTGGATGGACTCTGGGCAATGACTCCTCCTGATGTGCCTATGAGGAACATGACAGGGTCTGACTTTTACTAACTTGCTGGGGGGGAAGAAGGGGGGTGGATGTCTGTTTGTCTGTCCATCCTTTTTCCCCAAAGACTGCAAGCTTACAGCAGAGCTCTATGAAGCAGCCAGGCAGTCCAACTCCAGTGCTACTCCAAAGACTAGCTTTCTCAGTTGGAGGGGAGAGACTTGTTTTCCTGACCATCTCAGCCCTTGATGCTTTCCAGTGACATTGCAGATATTAGCTTCTCATTTCCCCCTACCATCAACTACAGCATGCAGTTCATTGCTGAGCCCAAAGCTAGTTGCTTCCTGCAGCAGCGCAGGCATCAGCCAGTGTCCAAGTCTTGTAGTTTGAGTAGAGTGAGTGTTAATCTGTTTGCCCAGGCTAGGAGGCCTGCTTCCAGCTGAGGTGCAGACATACCCTAGTAGGTCTCAGCCTTGCGTCTTGGTTCATAAGTCCTTGATGGTCTCTCTTCTACTCTGACAGCAGCAGAGGGTGAGAAGCTAAAGAAATATTAACCATCAGCTAGGACAAAAGGCCTAGGCCTATGGTACAGCAAAGTAAAATGAATGGAAATGTTCTTTAAAGATCTCATTTAAGAGGACACTCTTTCACAAAGGAGTTCGGACTTACTTTAGGGGGGCTACTGCTGATTAGCTGGGGTAGGTTTGAGAGTAATACTCAGACTTGTAGCCCACCCTTGATTCCTCCCCTCCTTTCTTTGCACACTGCTGCCTCGCCAATTTCATTTTCAGTTTGCTTTAACTGTTTTATTTTGCTTTTTTATTTTGCTCTCTAGATCATTCTAGAAGATGGGGAGGGAAGCTTAAAGTAATAACCTTCTTCCACTCCTGCCAGAATAACAAGGAGGAAAGTCTCACTTTGCTCAAAGCCAGCATTGACAGCTGTCTTTTCCTAAAAATACAAGTAAAGCTGCATTTGTCATCACTACTAAAGCAAACAGCTGTTGAATGTCAGTAATAAATGACTGTGTGGCCAAAACAGTTGTATTATTTTGTTGTAGTTAATTAGGTTCATGGGTCACAGCAGATGTTTTGTTTTTAATCCACTGCATTGAGCAAGTTCACAAAGCAAACAATGGCAGCTATTGCCTGACCATAGTAACTTTACTAAATGGTGACAAGTCAGCCTCTCCTCTCAAAGCTCAACTAGTGGAATGGAAGCCAGGAGTTACTCCCCTTTGTATACTTCCTGCCTTTACCAGTTGTGGCAGAGGTGACCATGAACCTTCTGATGGTACTGCAGAGTGGCACAGTGGATAGAAGGAATGAAGTAACTTGACAAGTAGGATAACTTATTTAGCAGCTGGAGAGTGGTATCCTCCTCCTCCTCCTCCTCATGTAACCAAGCTGTAGATGGTCGTACCCCATTCTTACGCTTGCTGGCTTTTTGCCAACTACTGTTAAAGTCACGGTTAACTTTTTTGACCTGACAACTTCTTTCAAATGCTCACAAATTCTACAGTCTTCCAGTTTTTAATGTGTTCTTTATTCATGTTCCAAGAATATTGCTAATCATGACTGCACACATTAAGATAATCATAGCATAGAAAATCGATTAGTTTCTGTACCACAGTTTGAGTCCCACGATCTTTAATTTTTCCAGCACTTTCTAAAAATGAGGAGGGGTGGTGGAAAGCAGGCTAATCCTTCCCTATTGACAGGTTTAAAATGTGACTTAAACATAAGAGCTGTTGTTTATTATAATAACTCAATGTTTCATGCTTAACTTACTAAACTGGCACTGTCTTCCTGATTTGTCTTCGAGGAACACATTATCATAACCTACATCATCTTCTACCTCCCCCCCAGCTTTGCATTAGTAGGTGGGGCATGGATAGTGCTGATATCACTGTTTCTGTTGCAGGCTTCAAAGTGCAATTTTGGTTCTACCTGGACAGGGTTTCATCTGAAACTATTTATTTTTAAAATATCTATACTGCACTTAAATGTTTGAGACTATGAAATTAGCACCTGATTATGAAACTGCTGAGAGCTTACATGATTGACATTGGCTTGTGCATTATACTAATCTTTTAAACCCCATAACATGAGAATGTATAGGCTTCCATTAGTCGTATAGAAAAGAATTTCCTCAGATCTGGGGATGGCTCTGGCATGATTGTTAGCCAGCTGGCAGAATGGGCTTGACTTGAACAAAGGCAAAGCTGTGCTACCACTAAAGTTATTTAAATATAAACTGTAATGTTCCCTTCCCTAACTAGAACTACTTACTGCCCTGGATAGGCTCTAGAGATGATTAGGCTTGAGTGTCCAATCAGGAAAATGTGTGTGGGCTATCATCTCTTCAGGTCAGATAAAATCCATCCAGGAACTTATTGTAACCAACACTTCATAGAGTCCAAGGCCAGTAGGGATCATTGTGATTGTCCATGCTGACCACTTGTGTAGCACAGGTCACAGAACTTGCCCCAAAATAATTCCTAGAGCAGATCTCTTAGAAATGCATCTAAGCTTGATTTTAAAAATGGCCAGTGATAAGAGAAGCTACCGTAACCCCTTGGTAAATTGTTCCAATGGCAAATTACTCACCATTTAAAAACTTCACCAGATTTCCCATCTGAATGTCTAGATTCAACCTCCAGGCATTGGGTCATATTTAGGACCTACCAATTTCATGGTAATAGGATTTCAAAAACTGTAAATATCCTGATTTGAGCTATTTAAATCTGAAATTTCAGTTGTAATTGTAGGGGTCCTGACCCAAAAGGAGTTGGGGTGGCTGCAAGGTTATGGGGGGGTAAAAAGGGAGTTGAAGTACTGCTACCCTAACTTCTGCGCAAGTGCTGGCAATGGTGCTCCTTCAGCATTGAGCAGCTGGAGAGCAGTGGCTGCTGGCAAGGAGCCTGGCTCTGAAGGTGGAACTACTATCTGCAGCAGCGCAGAAGTAAGGGTGAAATACCATATCCTGCCACCCTTATTTCTGCGCTCCTGCCTGCCCACCACCACCAGTCTCCAGCCACCCAGCTCTGAAGGCAGCACAGACATAAGGGTGGCAAGAGTGTGATCCCCCTGCAACTCCATTTTGGTTTGCTACCCTACATTAGAGAAATGCTGATCTCTCATGTGAAATCTGTCTAGGATAGGGTAAAAGCATACAATGAGATTTCACGATCTGACACTTTTTTTCATGGCTGTGAAGCTGGTAGGGCCCAAATCCTGCTGTATCGGTTTCTCTGCTAGATTGAAGAGCCCATTATTAAATATTTGTCCCTCATAGGCATTTAAGACTGTAGTCAAATCATCCATTAATCATCTGTTTAGCTAAATAGATTGAGCATCTTGAGTCTCACTAGAAGGCATGTTTTCTCACGCTTAATCATTCTTGTGGCTCTTCTCTAAACCTCCAATTTATCCATGTTGTTCTTGAATTGTGGACACTAGAACTGGACACACTATTCCAGCAGCTGTCATATCTGTAAAATAACATCTCCGCTCCTAAGATTCCTGTTTATGCATCCCAGGATTGCTTTAGCTCTTTTGGCCACAGCGTCACACTGGGAGCTCACGTTCGTCTGGTTATCCACAATGCCCAAATCTTTTTCAGCGTCACTGCATCCCAGGGTAGAGTTCCCCACTCTAAGTATAGTCTACATTCTCCCAGATGTGCACATTTACATGGAGCCATATTAAAATGCATCTTGTGTGCTGGTATAAGCAGTCAAGAGAGATCTGAATCAGTGACTTGTGCTTTTCATTATTTACTTGGCTCGGGGCAAAAAGTTGTAGTGCAGTTTTTTTGGGCTCTGACATCCATGTGAAGGAGAGTCTCTGAATCCCACCTCCAGCATGAGCTCTAAAGTCTGCACTTCTCTGCTTAGCCCTGCAGCCCAAGCCCTGTAAGCCAGTCAGTGGAAATCTGGCTCTGAGACTCCATGCCAGAGGGGGTTTGGATTTTTTAAATGTAGTACAGGCAACAACCATTAACTTTTAGTTGTGATCTCAGTTCCAGCACGGTGTAATATAGAATTCTTCTCTCCTCCCCTCCACTCCTATGTTGCCTGCAACTCTGAGTTCAGAAATGATCTATAACATTTAGAAATTCCAAGGATGTTTCAGTCCTGGCAGCATGAATATGTCAGCCACATTGATGTTCTCTAGGATCAGTCTTTTTTTTCTTTCTTTTTTTCCCATGCTCATTGTAGATATCCTCCTGTTCACTCTTGTGATTTGGTGATCTGTAGCAGACACTAATACATCATCTTGTGCTTTCAACATTGATCCTTAAGCATTCAGGATCATTTTCTTCTGAGTCATTTATGCCTTTGGTCCAGGAGGAAATAGACTCATAGGTTACATATGGTACAAGCCAGAGGTGGACAAACTGACCCTTGGGCACATCTGGCCCACAGAACCCTCCTGCCTGGTCTGGGAGGCTACCCCCAGCCCCTCCCCTGCTGTTTTCCCCCATAGCCTCACACAGTACTCTGGGCGGTGGACCTCCTTACGATTTTGGAAACCCTCTGTGGCCCTCAGGCCAAGAAGTTCGCCCACCCAGGTCTAAGCGAAGGCAAAATGTTGAATAAAGTTTCAGCACTTCTCATGTATGACCATGCAAACTAAAAGGCTTTGTATGAAAGAGGGCTGATTTTTTTTTTTCCTCCCCCAAGCAAACAAATGAGGAAAACAAAAAAAGGCAAATGTACAGATCAGCAAGAGGGTGGGTTGCCAAAATCTGTAGCACCATCCACAACGCTAAAGCTACTGAATAAGGCAAAACTGTAATATCTCTAGACAATTGCATTACATGTCATTTCTATATTTCAGGAGTTCCAAGATGCCACTTCAGACATCTCAAAACTGATAGCAAGGACTGAAGAACCATTTTTAAGGTCTGAGAACTGACCTGAAATACTGACCATGTCTATTATGGATCACAGCCCCACCACTGGAGTGGTGACTGTAATAGTCATTCTGATTGCTATTGCTGCTCTTGGTGCCCTGATATTGGGCTGCTGGTGTTACCTGCGTCTGCAGAGGATCAGCCAGTCTGAAGATGAAGAGAGCATTGTGGGAGAAGGAGAAACCAAAGAGCCTTTCCTTTTGGTGCAGTATTCTGCTAAAGGACCTTGTGTAGAGAGAAAAGCAAAGCTGACTCCCAATGGCACAGAAATTCATAGCTAACTTTGAGCAGCACAGATGTGTATCTGGACTACACTTAAGATGGCTGTAATCAGAACTGATACTGTGAAGAAATCGGACACACGACTGCTCTCTCTCAAAACACTTTGAGATAAGATTTCAAAGTTATGGTTTTGTTGGTTTGCCACTGCATGCACTGAGAAACTATACTATCCATCAATCCTGTATTTTAACTCCTTAGTGCTAAGAGGTGTCTTCTCTGGTATAAAGTCCATTGCTGGCAATGGACATGCAGGGATATGCTGGCATGAAAAAACTAATTAATAGCATTTTTGTTACTTGAATGTTTAGCTGAGCCTATTTTGATGGAACTACTACTGTAATGTGAACTACTTAAAACTGTGAACTGTAAATAGGCTACCAGGAGTTGTTCTGTTATCCAGCATATGAAAGTGGTATGAAGTTATTCTTAGTAACATGCATTTGGATTTCTGAGCCACATGATTACAGATCAGATGCCAGACCTTCAAAACCAAATCTGCAGTTAGTCTGTTTCTGCTATGAAGTTCTGAGTGCATAACCATAAAGAAAAGATTGCTTTTTTATTTTGTTTTTAAACCTCTTGTGGGACTGTCAGAACACTCTCCCTGAATGCAGGTGTGTATATATAATCTCCATTAAGGTGATTGAGGCAGAAAGGATAGGGGTTATAAGGAAGGAACTGTACCTCTCTTCCTTTAGGGTAGATTAAGCAGTTAGCAGCTAATACTGTGACTGTCCTAGCCATGTAGCTACTGCAAGGAAACTGCCATTTTAGCAGATTCCAATCTGGGAACTAATGATGGTTACTTCATGCATGGTCCAGAAGGTTTCCAGTGGAGTTAAAAATAGCAGTAGAGCAGATCTTTTCCCCCATTAGCAAGCATGTTAATTACAGAAGTGGTGTTTTCACTAGAACTGGCATTAATGTAACTATTCCTCTTTTTCCCCATAACTACTGTTTATACATGTACCTAGTAGCTGAGCCCTATGTAAACATGAAGCTAAACAGCAAAACTGTTCTTAGTCTAGATAACAAATTGTCTGCAGCTAATGTAATCTGTAGATAAGGTTTTTTGGATTCTTAACTTACAGAGCAGACTGACAGCTGTCTAACAGCTAACAATTTTGCGTGTGTTGGGGAAGGAAAAGAGGGAGGGAAAAGCTTGTTTGGGGGTAAGGTTAGGGTTTTTTAAAAAATGTCTTGGTGCCATCTGAAGTACCTTCACCCCAAGGTACCCTCATTTCTTACCCTTTCCCTTTAGTACAGAGAAACCTATAACAGGTAAGTGGAGTGAAAAATCATAGACACATACCCTAGGTTCCAAACAATCATTCAGCCCTGGCTAAAATAGTCTAGATTTCCTAACTTTTAGGCCTGCATATTCCACTAATTACCAAGCTTTTGCCAGATACAGTTCATATGTAGCTAAGGCAGGGGCAGGCAAACTTTTTGGCTTGAGGGCCACATCAGGTTTCTGAAATTGCATGGAGGGCTGGTTATGGGAGACTGTGCCTCCCCAAACAGCCAGGCATGGCCTGGCCCCTGCCCTCTATTGAACCCCTTCTCCCCCCACTTCCCACTCCCATGCTCAGTGTCCCTTGACCACCCCTGGATCCCCTGCTGTGACTGCCCTGCCCTCTGACTATTCCAACTCCTATCCATACCCCTGATCACTACCCTGAACTTCCCTGCCCTCCATCCATCCACTCTTACCACACTGCCAGGAGCACTGGTGGCTGGCAGCACTACAGCCATGCTGCCCAGAGCACCAGGACAGCTGCCTGCCCAGCTGGAGCCAGCCATGCCACCACACAGCACAGAGCACCAGGTCAGGCCAGCTCTGCATCTGCACTACCCAGCAAGAACTCTCAGCCTGCTGCCCAGAGCACTGCACTGGTGGCAGTGAGCTGAGGCTGCAGAGGAGGGGCTGGGGACTAGCCCCTGACTAGGAGCTGTGGCGCAGGGCAAGAGGGTCCCATGGGCTGGATGTGGCACACAGGCCATAGTTTGCCCACATCTGAGCTAAGGAGTTTAATAAACTCCCAGCACACTGAGATGCAAAGAGGTGCAGGGTGGGTGGGGGTGTACCCAAGCAGTAGATGATGCAAAACATCAACCACCACCATCTGTGTGAGGGGAACAGTTATTATGCTAAACACTGGAGTGAATGACAGCTTGTACATCAGGAATAATATTATTTATTCTTAGCTAGCTAGGTCTTAATGATTTCTGCAAGCAAATGATAGTCCACTTATTAACTAAATTGCTAGCTCCCTCCAGGACAAGCTGTTGAGTTGCATTCTTATTCCTGTGTGCCCTGATTAAACTGAGGCTAGAAAATGAAATGTCTTTCACTGCAAAAGCCACAGCTTGGCTAAGCAAAGCCATGGTTCCTAATAGACAAGTGCTTCCTTCCTCTAAGTGCAGCATGGACTACAACTGCATAGGGAGGGGGCAAACGCTGTGTTGTATACTTACTGGCTCCAAAGATCCCATTTTAATTTTTCAGTCTACTCTGTGGTTTGAGGCACTGGCCTATACACACACACTGGATTCTTAACTGCATATATGCTTGGCAATCAATAAGTAGCCTATGCTTGTCTGGGATGGGAAACTTTTTATTCTCTTCCCCCCCACTTTTTTTTGTTTGGGGGGGAGAGAAGAGGGGTGAAGGAAACACTGGTATGCATAAGGAGGTTGGATGAAATTAATCGGCCTTTTGTTCCCCATAATGAAACATCTATGATAATCTGTTCCCTAATTTACAATTCAAAGACAATTATAGGTTAATTGTGGAGCATGTAAAAGTGAGATGCAGAGCTGCTGAAATCCTACAACAGGAATGACAGAATATTTTAACCATTTGACTTTTCATTCAAGTTTACTAAATAAATTTATCGTTTCCAGTCAATTCTGTAAACAAAGGCAAAATGCAATGAAGATGGTTAACTTCATCTGTTTCTTACAAAAGTATAAATTGTCAAAGTTCCTAAATGAACACTTCCTCTGAGGGAGATGGGAAGAAGTCAGTGCCAAAATTAGTCCTTTTAGTAGGAGATGCTTCACTCTGCTGTTCCTGGGAATTGACTATTTTTTAACATAGCTATTTTATTAATTTAACCTGTCAAATTAGTGCAACAGTAAAGTGGAAAGTGTTTTCCATATCTCCATTTAGGTTTCAAGATCTGGTAAAGTGTTTGTTTGAAGTATTACAGAAATATTCAGGTTTGATTTTTCTAGACAATTGGAAAATTTTATTTACAACAAATAAAATTTGCATAAATACCTTCCCAATACAGTGTCATTTCTGATTCTCCCCCCCCCCCCACTCCCTTATAGCAAAAGTAATTATTCTGTCCTGTTTTCTTTATGATCAGTCACTGTGGTATCGATATTGGAAACATCAAGCCTTTCTCTTTCATCTAATCTGTCTACAGCAGTTAGAACTGGGCCAGTATTGTGGGTGGAAAAAGTCTCCTCTGACTGAATGGATTTCTTGGTTTCATCTTTGTTCTCTAGCTTCCCCTCCATTGATGCAAGCAGGACTTTTAGTAAAGCATTCTCTGTAAGGAGGTTTTCTGATGCATCTGCTAATTCTTGAAGCTTCTCAGCCATTTCTTCTAATTCTCTGTTCTTCTGTTCATATAGTGCCTGTAATTGTTCACTGTGGAGCTGGAGGATACTGTGCTGCTTTTCTAGTGTATGCTTCTGCTGCTGTAGTTTATGATGATCTCTTCTGGCTTTAGAAAGTTGGACTTCCAGCTGATCTTGAGCCTGGTGTAATGCACTGACTTCTGATCTCAGTTTCTGAATCTCACTCCTTAAGTGGGAGATATGCTCTTGCTGTAACACACTCTCTTTCTGTGGACATTCTTTGGTGCAGGGCTCCAAGTCAGGTGTAGCTGAAGGTAGACTTGAGTAATGTAAAATGAATTTAAGCAGATTAGGAAGAGTAACTGAAAAATCTTGAGGAAACTTCACACTTTTGTCCTTCCTATGGAAATATACAGGTAGATTAGTGTATTTAAAATGTCTTTTTGGCTATTTATCTGAACACTAATTTGGTTTAGATTTTAAACAGATGGTATCAAAACTACATTTCTAGATGTCACTTCTATTTAACTACCATTCTGTACACTTAATTTTGAGCAAGAGAATCCTAATGCTTTTTCCATAATCTAACCTACAGCTACATTGTGGAGGGGCAAATTAAGATGGCAGATAATTTTTGGAAACGAAGAAAACCCTCACCACGTTAGGATACAGGTAGCTGTCTGAAGTCAGGAAGGAAACATAATGAGGTTTATCTAATGGAACTGAAAATAAAGAGGTAATTTAAAAAAATCAAACTGATTTATCTTAATTCAGTATATGGCAGATCATTCAGCAAGCAAACCATTGCTGGAGCATCTTGTAACTGTTCCAGGGACTACAGTGGCAGGCAGGTTGCATTTATATAACTGGAATCCTGCCTATGGTAAAGAGGCTACCTCATCTGTTGTACTGTAGCCCCTCAGATGATCTGCTAAGGGTTCTAAGAATCTCTAGACTTATTTGAGAGGGGAGATGAAGTTTTTCTGCTCTGGAACTTGCTCTTACTCTTTGCTCACCCATTCTAGTTCAGAAAACCCCATCTTTAATAACCCTTAAGGGGTTATTAAACTGTAGGGCATAAATGCTTCCTCAGGAAATGGACTGCCCTGTTACATACTTCCTCAGGAAATGGGCTGAAGCAGTGAATCTTATGAACAGGAAAGGGATAATGCTGACATTTAATTTGCAGGTGCAATTAAAAAAAAAAAAGCCTTAGTGTCCTATAAGATGATGTATCTTACAGCTAAAGGCAACTTCCATTCTGCTTAAACAATTTTGAGAGAGGTATAAGCTGCCTCCTAGCTCAATGTTATCAAAGTAGTTGAAACTTAGTACTTGGTCCTTCATTTAAGAAAATCTAATACAGGCAAAAAAAATCCTTTAGTTTCACTGTACCTATAGCACAGGTCTAGGCATTTAGTTTACAACTGATGTTTGTCTTTTGGGTTTTTTTTTTTTTTTTTTAATTTTTTTTTTTTTTTTTTGAAACTGAAATTATACACTGGGCCATTCTATCTAAGAGGGCAAATAGAGCTATTTTTAGTGGATAAGGCTTTTCTGATTCAATATTTCCAAAGGCTTAATGCTATAAGGAAAATACAAACACAAAGCACCGCATGATAGCAAATCTAAACTGACTGAGATGTGCCTGCTAAATAAAGCTGTAAAATTCAAATCCTCCTTCCAAAGTAGCACAAGTTGTATAGTTTGTCAATTTTTTCAGCTATAAATTTGACAGCTTAGATCCAGGGAAAACATAATTCACATCATGATGCAATGATAATTTGCCAAATCAATAAGTAAAGTATACATGCTACCAGAAAACTTCCACCCCTTGTTCTGAACTGAGTATTCCTAGGGAAGAAATGAATCATTGCCTCTTTCCCTCAGAGACGTAAACATGCTCCTGAAGCTCAGGCTTACTTTTTGATACCCAGCTATGACATATAAGCCAGTATTCAATCTGAAAGACTGAACTTTAACAAAGCAAGAACTTAATGGGTGAGTGAAATAGCAGACACATACTTCCCATAGCACAGTAACAAATGGAGATTCTTTAAGAGCATCAGAATTACCCCTTCAGTGTCCATTACAGCTCAGCTTAAACTATTCAAAATTACTGCTCAATTTGATACTTCTACATGGGTGAATGTTGGGGGTGGGGGTGGGGAGGAGGGAAATGTAATAGTACTACAGGCAGTCCAAGGAACAGAGATGATGTTCTACCTCCAAGTTCCTGTAGTGCTATCCTATGTTTGACTTCTACATGAAAAACAGAACTTTAAGCTTAGAGCAGGTTCGTGCAGATAAACAGCTGGTCCACAGTACTATTTCTGACTGATTTCCCTGTGAAAGAGGCAACCTCTAAGTTCAGTGAAAAGCTTTTATTTTAAGCTTGTAATATCATAACCTATTATTGATTATCTCAGTGAAAAGTTTTTCTTTTTTGGTATTGAGCTCAGCATGAAAGAGCTGTTTTAATCCCTGCCCTTCCCTCATTGCCTTATTTTGTTTTTGAATGGAAGTATAGTGCCTTCCCATTTAAATTCTTCTTGAACAGAAACATTAAGCACCTTTTGGGGCTTAGAATAAAAGCACAGGTATGAATGAGGAGAAATTGGACCACAGAAACACACATTCCAAATCTAGGGAATCTACTTGAATTTGAGGGTAAAGGACCAGAGTTTGGGCTTAAGTTTACAACAATCATATTTTTCTCCTGGTTGAGCAGTTTATCAAGTCTAAAACAGGTAAATAAGAGGGTTTACTTCTTAAAAGCTGTTAATTTCCTTAACTCTAGAACTTCTCAACTTTCCCTTATGGTACTTGTTGACTATCGGTCTCATGCCAGTATTTAGCCTTAGATGGAGTTTACCACCAGCTTTGGGCTGCATTCCAAGCAACCCGCCTCCAAGAAGAAGAAACCAGTCCCGGCACACCAGGGGCCACCACTAGCCTCACACCGTCCACAGGCACCTCTTAACGGTTACACGCCCTCTTGAGTTCAAGAGGGTGTGAAACTGTTAAGAGGTGCCCGTGGACGGTGTGAGGCCGGTGGTGGCCTCTGGCGTACCAGGACCGGGTTCTTCTTGGAGTCAGGTTGCTTGGGAATGCAGCCCAAAGCTGGTGGTAAACTCCATCTAAGGTTAACTCTAGAACATGTCACAAGTAGCCAGTCCCTCCCCCTTTTTAGATTTATAAAAGGGAACAAAAGGCTAACCCAGCTTTTGTAAAGGAAATGGTGGTATAATGCCCTTCACCAACAATTGTCTAGTAATCCTTTTTGGTGTATATTATGTATATAGGGTGCCATAAGAAAATGGGTTAAATGTCAGGAAGACTAAAGCTTTCCTTTATTTAGACAATAATATAGAGTAATGGAGTTTCTGCAGAAAATTTAGTTACTCTGATGTGTTAAGAAACCAGTTCATCAACAGTCAAAATATTGACTCCTTACTTTATAATGGAGGAACCAGATTAAATGTCCCTCGAAAGAAAATCAGATTTTTTTTCTGCTTTGTAAGAATCTGAGGTTTAAGATCTAGGCAGCCAAAGCATTGATGACTGTGATGGAATCCTGTGGTAGGGCAATATTAATGAAGAAAGGTTGGTTTCTTTCTTTAGTTTTCTGCAGCCACAGATTTACAGAAGCTACCACTCAAACTTTCTGTTTTAAAACAAAGGGGTATGAAAGATAGTGAGGCCCTATTCCACCATGTTAAGGAGCATGGAAAGCTACTGTTTTTTTCTATTTTCCAAATAGTAAATGCTATTTAACCTCAACTGAATGCCTTGCCCTGAGATTACTGGAATATGCAGTATTCAATTTTGTCTGTCTGTATTTTAATAGAAAACCACTCTTGCAAATGCTCAACAACAATCACCACCATACTTTATTTTCCTCGGATGGGTTTTTAAAATGCAGCTACCCAACAAAATGAGACTTCGAAACAGACCCAGTTTAAAGGGTTGTACAGTATGTACAGTTTTACAATATTAATAAAAATGTTGAAGTACTTTGTCGTTTTTAATGTCTAAAGAAACGTTTTGGAATAGAAATATATACATCTTTCTCCCTTCACCCCTATCCCAAATTAAGCTTTTTCATCTTTGATATGGTGAAGATAAAACATCTCTTACTTCAGAAGAGTGATTGTGCTGAATAGAAGTAATTGATTTTATACGAGTTTGCCTTAATTCAACTCTAAGTGAGCTAACAATGGAAAAACTTTATCCAGTCCAAAGTGTGCTTTTTCCCTTATACTAGATCTCATACTATGCAGTTTCCAGATACAAATTAACTCGTTACCAACTACTGGAAATTAGTGGGAAACTCATATTTCCACAATTCTAATCAGGAATATCTATGCTTAAAACGAGTATTGAACTTGGGGTACACTTTTATATATTAACCAGCAAAATCCTGTTTGCCTCAAAAAATCTCAGATGTGTCTCTAATAAACTATGTTAAAGTTGTTTAGGAGAATTGGGCATAGGTAAAGAAATAACTCATGTATATTCAGCATCTCCAACCGTGACCATAATCCCTATGTCCATGTTCAGGGACTTATTGAAAAGCACCAGCTGCGCATTTTTCTACCTAGTTCCTTTGTTTGCCAAATCAGTAAGGGGATTTATAGCATGTAATATGCAGACAGTTTGACCCATCAAATTGGATAAAGTCACATTGATCACCCTGAGGAAGTACTGAAAGGGGGAGCCTGGCTGTGAGTGAATCAACGTGAGATGGGTAAAAGCATTACATGCGGAATGCACCCAAAATGTATCTATCTTCTTTCTGAATAGTGCAACACTGTAGCCCAGTCCTGGTATTGAAACAGCACAATCTACCCTTCAGACCAGGAAATAAAAACAGAAGTGGATGTTTCAAAGGTGACTAAATTACAGGAGTATTATACTTATATAGCTCTGTGAAACAAAACAATGAAAAACTCTTTGAATTCTGTTGAGCTGCCTAAGCCATGAAAGAATCAAACTGCAGAAACATTATCACGCTAAGAGTTGGTGAATCAAGCAAAGTTCCCACTGAAGTTAATGGGAGTTTTGATGAACTAAGGATAAAAATCCTGTTACCATAAAATACAGAAGCTAGAAGCTGCAGGTTTCCTTACTTAAAGACTCAGCAGTGAAGCACACAAAAGTAACTGTTCCTAACACCATGATCATGCAAGTTGGTGACAAAGGCATAGCTGTCAAAAGAGAGGCCGGTTTCTCTTCCTACATTAATCTCTAGGATCATGAGTTTGGTGGAGATGGAGCACAAAAACAATTCATTATGGCCAAAAAATCATCATCCACCAAGACGCTTATCTACTTCAGTGAGTATTTGGTTTAATTAAGGACTGAGAATTTGACCCTTATTTAGCAAAGCTGCTTATGCTTTTTTGGCTTGTGTTTAAGATAAGAAATCTAGAGAAAATTGACATGAACTCTTCGCTCAAGAACTCTATATATCCTCTATGCAACAATAAGGCCAATTAGCTAAGCAGTAGGATGAATGTATGTTAGTCTCCCAGTACAATATCTGAGAAAAACAAATGAAGATAAATGAACAATATCTCAGGTTATCCAAAAGGGCTACAAGGCATACTGCCAATCTGGAGCAGAAAAGATACAGAAAGAAAAGAATGAGATGTGGGTTGAAAAATACACTAGATTGTTTCCTGGCTGGAGAGGAAATGAGAAAATTTGGTCAGCATGGGATGCCCTATATTCCACCTATACACAGGTCTAACTACCATACCTAATGGCTCAGAAAAGGTACTATCACTTCTGTAAAATGGACACAACTGCCAACTCCAAATACTCTTCAAAATCATCTGCATCTAAAACAATGCCTCCTGAGCTCCTTTAGTTGTTTATACATAGAGAAGATGGAAGAGTATATACTTATGTTGACTTATTAAACGCACTGCTGCCTCAAAAGATGTTCTCTATGAAATCCCAGAAAACACTCTTAATTTATTGATGTACGGAACATTTATTTCATTTAATTTATGGCAGCTTCTGTTTATTCCATTTCAGATAGGAAAAGCAGCATGATCCCCTTTTACTAACGGTCCAAAAACCTGTGCCAAATGAGGTTCCTCTTGAAAGCTAAGCTATTCTTGGAAGAGTAAACAAGTAATGACATGGAGAAGGTTCTTTTCCCCTACAAACTTCCCATGTTCAGACAAGTCACTCCTATATTCAGTCTTATGTTTCTCAATTGCTAACTACAAGAGCACACAAATTTAATACAGCTTGTCATGATTTGGCAAAAATATAGAATCTACACAAAGATAAAATTAATATATAATAATGAGTTTATTACATCACAAAACATTTCTTTACACACACACACTACACACACACACACACACACACACACACACCAGTGTACATCACAAATGCTAAACTGTTGTTTACAGAAATACAGTGAGGGAAAAAGTCATTTTTTTCATAAACCATGAGCCTAAAAAAATAAAGGACTGCTTAGATATTATGGCGAGGGCCTCCAAAATAACCATCTAAGATTGGCTTTTAAAAATACACACTAGATAATAGCATTAGGAAGAAAACAGAGCAGAGAGAGAAGAGGAAAGAATAGCAATTAAACAATGACAGGGAAGGAGCAGGAAGGCAAACATAGTGGCAGCCAAACATAGCGGCAGCCAGCAGATTAGTAAGACTAGATAAAAGAAAAATAAGACAAGACTCACCCCTTATGACAGAGATTGCCATCACATAACAGCGCACACGGACTCGGGTTAGTTCAGTACCATTTAAGTCACGAGTAAGTTCACTAAAAGTCTAAAAATCTACTTATAAAATAACTGCACACAAAAAAACTACATTAAAAGATATTAAGATTGCAAACTCAATCACTCAAAAGTTAGAAAAGGCCAGAATTAAGGTTGCCCGTGCAACCTTAATTCAGTTCCCATATGCATATTATTTATGAGAATTTTTAAGCATATGATCACATACTAGTTTTGCCACAGGATTCCTGCTCTTTTGTAACATGAGTTTACAGCTTGGCCAAATATGGGCAGATTTTCATGCAAAAGGCGCATTCCTGACACTAAAATCACTCCCTGCACCAAGCCTGGGGGGGAGGGGTGCTAGAGCTGTTCAAAGAAAAAACGGTCAGATTTTTTTAAATACAGGTAATCCACATATTTATCCCTAGCCCAGTCTAGGAAACAGCTAAACCATTTTAGCTGAAATTTTCTAAAAAATTCAGCCTAACATGCACAGCCAGCATGTAAAATTTCAGCCCAAATGGTTACAGTTTGGTAAAGTTAAAAGAAACTGTAAAACGGATCTTAAAATGGACGTGTCAAACAAAATTTTACACAAGGCAATGTGGAATATTTGGTGCAAAAGAGAAAAAATAAATTTAAAATAATCCAGAGAACAAAATTTTCAATATAGCCCCAATATCATAGCAAGTCAGTTCTTATGTCTAAGCAGCTTAACAATATTCTTTTAAAAGTCTCCCTGAAGAAACGTTAACTTTTCTCAACTCCAAATGTGAACTTTATTTTTCTTAAAGTACCTCTGGATATTCCTTTACAATAAGAAGAAAAATAGAAAAAAACATGAAATGCAATAGAAAAGCAGCAAATCCTCTCTTGGGTCTTTGATACGTTTGGAGTCTGGGAGGACAAAGACCAAATGGCACATCTATTTAAAATGTCTTTTTCCGTTATAAGCACTTAGACACAGGAGACCTGTTCAGAAACAAGTTTGTGAAACTATGCTGGGAAAAGAATGAAGGAGTGTTTAATTGATTTATCTTCAAAATCAACAGAAATAAAACTAACTTTATTGGCTTTTAATAGACCTCAGCCAATACGCAAAAGTTGTTTTCCCCAAGAGTTTCAAACAGCAGGAAAAAATATTAATACTGGTGAAAAACTAATATGACTAAACAACCCCACCTCCCCCAAAAAAGTTCCTGAATAGTTCTGTATGGTACGTATTTAGTTTTTGATCATGGAATGGAGTTTAAAGCACTTGCTTAGAAATCTTCAGAAACAATGTCATGTATTTTTGTGACACAGTGGCCACTTACAATTTCTCTGCAGTGCCTCTTACTACAGTATCTGACCAGCGAAGGAGTACATTAAAGCTGCTTGCCATTGTGCACAGTGGATTTCACACAGAAGTCCATTCATAGCCATAACAAATTCTAGCAACAGAATAAGTTCTGGGTTTTGATTTTTTTTTCCTGTTTGTTGAAACAGTCACTCAAATAGTAACAGAACCTCATTTCCATACAATTCTGTATAATTATATGAATTCAGAAATTTAATTGGTTGATTGCTACAGTGCTACCCTCCTTCTTCTAAGCAGAATTTTAAATCTTATTTTAATTTTGATTGTATTTAAAGGTAATTTTAGGATCTCTGCCTATACACACATTGGATTTTTTTTAAAAATCCCACTAATCTACAGTGTACTCTGAAGTTTACATATAGATATTTTTGAGCTTCTAAATTCAATGAAATTATATTCCCAACTTTAATTCGGAAGACGAAAGAGAATAAAGTTTCCTAAAAGTGAAAGAAGGTTTACTATTTGTGATAACCCAAACCATAAACCCCTCCAAACCCAGAAGAGTTAAGATAAGAAGGAAAACCTGGGAAAAAATTACCAAGCACATTTTCTTCATCTTATTTCCTCAAAAACCATACAAAAAAGTGTTGCACTTCTTTTCATAGAATCCAAGATTATGCTGTATATCGTATTATATCATGCTAATTCTTCCTGAAATGTTGTTTTCCTTGTTCATTTCTTGGTGGTTCTATAATTTATTTTCTTGTCTATCTGTATAAATGAAACCACCATAGATTAATGTTTTTAGTTTTTTTTAGAAGCATTTCCCCTTATCAATATTTACATTTCCTAGTCTTTCTGCCATTTTGCTTTGGAAATTTTATCATTCTGCTATTGAGGTATTAATTGACTAAAAATTTATTTTTAAATCAAGTAGTACTACTCTTAAAACAGCAAAGCTAATGTGTTCCATTTAATTCAGCAGTTAGTGCTTCCTTTATGAAAGATCCATAGTTTGCTAATGAGTCAGACTGAAAAAAAAAAGGTGCTTTGCAATGCTAACATTTTCTGCAATGTAAGTTAGAGCAGTGCAGTGTGGTTGTTCATTGCTACTGTAAAACAGAACCAGAACCAGTAACATTAAAGATCCTGGTGATGGATGAAGTAACTGATATTTCCCCAAAATATTATTTAAAACTTTGATACAAATGCAATATTTTTTCAAAGCGTTTTGTGAAATATTAAATGCAGTTTGCAGGAGAAAATCATTCACCAACCACTGATCATTTGCACCGGAAATTATTACATGATGTAACTTGGTTTACATATGTGGCTTTCCCTTGAAGGCTGTAGCCACAGTGTTTGGTATATTCATAGGTTGAAATAAAACTTAGCTTTAACAAACACTGCAGAAAAACAGTACAAGAAAATGGTTAGTATTTGGAAAAGATTATGTTTCATCATTTGACTGATCATATGCAGACATGACAATCTCATAAAAGACCAGTACAATTTCAAAACAGTTCTAGCAATGGTTCCTTGCTGAAGGAGACTTTTGATAATAAATGTAGCTACCTCTCCTCTTACATTTCATATGTGCTTTTTCAGCTATGCTTTTTCTCCCCTCAGACCAAATTCTCTTTCTGCTTGATCCTGGAGTGAAATCATAATGTTGCATTTATGACTTCACATACTTTTATGGCAACACGATGATGTCACAAAACAGGATTAATGACTTCACTAATGGAGCAAGAAACAAGGAGAAAATGAGATCCAATTCACCTACAAGAAGAGAAAACCTGGCCGATTTAAGTAAATTGTGTACTTAATCTCTGTTGAAGCTTGCTCTCCTGTGAAAATTCCTTGTATACACAGAGAGAGTATCATGAAACTGTCCACAACTCAGCAGATAATGGTTCAGAGAGGAAAATTTAGTCCCTTTTCCTATAAACACTTAATCACGTGTGTAATATTAATCAGTATGAGCCTTTATTCTCATAGACATCTATGGACTATTCTCATTTGTAAAATTATTTCCATGTGTAAATATTTGTAGAATCAGATCTTTTATTATCGATAATATTGGCATCTTCTCTAGTGAGTTTATAGGGCCAGAAATACTGTAGAACTGTAGAGGGCTTTCTGCCTCCATAAAAGATGGAAGAGTGTCAAACTGTGTAGCCAATAGATGTCCCCTCAGCTAGGAAGTGAAGTGCTGTGTGACAGCCACTACACCTCTACCCCGATATAACGTGATCTGATATAAGACGAATTCTGATATCATATGGTAAAGGAGCACTCCGGGGGACATGGCTGTGCGCTCCTCTACCTTGACATAACGCGGTTTCATCTATACCGCGGTACAATTTTTTGGCTCCAGAGGCACCACGTTAGATCGAGGTAGAGGTATATTACATTCAATCAAGAAAAAGTTTAACTGAGTAAAAATACCAATTCAGAATGGAGGGCGAGTGGAACACAAAACAACTTTACTTTAAACCAATGAAGGCTCAGAAGGCTCATTTACACATGGAAATGAGAAGCCCTTCAATTTTGCTAGACATAAACTGTTATGATTTAGGAAGGTTCTATGAACTGTACAAACATACAAGAAACTTCCCCAAACAACTTACAGTCTAACCACTGTAACCTAGAAGGAGTAGAATAAAAGATTCACAGATATTTTTTAAGGCTGGAGGAAACCATTATGATCAGAGGATACAATGAGTTTCCCGTCAACTTCCAACTTCTTCCTTGACTTTTATTGCTTTTATTTTTATCTCTTGCCTATTAGCATTTTTAAATATAAAATCAAGACAACGTTCTATTTTCATTTAGCTTTTAAATTCTTGCCTGTTTGTAACTTCAGTTGTTTGTTTATTTTTTAACATTATCTTATTAAGAGACAATAGGTATAGGTTAGTTTAACTAGGAAAGAGCTTGACCCTGTCTTTGCCTCAGCCCATGCCTATTTTGACCTTTTCTGATAGAAACTAACAAGAAGTTTTGCCTCTTACATCAAGAGCCCATCATGTGATCCTTTGACATCTCCCACAGTCTCTTTTTTAACTATGCCTCTTTTTCTGTCAGTCATTCTCTTCCCTCCAGTTCTCACTCACTAGTCAATTCTGACAATGCCAAAAGAACTGCTGCACAACCAAATGAGAGGGAAAATTATATCAGGAAATAAAGTTAGTAATCAATGCTGCTGTTTACAAATAAATATTGACAAACTATAAAATAATGACACTTGGGCTATAATTTAATTCACTTTCACAAAATCATAATTTGTCCACACATGTTTATTTTAGAAAGTGCATTGATAATAATGATGGTAATGAATGGCTATTAGGCATGTAACCAGATTCATTTTTCAAACTCCAAGAAATGGAAAAAAAACTTTTAGAAAGAAATGACATTACCTGTTATAAGGAAAAAACAAAATGGTTGGGAGACGATCTGTCATAAATTCCCATGGAAGGTCATTTCGAGTGACATCAATTCTGTTAAAAACAAAACAAAAAAAGAAAAAAACTGATAAAGATGCAGCTGAACATTCAGTGTATTACTTTTGCTTCTGAAATATCTGTTTTGTTTTGTTTTTTATTTTGGAGGGGGATTAGAGGACACAAAAGAAAACATGCCTAAATATAGTCTGTCATAAAAAACATTATTAAGGCAAATTAGAAGAGTTACACATAATACTCAAGACGACTAATCCCAGTTTAGCTAATTGTCATAGCATAGATCTCTGGCTGATATTTTCCTGCCAGAAAATGAAATTAGTATAAATATTCACAATTTTCTTATTCAGTAATGGATTAAACCTGGACTAATAATTGCCACTTACTATGTGTACTGGGAAGAACTCTTGTTTTGAGACATGTTGATCTGATAACCACTGGCTGCAGTTTCAATCATTTATACCAGCGGTTCATAGACTCAGACTTTAAGGTCAGAAAGGACGATTATGATTGTCTAGTCAGACCTCCTGCTCAACACAGGACAATGAATCTCACCCACCCAGTCCCGTAATAAACCCCTAACCTCAAATTATAGGGCGGACCTCCCAAGCAAGGCGTGGGAACGTATCGAAGGAGGCACGAGCTGTGTGCTTTTTTCTTTTTTGGGGTGGGTGGGGGAAGAGCTCTGGCTGTCAGCCCTGCAGAAGGGCCGTGCACACCAGGGATAAAGGTGATAACCTGGGTGGTGGGACTCCAGCTAACACTCTTCCCGCCACCCTTGACCCCAATCCCTCACCTGGAGGTGGTGGGGCTCTGGCTGTTAGCTCCAGGGTAGCAGCAGCAGCTCAGAAGTAAGAGTGGCAATGGGGTGATAAGTCTGCTCGGAAAAATGATATTGACAAATATCATTTTTCACATGGTCACCCTTACTTCTGTGCTGAAAATTAGTGGAAATTAATGGCACTATATCAATACATATAATACAAACTATATAAAATCCATATGTGCATGTCTGGAAGTTTAGGTATTCACACCAGTATAGTTAAAAATACTGTAGAAAATGGAGATTCTTTTACCTTGCCACAGTGAAATTGTTTGGAGGCAGAAGTCGAGCTAGTTGGATAAAGATGTGATTAAGAGAAGCACAGAATCCACACCACTGGGCATAATAGAGCAGCAAGACATCCTGGAATGGGGGGAGGGGAGAAAAGAAAAGTTTAGTTAGCAATTGGGGTTATTTTTTTTTTTACATAAAGCAGAAACAGTCATCACTGTGTTAAACAAACTATTTAAAGACAAAAGAAAATGTAACTTCATCTTTCTACACCCCTGTTCACCAAGCAATGGGCTCAACTCATTGCTGCCCTGCAACTCCTGAAGCAAAAAGAAGGAAGAGAACTGTTGTAGGGCCTATGGGGAAATTTTCTCAACATGAGAGATATCCTCAGGAGGTGCAAGGTTGATATACTGGCTGGGTGCCACACCCAGCAGGAATCCCTGATGCAGGAGCCATGTTGATAGCGTAGCCTGGGAAAAGGAGATATGGCCATAACATTCTGATGCCTGGGCTGCCACTGGCAGCCGGGTGCAAGTCTTCTGGGCTCTAATCTCTGTTGGAAGCTCAACCAGCTCACGATGGCCCCACCCACAGGGAGATGCACAGGTGGCATAAAACATATCTTAAACCCCTCATCATTCTCTGCACCAAGACCATCTATAGCACTGAGGTGAATTGGGCCAAATGATAAAAATGGACCAAGAAATCTGACTCTTGGATGGCACTGACAACATAGCCATTCTACATTGTTATATTGATGCACCAACAAAACATATGTGGCCCTGTGCTTACTTCATGTCATCTAGCACTCATCCATAAACCATCCTTCCCTTAATGTTCAAACCCAGAAAAACGACCAAACAGGATTACTTGGTTTCCACTAAATTCAAATAGAGTATCAAAGTATCTGATAGTTCTCATGATTGTTCTTTTACAGTTTCAAACAATTTAAAACCAGAAGGGACCATTAGATCACTTAGTCTGACCTCCTGTATATCACAGGATATTAAATTTCACTCTGATACTCCTATGCTGAACTCAGAAACTTTAGTTAGACTAAAGTTCTTCAATCTTCAGGAAACTAAACCATGTGCCACAGGCAGAGAACAAGAAAGTCAAGGTGCTCCCAGTGCCCAAGGCCTGAGCAATGGAAGGGAACTTATTAGGTGAGATATGCCCAGGTGAACCAGCACCATGCTGGAGAGGGAGGCGAAAACCCCCAAAGTTCCAGCCAATGGGACCTATGGGAATTTTTCTTCCAAATTCCAAATCTGGCAATCAGCATGACCCTGAGCATGTGAACAAGATATACCAGCCAGGCATTTACTGATCTACCCCGTCCACTGTCCTGTTCCCTACTGTGGGGAATCTCTGCTGCTTCAGATGAAGGAAAACTCCCTTCCTGCCAATGAATACATCATGCAGAGGGGGGAAAAATCCTTCTTGATTGCTGCAGGCAATTGGCTGAAGCTCTGACGCATGAGATTTGATTACAGTCATTATTTTAATTCAGAGCTGCAAATATTATGAACATGTTGAGGGAAATGCCAGTTAACCCCATGGCCCATGAAGGAAGGAATAGACAGGTTTTCTCAAATTCACAGATACTCAGATTCCAAGACCAGCCTTTCATTCCCATTTAAATAATGGTCACTGAACACTTTAAATAGAAAATCTCTGGGGAGCTCTAGCGAACTAAGCAATTTTCCTGCAGCTAGCACACAAGGCTCTGGGGACACTGGAAATTGAATATTGCACATGCATTCATTCTCTGCTACCTTAGTAGCCAAAGAATATTAGTCCAAATTCAATCACACATTTAAATAATCAAATTATATAAAATTACTTTAGGTGCCCTTCAAAATTACACTGTATATCAAAGAGGTTCACATCATGAAATTAAAAAGCTTTTTACTATGGATTTTTGTGATGTATGCTTTTAAAGTACTACTTTTTGTTGGGATTTTTGTTTCTTTGTTTTACAACCTTAAATTTTCTATTATAGCTACTTACCAGTCACTTTTAGTTACTATTTTGTACCTTAGTTCCAGTAAGACAGGAAGTGTCTCTCTCTGCAGCCAACACAATCTCTACAGCATTCATAAAAGCAATGTTCATCTCATAAATCTCCAACTCTATTCAAAACTGACCTTGGGTCTCAGACTCTACTTAATTTGTTAAGAGGCAGGGGGTAGATCTTCAGGGAGCTGGGTTTGGCTGATTTTCTGGCTGCTTTGTGCCATCAGAATGGTCTCCTAAATTTGAATTACTGTGAACTATGACTTTCACGGAATGCCCTTGCTTAAAATTATGTAAACAATTAGTGTAACTGCATGGATGGGAGAGGAGGGGATGCTTTAGTTTAAAATAAAAAAAATTCAGAAGAATGAACTCTGCAATTCTGTTCTTCAAAATGTGACTAATCCCCGGATGTAATTGCAGTTATGAAGTGTACCTTTTCACTCAAAACCACCACATCATGAAAGGTATTAGTAGTCACTTCAGTGATTATGTGCTGTGTGGGAAAATGAACTGAAGAGTCACCAACAAGATGCCTTTTCAAGGGACTGTAGAGAGTGCTGAAGTTTTGAATGAAGTTCTCTAAAATGAAAGAGGGACATTGAGAAGGTTATTCCAGCTTCATTTATACCTGTAATATCTAGGTTGCCTGGTTTTACTTTGGGTTTCAGAAGACAAACTGACTTATGGAATAAAATAAAAATACAAGTCTAGTTTACAAGCCCTAAATATAATTTCTGTAGTCTTACCTCAGTTTCTGATTAATAACCATTAACATACATTGGGTCATCTTTTGCCTTGATTACTACATCCTTCTCATCATTGGTGTCATTGCTTTTTACCTTATTCCAGCTCCTCTATTATGGTGATTTTATACAGCCCCCATGCTGCTTGAAGGCATTTCACCTTGTGACAGCTCCTGTTAATTTCACACTAACAAGCATCCTCATTTTTGTGTAATTCCCCTTTTAAAGTTAAATATTACCATGATGGGTTTATATTAAGGCTGTCGATTAGTCACAGTTAACTCATGTGATTAACTAAAAAAAACCCCTGTGATTAATAAATTAACTGTGATTAATTGCACTGTTAAACAACAGGATACCAACTGAAATTTATTAAATATTTTTTGGATGTTTTTCTACATTTTCAAATATATTGATTTCTATTACAACACAGAATACAAAGTGTATAGTACTCACTAAGTTATTTTATTATAAATATTTGCACTGTAAAAATGATAAAAGAAAGTATTTTTGAATTCATTTGATACAAGTGCTGTAGTGCAATCTCTATTGTGAAAGTGTAACTTACAAATGTAGATATTTTTTATTACACAACTGCAACACAAAAAGAAAACAGTGTAAAACTTTAGAGCGTACAAGGCCACTGAGTCCTACTTCTTGTTCAGCCAGTGCTAAGATAAACAAGTTTGTTTGCATTTATGGGAGATATTGCTGCCGGCTTATTTACGTCACCTGAAATTGAGAACAAGCATTCACATGGCACTTTTGTAGCCAGCATTGCAAGGTATTTACGTGCCAGACATGCTAAACATTGCTATTCATGCTTTGGCCATCATTCTGGAGGACATGCTTCCATGCTGATGATGTTTGTTAAAAAAAAAAAAAAAAAAAATCGCATTAATTAAATTTGTGACTGAACTCCTTAGGGGGAAATTGGATGTCTCCTGCTCTGTTTTACCTACAGTCTGCCATATATTTCATGTTATCGGAGTCTCGGGTGATGACCCAACACACATTGTTTGATTTATGAACACTGTCACTGCAGATTTAACAAAACGCAAAGAAGATACCAATGAAATTTCTAAAAATAGCTACAGCACTTGACCTAAGATTTAAGAATCTGAAGTGCCTTCCAAAATCTGAGAGGGAGGAGGTGCGGAGCATGCTTTCAGAAGTCTTAAAAGAGCAACATTTTGATGCGGAAACTACAGAACCCGAACCATTGAAAATTAACCTTCTGGTGGTGGCATCTGACTCAGATGATGAAAATGAACATGCATCGGTCCACACTGCTTTGGATACTTATCTAGCAGAACCTGTCATCAGCATGGATGCATGTCCTCTGGAATGGTGGTTGAAGAATAAAGGGATATGTGAATCTTTAGTGCATCTGGCATGTAAATATCTTGCAATGCCTGTTACAACAGTGCTATCTGAACACCTGTTCTCACTTTCAGGTGATGATGTAAACATTCCTTCTGAAACCAGCCTTAAGACTGGTTTCAGAAGGAATCATACATTGTAGTAAAATGTTTGTTTAAAAAGAAATCTGTGTACAATGCAGTTCAGCCTAAACAAAAGAAAGCCAGAACCTGATCTCACAGAATACCCAGGAGAAATAATTTCAGGAATTTGAAAATGTGAACTTAGAAGTTTTTATAAAAATAAGATGATTTTGTACTGTCAACTACTTATCTTGTATACAGTAATACATAATCTAATTCTAACATGATACATTAGTTATAAACATTAGATTAGGGTAACAGTAAAACAAATTTGGGATTAGGACTACTTGCTGGTATCTCTAAATATAAAGAATTGTGTCTGGGTAGGGGAAGGACAAAAAGCCATCCCTCCTATTATAATAGAATGGATAATCTAAATCCCACATCCATGGATCTGAGGCAAATTTACTCACCGTACCGGGGGGACAAAAGAAATATCTTTTGTGACTAGAAAAACAGTTTTAAATCTTAAACAAAAAAATTGTCAAATTCCTTCCTGTCCCCAGAAGTGGTCAGATCAATTCCCAATGGAATGACCATTGGCATATCTGCCAAGCAAGCACTGAGAATGGGGCAAGGAAGAGCACTTTCATGGACACAGCATGAAAAGTAATCAGATGTAGAAGGAAAAAAATTTTGGGAGTAGGGTAAAAAGCTGCTATACCCAAAACACTCTTATGGGGGGGAGGGGGAAGTGTGGCCAATGGCATTGGATTTGCCTCATTCTCACCCACTCACTTCTTTTGGGGGGGGGGGTCGGGGGGTCAGAACAGAGGCTGACAGTCACCAGTAGCAGGTGAGGGACTGCAGCTCCTCCCCTCACAAAAGCCACTGCTCCACATTGCTTTTTTTTAAAAAAAATTCTCATACCCCACTTATCACCAAGAACAACAGAAGAACCAGCCCACTGCCAAAGAGTCACTACCCAAGGAGACCTCTTGGAAGAATGGAAGATGACATTCATTACTGACTCTCCATTCTGGAAGTCATTAACAAACAGTTGGAGCTGCTGAACTCAAACAATGCTATTTCCATGCAACTGTGTTCTGTAATATAAAATGATGGGAGTGTATCAAATACAAGATTTTGTAAGTACACAATCTTAGGAACAAAATGCATTTTAAACATTTTCTCTGAGACACTTCTTAGGTACACTTCTTTGAATCTGTTGGCAATCTGATTTTGTGGATTGACCATTTAGGAAAATTCCTATAGTTTGATGACATACCTATTGCAAACCGATTGACAAATCCTATGAGGTTGAGGTTGGCAAAATCTCCACTTGAATTGAGTAAGTTATTCCTGGATTGTGAAGTTATTATTCTTTTATCGTACCCCTTTACTGTTTGATTAATTATGAAGCAGATGAAGATCCACAATGCTTTCCACAGTCTCACTTTATAAATTGACCTGCTTTTGTCAATAACATGTTTTTCAAAGTTGTTATTCTTTGCCAACTCCATCCCATCTTCATTTAATGTATTTGCTTACTTTAAAATTTGAATACAAGGTTACTGCATACCGTACCTAGAGTAGATTTTATAAGTGTTTGATTCTGATCCAAGATATAGTGTGTCTCTTCCTTCAGGTCAACAATGGCAGCAAATTCCTTCACATGAGTAGATCTAGATGCTCCGAGTCTCTCTGCGTACATCCAAAACAAATTTGAATCCAGTAGATAGAGATTCAAGGTCTTGTTGGTCCTGCAGCTTAGGCCAGTAATGTGAGTGCCATTAACACGAAGGTCAGGAGTAAAACAATTCCTATCCTCAATGTGAGGAATAGAATGTTGGGTATCATCCTTACCTTTCTTCCCATGGGAAGAAAATGCTACTTTAGGGGTCTGAAATATGGTCTTTTCAGAACTAATTAAATTTATCAGACCCCTGTTTACTGTCCTGCAACATGCAGTGTAGTAGCTAAAAGGACTATAGAAACTTAGAAAATTGCTGCATTCTATGGTATTTGATACAAATTGGAAAAAGGTATGTTCTTTGAGGTAGAAAGAGTCCAAAGCTGCTTCTATCTCTAAAAAGTTACACTGTGGTACATTGACTTTACTTGGTTTGACCCCAACGGTCTGGTTAACACAAAGCTCACAGACATTGTGAGTCCTAGAGATTGAGTGCCACTGAGGGAGCACCACTGTGTTGCAGCATGGGTACTTTGTTATGGAGTATGTGTCCGCAACTTGTGTACGCGCATGTGGTACAAAGGACTCAAAAGCTGGTGAATTTGCATCTTTCGAGTCTTGAAGAACAGGTTCAGCTGCCTGGCTTTTATTACAGTTGTTGTATTCCAAGGCCACTTTGGTAATCTATAGAAAAAGCAAATTATACAGAAACATGATCAGTTATTGTCTGTATTGATATATGAATGACATATATTTGTCCCAATTTTTTTTAAATACATAAAATATATTTAGATTTAGATATACTATGCTGCAATTTTAGACACAGGGCCAACTCTTACCATGTAATTTTAGTTTCTTACCAAAAGCCACAGGATGTACTGTTGCTTTATGATGAACTTAAATTTTTTAAAAATCTCCAAATATATTACATGCTTAAGAACAGTGGTGAGTGACAACAAGCCACATGAAAAAGATCTTCCATTTACAGAGTCAACTGAAAACCTTCTATATATCATATTTGTTAGGCTTTAATAATGTAATACTGTGATGATAAATTGACCTTGATTGTTTGACACATTATCCAATATATTAATTTTCCCAAAATTTGTTTTCCGTAAAGAAGATGAAAATAAATTAAAGCGAAATATATAAGGCTCAAGACATTCTTAACATCTCACTGTGAACATAAGAGTTATCCAGTCAAATCAACTACTGATATAAGGGTAAATCTCCCTGTCCTCCTGTGGGCAGAACTCCCATTTATTTCAATAGTAACATTATCTGCTTCTGACTTCAACAGAAGTTTTGCTTGAATAATGAACTTCTGGAATTGGTCACTAAATTGGGTCCTCATTTTACTAAAGCTATCAATATTGCCATTTAACTGAAAACACAGGGGTGTGAAAGGTTCTCTCCTTCGCTTCTAAGTTTATACTAAAATCAAGGTTTCCATTTCCACAGAATTAGTGAAAGTTTGTTTTTGGTTTTGTGGGGTTTTTTTTTCCCCACACTTCTCTTCAGAGCCTGAGATACTCATTATGATACTAAAATTCCCTATTATGAAAATTCTTGTGTCCTAGTAGGAGTTTACTTTACACAGTAAAAGAATATGCACAGTAGCCAGGCCTCATTTACAGTAGTTACTGGGGCTTTTTCACCTACTCTTTTTGTCTTTCCTCTAATCCAGCACATTCTGAAAATAACTGCAAATTGGAATATTCTTACATTTCTAATGAGTTTATTGTAGCAGAACAGACAGGATGGAGAGATTAAATGAACAGCAAAAAGAGACCGTATGATTAAGTTTCCCCCCACAGTATTGCATTAACAGTTAAAAATACATGCACATTTTCCTACTAGTACTTTTCCATATAAGCAATTCTTGCAGTTGTCACAGGGATGTTGTGAGATGATGACTATGAGGGAAGCTGGGTCACATGATCATCCCTCAGATGTAGTCCACAATGACAACTTCTGTGATAGGTATTTTTTTAAAGAAATCACTGGCATAGCCATTTCTTTTTCTTTACTTAATTTTTCCTGGAAATGTCAGATTAGATTCTATAAAGGCTCATTCCTTAATGTTGGAACCTATTCTAAAGAATGTGAACAGATGTTGGAGGACGCCTGAATTGTGTTTTTTTTTTTTTTTATAAACTGAAAACACATATTTGCATTACAAAATCTTATTTCAGTCAGCTCTAATCAGAGAAATTTGTATTTTTTTGAGCACTGCTAACATACAATGAATTGACAACTTCATGCTCTGTGAATGTCTTACAGACAAATGGTTTCAGAGCCAAATGAAATTCACAAAGGCTGCTGGCTGCAGTAACCATTTCTCCTCCTGGTAAACAAGTTGCATAATATACTGTAGCTTCTTATGCTCACTTTAACACACTGGTCACACTACAGTAACCGGGATATCCTGTATCTGATTTAATGCTTTGATATAAATATTTTTCTCTTAGCTAGAATAAATCAGAAACTGAGTATTCACATGGTGTACTGAGTTTTCTTTATCAAAATATATGACGGCTAATATTACAGAGTGTATTACACTGAACTACAATTTTTTAGAAGTCGTCTGCTTCAGAGATAAAATGTAATATTTATTATGTATTTTGATGTGCTGAATTCAAATATGACAATTAAAACAACTGATTGGCTACTGTTTCCAAAATATTTAGGTTTTTACATTTTATGTCTATGAATATTGTGTAGATAGTAGAGTTTTAATAATAAATTGTAAACCTAGGTCTTTTCATGTGTTTATGGTTGCTTTACATGATAATATTTCACCTGTCCTGTTTATGTAACACTTTAAAAATCAGCAAAAGGGTTATATAAATAAAATGTATTATGAAACAAAAGGCAAAAAACTATTACGTACATAGTTTAGTCCTATTCAGTGTCTACTCGGCGCTTCTTGGCTTGTCTCTTGTATTCATTAAATGGAGCATCTCTTGTCACTGTCCAGCAATAGTCTGCAAGCATTGATGGGCTCCATTTGACCTGATAGCGTTTCTCCATTGTTGCAATGTCCTGGAGAAATCGCTCGCCGTGCTCGTCGCTCACTGCTCCGCAGTTCGGTGGAAAAAAATCTAGATGAGAGTGCAAAAAATGTATCCTTAGTGACATGTTGCAACCGAGGCTTTTGTATGCCTTGAGGAGGTTTTCCACCAACAACCTGTAGTTGTCTGCCTTGTTGTTTCCGAGAAAATGTATTGCCACTGACTGGAAGGCTTTCCATGCCGTCTTTTCCTTGCCACGCAGTAGCATGGTCAAATGCATCATCTCGAAGAAGTTCTCAAATCTGAGGACCAACAAAGACACCTTCCTTTATCTTAGCTTCACTTAACCTTGGAAATTTTCCACGCAGGTACTTGAAAGCTGCTTGTGTTTTGTCAATAGCCTTGACAAAGTTCTTCATCAGACTCAGCTTGATGTGTAAGGGTGGTAACAAAATCTTCCTTGTCCAACAAGTGGTGGATGCTGAACACTTTTCCTCCCAGGCTCCAATGACCGTCGGAGTGGCCAATCTTTCTTGATGTAGTGGGAATCTCTTGCACGACTATCCCATTCGCAGAGAAAACAGCAGTACTTTGTGTATCCAGTCTGCAGACCAAGCAAGAGAGCAACAACCTTCAAATCGCCACAAAGCTGCCACTGATGTTGGTCATAGTTTATGCACCTCAAAAGTTGTTTCATGTTGTCATAGGTTTCCTTCGTATGGACTGCATGACCAACTGGAATTGATGGCAAAACATTGCCATTATGCAGCAAAACAGCTTTAAGACTGGTCTTCGATGAATCAATGAAGAGTCTCCACTCATCTGGATCGTGAACGATGTTGAGGGCTGCCATCACACCATCGATGTTGTTGCAGGCTACAAGATCACCTTCCATGAAGAAGAATGGGACAAGATCCTTTTGACGGTCACGGAACATGGAAACCCTAACATCACCTGCCAGGAGATTCCACTGCTGTAGTGTGGAGCCCAACAGCTCTGCCTTACTCTTGGGTAGTTCCAAATCCCTGATGAGGTCATTCAGTTCAGCTTGTGTTATGAGGTGTGGTTCAGAGGAGGAGGATGGGAGAAAATGTGGGTCCTGTGACATTGATGGTTCAGGACCAGAAGTTTCATCCTCTTCCTCGTCTGACTCAAGTGAGAATGATTCTGGTGCATCAGGAACCGGCAGTCCTTCTCCATGGGGTGTTGGGTGTATAGCTGATGGAATGTTTGGATAATGCACAGTCCACTTTTTCTTCTTTGACACACCTTTCCCAACTGGAGGCACCATGCAGAAGTAACAATTGCTGGTATGATCTGTTGGCTCTCTCCAAATCATTGGCACTACAAAAGGATAGATTTCCTTTTCCTGTTCAACCACTGGCGAAGATTTGTTGCACAAGTGTTGCAGCAAATGTGTGGGGCCCACCTCTTGTCCTGATCTCCAATTTTGCAGCCAAAATAAAGGTGATAGGCTTTCTTAACCATAGTGGTTATACTGCGCTTTTGTGATGCAAAAGTCACTTCACCACAAACATAGCAGAAGTTATCTGCACTGTTCACACAAGTACAAGGCATCTCTGCTCACTTTGGCTAAACAGAAATGTGTCCCTTTGCAAAATCAAACACTGACAAATAAGAGCACGACACTGTATGATTTCTAGAGCTGATATAGGGCAATTTATTCAGCAGAGTGATGTAAGCTTCGTTATGATTGCATCATCCATGACTTCTAGGAATAACATGATGCAATTGATATCATATATGACGCAATACCAGCTTCTGATTGCATCATTCATTGTTTTGGCTAAAAAGCAAGTATTGTCCAAACCCAGTCATAGATTTATTCATAGATCCAGTCAAAGATGTATTTTAGTCATTTCTGGTTTAAATTGAGATCCTTTCCCTTTATAACTCACTTATCCTCTGCCATTCCCATGTCAAGGGTCGTATATACTGACCCAATAGCATATCTTGAAACCTAAAGCCAATCAACAATTTTAAGCATAATTTTCGTTCTCAGTGACCCAGAATTAGTAAAGTTTGACTACATTTATTTCAGAAGCATTTTGGCTGTAGAGTAGTGTTATCAGTGCCGAAAAACAGCTGAAATAAGCCTGCTTTACACTGAGCACAGTTTGCTATAGGAATCACTCCAGTTCCCTTCCAATCTTCTTCTTCAGTCTCTGCAAATGATTTTGTAGGCAAACTGACTGTTATGTGCCATAAGCAATAAGGAAAATATGAAAATCACTGACATTATTAGAGACAAACTAGTAGCAGATGCAGCAAAAGCTAATTAGTTGGAAGATAAGGCCTTTTGTGACCTGATGAAATCCCACAGGCCCACAACTAGAAAAAGAGCTAAATAAAACATGTGGGTCTGAACCTTCCCAAACTGTAAAATTTGGGAACCAGAACAAAACTTTTCATCTCAGACCCTCTCACTAATCAACTCTGGATCTGAAAACCATGAACTGTGCAGCCTGGACCTTCCTTCACTTCTAATCGGCCAAAACAAGAACCTCGGAGCTGAAGTCCACCTGAACTTTGAGAAAGTTTGGCTCTGGAACCAAACTTTGGGGGTTTCGCCCATTACTTTTCATAATATCATGCTCCCACAGCACAGCACCCCACAAAACAAACAAAACCAGCTGAATTGGAAAATATGCTGACTACCTTCTACAGGACTTGAAGTTCCTGGCTATGATGCCTCTTAATAGCAATCCTGCAGTCTGTGGTAAATGCAAGGAATTACTAGGGTTACCAGTCACTGTATGTGCAAACAGAATATGCTATTGTAAAGATATATAAACTGGAATAGATTCGTGCTCTTGAGAAGTTGGCAAGCAAATTTATGCAAGACTTGCAGGAGTGGAATGTGTCATGTCTGGCTTTTGTACATGTTCATAATAATACCCATAATGATGTATTGGCAAAAAGACCACAATAAATGAGTCTTTGTTTCAGATATACCTCTGTCATATACCCCAAAGATGGATTTGCCTGTGAAAGCATGGGTAACGCAGCTGATAACTAAAAGTTCTGATGTGTAGTTTCACCTTGATACATTAGCTATGACAGCTTTGCAATCAAAATAGTTTAAACTCAACACACTTCATAAATGTCTGTTTATGTAATGAAGTACTATGAGAATTGCAACTGAAACCATAATCTCAATTTTAGAGTGAAATTGACATCTCCCCACGCTAATTTGATACGTTAGACTTTATTGCAAATTATTTACATTAAAAAAATTGAACCAAGTTCCCAATCCCATGCTCAGATCATTATATATCACTGACTCTAGTAAAGCAAGAATCTTAGAATTATATTGGTTTAATTTCTTTAGCGGATATTGGTTTAATTTCTTGGACTTCAAGAGAAAGAGCAAATTTGACTAGGAAGCATGCTCTGCCAACTCAAGGAAACATCTCTGGATTAACAACTAAGCCATTTCTAGGGTCAGATGTCCACTTTGTGGTATTAGATATTATCAAAACTCACTTTGAAGACTCTTTGTCACTTCTGCAATTCCAGACTAACACGGCTACCCCTCTGATTCTTGGGACTTTACAATAATTCTACAGAAGTGTCACTTAAGAACAAACTAATATATGTAAACAAGGTTCAAGCAGATGAAACACAATGTCTTAAGACTTTGGACAATACAAAGACAGCAGTGAACATCAATGTCACAATCAACTATTTAAATACAAGTGGCATTACTATGAAAATTCTTTCATAAATAAAAATGGCTTGCCCTTCAGCCCATTGAGAAAACACTCCAAGTATCAGGGATAGCCTCTTTAAAAAGAGGGTGAGAATAAAGTGTATAAGTAAGATGGATATGTATTAAAAATATAAAAAGACTGCACCAATCTTTCTTTACAAGCTGAACGTTTTTCAAATATAGTAGCAAGGACACCCGGGGATTTATAGGGTTAAATGTTCTTAACTACTTTTTTTTCCATTGGAAGGCACCATATTAAATCTTTTCAATTTATCAATGGCAACATTAGGTTCACTTAATTAATTCAATATGAAAAAAATATATACATTAGTAACCGTTCCCCTCTCCCTGTTTTTCATGAGAATTGGGATCTATAATTGTTTCCATTAAGCATTCACAAACCACAAACTTCTGGTGGTGCAGGGGGAGGGAGGGGATCAGACTCAATATAAGCAATCTATACTATTCTGGGACATCAGGTAACACATAAATGGCACTCAATCTATATAAATACATACAATTTTAAATTAGATGTTTATGGAGCACAAAGTAGAAGCAACCCCCTTTTTCCATGTTTGTATAGTGCCAACACAAAGGAAATCTCATCCTTGACTGGGTCTGCATAATAAAGCTACCACAATAAAAAGAAATAATATATTTCACTTACGTCATCTAAAAGAGGATGACTTTCTGCTAAGGGATTGAAGGGTATAAATAAGAAAAGTGCTGGTCCCTTCTTCAGTTCATTGTTTAGTAGAAGGCTTTTTCCTCCATGTGGTCTCAACCAACGTATAAATGTCTCTCGGTTTTCTAGAGCCCATTTGCAAATATTCTCAGCTGTGTAGTTCATAACTTCACTTGAATAGATCTTGAAAGGGAAAAAAATCATAATTAGCCCTTCTAATTTATTTAAATACACTGTTTATTGATGAATGAGGTACATAAGATGTCATATACTATTATACATGTTATGTTCATACTGTTACAGCTAGGACAATTTTTCTTTACTGACACTATTTGGGAACCATTCTCATTTTAGTAATCATTCCATAGATCTTTACCTATAGTCTTCCCTACTCCTCTCCAACTCATAGGACCACGAATAGAATCTCACACTGAAGTATGGCTCACTGTATTTCCAATTCTCAATTAAGACTCATCAGACGGTGGTCAAAAGCAAATTTAAAGCAATTTATTATTTTCTCTCATTCTTTCGTTTTCCAACCAAGCCATCTCAATGTTGGTAATGCTTTTACCTCCGTATCAAGCAGTGCCCTCAACCTCGTTGTATTATTATTTCTTTGCTGAATGCTGATAACGTGTTTAGAGCTGAAAAGAAGGTCCCTGCTTAAAGGAATTATGCAATCAACACCCACAAAGTGAACGTTAAGGTTTTACCCTGCATCTCTAGTGTATGTTATTTTATCCAAAAATAAATAATCAATCAGACAGGACTTTCGGGGTGACAGAATACCTGTGCAACACCCTTATGTTTATAAGATAAAATTTAATCAGTTGTTATATGGTAGAAGCTTTGACAATTTTTGTTACTCTGCCTCTCTAATGTAATTTCTACATTCTCTTCTGATTTTTCTCAATTCTTCTCAAACGCTTAAAACCTATGGCCCTCAACAACTTATAAATATATAAAATAAATGCTCTCATTCTCATCTTTATGCATCTTTCCTTGCCATCCACCTACATCTGGAATTTTCCTAACAAAATGGCCTCTGCAAAGCTCATTAACGATAACCCATGTCAGTAAAATTTCAATATTTCAACTATTATAAAACCATACCAAACCACCATTAAAACAGAATCTTCCCTCTTGGTCTCCAAGTCTATTTTCCATTATCTGTTTATTTAGACTGCAAGATTCCTTGTGCAAGAACCATGTCTTCTGTTTTCTAGATAGCACATAGTTGGGATTTAACAAATTAATGAAATTAATGCCATCTGCCCCTTTTCAACAATAAGTTTGACAGACTGGAATAGATAAATTGGAATAGAAATAAACAATTGCATCATAATTCTTTCGTATGTTAGATCTTATTTGCAGATGATAAAAGAATTTTAATTTGGGAAGATATTTAACTCTTACCTGCTTAAATATCATACTAGTCTAGTCAAAAACCTATGCACTACCAAGCAGGTTCTTTTTTGCTTTTATATGTTCTTATACTCATATCCCCTTCACTTCTCTCTCTCCCTTCTGGAAAATGTATTCGTTTCTATAAAAAGTGTGTGGAGTCTCTGGACCATCAATATGTATCCATTTCAAAACTATTTCCAAAATGCTTCTGAAGTGACTTTAGATCTCCTCTACACCTGATACAATTCTCCTCTTGTGTTTATTTTCACTAATGTGAAAAATATCAGTTTCCAGATTAATATTGCCACTCACCTTAATTTATTATGGTGGGATACCAGAAAAACCTCCCCACTATGTTTTTAATTTCACCACACTGACTCTCTTTAAATGCATCTCCTTTAAGATCCTGACATAGCTGTGACTGCAATTCAATAGCTTTGGCATCACTGAATGTGATTAACTAATTCAATGTTCTAAAAAGAGAATTTAAATTCTGGAGTCACTTTCATGAATTAAAGCATGCTGTTTATCATGCACCATTATCATAGGTTTGCACAGACACCAGTTATTGTTGCATGTAATGCATGAAAATCCTTTTTCATAATTTGAGTAGAATAAACTGTAAATACATGCCTTCCCTCCATACAAGGACATACACAGAGATAAGCTCTTTATACTCGACAGCTGTTCTGAAAGTTGCATTTCAGGTCCTTCCCTTGCTCCTCCAGCTTCATCAATTTCAACCAAAATTAATATTCCCATTACCATGAACATAGCTGACACTAGGATTAGCTTTTTTGAGTTAACTCACTTAAATAATTTCTCTACTTGAGTGTGATACATCAGGTATCTATAGAGCAAAATGAGGACCGCACGTTAAGTATATTTCAGGATGAAAGGGCAAAAGCACATCTTATTTTCATTTGAGCTCTCTCTAGAGGCCCTTTGTCTTAACATGTCTGAAATATTTTACACCAGAATAAGATGGATTTTTGCAATGATATAAGAAAAGCATTTCTCTTCCCCTAAACAGAGGGCAGACTAAAGCTTTCTACTAAGGAAAATATATAAAACACAATTCATATTTGTATTAACAGTTATGTCCCATCTGTGAGTCATTTCTTAACAGCGAAGGCTGCAAAATTCTGTACCTTTGAGTATCTTCTCTCACATTCCTTGGTAACCAAAGATTTGTTGACCTCAAATTTGATGGCAACAAACTCTTGTGGGTTATTGTGAGGTATTAAAACAATTATTTGGCATAAGAGAACACTACGGTTTTGGCAATTCTGTTCAGAAAATAACTTTGACTTTGAACACTGTTAAAAACCAGACTACAGAATAATCATTTACTTGTAATTAGAAACTATTAAAAACAGCACTTTTCTAATTATACTATTTTTCTCATAATTACATTGTAATTGATAAATTACATACAAGATGTTTGTATGAATAAATTGTATAAAAATCTGTCACTGAAATCTTATCTAACAAAATCAAATAATTTAAATCACCACCACTAATTACAAATGTAAACACACCAGAATGATAAAGAATATTTACTAATCTTTTCCATTTAGAAGAGTGAAAATTTCATATTTTATTTTAGAATGACTGTTTAATTTCTTCCTAGAAACTGTTACATGACTGTTCAGGCTCAAAACTTTCAAGAAAATATTCACTTTCATTAAACAAAATCATGTACACCAAATGCTAACTCAAAACAGATGGAGAAAAGGGGAGGGAGACAGCAATTTGTCAAAGTTCTTCATTATTAAGAAACTGTTCTTGGCTCTCTCATTTTCTGTAGAACCTCTTTTTGGGATGCACCCCTCTCTCCCTGGGAAATTTGCTAATTTTTTCTGACTAGTTCTCATTTTCTCTGCTGGAAATTCCCCACTTCACTGTGATTTCCACTTTTCGGCAGAAAAGAGAAATGAGACAGCTAACAGAGGCTGATGTTTATGTTTTGCTGTTATTACAATTACCCCATCCAGACATTTGGCTTGGACTATATACCATGCAAGTGTATACTACAGGGCAAGGTGGGAATATCACTTGCTTTTGTTTACAGTATTTTACTTCAGTGGATTTTTCAGAATCAAGTGTTTCAATGCATATTTTATTTTCATGTGTCACAATACAATTTTTAAATGAAACAATGTATCAAACTGACTGCCCTTCCCTTTAAAAAATAATACTTTTTCACCAAAAAAAAGTACTTCATTCAGTACTTCATTGCAGTTTCTGGTACACACGGTGTTTTTTTTCCCTGAGAAATTAATCACAGGAAATATGGGGGGAAACTATAACATGTATGATTGTATTACACCTATGTTGTAAGGATTTGATTCTCTATGGTCTGTGTTTCTCCTAGGTTCTTGTCTAGTAGAACTATCAAAGAGTCTGAAGGGTAGCAAGAAGGATCATCATCGGAAACCCTACCTTTCTATTTATTATAGCCTCGAACTTCTCTGATACCAGTTCCAATATATTAGCAGCATGGATATTTCGCAGCCATCACAGAATAAGTGATAAATGGATTCTGTCTCTTCTTGGCCACTAAAATTCTGTTGCCACTTTTGACATCTCCTTCACATCATTCTCATTCTGATATCATGTATTTATTCACATCTATTATCCCAGACGACATAACTCATTTCCGCGATACGAAGGCACTACTCAAGAGCTGTGAAAAACAGCCAAAATAATATGGAATTTATTGTTTACATTATAAATGGATTAAATATGGACTGGGGCAACATGCTCCTCTCTATCAAATGTTTTCACACTAAATCTTTGCTCATTTTGATATACTTAGTAAACGTAGGTCCAGTCCGCCCCCTCCTTTTTTTTGGTGAGACAAAGACCCTATACGGGCCAAGCTCATGTGGTTTCACACCTCTGAGATCTGAAGATGGTAGCACCCTTCTTAAAGGTTATGAATCCATCAATGAGCACTGGAAGGAACACTATCAAAAGCTTCTAAATAGAAAAATCAACTGTGACTGACGACACCATCGACTCCATTCCTCAGTACCCAATAAGGGAAACTCTTGCCAACTCACCATGCATCTGAGGAGGTCTGCAAAGCAATTAAACAAATGAAGAACAATAAAGCACCAGGTCCTGATGGCATACCAACTGAAATACTGAAAGTGGGGGGAGAAATACTGAACAACAAGCTTCACTTGCTACTCCTCAAAATTTGGTGCACCGAAGAAATCCCTGCTGACTTACATAATGCTAACATCGGCACCATTTTCAAAAAGGGAGACAGGACCAATTATGACAGCTATCGAGGCATTGCCCGCCTCTCCATCACTGGGAAAATTCTTGCTAGAATCTTACTGACTTGCCTGCTCCCTCTTACAGAGGAAGTACTTCCAGAGTCCCACTGCGGCTTCAGACCATCACTAGGCAGCTCCGACATGATTTTTGCAGCCAGACAGATCCAGAAAAAATGTCAAGAACACCACCAGGATCTGTATATGGCCTTTATCGATCCTACCAAAGTCTGACTCTGTCAACTGTGAGGCTCTGTGGAAAATCATGTCAAAGTTTTGTTGCCCAAGCAAAATTGTAAGACTCCTTCCATGACCAAATGACTGAATCCATCCTGTGCAGTGGCTCTATCTCTGAGCCCTCTGTCATCTGAACTGGCGTAAAACAAGGCTGTGTATTGGCAACCACCCTTTTCTCCATTTTTTAGCAGCTATGAAAACACTAACTCAAGATCATCTACCACAGGGCATTGGCATCCAATATCAGATTGACAGCAACTTCTTCAACCTTTCTCATCTCCGTGCCTGAACTAAAGTAATATCAGCAACAATAACCGAACTCCGGTACGCAGATGATTGTGCTGTAGTTGCACATTCTTCAAAAAAGCCCTTAATTGCTTCCTTGAAGCGTACAAAAGCCTAGGGCTAAGTTTGAACATTGGTAAAACAAAAGTTCTCCACCAGCCAGTCCCTGGTCAATCATCAGACCCAGCAAGGAAGATGTATATAGACAAAGAGTAACTGGAAAATGTAGAATACTTTGCCTATCTTGGCAGCCATCTCTCACAGAGGTCAGACAGACACTGAGATTCAGCACAGAATTCGCTTTGCCAGCCTTGCCTTTGGCAGACCGTCTTGATGGGTGTTCAATAATCAAATCATCAGAACACGTAGTCGACTTTTAGTTTATAAAGTGATTGTAATCCCAACCCTCTTCTATGGCTATGAGAGTTGAATAAAAACACCTGAAAAACCTGAAATGCCAGCACTTTCTTTGGAAGATACTAAACATAAAATGTGAGGATCATCACACTAATATCAGTGTCACAGAGGTCCTGATTATCCAGCACCAGCCAGGGTGGAGCGGGCACTGTGTGCACATGCCTGATGTACACTTCCCAGAACAATTGCTGTACATCCAACTCACCAGAAGAGAAAGGAAATGAGGAGGCCAAAAGAAATGCTTTAAAGACATCCTCAAGATAAACATCAAGAGATGTGGCATTGATACCACACTCTGGGAGACAGCCCAGGATAGGGATAACTGGCCAAGACTTGTCAGAGTGGGAACCTCCACTTTTGAGGAAAATTGCCTTGCTGTGATCACTGAAAAACACCAGAAAAGAAAAGGACAACAGTCCCATACCAATTGAGACCTAGCCCTGTTTTCCAATACAACCTGCAATGTGGCTCAAGGATCGGGCTCCTCAGTCAACAAAGGACCCATGAAAAATAAAACCGGTAAAAGATCATCCTTGACCTTGAGGGATTACCGACCAGGTCCCTTAATTCAATATTCACTGTACACATGTGGCCAAACGAGTTTAAATAACTGACTGGCAGCGGATTATGAAAGAGATTAATTTTAGAAAGATGGAAAAGGCATATATATTATATATAAAAATATTAAATAATAATAGTACTCACAAGTGAAGTGTTGACATGTCTGTGAAGGTACACACTTCCCGAGTGCGTCAATGAGATCTCCTTTGCAATTTGTTTATTCGTGATCACTCCAAAGTGTATTGTTCCAAGGTAATCTGAAAGGGTAAATTTTCAGTTTTAATAAGATTTTGAAACACTGAAGGAGACGAGTATGTTAATACTGTTATTTCCCTTTAAACAAAAATGATTTTATCATAATAATATTTAGCAACTTTTCACCTCTAGATCTTTAAGTACTTTACTAAGGTGGGTAACTATCATCTCCATTGTACAGATAGGGAAACAGAGGGGCAGAAGGCTAACCTCATATCACACAGCAAGACATGACAAAACAAGAAACAGAAGAATTATATTGGCTTACTTCATTTGTTTATATGAACAGAATGATCAAACACATCGATGAACATGATATGTTGGGGGAAGAGTCAATATCGCTTTTGTACAGGGAAATCATGCCTCATCAATCTATTAGAATTCTCTGAAGGAGTCAGCAAGCATGTGGTTAAGGATGATCCAGATGACAGTATATTTGGACTTTCAAACAAACAAACAAAAAAACCCCCCCCAAAAAACACCACACACTTTGATAAGGTCCCACACCAAAAGCTCTTAAGCAAAGTAGGTAGTCATTTAGTAAGAAGAAAGATCCTGTCATTGTTTCCTATCATTTAACCAGTTACTGGATCAAAAGGTAAAAATAGTCAGTTTTCACAATGGAGAGAGGTAAATAGCGTGATGCTCCTAGGAATCTGTATTGAGACCTGTGCTGTTCAACTTATTCATAAATGATCTGGAAAAGGTGGGTGAACTGTCAGGTGGCAATCTGTAGATGATACAAAATTACTTAAGATAGGTAAATCCATAGCTGACTGTCAAGAGTTGGAAAGGGATCTCACAAAACTGAGTGGCTGGGTAAGAAAATGGCACATGAAATCCTATGTTGATAAAGTCAAAGTAATGCAAATTGGAAAACATAATCCCAACTATACATACACGATTCCCCCTAATAAATTTTTAAGTCTTAAATTTAAGTATGCTTTCTGCTCATTCATGCAACGTTTCTGAGAAAAATCTGTTACAATAAAATTAACATTTTGATTGAGTCTAACAAAGCTGAACAATCAGATCAAAACTTCATCAGTCTGTAAATGCACTCACACCAATATGATGTATTAGTTTTAATTTCTCTCTCACTTTGCGGTCTATACAGAAAGACTGCTAAGTAAGGCAACCTGGCTTTATTAGATGGAGAAATGATTAATTAAAAACAAAAATTATTTTGGGAGTCTTAGACTCCTATAAAGTTACATAAGAATTTGCAGCAGCCTTACACAAATAAAATTTAATATTCTAACATTTTGGACCTCTGTCCCTTTTAAGGCTTCTCAGGGGATATAGTAGGGATGCAATAACACAAGTGATGAAGCAACACAACACAGTATATATCAGAAATGTCTGTACAGTTTAATGATACAGAGAAAGTTATCAAACATAGCAGAGCCTACAAGATGAACATTGCAGTCGCCATCAAAGGGAAGAGAACAAAGGAAGTCAGAGGCAAATCTCAGGATGACCAGGCCAAGGATTCAGCTTAAGAAAAGAATTTTATCTGAGAGGTTCGTCAGCAAAATAATACTATACATAGCAAAAACCTCTATGCCTGCCAGGACCACTGAAGTGAAGAGATCTGACTGTAAAGTAATTCACAAGATTTATGGGAGAAGTTAAAAAAAAATCTGTAATTTACACAACTACTAATAAAATCATCTACGATTTTAGAATACTTCAAAAAAGCCCAAACTGAAAAAGTCATTGCTGACAATCAACAGCAGCACTGGAGATAGACATCATTTCCAAGCAAGGAGCCAGGAAAGGAGCATTTAAAGCTGTCTGTACTAGTCAAATGTAATTTTTTGTGGAGGGCAGGGAAGAGGGAGAGAAAAATTGCTAGCTAAGCAGTTTATATAAATCCAAATCTGAAACTGAGGGTCACCAGTAGCAATTTATAGAAACAGTTGACAAATTGGAGTTAAAGACTCTTATAAAGGTCATCTCAAGAAAAAATTGCACAGGCACACAAACAATCCATTAGATTTAGCTAAAGAATTGAAAGCCTACATATTTTAGAATCTGAAATTTGAGCAGGGTTTGAGGATTGACAAGCCACATCAGAGTGATGATGGGATGGTAATAATACCTTATAAGAAGATGATCTAAAAGTTAGTTTGCATAATATTTACAAGTAAAATTTACTGGTAAGGTGCTTATGTTGAAAAACACACACAAATGCATAAAATTTAATACACCAAATACCCGTACATACAAGTGCATATACTCCTAAAAATGCTTTCATCAAAATGGCTCCAGGACTTAGTTGGATGCCACAACTGTACTACCTCATTGCATAGAGTCAATGTTTCATAGTATGTAGGATTCATGTGGAGTTTGGGTGACAAGACCTCAGATGTCATAGAGGTGATTCTTGGGCTAATTTAAAATTCTCATGCATATCTGAAAAGCACACTAATATGGTTATAACTAATGAAAGAAGCTTTTTCTTTTAAGTGACTAAGTCTGAGGCATTTGGGGCACACATGGATTGGGACCTTGTCATTTTTGCTAATTATGTAAATTAAGATTCCATATTAACTATTTAGTATAATTTTCAAACATATTAAGTTGCCTGTTTCACTCTTCAGAATGTTGTGTTGATGAGGTTCGTGAGGATACCATGAAAACTGGTGGAATGCTGAACTGGTGCAAGGTGTTCCTAAAACTTCAAGAACAGCTCTGTTTATAAAGTACTCTTAATTGAGAAAATATTAGAATATATGAAAGGGTTATTTATAATAAATAATTGCTAATTACTGTAAAATTGTTATTTAGTTTAGGATACCTCCTTTGTAAACTGCACACACACAATTTAAAGGATAGATAACCACTATCCATATATACGAGTCACTAAAATAATCTGTTTATAATTGTCGCGTCTTACTAAACTATATCTACCTAAAAACATGAAAACTGAATAATGCTACCAGAGGGCTATAAATTGCTGAAAACTCAGGGACAGACCCAGAGGCAAAATTGGCAGGTAAGTACAAAACTTACAAAACTGACTTTGCTACAAACAAATACAACCAGATTTCTGGATACGTTACATCATCAGCACCAAACAGAATGGTTTCATTTCCTCCTTCTGGAAGACTGTAATGTCATTTACAACTCTTTGAATTCAGGCCAAGAAGCACAAAGCCAGTCAGAGAGATTTTGATTAATGTTAGTCCTGTGAAGCTACTAAAGACACAATAAACTGCACTTCACATTGTGTTTCACTGCATTATAGAAAAACAATTTTGATCTGAAACTATTCATCTTCTTTATTAAACCCAATCAATGATTTTCACCTCAAATAATTATACTTAGTATTTTGCATAACTCATGGAAAGAAAGTAAATGGATCTTTCGGTGGCAACAATACAAAACTGAAACTTAAATTGGTGGCCACAACTGAAGTAAAATATGCTGCATGGTTGAACTTGGTAATTAACATTTATAAGTAAGTAAAACGTGGGCTATGCAAGCAATGTGTAAGCATTCACCGTATAAACTGTTGAGACCCTGACAACTAATATTCACACACTGTCACCAAAGTAAATCTACCTGTATTCACACTCCATGATCCACTCCAGGAATGCTCAGTCAGATTTCAGACCTTCAGCCATCACCCTTCTGTGGGAAGGGACTCGCATCCCACTCCCTCTGACCTAGAGTTTTAAGGCTACACGGCTTCCTGCTACACACTGTGATATCCCCCAGAAGTCAGTCTGCCTCAAGGCCTGCACTGTGCTTTCTCTCTAAAGTCTATGACCACTGTATGTCAGCAGTTATAAATTACCACGCAGCTTTCTCGGAAGTGTACATTTATTTTAAGAACAACCCATCACAGAGAAAACATATAAAAACAATAAACAGATTTAAGCGCACTATATATACCAGTAATCACCTGTCTTCTACATTAGGAGTCAGGAAGGCACACAGACTTTCCAACTCTTTAGGGCTGGCACCCCCATTTGGACAGAGTCACGTTACAGGCATGTTGTGTCTTAGGAGTATTTAACATGCGCGATTTCCGCTTTACGCGGTCTGCAAAAACAAAAAAAGAGAGGAGAAAAATTTTTAAAAAACTTCCTGCAGGGGGCACAATTTCGCCTCCCATTGAAGTGAATGAGTTCTGGCTATACACGGTTTCCGCTTTACGTGGTAACCGCGGAACGGAATCCTCGCACAAGACGCAACATGCCTGTAATTTACTCACTCAGCCTCTCTCTCTGTCTCCAAAAACCCAGTTTGACTCCATGTAAGCAAATCCCTCCATGGACTGTACCTCTCCGAAGTTGTTTACATTCCCAGCAACTCCCTTAAATCACCTCTCTCTCTTTTTAATTCTTGGAGGAGCTGTGGTAACTCTCCTGCATGGAGCAGAACGCAATCATACATAAACCATTCATAAATTTAATACAATGATCCTGAAAAATACTACATTCAGGGTTCCAATGTGTGTCACAATGAACTTAGATGCAGTTTTAGTCTGTTTGCCCAAGCCTCAGCTATCTTTTACCCATGTGAAACTTAGTTCTGTTTCTACAATACTGAGAACTCCCCTCAATTATGTGAACTTATATTAATGCTAATTATGTCAATTATCATAACTGTACTGTATTTACCATGTCATATCTGTTCTATTTTAGAGTTTCTTGTTCTATTAAAATAAAAAAAATTAGCCAAGTGTACCCCTTCTGAAATACTTATAAGTGAAGTTTCAAATGTTAAAGTAGAAATTTTTAGAAAGTATTCAAAAGTAAAAGCAATATCACATTTTGCTGCTGCACTGCACAGACTGACCAAGTCTGCTGCTACGTCAGGGAGATTTCCATTTCAAAACACAAAAACTCCCAACTTCCAGTTTAATAATGTTATCTCCTGCATAAAATCTGTATTATTCAGACTCACATGCATTAGCCTCTCTCTCTGAGTCAAAGAGAGAGAGTAATATGCATGTGTGGCTGATACTCAAGATTCTGGGTAATATACTTGACCTCTGCTTTTGCCATTGATATTGCAAGGAGGGGTGGGTTTGGCAATCAACAATAGGTTGGGGGTAGATTTGAATTCCAGGCAAACATGGTGGCACAGACCCCAGGAAGCAGGAGACAGAGGGAGGTGTGGGGCAGAGGGTGAGGCTAGAAGTGGGGGTTTTGGTGGGGTAGGACACGCCCTGAAATTAATTTGAAAATGTTGGTTGGTGTGACCCTGCGTAAGCTATTGACAATAATGGCAACTTAGGGTTACCAACTTTCTACTTGCACAAAACCAAACATCCTTGCCCTGCCCTTCTCACCCTCTGAAGCCTCACCCTTGCCCCACCCTTTCTCCGAGGCCCCATCCCTGCTCACTCCATCCCCTCCTCCCTCTGTCGCTCGCTCTCCCCACCCTCACTCATTTTCACTGGGCTGGCTGAGGGGGTTGGAGTATAGGAATGGGTGAGGGCTCCAGCTGGGGGTGCAGGCTCCAGGCTGCGGCCAGAAATGAGTTCAGGGTGCAGGAGGGGGCTTCAGACTGAGGCAGTGGGTTGGGATGCGGGAGGTGGTGAGGGCTTCAGCTGCGGGTGTGGAGTTGAGGGGATCGGAGTATAGGAGGGGGCTGTGGGCTTTGGGGTAGAGCTCAAGGGTTTGGAGAATGGGAGTGAGCTCTGGGCTGAGACAAGGGGTTGGGAGGAAGTACGGGCTCTGGGCTGGGGGTGCAGGTTCCGGGGTAGGGCCAGAAATGAAGAGTTCAGAGTGCAGAGGAGACTCTGGGCTGGGAGTTGGGGTTCGAGAAGAGGGGGGTAAGGGCTCCGGCTGGGGATGTAGATTCTGGGGTAGGGGTGGGGATGAGGCATTTGGACTACAAGAGGGTGCTCCAGATTGAGACTGAGGGGTTCAGAGGTGGATCAGAACTGGGCCAGAGAGCTGGGGCATTGGAGAGGATCAGAGAGGCAGGCTCCAGGCAGCACTTACCTCAAGCAGCTCCTGGAAGCAGAGGCATGTCCCACCTCCAGCTCCTATGCGGAGGCCCGGCCAAATGGCTCTATACACTGCCCTGTCTGCAGAGCAGTTCCCGGCCAATGGGAGCTGCGAAACCAGTGGTTGGGGCAGGGGCAGTATACTGAGCCCTCTGGATGCCCGTATACGTAGCGGCCTGAGGGGGAACATGCTGCTGCTTCCAGGAACTGTGTGGAGTCACAGCAGGCAGGGAGACTGCTGTGCCGCCAACCAGACTTTTAACAGCCCTGTCAGCAGTGCTGACTGGAGCCATCAGGGTCCCTTTTCCACCGGGCACTTCGGTTGAAAACGAGACACCTGGCAACTCAAGTAGTGCAATGTCAGAGGATATAGAATTCAGATGCAGCCATAGTTGGGTCAAAGGAAGTAAATCCATTTGACTTCTCCAAAACGTACGTACTGCAGGTAACGATGAACAGGGCTGAAGAATAAAAGAATGAAAAATAAAAATTTCCAGTAACTGTAGTTATTTAGACAGCTGTTCCAGAAATCTACCATATGCAGATGTGTTCTTCTGTGGTCACCTGAACAGTCTTTGAGAAATAAAAAACAATATATCAACCCAAGTAGGTTGATCATATTATTTCTTTCCTTCATAACCCTAAGTGCTGATATTTAACCAAAAGATAATGCAAAATTTTATTAGCAACCCTCAGGAAAGCTTAAAGCAGAGACTGAAGATGTGGGTTAAACTTTTGAGGTAGCCTTTAGTGTGGATTTAGTTGCACCCATGCTTCCCTTCTTTCACTCATCTGTGCCATTTACTACAGTTAATTTTTTTAAAAAATTATTGTATAGTGTGCAAACTGAATGGCCTCTATTAAATATTCCGTTTTGGCTTGTCTCTTGCATATTCTCTTAAAACAGTTCTTGCTGTACTCAGTTTTAAATACAGTAGAACCTCAGGGTTACGACCACCACTGGAATGGATGTTGTTCGTGACTCGGAAACAAAATATTATGTTGTTCTTTCAAAAGTTTACAGCTGAGCATTGACTTAAAACAGTTTTGAAAGTTTACGATAAAGAAGAAAAATTCTTCTGTCCCTTTTTTTTTTTTAAAGTCGTTTACGTTTAACACAGTTTTGCATTTGCCTTTTTTTTTTTTTTGGTTTCTGCCGCTGCCTGATTGTGTACTTCCGATTCCAAAAGAAGAGTATTGTTGACTGTCAGTTTGTAACTCTAATGTTTGTAAGTCTGAGGTTCTATTGTAGTTTCAACTATATTAATCTAGACTGAATTATAACGAAAATAAAACATGAGTCATCGGATTTAAATTACACAATTGTATATAATAAAACAATGAAAAATTCATTGCAAGTGACTAATATAACGAAACTAAAAGGGGAAAAAAAAGCAAAAAATAAATGATGGAAAGCCAAACCCAGACAAAGTATAAAGACTAACTCAATGGACAAAACATTATAGTGCATGTAAGACAAATAGCAATGGGATGATTTGGGAAAAAAAAAAAAAAAAAAAAAAAAAAAGCGCAAAGATTTATAAGAAGGAAAATTTGCCAGAGCACGTTTAACAAAGGAATAAGCAAACAAACATAATAGGTCTTCAGGGTCAATTTAGTTCCCTCAGATTATAAAATCAACCGAGGAATGCCAGAGGTCATACTCCTTGGTGAGAGGGATTCATATCCTCCCACAGCTAAGAGGTCTCTCCAAAAACAGAGAGTTTTTCAGGAAATTTTTCCTGATTAAATCTCAGTTAAAAGCCACATAAATATTGTGATCTGGTAGATACTCATGATAAAATTCTATTCTGCTACATTCCCATAGATAGCAATTTCGACCTTTAGGAAAGTACATGATTACAGTTTAGATCAGAGGTTCCCTAATTGTGGTACATGAGCATGATGTTCCATCCTTTCAGTTCACAATTTTATTAAGAAGCAGTATGTTAACCAATAAAGTTTATGAATCACTAGTTTAGATTATTTTATGGTGGACTCAAAAAACTGTATTTATAGCACATTGTGTAATAAAGATGGAGTATGAATGGCATTTGACAAAGTCTGACATTAAAAGCTGTTTTATAAACACACATTTACTATTGTTATAAAAGTGGACACAGTTCCACTCATTATAGTGTTCCCACTCATTATAGTGGTGAATCTGCCCAAATATCTCACACACAAGGAACATTTTACAGAGACTTGGAATGGGCAAATTACTCATGGAGAATAATTATATATAATAACATCTGAAAGAAAATAAAAAGGATTCTGAAATCTGTTAAAGTGAATCTGCTGATTGCAATATTCACCCAACTCTAACAGAGACAGATGTCTTAATTTGAAGTATAAAAACTTCAGACTGCAATCTGATAAAAACAAATGTTGATTATTGTTAAAAAAATAAAAAAATATTTTTTTTAAAAAAAGGAGCAGAAAATGGTTTAGTAAAAATTTAGTCCAGTTGAGCATATTACATCTTGTCTGACATCTGTATTCTTGGATCCAAGATTTTGAGCAAGAATATTTCTAATTACTATCTCACCAGAATTTGGTGTAAATTTAAAGAGTAAAAGCAATGAGAAAGAAAATATATAATTTGATGTGTCCTATGGTAAAATATTACTAATTTTTTGCTTTAATGTGTGCCAGTTTCAGCAGATTAAACAGTTTAAATTCACGGATAATGCCAGAGCACAATTTTAAGAATCTAATATAATTTCTTATGATACCTAAATGAGCTAATTTCCAAGTCAACCTTTTAAATTGCACATTTTACAACAGGCAAATCAGTCAAAACCTGGACCATATCAAACAAGTACTGTTCCCTGCTGAAATAATGTAACAGTCTGCTTCAAAATAACATTAACATTTGCTCAGCTCCAAATGGTAATGTTTGTTTTTGCTTATCTTTCACACTATAATTTATATGAAGCAAAACAAGCTGTCTCGATCTATGAGATTACAAATATTGCTAGTACAAATGACTTCATCATGTGTCTGTTTACTCAGAGGTTTGGAGCACTGTTTTAGCATTACATTAGTGAGACACTTATTAAACACTACAGGAAAAAGCTGAAATTCAGATATTAGCTTAGCTATTCTAACTCAAATCAGCCACAGAGCTAGAGTCACCCTGCAAAACACACTTGCCTGAACCAGACAGACCCTTCTGTGTTCCCAGGAAATTCACATTATTGGGCACTGCTTTGGGAGCACAGCTTTACTTTTGGCCAGGATGAAGTTCCGCTAATGGAAGCAACAAAGGCAAAGTACTGAATCAGGTCTCTCCTTGCCAGTAGCAGCATCTACTTTTATGAGAGTTCTAGCTGCACGTGGACTCTACCAGAAGGAAGGTTTGCAGCTCTTTTCTGATACTTATTCTTTGTGATAAATTGGACAAATAAAATACATATACCCTGCGGCATATACTTACTTCTCCTTCAATGCTTCATTCCCATCAATGTAGTGGGAATTCTGTAAGTGTGTGTCAAGGAAACTATTTACTCACTTGTACACATATCTCATGATAAAAAACAAACAGGTAATGGAGTACAGACTTTTAGTTTGGATACAAATCTGGCCAGATTAAGAACCTAACTTTTACGCAAGCAGTATTAGGGCCTATAAGTAAGGCTAAGATTGTGTCACACATTTTCAGTAAAAATCATGGACAGGTCATTTGCAATAAAGAAAAACTCATGGATAAAATGGGAAGCTGGGAGCTGCGGGGTATCCCCTCTGCCTGCGGCAGCCCGGGGGCTGCATGGCACCCTGGTCACCCACGGCAGCGCCAAGTTCCCAGGCATCCTGGCCACCCACAATGGCTCCAAGCTCCTGGGCACCCCAGCCATCCGCAGTGGCCATGAGCTGCGGGACTCCCCTGCTGCCCGGAGCACCCTCACTCCCCACAGTAGCTGGAAGCTCTTGGGGCACTGCCCTCTGCCCCATCTCCAGCATCTGGGGTCCCAGAGTTCCCAGCATGCACGAACAATGGGGGGACCACGCAGCTCTCAGGCACTGTGAGCTCAAGTCATGGAGGTCTCTGGAAGTCACGGATTCTGTGATTTCCGTGACAAAATCGCAGCCCTACCTATAAGCATATACACTGAAATTACAGATCACAGAAATTTAGTTAAAGATTGAAGAGGAGAATGCTAAACAGTTTATATAATCAGTTCTGTCTGACAAATAAGATTTTACAATGTCTGACATTTCTAGTGTTTTATTAATGTTTTGAGGTAATGTTTGGAACAAGCAAAGCAGCAATGTACAGCAGACTCAAAGTCTCCCTCAAAAGTACAGAATATTTTTTATCCCTCCTCTAATAGCCAAAAAACAAACTCTCACCAAACTGTGTACATATTTTCTCTGTGTGGGATATCTATATCTATATCTCTCTCTCTCTCTCTCACCTACTGTGTGTTCCATTCTATGCATCCAAAGAAGTGGACTATAGCCCATGAAACCTTCTGCTGAAATAAACTGGTTAGTCTCTACAAGTGCCACAAGTACTCCTTGTTTTCTCACCAAACTGAATCTGAAATGTGTTCTTTACAGAGAAAGAAACAGTCAAGAACTGCAAGCAACTCCCCAACATCAACTTCTCCTAACAAATAAAAGACAACACATTACAGGCATTTCAAGATAGCAAAGATCAAATTTCACACAGTTAGCTACTTACAACAGCAAAACACATCTAAATTTTAGCCAGAATCAAGTGGCAGAAAGACAACAGAATTGGCATGCCTTCAGGAATGTAATACTGAACAGCGAGGTCTTGATGAAAACAAACACTACCACTGCAGATACTGCTATCTTGTTATCAATTATTCTGTATCTTTCAAAAAAAAAATCCAATCACAGTCTTAATACCTCAGTAAAGTCCAAAGTTCATCAGGCAAACAACTGTATCTGTTAATCTCTCCAGCCTGCCTTTTGGGAAAAAGTGGATGTCAGATCATTTATTTCCAGAATGCTTACTTGCCTGCCCACTTGTACACAAGGATTTTAAAACTATTACTGCAGTGGAAAGCTGCCTCAAAATATATGACTTTCAAGTAAAACCTATTGGGAAAGTCACTCAACCAATCTGTTCCTCAGTTTATTAATCTGTAAAATGAGTACAATAATATCTGCCTCCTCACAGGAATATTGTTGAGCTTAAATAATGTTTGTAGTGTACTTTTAGCCCTCAAATATAATCCTAAATACAAAGCATTAATATTATTAATACACACATTACAATCCCAAATGAAAGCTATTCAAAAGAAACAAGCCATGAAAACACTTATGTACATCAAAAACTAACACTGCCAAATTTAAGATTTTTTTGCACATATACAAAAATACTACCTCAAGGAAATAAATCTTCTATAAGAAGGTATCTGTGTACTGAAACTGTTAAAATAAATCTCTTTTACAGTATCATATACTGTTTATAAGAAGCATTTTACATTACAATTTAAATGCAGTGAAAAGACAGGAGGATATTTCCCCAATGTTCAACATTCTTGTATTTGCTCATTACAAGTGAAAAATGAAAGGAATAAAATAAGGCAATGAAGCAAACCTCAGCAGGCAGAATGTAACTAAAATAACCAAACACAAATCTTAATTTATCAACCTTACAAGCTTTGCATATTTAATCATCAGAACAGCTATTTGCATTTGTATTCTTAATGCAAAACAACAGGAAATAAAAACTGCTTATCAAGTCATTTTATATTAGCATTATTGTGCCATTCAGGAAGGTATTTAAGTATGTGACTTATACTTTAGACTTTCCTGTTCTGCTGGCATATTGGCCAATCCAGTTCCTGCATTGATTATGTGCGCTCACTAGCCATGGTACATCTTTCCAGGTAATGCTAGTGCATTCAATATCCTTTTGTCACTGCACCTCTGTTTGAATTCTGTCAACTTCAAACGTTTTCCCCTGTTTGAGGCCTTTTGATGGCTCTTTAATTTCATTGGGTGTTATTTATTGGTCCCTCTTCTATTTCTAACTTAACATAAGCAACAAGGAGTCCTGTGGTACCTTACAGACTAACAGATGTATTAGAGTATAAGCTTTCGTGGGTGAATACCCACTTGGTTGGATGCATGCAGTGGGCCCACTGTTTGTTAACTGCTGCCCATGTTCCAGATGTAATCCATGCATCATTCTTCCACTCCTTTTGGAGGCCACGCTGTCTCGACTACTGTCTTCAAGTTTGATCATCTGTCTTCCAGACTTTCCTGAGCCTGTAAAATACTGTAACTGTTGCTAAAAGCCATGTGATCTCTATTCCATTTTCCTTGAACTTTGCTATTGCTATAACATTCTTTTTGTCTGTCTTTATGATCTTTTTAAATTTACATTGTAACGTGGCCACTAAAAGATAATGATCCAAGCCAACATCTGGGTAGGGACATTTCTCAAAGATGATGCTCATCCCTGATACACACACACATGGACTATATGGTTAACAGTTGCATTCTTTGCTGATCTCCATGTGAGCTTTTGAATCCTCTTATGCTGGAAGAGACTGCCTCCTATCTTTAGAGGGTTTGTGCCACAGAGACTTAAAAGCTGTTTGTTATCATCAACATGGATGCCTTCCTCTGCTTTGCTTTTGATATCATGGTTAGGCACATCATCCAAAATTTGCTGTAGCTGCTCAAAGAACGCATCCATTTCAGGGTCGCCTGCTGAATTTGTTGGTGCGTACACTTGGATTATTGTACATTTGATATGTCTGCATTTGTTTGCAGACTGGCAGTTATTCTGTCATTCACTGGTTCTCAAGCTGCAGAGTCTTTGCTGGAATGTTATCCTACATAATTCCTACATTTCTTTTCTGCATTCCTTCTCCTGAGTATAAGATTGTAGCACCACCAAATAAAATCTTGTCACTCCCTGCCCTTCTCATGCACTGACACTGAGTACATTCAGATGGTATTTTTTTCATATTTTGTGCAACTTGTGCCAGCTTTCCCGTACTACACAAAATTCATATGTTCCATGTGCCTACTCTTGTTACAAATATGGTCATTAGTATTTGATGTCTCGAGATCTATTTCCTTTCAGTTTTCACTGAGATCTTCAGACATCTATACTTACCAACTTCAAGTTTTGGTTTAACTGAACTGTTTCTGCTGCAGTAAGGTTTTAACTCCATGGGTCACAAATCCAACTGCAGAATCCTCTTCTTTTATCCAATAGGACCAGCAGTGCTGCTAACAGTGCAGAGCATTTGACTAGTGGTGTTGAAATGAATGTTTAAGTTCAAATTAAACATGTGTTTAAATGTCTTGCTGAATCAAGAGTCTATATGATCATCCTAAATGTTGGATTGATGAATGATGGGTGAAGATTAGGAACCCTAAATTACAGTTCCTAATATCATTATCTGAAGGTTTTATTCTGAGTGAGCAAATATGAGAAAGTTTTGTTTGTTTCTTTTAAGGACAAAACTTCAAAAATCACATTTCTGTCTGAACACTTCATGCATACTACAGGTAACACCTAAGATTAAGATAACTAACAGAACTGGGACAAAACTATTTCTCTATTTTTCCAGTTTGTTTACTCTGTCCATCCAATAGTACTTTGTGTACAACTAGCGTCATCATTTCTTCTGATAAGTCAGTTTCTCCCTTATTGAAAATACTCAAGGATCCACAGGAGAGAAGAAAAATATTTATTAAAAATCAGGATGTATTATTTAAAGGGTGCTCTATCAGAAAATTATGTTTTTGTCATTATTAGAAAAATCAGGTTGGCAGAGTCTTTAACCTTCACATTAATATATATGCATACACATATATTTCTGTATTTGCTGGTTTATAGCACCTACAGTATTTAATAGATGCCATATAAACTGAAAAACAGAGATAGAAAGCTGCACATTATCAACATGTATGTTTTCTAACATGTTTCTACAGAATTCTGTCCCTTTTCTCACCAGAAAGTGAGGTGGCTGTTTTTGTTGTCATGGAAATCAGAGAGATGGCTGCCTTTACATATTTATAAATAGGAAACATATGTAGCAGTTCAGCCATTATTCAACGAAATCCCACCCAGACTCTCTCACTTTCATCATTGTTTTTTAAAGACTCCTGAATCTTTTCATATAAAAAAGATGCAGATTTGAGCATCTTTTACAGAACTGCATTCCAATGCACTAGAAACTACTGGAGGGCTTAGCAGAATATTTCAAGGAAGAAAGGATGCTCTTGTCTTTGGGGAGATAAACAAGTAAATATTTAATTATAAGAGTGTAAATAATATATATTATTGCTTAACTGTATCTTTTGTCTGCCGAGTTAGGGTTAGGGTTAACCCTTGATATTATCTAGATATCAAAGTATATATAAATACCTTTCAAAGTATATATAAATACATTATGCTTTATGTTTATGCACTGAAACATGAAACATTTTGGGGTTTAGTTCTCGTTTAATTTGGAAACTAGAATAAAACTCTCCAAAATACAGATATGTCCCCTTTGCTTAGATAGTCAACCTACCCTCATCAGCATGAATATCTACTAGCCACTTAAACAGACATAAAGCAATCCAATGACCATCAGTCAGCAACAGAGCCCACTCTCAGAGTTTTACTTTTCTCCCTTAAAAAAGAAATGAGGAAAGATTTAATTCTTCTTTATATATAAGCTTTTTTTTGTGGCTGGAGCCAAATTTCTTGATTCTAAGTGACCACTGTGGGAGGGTCACCTCCGTTTGTTAGCAGTTGTCTAACATAAGCTCTATGTAAGAAGACTATCTTGGTTTTACCATAATCACCCCCAAGGAAGTAAATATTTCTTTGTTTAGCATCTTTCAGTGGAAAAGGAAAAGGTAACTTGAAAAGATTTACAAGATGTTTCCGAGACATTAAGTAAAGTGAAACAGCCAGAAGCTAAATTAAGCCAAGTGACAGGAAAGACCTGAGGATGAGCCCCAGTGTCATGTCTTGCACTATCAGACCTCTGACTTCAGTGTAAAACAAAACTTATCTTCTTTTTCATTTGGCTACAAAAATTATATTTATTTTTGAGTATTTCTGTACCCAAATAGTAGACAATGAATGTGACATGAAACATGAACTGCAGTTCCTTCACTAAAGTGGAGAGACTTGGTAAATAAGACTTGCTTGGTATATTTAATAAATGTGTACAAAATGAAGATTGCATTTATTATGCTATGAAAATGTGACGAAGAATAAACACACTATCTATTTTATTCCACTCTGCCTATCCACAAAATATGATGCCTTTTATTTAATTAAATCTTGTTTTACTCCTTAATCCATTCATTGTCTATTAACAAAGGAATACGACTTAGTTGTCAGACCAATACTAAGAATTGTAATTCTCAAATTACAAAATATTTCACATGAGAACTGAAGTTCACATATGCAAATTATTTGCAAAGGTATCTTAAATTCTTAAGATTAAGCTTTTACCTTTCTTTAATGAATGTAATGCTGATGTGAAGAATGTCAGATAACCAGGAGGCTGAGGTGAAGCATTGAACTCAAAATATCCTAGAACTCCAGGCTGCAAGAATAAGAATTAGAATTAGCTGAGCTATTACAAAAGTACACATTTAGGGACACTGCAATTATTTAACTATAGTAAAAAAAAAAAAAAAACTTTAAACATTGATGGGTTGTTTTGCTTTGTTTTTAGAAAAACAAACTAGCCATTTTACTCTTCAAGAAAAGCGGATCTTAAAAGGAGGGAAAAAAATCAGCCAATACTATAATTTGAAAAATGAGCACAAGACCAAATCTGTATATATGTAGAAACATTATAATTTCACAGTTACATATTTCCCGTGTTAGTCATTACATTATTCTCTAAGCAAATGGTAATAATTTAAAATAACTGCAGAAGTCAAGCTTTAGTACCACCATGTTGATGGAATATTTGATTTTCTACATAGTACCATACTGGGTTCTTTTGAAATTGAGATTTAATGTGTCATTGTACAATGAAGTCAACTGTAACCCTTTTTCCACTGTAAAATACTTTGTTTTCTTTAAGTTTTTACTATACTGTTCAAGAATCACATCTATGTATGAAGCCTCTGCATGACTGCCAGTCTATATCACACTGGGAAGCTATCAGTCATATGAGATTCTTGCAAGAGAAATCAGTGAGACTGATTTCACAAAAACAAAGGGCAGAAACCCAGATCCTATTTGCATTTACACAAAAAGGAAACATATTACTTCGTTGGCCCGGCAACCAGGTAATTTGAGATTTAAAGGATCTGTGATCTCCAGAAAGAGATACGAAATTTTTGTCCATCAAGACTGGGTTGAGGGTATGGGGAATATTGGTCACAATAAAATAGGCAGAGTCTACAGATCCCATTTCCTTTGCTAGAGGTATGAAGCCTAATATAAACAGATTAAGAATAGGTGTGTAAGAAGTAAGCTCAGATTTCTCTGGTTTCTGCCATCCAAAATTAAAGATAAACCCTGAATTTTGCTAAGATGTATATACAATTATGTTTAAAAATTCCTTAGGGATATTTTACATTTTCCCAGACCTGGAGCTGAAGCGTCAGATTCTTATTCACACTTAATTTTCTTGATAACTGAACTGCTATCTGGATGAAGAGCTACAAAGTAAGTTTAAAAGTTACCTTTTAGAAATGAACACTAAATGCAACTTATTAACGTTAGTGTGAAATACTGAATTGTATTTGTTCTAAGTGTGGATGGTTATCCTTTCATTGTCCTATGATGCAAGAAGATTTTTCTGCATTCATTTTTCCTAGAGAAATAAATTTTAAGTAAAAAAGATCAGGTGTCACATTTCATGTGTTCTTTAAGGCAGAATTTGAAAGTGAGTTCAGTAGTTTTGTCCAAGTCCCAAATACACAGACATTTGTCCATATGGCACACTCTCTCTCTCTCTCTCTCTCTCTCACACACACACACACACGCACACACACACACGACCCCACATTAGCTAACTGGGCATGCCTGACAGTCTCCACTCAAATAAGGGATCTCAGAAAACTAGGTGACTGGGTAAGAAAATAGCAGATGAAATTCAATGTTGATAAATGCAAAGTAATGTACATTGGAAACCAAACCCAATGATACATACAAAATGATGGGGTCTAAATTAGCTGTTACCGCTCAACACAGATCTTGGAGTCATTGTGGATAGTTTTCTGAAAACACCTGCTCAATGTGCAACAGCAGCCAAAAAGCTAACAAAGTTAGAAACCATCAGGAAAGGGATAGATAATAAGACAGAAAATATCATAACGCCACTACATAAATTCATGCTACATGGACACCTCGAATACTGTATGCAGTTCTGTTTGCCCCATCTCAAAAACTATATTTTAAGAGCACAGCCACATATTTCAACTTACTATAATACTGCCCACCACTGCTGGAACTATGAAGTGTAAGCATTTGAGAGAAGCATCCATTGCAAGAGAAGCAAACAGTGAGATACTTCATAAGGTGGCTTTGATTTTGTTGTCTTTGAATGATAAATTATTCAAATGTGGATTACAAAATATAAGCACAGTTTTATTAAAATATATTCTATTTTCTATATGAAGTTTGTGATCTTCATAGCAACTGATTGCGAGATATTACCAACAAGCTACATCCTCCATCAAGACCAGAATGGTTCTGAAAATGTACCCAGAAGCTACAAATATTCAAAGGGGCACAAAGGAGGCTTCAAAAACAAAGTATTTAACTAGCTTCCAGCCTTTTTCCAATAGTTTGAGAAAGGAAGTTACCGACAGGTATAGTTGTATCTTTAAACAAAATAAGTCACACTGCTTCCACTCTGTGAAGAAAGATGAAGTCTGACATTGTTTTGAAATGTGTAAAATCTCTGAATCTCTGTGACTTCTGGGATTCAAGGACTACACACACTGATTCTGGGTATGGTCAAATGAAGGGGGATGCACAGCTCCCTACTTAGAAGATACTGGGAAATGTTTTCTGTTTATTATGCCTTATTTTACTAGATTTGTTCTTCTTGGTTTTTTGAGAGATTGAACTACCTCCGGGCTCTCGGTTCTCTTTTTAGTGTGGTGTAAAATGGACACTTCTCTTTGGAATTCTCTTGATTTCCTTCTCTTCTGAAACCAGCTGGTTCTGATTCTGAAAGTTCCCTTTCTTCTGTGAATGAGGACGAACTGGGGATGAGGACTGTTTCAGGGCTTCTGGATTTTTTCCAATCTGGTTTCGTCCTGCTGCTTGGACAATTTTACTTCCATCTGCCCCCAGTCTCATTGAGACAAAGAAGCATGTCTCCACGGTCTTTTCAGCACTAGAGTAGTGACAGGATCTATACTGCTATCTCATGAAAGATGCTGTCTTTCTGTTTTCTTGAGGAAGGGAGACAGACACTAGGGATTACCTAACTTTTTCTGGGACAAGCAGAATTAAAAAATGTGTATACTTCAAGCTCCAGGATCAGATTCCATCTTAAGCGGACATACCCACACTACATCTGATCGAGCTAGCATGCTAAAAATAGAGGGTAGCCACAGTGGCGCAAAGGGCTAACCACCCTGAGTACATACCATCCACGATGCTAGGTAGGTACTCAGGGCCCATAACCCCTCATACTGCTTATGCTGCCATAGCTATACTCTATTTTTAGCACACTAGCATGATAGAGCTAGTGTGGATATGTCCCTTGAATGGCCTGTCGACACTGGTTCTCCACTTGCAAGATTACACCCTTCTCTTCATGTGTCAGTATATAATGCCTGCATCTGTAAATTTTACTCAGTGCATCTGAAGTAGGTTTTTTACCCATGACAGCTTATGCCCAAATAAAGCTGTTAGTTTTTAAAGTGTCACCAGACTCCTGGTTGTTCTTAAGGAGAGGACCATTTTAAAGGGGAAACTTATCTTTTGGGCTCAGAACCACCAATGATAAACACTATATGTGTTATATCAGCTAAGGCTCTTAGAAGTTAAGGAAGGAACTGTGGACTGAGGTGAGGTAGCTTCACAGAGATGAAGGCTGTCTACTTTCTCATATGTACAGCCAGCTGAGTACTCCAGTGGGAACATCTCCCTGCTACTGACCTAGTCTGGCAGAAAGGAAAAGGAGAGAGAGTTCTGACTAATTCCTAAGGTGGGCAGTTCAATTTTCCCTAGACAGACACAGGTTACGAGGGAGATTGTTCCCTTATCACTGCTCTCAAGCTGGGCACTGCTGTAGCAGAGATGGGAGCCAGCTTCCCAAGCAGCTGGTGAACAAATGACCCACTCAACTTGTACTGATCAGGAGGCATTTTCCCAGAGCTGGAGCAACAGGGGGAGCTGGTGTTATGAAGAGTTCCTTCCAGCTAGGTCTCCCTTTGATGTGGAGAAGGCAAGCATGCTGTGCACCTTTGTCTCTTATGTTTATCCTTCTTAGGTCAGTTAGGCCTCTCACCTGACACTACTGAAGGAAAACGTTTGCTGCTTAAACACCTCAGATGAAGGATGTTGCTCCTGAATAATCCAGTTAAACATCTGAAGAAGTCAGTCAGAGATAAACATTTTGTTAAAATAACTGTTAGATACCTCTAACTCAAAAAACACAAGCAATCTGGACACAGACCCACAGCTTTCTTAGAAGCAGTAAATCTTACTCCTGAAGTAATTTAAAATATTTTTGGAGGAGGTATAGGGATTTGTCTAAGACCTAAAATACTATTCTGCGATTTTCTCCTGCATCTCTCAAACAATTCCAACTCTGATCTCATACCATTTACACTATGGTGTAAGTCCACTGCTGCCTTCAATGGAGTTGTATACTAGTGTTAGTGAAAGAAGAATCAGCACTTTCAAATCTAGAAAATAATACATTTTTCAACCAAGTATTTTATCACAGGGTTTGTGGCCCTCTTGTGGCGTTAAGTATAGCTTTTCAGTCTATTAATATCTTTACTAACCTATTTTTGTTATAAAGTACTGTGTCACTTTCCCACCTACTTGCTATTTTCATCTTAAATTTCATGTAAGTCACATGATTTTAAACATGCTACTCATCAATAATTCTAAGAAATATAAACAGATGTCAAAACAAAGTCAAATGTTGATCAATATTCTCTACATCCTTTCCGACACGTTCAATCAAAAGTGTTTTGTATGTTTAATTTTGAAGAATTTCACTTCTGATGTACTTTTTGTCTGTGTACATGAGGAGGAAGAGAAGGGACACTTGTAAATATGAATTGCTAATTCCCCCAATATATCACTTCAGTCACTTACAAAATGTGTCCTCTGTCACAAGAAGAAAAAATAAAAGTATTCTACTCAGAAATAGTTTAAATCTTGTTTTGGTCATCTAAGAAACTAAATGGTATTCTGAGATTTTCCTATGTCTCTCATAAACAAAGAATCCCAAAAATAAAATCAGTTAAATTACTAAAAGAATAATTCACAGCAAACTGTCTTGTCACAGATTTCTTCCGTGGTCCAAACACAGGAAATCACAATGTACACACTGTAGGATTGAGTCCTATCTGTAAAAAGCTGGAAATCAAAATGACTGCTGATCAGTCACGGTAAATATTTAGGTTCTATCATAAGAAATTAACATTTTAGCATGTAAAAGACGAGGGTCAACACAAGGGGTTAGCAAAAAAGAAAAAAAAAAAAAAAGCGCACTGTTGGAGAGGAAGTCCATAGAAATTTGCTCATGTTTCCTGTTCCCCAATCCAGTACACACATGCCTCAGGACAGAGATTCTCCAGCTTTTTCACAGAGTGGACATAATCCTAATTCAGAAATTATTTTAGGGGCCACATCCTCTCCCATTCACAGCTGCACATTGTCCTTGGCTTACATGGAAAAGCAATGTTAGAAAAATAATTATAGATATTTTACTGCTTTTAAAAGTGGCAAAATTTGAATCAAACCGTCTACTTTTGCTTTTAAACCCATCTTACCCTTCTAACTGATCTGTTCCTTTCACCCTCTGCTTTCCTAAACATTTCTGCAAATACTGCCCAAACATCTGGTCCTTTTCTCTCCTCACTACCTAAACTTATGGCACAGCTACCCAACTCCCTTCTTCTCTACTCTTGCCTGTCTCACTTGTGGCTGGCAGCTTTAATCTCACTGGTGCTCTGGTTGCTGGAGTTGGCTGCTATTTCCCCCTCTTCCTCCTCTTTACTATAACAGTTGTCCTTAGTACCCACAGGAGTCACTAGACAGTTGACATAATGCTTGGACATCTTTCATTTAGCCATAAATGAGTGAGGAAGGAAGACAAAGTAGACCTATTTTTTAGTCCCCTTTACACTGGAACCAACAAGGATTTGTTTTCTCTGTTATAAGAGACTGTCCTATAAAATCATAATGTGAGAATGAGCCAGATGTAAAAAACATGGTTAACTTTGCAAGGACACAGAAGAGTTTTGAAAGGGGGAAAGAAAAGAGTTGAATGTGCACTGAAAATATAAATAATGTTTAACTGCTAAATATTATTATTTTAAAAGGAATACTTTGTATTCCTATGGCTTCTTCCATTGGAGGATATCAAAGCACCTTACATATATTAATTAAATCCCAGAAGCCATCAGGAGGTAGGCAAAAATTACTCTTCATTTCAAAATGACAGAATTGCAGAAAAGAGTTGTCCAAGATCACACAGTAAATCAGGGGGAGAAAACAGGAAAAGTGAGTAATTCCTAACTATCACTTCATTGCTCAAACTACAAAGCAACACTGCTATGCACGAATATAAAAGGCTAGAGTAATATTAGCATTAAAAAAGAGAAGGGAAAAAAAGCTTTTTTCTTCTTTAAATAAAAAAAGATGAGGATATATGTATTATCCATAAAGATGACTACCAATTTTTCAGTCACCACAATCAAAAGTCAAGATAATCACCTTTTAAGAGTGAAAAAAATAGCCCCATTAATTTATATAGACTATGTCTGCTAATATCAATGAACATTTCTCACTGTGGTATTATTTTTACTACATAAAACTTCAAATAAAAAGTTTAAAAAAGGAGAAAGACGAATAAGCAGAATAACTGGAGCCCCAAAACAGCAGTTTGTCTTTTTAAAAGGAAAATAAGCCTTCACGAAGTGCAACTAACATATCTGTCAGAACAGAAGAAAATAATTTGCCACCAAAGTTCAGTCTCACCACTGCCACCCAAGACTTTGTCATTTCAGTTTAACTATTGCAATTCCCCCTATTCTGGGCTGTCACAATGCAACCCTATGTCTTCCAGCCAGTGCAAAATGACACAGCATGTCTGATACCAGAAGCAACCATTAGAAAATATCTTATGCCCACCTTGCATATCTTGCAGTGGCTGCCATTTAGACCAACACATGAATTACAAACTTAGATACTGCAAAGGAATTAATGTCAACATAGGGATCTGCTTTTAGCAATCCCTTTACAAGATAAGGGCCTTATGATATTCCACTATGATCTGAGAAGAGAATGTAACCCTAATTTCTACTGTAATCCACAGACCATAATGGTGGGCTGACAGTGAGGGAAGACAGGCACTGTGGCCAAAAGATTAAGTGCCTGCTGAGACAAGGATGGACAGCAGGGACAAGGAGCCTTTTATCAATCAAGGACTGGATCCTGCTGGGAGCAAGAGAGACTAGGGTGGCAGCTTCAATAGAGAGGAGGGCTCAGCAGCTCCAATTTTGCAGCAGCACATACACAACAAACGTATAGGGGGATCCACATTAGTCAGAGGCACTCAGAACTCTTCAGAGGAACAGCAGCATTGGCAGGGACTTCTCACCCCACCACCTCCTGACCTCATTGGAAATTTCAAATCTGAATTAGTCAAATTTCACATTTTCTTGCTATTGCTTTTCTCTGACCAAATCCCCTTCGCATTAGGGCCTTATTTTCTGGCCACCACGCTCCCCACCCCATCAAAACTACCCCATTCATTATTTTCTCATCTCCATTTTCCTCTTCTTTCTCACACTTAATCTCAGACTTCCCTGCTGTCCATCATTCCTCCTATTCCTATGCACATCAAATCCATATTCTATTTATCAATCCTCTTTTCTCTCCCACAGTCTTCCCATATACAGAAACAAAAAAATGCAACTAAAATGATACATGCCAATCACCACCCAGACAACTTCGTTTGTATGTGGTATTTCTTTTCTCTGACCTTCATTTGTCTGACTTTTTAGACAAAGCAGGGACCACATTTTAATGTGTGTTTGGAAAACAACCTACCACATTCCGGGCACTGCCACAGTGTAAGTACACACCAGAACCTGAAAGCTAGTCAAACACAATGCAACATCCTCTGATGTGGATTAAAAGTGTGAAGTTATACTATAAACAAATATAGGTTATCAAATTAGTGAAGAATTCGTTTGTCTCTAGAAGTCAGTTATTCATTTCATTTAAGGTGAGCTTTTACCTGACTGATATTCTCATTTATTAGATATTTGTAATACTACTTTGACTTTTATTTTAAACATTAATTCTATTATTCATTCTTTGATTGCATTCCAAGCTTAGACTGTAAACTCATGGGGGCAAAGATTATACAACACCTCAGAGAGGAGTCATATTTTTAGTTGTGGTCTCTAGACACTATTGTAATACAAATTAATAATCATAAACTAGGGAAATTCACATAATGCAGGAAATATGTAGTCAGTGTATTAGGAACTGGTATTATTGGTCTGTCATTTCACATGTGTTATACTTGTAACAACACTTGAGATGCACTGCAGGTTTCTGAGACCCTGAAAGAACCTACTGATTTGGAGAAGGTCAGATTTAATCCTGAAATTATTAAACCCTTTCAGAACCACAAATGGTAAAACTAGACAAGAGAGACAAGTACCTCATAATATGAGAGGAAATCTAGTAATTTTGATCGAGACGAGATGTAGAGTAGTGGTGTCATCACCCGGCGAACAAACTTTTCAATATAAACAGCACTCATAGGGCCTTTGTATTCAGTTGGTCCAAAACTAGTACCAAAAAAATAATAATACATTAAGATTTGAAGGTTAAGCTGCAACCACTAAATTAACAATGGAGCAGAGGCTGGGAGTTATACACAGACACCATGCTCAGTCCCTAGAGAGCAGAGGATGTTCCTAGTGACGATTAAGAGTAACTTCTGTTATAGAGTATCAGTGTTAAGGGACTAGAAGAGAGACCCATTCAGAATTTACCTACTGAAATAACAGAGATGCCAATAAAGAGCCTATGATTGTGTGTGACAGCAAGGATCTGGAAATTAAAACAACCTCTGAGTCTTATTAAAAAAAGGTTATAAAATATAGGCCAAAATTACAAAATGGTCTAATTAGCATGTGGAGCGACAGGCAATTCTGCTTTGTCCATACACTTCAGTAGACACACATGACTGCAAAAATATAGATTTAAAAAAATCCTTGAGGATTAAAAATGAAAACAACAAAGAATTAAACTAGACAGGTGCAAATACTGCTACTCCACCACACATGAATAATGCAAGAATGAAGCAGGCTTTCACAAGTGGCACTCTGTTAACTACCATCTGCTTAGATTAAACAACACTGCACAATAAAATAAATCAATCAAAAGAAAGTTAGGTGTAGTACATAAAATCAAATTAAAAGCATAAAGTCTAGTCTTAACTTTCTCCATTGCATTCCCTCTGTGGGAGTCACTTAGAACCTTGATGTAGTTTTGCACATAATTATATGTAATATATATAACATTATAAGAAAAATATTACTCTGAATTAAAAGATACAGATTGAATTGGTCCAGAGGCATTCAACTGGATCATGTCAACTGGTATATTACAGCTCTTTGGATTGTTAGCAACACACAGGAACATTATTACGTAATTCATAGGTCAGAAAAATTGATGGAAAAACATTACTCTGCATGCACAATCTACAATTTTAAAAGTTCAACACCTTGGGAGAGGGAGAGGAATTCATCCACACAGCATGAACAATTCAAGCACACTAGTCTATAATAACCAGTAAAGTGGTGTGTATTGTTTGTGAATTTTATTTTAAAACACATGCTCACCCATAAAATGAAGAGTCTAAACAAAAATCTGCAATACTAATTAATTTAGCACCCTCCTAAGTACAAAGACCACACTATGCTTTAGAGCTTAACATATAACTATCTGTGGGCTGATAAATACACAAACTGAAATAATTAAATCAGTTGTAATTGAAACCTTTTATTATTTTGGTGCAACTTTCTATATGGACCCTCATATTCATTTAAATCTGGCTTATATTGATTTAGTTTGTACTGATAAATTTATTGACTCAAGATAAATCACTGACGTCTGTTGACTTCAGAGTTTGCAGTGATTTAACTTAATCAGTTCCTACACCGTTAAGTTATTTCAGTGTAAGCTATGTATGTAGACAAGCCCTGAACTTCAGCTGACAGCAAATTTCAGCATTCTCCCCTCATCTACATAAAATGAGCTGAAAATTGAATCATTAGTAAACATGTGCAAATAAAACAATGTTGCACAGTTTACATAATTAGTTGACTACTCAAAGGAGAAATGCCGGACTGGGAAAGACAGAGGAGCCACAGTGCAGGACTAAGGCACTCAGGTAGAAGTGTATGTGGGAGACTGCACAGCACCTGCCTCCACGGAGACTTGTGTCAGGCAATCTGCTCACTGTCTTATTTTCAAGTTCAGACAAAAATCAAAAAAGAAAAGATGTAAAAGGACACTAAGGATGCCAAACTTTCACAGCATAACATTGGTAGAGGCCCCAATTCAGTAAAATTTTTAAGCATCTGCTTAATTTTAAGTATATGCTTAAATCCCACTGACTTCAGTGACACTTCAACACATAAGTGCAGTCCACAGTAGGGGTGCCTTCCTGAACTGAGACCGAATGATGCTACCCACCACCAAAGCAAGGAAGAAGCATTAAAAATAAAACAAATGAAATAGGTCCAAATTCTTGAATCCTCCTCTGAGGCAAACCTCCTACTGAAGTCAATGGGAATTTTGCCTAAGGACAAAACAATGGACAGGTTTTAGCATAAGTGACTATTCACAAGCGGTGGAATTCAGCCATGTGCAGAGGGCAGCACACATTCTATGATTCTCTTAAATCCCATTTAAGCCCTGTGGAGGTGTAAGTATTTCACAGGTTTTCTGCTGGGCCTTTGCACAAGGATGAACTTCAGCCTGCAGCCCCTCCGACACACCAATGTATTACAAGCCACATCCTGATATTTCTATGATGTTCTGCCTACCAGCAATCTAAAATGCAGATAAATCGTATCTGTGAAACTCTTACCTCCGATGGTACAAATATATCACTGGAAAATAAAAGAAATGTTTCTGTTTCCTGCATTTCCCCTGGTTCCACCAGCAGTTAACTGCCACAAACAGCACCTGCAGAACAGACCAAAGGTACAAAACACATCACCATGACTTCCTCTAGCCTGTGCTGACTGTTTGCTGCAACCCTCTTCCTCCCCTGCCCTCCAAAATCTCTTCATCTCAGGTTCACTCCACAACTGTCCATTACCCTCTTTCCTACTCCCCTCCACCTTTCCCTTCAATGTCCCTTCTCTCTTCACTTTTCTTTCCATTTATCTTATCTTCTCCTAACTAAATCCATATGCCCCACCCCCACCCCCAAAATCAAGAAACTGATAACATCTGCTGCCATCACATGTTCATTCTTATCATACCCCTTCTCCCACTGTGACTTTGTCTTGTCTAGTTAGACTGTAAGCTCTTCAGGGTAAAGACTGTTCACACTGTGTTTGTACATTACACCATTCTTGATTCATCTTTAAGCATTACTGCAATAAATATGATTAATAATAATAATAATAATTAGCTGTATCAAATAAAAATTTCAAACACAATTACCAAAATCCAAGATAGATGTGGTATGTGATTTCCTGTTTCTTTTCTGAAAAATGCTATGCTCTAGTTTTTTTACTACTCTAGCTGTGTCAAACAACCTAACTCTTTAAAAAAAAGACAAATCTAATAATTGCACAGATTAACACAGGTGCTATATACAGCTGGTATATAAAATGCACATGCAATGGACTGTTGTTCAAACAATGCATAGACAATTTATGCAACTAACCACAACTGCATCTACAAGTCTCCACCCACTGATTGGGAATATACCCTCTGAAACATACAGTACAGCAACTGATGGTTTTATGATTTCACCTCTCTAATTTTTTTTAAATAATATAAAGACAAAACATTAAAATAGAGCTGAAATCGCATAATGAATGCCTCACTGTTAAGGGATAGGAACAGGAGCAACAACAAGGGTTAAAAGACCCTCAACAGGATTTTATAAATACATACTTTGGAGCACCTCCTGCCCGGCAGAAGTTCTCTGCCTGCCTCCCACCACCACATAATGCAAACCTATGTTAAAAAGATTGTGGACTATGCTCGTCTAAAGAATCCAGGTTTCTGCTGCACCACTACTTCTATATACTATGCTCACAATTTCATGCGTAGTATCTCACAGTGCACAGCAAAAAGCTCAGCAATGAACAAAATAAACAAAATAATGAACAGCATTGCTCAAAAGTTTTGAAGTTTCCAAAAAGGTGAAATATACTCTTTAAAAAAAAATTAGTTCTTGTTGTTTGGAAAGGCAGAAAGAGAATGATCCAAAGCAAGAAAGAACTGAATTTTACATAATGATATTGTTTTCAGTTTAAGTAAATTTAGGAACCACTGGAATCACTGACTCATTTCTAGACCATTCTGAGCAGAATAAAAAGTTAATAATTAAACTTAAAAAAAAAAAGTAGAAAAAGCGGCACTCAGCTGGAAGGTAAGCATATGGAAGACGACGTTAGTACATATTAAAAGGTGCTATGCACATAACCAACATAATCACTGTCTGGTTTTCAGTAAGCAGACTAGGTCCTCATCGTGTTTATCTTGTTCTGTTCACTATAGTTAAGGTTAAACAATGTTTTCATTTTAAGCCACCTCTTTCTTTTCATGATATTCATTTCAGGAAAAATGCACCTCTTGGAGCTCAAATTTGCAAGGCTTAGTATGCTGAAAGATTAAACAAATGTCCAAAATCCCTTCCCCATAATGAAATCTCCTTTGTAACTTCTCCAGGGGATAGGAAAACCACACTGTCTCTCCCTCATCTTGAAGGCACAGAGATTGCCTCTAGCAAAATATGTACTTGGGAGATTGTTTCAGTCACACACATGATTAAAACCCTTCATAAAAAGTCCAGAGCATTCTCTCACCCTTCCCCCCAAAATTAAGGAACATGTGAGCCCAAGTTACCAGTTCTACACTACAGACCTTACACAGCACAGCTGTACCACTTCAGCTGTGCCGCTGGAAGCTCATCTGTGTAGTCAATCTATGCCGACAGGAGAGCTCTTCTGCCAGCGCAATTAAACTACTGGTGGTAGCCAAGTCTGCAAGAGAGCATCTTCCACCAACATAACACTATCCACACCAGCGCTTTTATTGCTGAAACTTATGTCAGTCAGTGGGGTGCTTTTTCACATACCAACCAACCAGAGTTTTGCCAACAAAAGTGCTAATGTAGACAAAGCCCGAAGTCTGCAGTAATTTGCACTCATTTCCCAAGCTGTGGCATGAAACCCATGGATAGACGTTTTAGGACAGCTGTACGCTTGAAGTGTCCAGAAGCTGGGCAGCAGCGTAAAGACAGAGGGACCTCTAGATGGATACCTATCCCGCCAGTGGATCCCATAGGATTCAAGCATTTGGGAGGCTAGAAGCTGCCGCTTCTGCACAAAAGCAACCCCAGTCCCCTTTCAAGAATTATGAGAAAATTTTACTAGTTGAAATTCACACAGTTTCTCTCCTAGAAATGGGAATAACATATATGTGAGAGAATGGAGACCAGGGGTTTTCTGCATTTAATTTAAAAATTAAGAGGACAGGCTAGACATAAGAATCCAGGTTCCACTGACTTCCCATGGAATGCTCAGAGAAAGGCAAAGTTTGGAAATGAATGAAGGCCAACTAAGCCATTTTTTAATCAATATCTTTACTGGAATTACCTGATCTGCCAATCTGCTTGCCACTTGTTCAATTTCTTCCCTTGCTGCAATGGACTGTCCACACCACGGGGCATAGAAAAAATATAGTACAACTTCAGAATCTTGGCGAATGTAATCTGCATAGTCCAGTTGCCCCCGAAAAAGATCAAGGACTGGGGATCTTGGAGAGAAGAAATTAACTGGAACCTTTGCTGCCATTGTTACATCTTTTGCTCGGCTGAGGGAAAGAAAAAGAAAGTACTTAGACAACATAATACAGCAGCAAAATATATATAAACATTCCATAACATTTGTTTACTGAAGCCTAGCAAAGATATGCAAAAATCTTCAAAACTGATGCAAATGACAAAAAATTATATTATCTGGGTTAGTCCTATGACAGGTCATAGGACATAGGCTTTAAGAAATAAACGCTATCAGACATATTTTTGTGCATTATGTTGTAGTGGTAATGGGGGCTTAATTCAGGAGTGGGTCAGTGGGCCTCATATCTTTATAAGTTGTTTGGACCTCACAAACACTGGAGAGAAATTTTGGTGTACTTTTTATAAATTTTTTGAAACTAAACAAGCAAATATAAAGCTAATTAATTTGCTACATTTCCCTAAGACACTAAACAAAGCAATAATCAAATTGAGGTTATAATGGAGATCAGATTAATTAATCAAGGAACTGACAACAGTATAAACCGGTATTAATAATTTAACACAAAAACAGATTGAGATAAACAATTGACCAAATTATTGCATGAACACAATCAATAATCAAATCACGAAACCAAACTAGCACAGAATGAATCCTAATATATACACCCACCCTGAAATTCTCAAAGGAGGAATAGCATCTCTCTTTAGCATGAGAAATGACCAGCACAAGAGGTTTATTTGAAATTCTTCCTTGGCCTCTTCCTGTTTTAACTCTTATACTTTAGGTGATAAGAGAACAGACACTAGTGAAAGTTTTTGTGATGTAAAATAACAGCTGTGTCTGTAAAAATATTAAATTCAGTTATTCTTCTATATTGTATTATCAGTAATTAATATGTTTTATTTATTACGACTTCGTATTTTGCAAAATGTTTGCTATAGCTTATTTCATTGCAAACTCAGAACTGGTCATGAAAGAGGCCAAATCCATTCAAAGCAAAAGAAACATCTCCTTTTAAAAGTGAAGGTACTGTCAACACGTCACCGTCAGGGCATAAATCTTATTTAAAGAAACTAACAGCCAACAGGACAAATTCACATTCTTAAAGAGAACTGGGTTTGATCCAAAATACAATTTTAATTGGAGTAAAAGTATATAGCAAACTGTTCTCTTAAGCAAACAACCAAGCAATCTACTCAAAGAACTGGGCTCTCTCATCCCTTGCTCTTCTATTGAGAAATCTCTATTTAAAATTTACATTACATCTTCTCTTATTTGGGATTTATTCTACAAAACCTTACTTTTATAAGAATAGAAGAAACACACAAGCAGAATATTAAAGAAAAGAAAAAACACGCTAGAGTTTACTGTCAGCTCATACCTTTAACTAAAGCAGAAATCCTTTTCTATTTATCCTGTAATACTTATATTACTTTGTGTTGTTCTTGATGATTTGTAAGTTATTCTTTTGATTGCAGTGTTTCATTTCTAAGAACATGCATTCCTCATTAAAACAGTATTGAGGAAGTATAAAGTAGAAAATGACATACTATAGCTAAAAACACAGTACCAAAAATGTTATGTTACATCTGCTTAGAGTTATTGAAAACTTTAGAAGCTGCTTGAATACACAGATATTTATATTAACTGGAGAATTAATTGCTGTTCTAATGCAACTAACTCGCAATACATAGGAAGATACAAAAAGGGTCCATTAAGAGGCTACATTCTGAAGAGACTATTTTAATAGTAGACTAATAACAACTCAGTAGGGCAATGCTGATTTAAACCAGTTGTGATTCTATCCCTACATGCTTATACTCATTCAAAAAAGCCCTTCAAGTACCCAAATATTTTGGAACTAAACTAACATTCAGAAAATGGACTGAAGACAAATGTTAGATATTCAAAGAGATCTTTAACGCCATTTTTATTAAGACACACCATTACAAATGTTGACATGAACTGATGAATCCTATTACACAGGCATCAGGCAAAGAAGCGACTAGCTCATAAGGTGATAAACCAGTAAAGAAGTGATTAACAAAATCTCTTAAGAGATGTGTTAACTTTGAGAAAGTGGCTAAAATTGCCTTCACGTCTTGGTGCGATTTATAACACAGAAGCTAACTCCACACCAGAGGACTAAACACATACAGTGAAGAAAGAGAAACGCATTACAGAATGAGAGATGCTCAGAGCAAAAGCAGCAGTATCTGCAGTCCATAGCAAGGAAAAGCAAGAACCCTAAAGCCAGGAAGAAATCTTAAACCCTGCAAGATTCCATCACAAGTCCTGAAGTTTCAGTTGATGCATGCAGCCTTGCATAAACACTGACAAGGCTTAAATTAATTTTATTACTGAAACTGATTTTACTTCAGTATTGACATTGTTGGATCTTGACGTTTATTAATAGCTTCTTCTGTTAAACTTTGAATACCTGAACACCATATTCTTGGTATTGCTGACCAAGCTAAATCTTTTAATTTAAGATCCTGGGACTGGGTCTTCAGTTGATGTAAACCAGCAGAGTTCTACTGACTTCAATAGAGCTATGCTGATTTATAACTGAGGATCTGTCCTCAATTTTAATTACCTACCTGTTGCAGATCACTCATTAAAAGAAATGAGAGCTTAAGAGAGACTTAAATTAAGATTTTAAGCAAATACTATTAAAGTGGCTTATTTTAAATGACTGGAATTTTAAATGATGTGAATTCTGAGGGGGGTCGGAAGTGGGAGGAGTTCGGATAGGGGGTGGAGCCAGACTGTTTGCGGAGGCACCGCCTTCCCTACTCGGCCCTCCATACAATTTTGCAACCCTGATGTGGCCCTTGGGCCAAAAAGTTGGCCCATTCCTGGCCTAGCACAATGCGGCCCTCATCTCTAGATATTAAAGAATTTTTTTAAAAAAATCATATGTAAAGATTGACACCACTGTCACTCTCTTTTTTACCCTGCCTTTCTCCTAACTTCCAAATGACCACTGCAGGAGCACTGGAGGACCAGGCTGGTACATCTGCTTTTGCAGTTAACACCACCATAGCAGAGTTGTACTGAGAAACTGATGAGAACTATATTGATGAAAACAATATGGCAAAACCACCCACTTTTTTCCTCCAACAACCTCATTTACAAGAATCTTTCATCCTGTTTCAGTCCAAAAACCAGCACAATGTTCTAACACATTATTTTTAATCTTTGTTTGCCATATCACCAAAGTTGGCATTCATATTCAGTATAGATAGTAGTTGCACAATATATTTTAAAGTACAATTTCTACATTAGTACTGAACATCTCATGACTTGCATACTCTCTAAAGCAAGTACAGAATATACATGTATATCTTCCATATTGTGACGGAGTCAGTCCAGAAGGATATAGGAGAGTGCTGGAAGGCAGGTACATTAGTCTCAGGATGTGCAGGTCCCTGTTCCCTGGATAGCCAAACAAAGGCTACTCCAGACCAATCAAGACACCTGGGGCCAATTAAGAACCTTCTAGAAAGGAGTAGAAACAGCTAGCCTAATTGGGACACCTGAAGCCAATCAGGGACTGGCTGAAACAAGATAAAAACCTCCCAGTTAGTCAGGTGGGTGTGGGTGTCAGGAGCTGTGAGAGGAAGTTGCTCTGTTGGTGAGACTGAGTGGTGGACAACATATCATCCAGAAGGAAGGAGGCCCTGAGGTAAGGGTGAAGTGGGGTTTGAAGAAGCGGAGACTGCTGTGGGGAAGTAGCCCAGGGAATTGTATTGTGTTTTGTGCATAAAAGGTCAGCCATCTTAGCTGATACTATTAGGGTCCCTGGGCTGGAGTCTGGAGTAGAGGGTGGGCCTGGGCTCCCTCCTTTTCCATCTTCCATACTGGCCTGTGATGAAGGTAACCCACTAGGCGGTGACTCTTGCCAATTATACTGAGAAAGGCAGGTCACTCTGGGGCCTAGATGAGTTTCTGAGGCCCCTCAATCTGCCAGGAAGCGCAGGACCCACAAGTACAAACTTGGAGCTTTGTCACAATATATACAAAAATACATTAAAAGAACATTATTTAAGTTGCATACTCAAGCACTCAAAGATTAGGAAATACCAGATTTATACTTGTTTGTGCAACTTTAATTCATCCTTGTGCACCCAACCACTACACTGACTGAAACAAAGTCCTGTGGAAAAAACAGCATGTGAAGATATAATTAGACTGTACCAGAAAACATCAACACACAGGAACAGATTGAAGATTGCACAGACAACCAAAAATCTGACCAAAAATCTGAAGCCAAAATTTCTTAACTTTTGAATGCTTGATTTTGCATTCTAAGTAACATTCTATTAATATTGTTTTTCATTTGCGATTTCTTAGGTTTGGGGCACTTGGCACCTTATTTTAAATGAATAAAAATAAAACCAAGTTTATGTGCAACTGTGACAATCTCCACACCATGCATCAGCAAAAGGATCTGAAAGGTGTACCTGGAGTGCTGCAGCACAGATTACTACCACTTGAGCTACAGAACTAGGTACTCTAACTAGGAGCAGCAGAAGGGGATAGACTGCTGTGTCCAAGTGCTGGTTCCAGGGGAGCCTACCTCAGGTCTCTTGCCTCCACCTTTCACACCAACAGTTGTGGGGGGAAACACTTGTGCCATGCACTTGGTCCAAGAATCATTGGATGGAGCAAATTTTGTTCTCTCTTTCTACCCTACTACTGGAGGAGGTAGGAGGGTTCCTGCTATTTGTAGTGCCCCAAGAGAGGAACATGAGCCAGGTATCAGGCTCATTCTTTCTCTCCACTCTGCTACAGCAGCTCCAGATGTTCCCAGATCTGTTCAGATCAGTATGGTGGTGGCTAGGCTGAGAATAATTGTTTTTAAGTTATTGTTTTGGCAAGCTGCCAAAGTCTTCCTGAGAGGGGAGAGAAAATAAATGGTTATTTTTAATAGTTTGCATCTCAACAAAAGCTTAACAGAATTTCAAAGGACAAAAATGACACTTTCATATCTTGGATACAGGGCTATCAAAGGTCTGCTGCAAACAATGGAGGTCAAAGCTTCTCAGAAGGTAAAAGTCGCAAGAAAGGTGATAACTTAAATATAGGTGTCACTGCCAGCTTCCTGTACAGTAAATTTAAATTCCACAGCTATTTACAAAGGTTTTCTCTGCAGCCAGAGAGCTACAAACTGTTTTACAGGTAGGGCCCTACCAAATTCATAGTCCATTTTGTTCAATTTCATGGTCATAGGAATTTTAAGAAGTTGAATGTCATGATTGCAGCTATTTAAATCTGAAATTTCAGTGTTGTAACTGTAGGGGTCCTGACCCAAGAATGAGTTGGTGAGGGGGTCACAAAGTTATTGTGGCAGAGGAGGGTTTGCGGTACAGCTACCCTTACCTCTGCAGCGCGGCTGGTGGCAGTGGTGCCTTCAGAGCTAAGTACCCAGCCACCACTCTTTGGCCACCCAGCTCTGAAGGCAGTGCAGAAGTAAAGGCAGCTCCTCTAAAATAACCTTGTGACCCCCTGCAACTCCCTTTTGGGTCAGCACCCCCAATTTGAGAAACGCTGGTCTCCTTCATGAAATCTGTATAATATAGCGTAAAAGCACACGGAAGATCAGATGTCATGGTGGGAGACCAGATTTCACGGTCCGTAACACATTTTTTATGTCTGCTAATTTGATAGGATCCTACAAATAGGGGAATTAAAAAAAAAATTAGGTGGGGTAACAGTGGTGGGCATGAAATATACTACTCCCATGCAAGTTTAACCCTCAGAGACAGTGAGCAAAAGTAGTCATCATCTGATTGTTGTCCTATGAGTAAAAAAAAGTTAGGAGTCTCAGTCCACTGGCTATTGATCTGAACGTCTACAATACATCATAAAAACCATGATCACAGTTAGTACCAGCTGGCAACTTCTTAGAAATGAAACAAGAGTAAACAGACATGGAAAAGCTACCATTTCAACATTAGAGGTCCAGGTTGAGACCTTCAGGTCAAATTTAAAGTACATTGGAAGAGATGCAAGGAAGACTCTACAGTGCCAATGTCTGTGCTGTTCTCCATATAGAACACTACAGTTTCTGGTGCTGCAAAGGCAGCAACCTTCTCACATACCAATTTAAAAACAAGTAATTTTTAATGGAAGTCACATTTACATTATTTGCACACTTCTTTGCACCTTTTTTCTCTAGTAACAGCATAATAGAATTACAGTAACTCCTCACTTAAAATTGTCCCTGTTAACGTTGTTTCATTGTTACACTGCTGATCCATTAGGGAACATGCTCATTTAAAGTTGTGCAGTGCTCCCTTCTAAAGTTGTTTGGTAGCTACCTGCTTTGTCCACTGCTTGCAGGAAGATCAGCCCCGTGGAGCTAGTTGGTGGGGGGCTGGAACCGGCAGCCCCCGCATCAGCTCTCCGCTCCCTTAAATTCCCTGTGCAGCAGCCATCCAGCAGCCTATCAATTGCTGACAGTTCAGCTGTCCCTCCTAACGCTGCCATGTGCTGCTCCTGCCCTCTGCCTTGGAGCTGCTCCCTGTAACTCCTGCTTGCTGTGGGGGAGATAGGGCAAAGACAAGGGGGGGGCTAATGTAAGGGTGTCCCCTCCCTCATGCTCCCGCACCCCACTTACCCTATCTTCCATAGAGCAGCGGGGACACACAATAGGGCTCAGGACCGAGGGAGCTTGCTGGCAGCAGCTGGTCTCAGCAAGCTGATCTAATTAACAAGGCAGTGTACTTAAGAGTAGGGACAGCATACTTCAAGGGGAAATGCGCATTTCTCTCTCACATGTGTCTCTCTGTCTGTCCTCCCTCCATTTCTACTGCCTTGTAAAGTGTGAAAGTTAACCCTTGAGGGCTCAGCCAATTGATAGTTCATCATTTAGCAGTAAGCCATTCTCTGGGAACTATCCCACTCTCTGACTCCTCCACCTCCACCAAGCTTCACAATCATCATCACTGTGCATCAGTATTAAATTGTTTGTTTGTTTAAAACTTATACTCTGTGTGTATATAGTCTTTTATCTGGTGAAAAACAATTCCCTGGAACCTAACCCCTGCATTTACATTAATTCTTATGGGGAAATTGGATTCGCTTAATATCGTTTTGCTTAAAGTCGCATTTTTCAGGAACAATGACTACTACGTTAAGTGAGGAGTTACTGTACCTTCCTGTCATTAGTTTATATATTTAAATAAATATACCAGGAAAAGTTAAAACTTCTAAATATATTTATAGAGCATAAAAAAATAAAACCCCAAGTAAGTTCTGAGATTGCATTTTGAGCTTCCAAATATTATTTTAACCATACACTGCAAGATGAAAGTTACGCACATACACCTAAACAAAACTAATTGCATCTAAATCTCCATTACATGTCAAAAGAATAAACTTAATGCTAATCAGCTTTCGACTGAACTTTCTCTCCATAGTATTGTATAATATGGTACATCATGGGGGCTTTTACACCTTCCTCTGAAACATGGAATACTGGTCAAAGATAGGATACTGGACCACAAGAATTACTCATCTATTCTCATAGAGCAGTTCCTATGGGACAGAGCTATTACAACTCATTTTGATTAAATGAATGCATTCGGTCCCTACGGATAGTAGAAGAATAACATCAAAGCAGCCAGGTTGGTGTATCAAGGAGAGAAGCAGCTGCTTAGTCTCGCCTTTAGGGCAGAGAGCGTTCCTAACACAATTCTTTATTAAGATATGCTGCATGCTATGAAAGTGTTTGAGAACCCCTGCATCAGGGAATCCTTGGTGTCTCTCACTGTCCTGACATGGTTAACTCGAATGTCCTTCCAGTGCAAGATCTGAGGGATGACCCAGGCCTTCCATTAGATACCACTGTGTGCACACCTGTACTAACAGGGCAACTTAGGGCTTGGTTACACTGGCACTTTATAGCACTATAAAGCCCCCACGAGCGCTATAACCTCCTCCCTGTCCACACTGGCAAGGCACGTAGAGCGCTATAACTGCGGAGTTATAGCGCTCCTGGTAATCCACCTCTGCATGGGGAATAAGGGCTGTAGCGCAGCTGCTGTAGTGCTACAGCAAGAATGTGGACACCCACTGCGCTACAAGTGATCTCTTGAGATGCCTAGAGCCATTTAAGGCAATTGACGTCTCTTCCCTTTGTTTTGAACTCGGCTGGAGGAATGCAGAAGTACCTCTTTAGAGTTTCTCTCTTAACTCGGCAGATAAGCAATGCAAATGTTTAAGGAGGGAGCCTGTGTGAAAACAAAGCCTTCTGTGAACAGAGGCTCGCTGACAGGCTTTCAAAAGAACGGAAAAATCACTGGCTCTCTCCCTCCACGTACACACAACACGTCCCACCTCACCCCCCTCGTTTAAAAAGCACGTTGCACCCAGCTGAATGCTGGGATACCTACCCTAATGCGCTGCTCTTACTGCTGCATTAAGTGTCCCAAATGTGGCCATGCTACACCGCTGGCACGTCTGAGTGTGGACATACAATAGCGCTATACATATTACTGTATAAAGGGACCACTATAACCAATAGCGCTATAATCTCGTAAGTGTAACCATACCCTTAGAAATCCCAATATATTCCATTTAAGGCCTCGAGGTATATGTCAGTTCCCTGAGAACAGCTCAGGGCCTCCTAACTCTGCATACTAAGGCCCTGCGGGCTACACGTGCCCACAGGAGTCCTCAGCACACACCCCTCCCTTCCCATGTTCTCCTGGCAAAGTTCCTTTGGGTGCATACCAGTGTCCAGGGAGTCCTCAGCACCCTCCCCCCGCCATGTTCTCCTGGCGAGGTTCTCTGGGCTGCATGACAGCATCCTGGGAGTCCTCAGCACCCCCCACATTCTCCTGGCAAGGTTCCCCGGGTACATGCCAGTGTCCTGGGAGTGCTCAGCACCCCCCATGTTCTCCTGGCAAGGTTCCCCGGGTACATGCCAGTGAACTGGGAGTGGTCAGCACCCACCATGTTCTCCTGGTGAGGTTTCCCCAGCTGCATACCAGTGTCCAGGGAGTCCTCAGCTCCCCTCATGTTCTCCTGGGGAGGTTCCCCCAGCTGCATACCAGTGTCCTGGGAGTGCTCAGCACCCTCCATATTCTCCTGACAAGGTTCCCCGGGTACATGCCAGTGTCCTGGGAGTCCTCAGCTCCCCCCATGTTCTCCTGGGGAGGTTCCCCCAGCTGCATACCAGTGTCCAAGAAGTGCTCAGCACCCTCCATATTCTCCTGGCAAGGTTCCCCGGGTACATGCCAGTGCCCAGGAAGTCCTCAGCACCCCGGCCGGCGGGCACACTAGTGCCCGGAAGCTCATGGCCCGCCCCATGAAGCCCCCGTGAGCATGTTCACGGCCGGGAAGCTGACGGGCCCGGTTACCTGGAGGTGACTTTCAGGATGACCAGGAGGGCACAGCCCAGCACGATAGCAGCTCCGCACAGCAGCTCCGGTCTCCGGGACATCTGGGCAGCGCGAGTCCGGAGCCGAGGGGCAGCGGAGTGGCCAGAGCCTCCGCATAACGACATCACCTCCCAGCCCGGGGCAGGGAGGGGCGGACGAGCGAGGCCGGGCCGCTGGCGCTCGCACACGTCTCCCTAGCCGCGGCCTGTCAGGGGCTCCTGGGGCGGGACTGCTGGGGGCGGCTACCGCGCACGAACGAACCCGATGCCGCCACGTCTCCTCGCCCGCCCCGGCCCGGGCTCCGCCAGCCACGGCCCCCAGAGCAGGCGCATACAGGCCCGGCGCCGCGTTGGGGGGAGCGCCTGGCTTAGGCCTGCCTGCAACCAAGCGCAGAGGCTCACGGCCCCCCTCGATCAATAGAAATGGAGGGGAAAGGCGTTAGCCGGGCGTTGGATGGGGTGGGAGGGGTACGTCGCCTCAGAACCCAGGAGGGGCCTATGCAGTGCCCGCGGCCCCAGCGAGTTGGGCGATACATGCCTCCTTCCTCTTTAACAGTGATTAAAACACGACCGACCCGCCAGGCGCGTGGACAGGATCCCGCAGGGCCTAGGTGCTGGAACTAAGGGTTCAGGGAGTGCTGCAGCACCCCAAGGCTTGAAGTGTTTCCATCATATACTGGGGTTACAGTGTGGCTTGCAGCATCCCCCTCTAAACCGTGGTCCAGGACCCCTGCAGCAGGGTGAAACTCCTACCAAACCCTTGTTTTCTTTCTTTGTTTCTAAACATTAGCCAAACGGCAGACCATTGTGGTTGTGAAGATACCCTTTCCAAGCAGCGAACCAAGTGGAGTGTCCTCTGAATCTTCAGCCAGCCCAGTGCCAGATCCTTTTCCACAGCCCTTATTTAATCCTCTGTGAGAAGCAATGGGGGAAAAGCAGAGATCATTTTTTGTATTGGCATAGTAGGTGCTTGCTACATTTTCAAGCCTTTTTTGATAATTCTTATACAACAGGTTGAATTAATTCAGGACAGATGAAAAGAACAGAACTGCACCCTTCTGTAAATCATTTACCTGTTTCAGTACTGTCCACAAAAAATTAACTTATGCTATGTTTAAGGAAGGTTGGAGGCTTTTAACATTAAAGGGCTTTTATTTATACAACCTCATTTCATGTGATTTTGCTTATTCAAGGTAACTTTCAATAAAATAAATAACAGCTTATTGATGTCCTGTTGGGTTTCACAGCTAAAGGACCCTTCCCCACTCTATGGGGAGGATTCACTGGCCCAGGACTCAAATAATTATGGGGGACAACAGAAAAAAACAATAGGAGTGAAGGTCAGAGGATCAAATGTAGGGAACTAGAAGGGGACACTGAGCAGAGAACACTGGGCAGCACCCACTGCTCCTCCAAAATATCAAGGGAGTTGGCAGACACTGCCCAGAGGAATACTGCCCAGATGTGTTAACAGCAGGATTGGAAATAGGTCCCCTAGTCACAGAGAACCCCCTCAGCCAACATCCTCTCCCTAGTATTGTAGATGGCCAGGAGTAGGTTTATAAGGAAGTCCCACAACTGTGGGAGGCCATGGATAGGGTGTGCATATATGAGAAGATGGGGGGAGAAGTGCAGCCAAAAATGCAACAGAAGATCTCGGAGGAGCTGGAAAAGGGGCTGCAACCTGGCACACTCAGGGTAAATGTGTGCCAGGGTCTCCCTCACACCGCAAAAGGGACAGGCATCAGGAACGGGTGAACCACACCATGTACACATCCATGATCGTGGCTCCATGAAGGAGCTCTCAACTAATATCCCCAGCAGACTGGGGCACTAAGGCAGAATATGGGCTGGCCCACCAGGTTCCTCACCCTCAATACTTGGGAATAGGTCCTACCACTTAATATCGGGTTGAAACAGGAGGGTGAGGAAACGGAGAGTATAGAGCATGCACTGATGTGCCCATGGCATGGTTCAAAGGAAACCGGCTGCAAGTTGTGCTTCCCCAAGCACCATGCAAACACTAGGAACAGCTTATTGATGTGGGTGGCAGGAAAGTTAAATGAAAGGAGAAAAGAGGCAGGAATATGTTTGCCAAATAGAAAGAATAAGACGACTAGAGAATATCTATTTCAATCTTAGAAGTTTTATTAAAACAAACTAAGACAAGTGTAATGAAGGCTAGTATTTTAAGAACTGGTAGTTCAGGGACAAGCCAAAAATTCTAAGGAACCTGTGTACCCCATTGTAATTTCTATATGGACACAGAGTAAAAAGCATTTATCAGGCAAGGGCTTATGCTCTACTTTTAAAGGTATCATTTGAATCGACACTGCTTTATTTCATGGACTACAAGGGACAAATCAATATTCAGGCTTGTTTGTAGCATGCAAGTACTTGAACTTGTTGATTTTGCATAATGTATGGCACTAAACTATGGTCTGAATCCCAGTAACCACATTTAAACCGCTGAAATAATTCTTAAAAGTTTTCCCAGTGGAAACAGATCAGCCAATAAAGGAGCAGATTAAAAAGAAAGATTTTTTTTGTGCAGGGAGGGGAGTGGGATTAAGAAGAGCACAAATGAATGTCAGGAATGAAGCAAGCAGACAGATCTGCAGTAAAGACAATTTGTTAAGAAAAGAAAGATTTCATGGTTGTGACCCAAAGGGTAACCTTGTTCAGAAGTGACATTTCAGAGCGAAGTATAACTCTTTTGGTCTTTCACTGCTGGATGGAGCCTCCCGCTGAAGTGGGTTGTGAAGTAGGATTCTTTTGGGGGTGGGGAGGAGGGAAATATCAGGAAGAGAAAGTTCCCAACACAAGAGACTGGGAACCACATGATTCTAATACAGGGGTGGGCAAACTACAGCCCATGGGCCACATCCGGCCTGCGAGACCGTCCCATCCGGCCCGTGGCTGGAGAGGCTTCCCCTGATCCCTCTCCCAGAGCCGCACAAGGCTGGCACCGCTGCTGGGCTGTGGGCCCCACTCCTGTCCCAGAGCTGTGCCCGCAGGCAGCACTCTGTGGGCTGGGGCTGCATACTTCCCCGTCCCCGGAACTGCGCCGCAGGGGCAGCGCTCCCAGGGCAGGGCTGTGCGCTTGCCCCTCCCCTGGAGCTGTGCAGGGAGTGCTCTGGGGACCGTGGCTGTGCACTCGCCCCATCCCCGGAGCCACCATGCAGGGGCAGAGCTCTGGGGGCCATGGCTGCATGCTCCCCCTCCCTTCCTGAGCAGCTATGGTAAGATGTGGATGGGGGGGTTTCAGGGTGGTGGTGGTGGGGGCTTTGAAGGGGGCAGTCAGGGAGCAGGGTGGGTTGGATGGGGTTGGGGTTCTGGGGTGGTGGTTAGAGGGGTGGGAAGGTAGATAGGGGTTGGGGCAGTCAGGGGACAGGGGAATTGGGTAGGGGGTGGGGTCCTGGGGGTGGTTAGGGGTCTGTGGAAGGGGCAGTCAGGGGACAAGGTGTCGGGGGTGGATGGGTCAGGGATTCTCAAGGGGTGGGAAGTGGGAGGGGGCTGGACTAGGGGGCAGGGCCTTCCCTACCCGACCCTCAATATAATTTCGCAAACCCGATGTGGCTCTTGGGCCGAAAAGTTTGCCCACCCCTGTTCTAATACAAAGCTTGATAGCCCTTTGTCCCATTCTTTTGCAGTGGACACGTAAAAATGATCTGCTAAAGCAAGCTTTACTGCTTTATTTTTTAAATATATTTTCTGACCTAACCATTGTTGCCCAATGTGTGGTATAAATGACAATTTAGGAATAGGTTTTCTGCATGGTAGACTAACATTTGCCCTTTTTGGGTTGTCAGCAGCAATTCAAAAGCAAACTATTCTAAGAAATCAGCTACAATTTGAAGATAAACTAAACATACTTGTTTAGATTTAGTTGCTCAAAAAGGTTTTTCTAATGGGCAAGTAACTGTTTTGTGCAAAACAGAAGTCAATCAGAAGCTACATGCAGAAAGTAGCTTTATGTAAAGTTATCTTTATTACAGGTAGCATTGGTTTATACAATACACAATACTGACATACAAGTGTAATCTTTCAAAATCATCATTTAAACAGCAAAGACCAAGAAACAATTGTAACTACTTGATTTTCAAAAAAAATCAATACATTTTTCTCCCAAGATCCTTTTCAGTAAATTATATTGACATATACAAATAGAGGAAAAAATACCCCATTCAACATATATTGTAGTTAAATGGTTATTTTGCTTAAAATCCTTTTTAATAAGAAAATCCTTTTTTAGCAACCTACGTAGAGATAAATAGCAAAGTTGTGTTTTAAACAAATCCTCTCCATTAAAACATTTAACGAATTTTCATCCATAATTTTCTTCTTAGCCCAAAACACCCAGTGTGTTTTGTAATTTTACCGTAAAGTTTTCATCTGAAGGACCAACACTAGGGGGGCTTCCTAGCATTACAACCTCTCCCTTCTCCTCTGCCTCTTTCATAACATTCTGTCCAACAGAAGGCGAATAAGCATGTAATACTTTATATCTTTTTTTTTTATTATTACTTCACCACTCTGTTTCATGAGAGCACAGACAGGTCTTCTGAATCCCCCTACATCTACTATATTTTGCTGTTCAGGAGGAACAATATATGCCAATATAAGCAGAAAACCTGCTGCTTTTGTCACGTGCTTTTGATTACTGTCAAAATTTCTGGTTTATGCTTCCATAAGGTAACATGAATGCATCATTTTAGTATTAGTTTAAATCTTTAAACAAAAAACTATATTTTCCAAAGTCATTATCATTTGGAGCAATCAAGTGGTCTTTTCTTGCTTTGCTGAGCTTCATTCTTAGAACATCTCTTCGTTCTTCCCATTCATGGAGCTCAGCATTTCCATGTGCAAATTTACAGTTGTTTCCTTCAATGCAAGTACCAGCCATATATCTGTTAAAAAATAAATTGGTGTGTTACAGTTTTCATAAAAGTTTTAGCCATCTGATTTTTAAAAGTCTTAAATACTTTTTCTTGCCATCTTTTTCATATATAAATTAGACCAGGGGTCAGCAACCTACAGCACACATGCCAAAAGTGGCATGTGAGCTGATTTTTAATGGCACACTGCTGCCAGCTGAGGTCCTGGCCACTGGCCCCACTCAGCCTGGGGTTCTCTTCAAGGCCGGCAGCGAGCTGAGCGGTGCCGGGCGGCTGGAAACTCTGCTGGCAGCAGCATGCTGTGGCACGTGTGCCATAGGTTGCCAACCCCTGAATAGAGTCAGAGAGACCTTCTAAAAAATGTTAAAATGTATAACTGGCATGCGAAACCTTAAGTTAGAGTGAATAAATGAAGACTCGGCACACCACTTCTGAAAGGTTGCCGACCCCTGAATTAGATCTTTATTAAAGAAGCACAAATTCTTTGAGAGAGAGATTATTTTCTCTCTAAAATGAAGATGTGTCAGTTCAGTTTACCCTCTTTAATAGTCTCTGAGAACCAGGTAAGGCAAAAAAGTGTTTGGGGGACAGGAGCCAAAGCTTTGGCCTTCCATTCCTCATTTCTCCACTTTGCCCAAAAACTTCATTTTAAGATATTAATCAATGAAATTCAGTTTGTTCCAAAAATCATGAGAATCCCTCTCTGGGACAGCCAATAGTTTCTCATTTATCAATAAAAGGAAGATTTTAATATTGTCACAGGAAATGCCTGCACTCTGGACCTCCAGTCTTGGATTCCAGACTCCAAAGCCAACCAGGTTGGCTCCAGCGATTTAAAGCATGTTAACTGGTCCACCTATGTCCAAGTGGCTTGGGTGAAAAGGCTGTATCCTCCAAGACTGGAATACAAGACAGGGTAGTAGAGCATACTAACCAGTGTTGGGAAAGCCAGCAAGCCAGTTTGGCATGTAGGGCCCTTTGAAACATACTTGAATTTCATAGACAGCTTCCAGTGACAGTATTTTCTGTCACAAGTGAATATCTGCTTTGAAAAGAACACCCCATAATTTCAAGATACTTTGTTATATGACAAGAGTGGGTGGGACTGCATATATTTCTTGTATTCTACAGGTAATTCATTAAGGAAAACATAGAGGTATATTTATAGCAATAGCTGTGATGTACCAATGCTATTATTTAAACAATATTTCATCCGAACACAAAAAGACTTGAATCTTTCCACATAGCTCCACATCTGGCCCTCAAAACCAAACCTTCTCACCACTCATTAAAATACACTAAATATCTGGTCACTCAGGTATTCATGTTAAAATATTGCTACTTAACTGTTTGCTTTGCATAAGATTTCAATAATGCATACTAATAGAGAGGGCATCATTAAAAAAGAATCAATGTTCACCATCTCAGGTAACTGCAGTAACTATAGTATCTGCCTATATTTGCTATACCACAATTGTGAGTGAGAAACTTTGACATCTCAAATATAAATGCTACATACCTATCACAAATGTTAAAATATCCAGTTGGAAACCGATGCTGCCAACAGTTTTGGTCATCCTCAGTGTGGAATACCTTCTCCTTATGCTTTTCTGAAGAAATGTGACCTTGCCATTGTTTCTCGCTGTTACAGTTCTTTCCACACATCCAGCAATGAAAGTCCACCTGGTTTATACACATTAAAAAAAAAATTAAGAAAAATCAATACTTCATGCATAGAACTGCTCCTTAACATAGTTTAGTATCTGATTAGCTAAAGACACAATTTTAGGCTAATATACAGTAACAGTTTTAAAGTCTGTTTATATGCAGTCATCATCTGAGCTTTTTGTCTCCCGCCCCAGGCTCTGTAGATTCTGAAGAGCAGCACTAATGCTTGGTTCACAGCATGACTCCACATTAGCTAACTAACTACAAGCACTTCAGAGACACAAGATGGGTGTGGTAATATCTTTCACTGGACCAACTTCTGTTGGTGGGAGAGACAAGTCTTTGAGCTTCCTGAAGAAGAGCACTGTGTAAACTTAAAAACTTGTCTCTCTCATCAACACAAGTTGGTCCAATAAAACATATTACCACACACATCTTGTGTGTCAAATGTCCTGGGACTGACATGGCCACAACAACACTGCATACGAAGATTTCAGTGAGTGTTATATGAGCAAGGAGCACAGTATTTGGTATTAAGTGCAAAAAAATTCCAGATAGTTTAGGATAATTACTAAACCTGTATTACTTACTGTAACTTCAGCATAGTCAGTTGGCATATGAATTTGTTTCCCATTTTCTTTGTTTGCTTGAGTAGCTGTATCTTCTTTTTCTGGTTTTTGACTCTTCAGCCACATTTCATACAACTGCTCCATGTCTTGAACTAACAAAAGCAGAAGCTAAAATAAGTATTCAGCAATTAAGGCAAGAGTGAGTACAATACTGAGTACAATACGTAACTGAGTTTGCAGACATAATGTGGAAGTAAGGCACAGATATCTTTAGGCCCCATGTAGTACAAGCAGAAAAGAAAGGATAAACTGCAGACCTGAGGGGAAGAGAGAGATACAGTAGCTAATGACAGCTATGTGAAACTTTGGCCTCTTAGACTGACCCACTTTCTTCCAAGGTAGGGAAAATTAAGACTTACCTAATATGAATAGCAGGGTGGATTTGATTTAAATCAAACTGATTTAAATCATGATTTAAATCACTACTAGTCAGGAAGACTTGATTTAATCATGGATTTCTACATAAAAGTACATTCTTGTTGGTTGTTACGGTCTTATTACATATTCTTCACAACTCAGAGTTAGATGTAAGTTTCATTTTTAAAGGTATACACTATACATTTTTAAACAGCGATTTATTTTGAAATCTTTTCAGGTTAGTTTTACAGCTATAATCAGAAAATGAATGATTGTTTGGTTATTTCATTTACCAGAGGTAATTGAAAAAGATATTTATGAAGTCACTGGGAGGTGAACTATGTCTAAATCAACAGGTTAATCATTAATATTTGGAGGATTTTCTCACTACGCTGTATTAGGAGGATATTACTGCCAGACAGACATTTAAATTGTTATATTTAACAACAAGTATTCTGGACTTTTTTTCTTCAATGGCAAATATAAATATTTTAACAAAACAAGCATATGTCCCTTGCTTCTCACATTTATCTCCAGACTTCTTCTTGTCCAGATCTATTCCGGCCCCAACAATCTTCTATTCACTGAACTTTTCGAAACTTTGCACTTTTAGAGAGAGGTAAGGGATTGACTCTGGGTACACAAATTCACAGAGGTACAACAGACTTGAGGTCTGTTATTTCTCACCTCTATATATTTATTTAATAACATTTTTGCTGTTAATAAGCTTGTTACCTCTGGAGATACAAATTCACACAGTTTGAGAACTGAAAAACTAAGCATCTCCAATGGTATCTCTAGACAGAGCACTGAGTCCCATTGGGTAGATAGAAAGATTAACCTAAATAATCTATATAGAAGCCTGTGGAACCCCATAAGATTGGATCCCTAATCCATGAACTATTGGAAGTCATTTACAAAACTTTTCTTAAATATTACATGAATATATTGTCTCATACTATAGACTTAAAATTTATAATCCCTATTCCATAATGAAGCATCTTTGAGCTATAGTGTATCTTAATTAAAAATCTTTAGATAAAACGCTTTTTGAGGGAAAAACTTATAAAAAATCCAATTTAAAAAAAACACTAATTTTTATCCACCCTATGAATAGTAAATATTAATATTAAGTATGATCCAAAGGCCCCCATTATGCTGATCTATGATTTTATCATTAAGCCTGTTATTAGAGCTAGTCAAATGCATGACAAATACACTATCTCCTCATTTGCAAACTAATGTTAGTATCACTTCAGTTATTCAATCTTGGTTCTTTGCGATCTATCACATGGTATTACACCTCTACCTCGGTTGCAAATGGTGTTTTGCATTCAACCAACTCTTCTACTTACTCATCAATAATCTTCAAAGCTAAAAACTGCACTGACAGTAATTACTAATTTCAGTCACATAATGGGTCACTTGGTATTTATATGAACCTATATTAAAATGATGTTACTATGTGTTAGACACTAATTTTGTAACAGGAGGGGCAGATTGGGTTTACTTGAAGAAAAATCTACCCAACAGATTGCCTATGGTAGGCTAGAGGAAAACTGATTGAGAGGTACTTATAGGAGAGAGATGAGAAAGAGAAAAACCAGGATTTACAGCATGTGTTTAATGCACTTACACATTTTTTACTTACTACTATTCTCTTTCATATAGGTCCACATCTCTCTCTCCTCAGGACTATGAGCAAAGGAGCAGTTTCCAACATATTGACATTTCTTGCCTGAAGCAATATGATTGCACAACTAGATATGAATAAAAATATATCTTTTAGGTATTTGTTATGATGGGTGATGAAAGATCATTGTTGCTTTGTTTCAGGCACACTAACTTCTGAAAAGCAGACAAGCTACTATATTACTATAACTCAAATAAATAGCTGTATTCCAATTAAGCTATCAGAGCAGTGCTTCTCAACCTGTGGCCCACAGGCCACTTGTCGCCCAATCATCATACAGCTGAGGCCCATGTGACATCCTCAGGGCTATACAGATAGTATTGGCTACAACCCATAACAAATTGATCTTATCTAATTTTAAACCTTATGAAGCACTAGCTACAGAAGGGCTCATCAGTCTGCAAAGCTAGCAGAAAATATAGGTTGGATGCAGACAGTTATGATTTCGAAATCATACCACGATTAGAACATAACATTTTAGGTCTGTGCTGTATTTCTATTATGCAGGAATTCAAATGATTTTTGACAGTACTCCACAAATGTAAGGTTAAATTTATGCATTACGTTATTAGCTGGATGCCTCCCATTCACTGTAATAAATCACACAATGCTCTTTGAAAACAGAGCCCTTTTGAAGTAATGAGTACCCAGAAAGCAGGATTTTGCAAGCTCATCTTGACAACTGCACAAGAAGAAATGAAATTCCAGGTCTCTTCCAATATTGTATGAAGTATGTCTCACCCTCAAAATATTATGCACTCTTCTGATTAGGGTTTTATGAGAACTATATAAATATTTTAGAGACTTCAAATGATTACTTAATACTTTATATTAATACATTCTGCACTTTTATTACTGAAGTTTCACTGACTTAGAGGAGCTTCAGCAATAAAAAATGAGCTCAGTCCTTCCTAGCACCTGGCTCTGCAGATACTCCAGTGACTCCTACTGATTTTAATAGACATTTCACACACTGTGGCTGCAGAAATCAGGCCCTTTACTAGTATTTTCCAGTGACTTGAGTATCTTAATTATAAAGATAATTTTAGATAAACATCTACATCAAATTGCAAAGGCACTTGTTTCTTCGTGGGAAGAGGGCGAATGGTCATCCATTTCTTACGCTCGTTAGACATCACCAGCACCACACGACGATCTTTGGTCCATCTAAGGAATATGGAAGCATTGAAGTATATAGAATACATCTACATACTATTTGTCAACAGTAAAGACAATTATTGAACCTAAGGAACCCCAAAGCCATATGTTTTAATGCAATTTATTTAAAGTCTCAAACACCCATCATGGTTGTGAGTTAAAGAAAAATAAAGGCAGTATAAACTGCCAACTGAAATGTGTAGCATGCATTTTTAAATTCGTGATTATTAACATGCTTTAAAGTTCTACTTCAATTGTACTTGCTTTTTTGCATCCCTTTTAACAGTGTTATTTCCTATGCAGATCACCCAGAAGATTTTACACAATGATTTACTGAGCGACATTATGCATTTGAAGTTATGTTACTCACGGGTGTCTTGCTTTTGCACTACAGTATTTTTTGTTTTTGTCTGGCTCGCTAACTTGACCATTTCTCCAGCACTGGGCACACACAAATTTCATTTTCAAATTTAGAGATCCATGCTTCATTTGGTTGCCAAGAACCTTAAATAAAAAAATTAAAATGGGAATTTGCATCTGCAGAGAAATCCCATAAGTCATTAAGTACCCCTGAAGATCAGAAAGGTTTATTACATACTAGAGAGCTAATAAATACATCAAAAAAGACCTAGATTTGCAATCTTAAAAACTAAAAATTTCTCTTAATGACAGCATGTTAGTTAAATTTTGTTTAAATTGTATAAATGCACTCAGAGGTTGTGGCAACGGACATACAATGTGCTGTATAAACAGAAAGAGAACAAACTACTAAAAATATTTATGCTAGGTCTTCAGTGACGAAAGAACACATTTTTGAAGTTTTATATTCTGCTTATGACAAAATAAGCAAGGGGGGGGAAATAACTGCACATGTGTAACGAGAAATCTGGGTTAGGAAAAACCAAAATATCTGAAGTATCCAGAAAGCTTAAATTTTTTATTTTAAAGGGGCAGGGAGAAAGGAGAGAGAATCATTTGGGGCATATGCTCAGGACAACCATTTTGTGATATAAACTAACAGTTAAATTATGTTATGAAATATTGACATAAAAACCAGTACATCCCAATCATGCTAGTCCCACATAAATTTGCTTCCTTGGAAAGATGCGTGTGGAAATACCTGTGCTCCATGTGCATTTGCTTCCATATTCTGCCAATATTTCTTTGATTCTTGAGCAATAGTATCATGCGACATACCTGCAGAGGAGAAAATAAAGATCTTAGACGATTTGGAAATTTTATTCATGTACATGTTCAAGTGCTACTGAATTCCCCCCAAAAAACAGCTGAAGTTGCCAAAGAGACCATGGTGTTACCTACTGCAACAACATTTACAAAAAACAAAGCACGTAAAGCAAATCCTACACTACACCTAAAATCCTACACTGTTCACATAACAAATACATTCACAGATGTACCAAAGTATTCTCTACGTTTTTTGTTTAATTGGATCTTCCAAAGAACCAGTTTTCAAATCCTGGAGCCAAATGCCTACGGCCTTGGTGCAAATGACCATAGGCAAGCTAGCTGCAATCCTCTTGAAAACCAGCTGGTTTTTCCTAAAATGAGACTCCAGTTTATGTTCACAAGGCACCTATAAAAACCCTTCTCATGTACAGATCAGTGTTACTCAGGAGAGAGACCCCTCCCAAGACTTGCAAGACTCAGACAGGATTTAAAAGACTGTCACATTGCCTTAAACAATAGCCATTCTTGCAACCACTTTTCTCTCAGGCTCTTAAGCAATCTTAATGTCCTCAGAGACTTTTACTGCGCACCTTTCCATATAATTAAAGCCTCACCAAGGTTTCTTTTCCACAATGTCCATGGAGAGGCTAAAGACAAAAGACATCAACTTTGAGACTTTCAGAGTCCTTGAAAAGAAAAATAGTGTGTGTCTGGATTTGGAGCATGGGCAGGAAGGGGCTTCCTATTCAGATGAGCATTCCCCTTCTTTAGAGTTCTCCAACACTCAGAGTCTGTAAGTCAGTGGATCTTAAACTGTTGGTCGCGGGGCGACTCCAGGGGTGTCGCGAGCTGCCATTGGCTTCAGCAGCAGCTCCAAATGTGGGAATGCGTCTGCCGAAAACTCGCCGAATTGAACACTTCCACTTTCAGCAGCGTTTAGCATTCCTCTCTGTGAAAGTGTTCAATTCGGTGGCATTTCAGCGGACATACGCCCGGGCCATGGCAGGACACGGGAGATTTAAAAGGGGGTGCCGAACAAATAATTTGAGAACCGCTGCTATAAGTCATCAACTGGCCTTCTAGAAGATGAGGAGTTGAGCCTTGACTATGTCTGAACATGCATAGGAAAGAAGCACCCATATGGATACTCATGAAAAGGTTAGACTATTCCACAGACATAAGAAGTTTATGGGATTAAGAAGAAATAGCAACTAGCCTTGAACCTAGACATTTTGGGGGGCAGAAAAGGAAGGGAAAGCAGCTAGGGGCTGTAGCTCAGGATGCAGGGAGGGGCTAGCTAGGAGCTGTGTGCAGGCCTGGGGAAAGTAGCTCAGGGTGCAGGAAGAAGGATAACTAGGCGCTGTGTGCCAAGAGAGCTCCACCGGTGGCTGCTCCCCAAATGCTCTGCCAGCCCCAAAGCTCGTTTCCCTCATCTGGGCAGCTCTTACAGCTGTCTGAACAGTCAAAGGGGGCTGGGAGCTGAAGAGCAACAGCAACCGTGGGCACCAGCAGCAGATGGGAGAGTGCCATGGCTGCCCGCTCCATGGCAGCACCAGCCACAGAGTGGCTTGGGGGAAGAGGAGGAGGTAAGGAGGTGGAGCTGCCCCCAGACTGCCCCACTCTGGGTAAGGCACTGCAGTTTGTGGGGGGCGGGATGCGGCAAACCTTTGTGCCCCCTCTGCAACTCTGCCTATGGGCTCAGGACTTCTGCCTATGAGGGAGCACCGGGGCTTGAGGCTTCGGGGGGTGAAGGGGAATGCTGGGGCTGCTGGTTTCTGCTCTGTGCTGCTCTCAGCTTCGGAACCAGGTTTCAGCTGCAGGACCCCACTGACCCCCTAAAGCGCTTGTGAACCCCCAGTTGAGAATTGCTGATCTAGTCCAGTCTCCTGCACTGATGGCATGGAGCAGGCAGCTGTGGCATTCTCCCATCTGCTGCTGGTGCCCAGGATTGCTGTTGCTCTTCAGCTCCCAGCCACCTTTGACTGTTCAGACAGCTGGTAAGAGCTGCCCGGATGAGGGGGGAAGGAGCTTTGGGGCCGGCAGAGCACTTGGGGAGCAGCCACTGGAGGAGTTCTCCTGGCACCCAGCACCTAGTTATTCTTCTTCCTCCACCATGAGCTACCTCCCCCCGACCTGCACACAGCCCCTAGCTACTCCCCACCCTGCACCTTGAGCTAAACTCTCACTGCACACAGTCCATAACTATTCCCTGCCCTCATCCTAAGCAGTTTTCAGACTTTATGAACCAAGTTCTTCTATTGTTTGGTTGCAGCCTCCCACAACCCAGACAAGCTGGGTGGCTTGCTGAGGTGAGTCGGGGTAGGGGGATGCTCGTTCCCTGGACCCCGCTGTGCAGAGCTGTCCCGAGCCCCGCCAGTCCTTGCCCCCACAAAACAGGAGTCAGACTATGCCTATGCACAAGGGTCCCTCCAGTCCCCAAGTGGCCCTGGAGTTTTTAATAGCACGGTGAAAGGGGAGCCTCAGCAAGATTAAAAATCTCTCAAGGTCCCTTCCAGACCTACGATTCTATGATTAGTTTTGAGTTAAAGCTAAAGTTTCCCAGTTTTATATGTCTAGCAATCTCACTCGATACCCACTAGCTAGTAAAACTGACCAATGGTTTATTAGATATTCAGAACACTATAGGAGGTTATAAATACTACTACTAACGAATAGGTCAATTAATCGCATTTCTTTTATCATTTTGCACTGGGGGTAGGGAGTAATATTTAAATCCAAACATACCTGTCTCATTCTGCATTATCCAAACTTTGAGTTCTACAAGACTGTGTGCATAAAAACACTCATCTTCTCTTAAACAGCCATAACGGACCTCATGTCTGCACAGGTCTAGTTGACACTGAGCATGAAAAGAACGAATCTTGGAATACTTTACTGTAGTTTCTCGCAAAATGTGGACAAGGCACCTGTTTTTGAAAAGAAATCAATATTTTAAGCTTTCTGTAAGTTACTGACCTTCCTTGTGCGTACGGAAAGCATGCAATGTGACCATTCTTTCCACTTCATATTTTATTTTAATTTTGACAGCTCTTTAAAATATCTTTTGTATACTGCTAGGCAGAGTAATCCTAGATCATTGCTGTTTGTGTAATGTTTATAAGTGAATTCTTTGTGTGACTATCAGGTCTTTCCACTTAAGGAATTAATTATTAAAACTTTGGAAATATAATGTATATATCAACATGGACCATAAATTGATAAATTTAAGCTTTACATGAAACAGGCATATTTAGAGCCCTTTGTGCTCCTGGAGTCTTCTGTCATGGAAACTGCAATGGAATTACATAGACACCCACCCGCCATCCTCCGAGGTATGTGTACACACAACTCAGTGAGTAGATTACGTACAGCCAAGGGTAATATTTGTCAAGAACAGATTTAAGGCCAGAAGAGACCACAAAAGTAATCTACTCCAACTTCCTGCATAACACACAGGCCATAGGATTTTACCCCACTAACCCTTTTATCAAGCTTGCATGACTCTAGCTTAAACAGAAATTACGTTGCGCTTGCCTACAGATAGCAGTAATGCGCACTGCTGGAGGACGGGTGGTGATTTCTAAAACACACTAGCATGTTGCACACTAACTGGTCCACGTAGACCCTACTGGCATAGACTAACAGTTCCCTGATGTGCTTTAACATAGTATGATTTCAAAGCTGTTGGCATGAACTAAAAGTTATCTAGTGCATTTCAACAGGGTCTAATACAGACCAGTTAGTACACAACACATTAGTACACCTTACAAAAAACACCCCTGTAGCCCTCATTGCTGCTCCTTGTAGGTGTGCCCTTAAAGTCTCCACGTGATGAAGAACTCATCACGTTACTAGCAAAGCTGTTCTACTGGTTACCGAATATTTGCAGTAGCTCCTTGAAGTCTCTACGCCCACTCCACCTCCACAATTATAGATCACTGTGGTAGGTATTACAAGTACAAAATTTACCAAGAAGCTTATTTACCCTCATTTAAAAATGTGCATCTTATTTCCATTTTCAGTTAGTCTAGCTTCAACATCCAGCCACTTAGTCTGTTAAATTAAAAAGTCCTCTGCAATATCAGAAATCTTTTCTCTGTGTTGGTGCCTCTGGACCACAATAGCCATCTCTTAATCTGCTCTTTGATAACTAGAAGAGATTAACTTTAAATCTCACTATACACAGGCCTTTACTTACAACCTCACCAACCTGTGTTTCATCTAAAAATTTTACCAGCAATATTTTATATTTTCTTCCAGATCACAGATCAATACTGACTGGCACTGAGCCAAGAATTGATCACTGCAGGACTCCACTGGAAACCCCCCATTCAACTTTACACTGTCGAGTTTTTTAATTCAGTAGAAGACATTTGAATCAAGTGCTCTCCAAACTCAAGTCCTGTTCCTGCAAGCCCATCGGTGCAGGTAGATGCTTAAGACCGGGGAAGCCCCACTGTAACCAAGGGAACTCTGAACAAGAACAGAGTCTGCAGATTACAGAATCAAGGTCTAAATTAACTGTTTGCAGGGCAAAAGGGGGGAAGAAGGTGAAAGAGAGAATGTCTCAGAAATCAGTGCTGTCTGATGTCAAACCGCCTACTGCAGAACAATACTGGACCCAACAATACCCATTGTTTCCAAAGGCAAAGACATGATGTCCCACTGCCAAGTAAATATTCCAATATGCACAACCTGAAGCTTAACAGTAACTATTTGTCAGCTTATATCGAAAAATGGACTGACTTCACAGTATTTACCTTACTCTTATATTTGCAGTGTTTCCTTTACTTAGAACAAGAAACACTACAAAGAGTGTAAATTTAATTCCTACAGATGGCAGAGTCCCCAGATATTTAATAGTGCTTTCATTGTAGTCTAAATAGCTGAAACTATCATACATACATAAAATCACATAAGGAGCTCTGTGGGATCTTTTGGGTTTTTTTTTAAACTTAGTTTACCTCATAAAATAATGAAGCTAGATAAGCTTTCAAACCTTATCCTCATACAAATTTACACCAATTTAATTCAACTGGTGCAAATCCTTATGTGGATGCTCTTATTTCAGTTTAAGAGTAACTTATTTTGGTTTAGCTTAAGTTAACTAGAAACAGGTGTAAGCTAAAAAGAAGCGTCATACTGTGGCTGACATAAGAGGGGTTTGTAATGGTTTAACTATATCAGTTTAAAGTCACACCTTTAGTTAAACCAATGCAGCTTGCCAGGTACAGAAGCCCTTAGAGTAAGGGGCACTGATGGTTAATGGTTTCAAACAGATGGGAGTAGCTGATCAACATCAATGGTTTTCTTCGTATTGAGAAAGAAGTTATCATCACTTTTATAATTAACGATGTAGGACTATACTTTAGACAAGAAAATGCATCAAATGCATTAATTCAAAGCAAACTATCTGCTGGAAATAGAACCTTTTGCCTCAGTTTCCCACCTGTAAGATAAAGGCAATACCTATAGCACAAAGATGCTGACAGGCAAAATTTATGTTTAAAGCTTGTTGGCTAAAAAGTCTGTATTGTTATTATTACCGAAGCAAAACTACCAGACTACAAGCATCTAAGAGGAGAAAGCCAATCTGCAGTTGTGGAATGAAAATTAGAATTCAAAATGCTTTCACACTTCTGCTACAGTGGAAGCTCAGAGTTACGAACACCAGAGTTATGAAGCGACTGGTCAATCACACACACAACTGGAAACTGGAAGTATGCACCTGGGCAGCAGCTGAGAAAAAAAGTAAATGAAACACAGTACTATTGCAACATAAGTTACTAAAAAAATAAAAGGCAAGTTCAAATATTTTTTTGAAACAAAAAGGTAAGGAAATTCTTTCTGTGCTGGTTTCTTTTAAATTACGGTGGTTAAAACCAGCATTTTTCTTCCACATAGTAAGGATTCAAAACTGTGTTTAGTCAATGTTCACTTGTAAACTTTTGAAAAAAACCATAAATGTTTTGTTCAGGGTTATGAACATTTCAGAGTTACAATCTTTGCAACTCTGAAGTTCTACTGTACTTTTAATTTGAAATGTACATTGAGAATATTTCAGACATACTTGTTATCTTCGAAGTCATGCATGGCAGGGTGAGAACAAGAAGAAGAGTTATCCTTGTTCTTTTTGCTTATTATTCTAGGTTTGTGATCAAAGCATTTCTGAAATATAAAAACAAGGGATTAAAGAAAAGTTGAATATATGTTTCATATATTAAATCTTAAAGATTCTACTAGGGATGTAGACTGGGCAAACTATTATCCAACATGCACCTCAATGCTTACAAGTTAGTCATGAACCAAAATCATTCCATAAGCAGTTCACCTTACTATCCAGCAAAGCTGTCAAATGAAAAACTGTTTAAAATTGTTCCATATCTTTAGGAAACAAACACACAGTCAAATATGCCTTTAAAGAAGCACCTCACAAAGAAACATAAATAGTCCATGGTGTTCTCGAAGAAGTTGGGATACAGTAAAGTTGATTTTTCCATTTCCTCCAAAGATAGCTTCTCGATTAAAGGCTCCTTTGCGCTCTAGAGTCCACACATCTATCTCCTCCTGGCAATACGCAAATGTGCAGTGGCCTGGATACCTACACTCTTCTTCAGCAGCAACATCTAAGATGACATGAAATAAAAGTTAAATTTCACATCATTTTACACACAGCCACATTTATCATCACTGGATCTTAAGTCTGCACTTCAGAAAGTCTGATGAAAAGCCACCTCAGTTGTAAATAGGTGACCAAACAGCAAATGTGAAAAATCGGGATGGGGGTAGGAGATAAGAGGAGCCTATACAAGAAAAAAACCCCCGCCAAAATAAGGACTTTCCCTATAAAATCAGGACATCTGGTCACCCTAGTTGTAAATGAATCTCGTCTTACTCCTCAAAGCAAAACTTCACTTTGAATGACCACACCGCACCTTTAAGGAGGGGGAACGTCTAGGCTTAAGGTAGCAGTGCTTTATGGTGGGGAGGCATGCGGTCAGAAACTGCTGCAAAAAAAGTGAGTGGTCCTCAGCTTTGCGGTGATGATTCATCCCCAGGGAATGTAAGAGGCAGAAGGCTTTAAATGTGCAAGCTCTTGGTGTGGAAAGCCCTTTCTCCACCAGCAGGCAAGGCAGCACCCACCCTCCCGCCCCTAAAGGTGCGAATATCTGGTTGGGTTAGGATCTGTTGTGGGTATTGCCTAATTGCTCCTTTTTAGGCAGACTGGGAAGGAATTTTTTCCCTCATCCCCTTATTGACTTCAGTGGAGTGAAGTGTTGTTTTCCCCGCGTTCCCTACAGGGCTATCAGGATGGACTTTTTCTAGTGAGGAAAAAGGTGGTTAGGCTATATGTCACAACTCATTTAGTAACTGTGTGGTGGATGTCCAGAGCAGGTACTTCACAGAGAAGGTACCCAGTGACCATATAAACGGCCAGGTAAAGGACTTAAAAAGGAGGTGCTGGATAAAGGAACGGAATAGGGGGAATTGGGGACTCCTATAATTGGTACGGCAGGGAGCCAACCCCCTTTCTTAAAGCCCACTGTAACTCTCCTACAAGAAGGGTTGAATGGCAAGGTCCAAGCTGTGGATTGGCTAGAGGACCAGAATTAAACTACCTGGAAGCCCCAGTTAATTTGAATAAACATGGAGTTGTCTGCACTGTACACATTTATCTGTCGGATAGTCGCAAACATCTAATAATAAAGTTGCGGCCTGATTAAATCCATATCAAGAGTCTCTTGTCCTTCTTTCAGTATAGCCGGAAAATAACTTTACTACATTTAGAACCCTTCAGAAGAGGTAGAGTGTCAGTTAGCACTTGTACGTGTCCCCCAAATTATCCTCACTGCCTCCAGCTGCTCTTTTGTATTTCAAGCCAAAAGAACAGAAAAATATTTCCACAGATATCCACTCTCTTCTCCGTAGGTAGGAGTACAAATGTTAATTTGTGTATATCTGTGATAAAACTAATCAGCCCCTGAAGTCATAAGCAGAAGTTCTTACTGAGATTCTGTGAAGCAATGTTTATTTTTACATTAAGTGTCCAAAACCTCAAAGTCACAAGAATAGAGTCTCCTCTATTTGGAAATTGCCTAATACATTTTCATGTTTTTTAAATAAATAATTGTAATTGGAGGAAGAATATGCTCTAAATAATCACATTTGTCTTCATAATAGGGTTTCACTTAAATACCTCTGGAAATATTAAAAATACCTATAAACGATTTGTTAATCAGCAAAAACAATAAAGCATCATTTTACATTTTATAACAGAAATGCACACACATTACTTTATATTCAGTATACGAATTGCAATTAATTTTGCATTCAAGCAAGTTAAATTTCCTTGTTAATTTAGTAAAAACTATGCAACTTCCATATTTAAAACATACCTTTACATATATAATATGGTCCTACATACTGAGTCTTTGTTGGTCTTGGACGTATTTTTTTCCATGATTTATCTTCAGAATTCTTTATTTTACCAATTAGAATATCCTTTTTACACTTATGCTCTAAATTGGGATAGTAAGTGAAATCCAATAACTTCGGCCCTAAAATGATAGAAAAATTGTTTATCATTTACATAAGCTACAAGTAACTGTGAAACTTGTATTCAGCACATGTCCAAATATGAAATGCGTGAACAGACTATTAAGAATTATTATTTGCACTAATAAATTTGAAGAGCCAAAGTAATCTTAAATAAAAAGAGTGGGTGGGGAAAAGAAGAAGAAAACTATGCAAATACTTACAAGACCAGACTCAACAAGAAAAATAGGTCATTTTAGGAAGATTTTACAGTTTTCCTTTGCTTCTGCATGGGAATAACCAGCTGTATTTTTCTGTTTTTGCAGGCCCAAATGGGCAAATTTTCATACATTTATTTTGGGCCTTTAATTGCCCATCTCTAATAAGTGATTGAGAACCATGCTTCAAAAATCCCAAATTCAGTCAACCAAATATTTAATTTTTATTAAACTTGAACAGCTAAAGAGCTAATTCAAAGACAGGACACAACATCAAGTAAAAAGTCAACTTTTGCATTCTGTAGGAATACAGTATCAGCCCCATGGTCTAGTTGGTAATGTTTTAACTGTCACATGCTAAATACAGGGTTCAAAACTAGGGCTATTTTGCTTCCAGAACCACAAATACTAAGAATGCATGTATAACAGCGAGTGGATTGTAAAGTTTCCAATGTTCAGTGACCATATCAGTCAATAAAAGGAGTTACAATAACCCACTAAGAAAAGAGTCTGGTGCATTCCTGTCTGGTTCTCTTTGAACAAGAAGTTCATGGTGGAACAGTGTGGTTTCAGAAATGGGTAGGAAAAGCAGGGATGCAAAGAAACTGATGCTTTGTTAAAGGCCAAAATATGGCTAGATCTTGAAGTTCAACCTTCAGCATTTTGTAACTGCTGCTTTTTATTAAACTTTATGTATATGTGACATTTTAAAATCATCTGTTGATCCTCCTTACACAGTAACAAAAGTAGTTTTAAACTACAGATCAATAAACCGTAAACTACAATAACCATTCCCTAGATATGTCGGTGTAATATTTTAGACATATGTTTTATTGCTCTACTAATATTTCAGAACATCTATAACCTGAAGAATAGTGCTTGATTTTAAGATTAGTCTTGATGAAAAGAAACAAGTTGCTTCTAGAATACAGTTGTGTAACAGCAACAGCTCAGACCTCAAAGATTAGTTGTCTGAATGGCCCAAAGTAGGTTAAGACCCTCTGTGTCAATAAAGTCAGGTTAATAATTATTGCTAAGGTTTGGAAGCATCATGATAATGATTTAGAATTAGTTTGAAAGAACAATAAAACAGATGGGAGGTGACGGTTACCAGGTACTTTGAATTGAAGTTCAATTCCCCATGACCAATCAGAGTGGGTATTGCAAGTTTTTAAGTCTTGAGCAAAGGTGTCATTCTTCAGAGTACCCTGGGGGTTGGGAGGAAAGTGAATACAGAACGTGAATGACCTTACACAGTAAGTCTTGAGCTTGAGGAAAGCATGTAGTGATTGGTGGGAGTTTTAGAAATTAAGAACCATTGGGACAAGACCATGAAATCAAGAAAGAGGTAGAAAAATGGTTGCAACATTTTTTGTGACTCAATATTCAGATCCATATTCTGTTTGTAAATGATACAATGTCAGAACCGAGCACTTCTAGAAACCAACAACATTTTAGTTTACAACACTGATATAGTACATATGTATCTAATTATCTATCACACTGACTTCCTGTGCTCCTTACCTGTTTTGATGAAACATAATTGGCAGGCTTGTCTTAGTTCATGTGTACCTTCCAATGGGTTTCTTCCAACAAGTGCTGCAGATACGGATATGTTAGCAGCTCCACTGCTAAAAGCATGTGAAAAGTCATTCCTAGTGTGACCTGCAATTCCCATGTAATCCTCAGTCCCAAACAAAGTACTGGGGCCGTTTACCTGCCAGAAGAAACAAGATTTAACTTGATCTGTCAACCTCATTTTATTATCTCCACAACTAGAACTTAGTTAGTGAAGGTTTTCCTCAAAACATTAGATTGTCTTCATATAGGGCTCAATTGCAAGCCTGGCTGCATATCCACACAAAGGAATAAGGGAGGTAAGGAGCCTATATCCTCATTACATGCTGCATGCATTGCCAGACCCCACACTGGGATTGGGAGAAGTGCAGTAGTTGGTGGGCTAAGTGTATGCAAATCACTAGCTCTACCCCACTCCACCTCTACACCAGCCAGCCACTGCTGAGTAGGCATTTGGGAAAAAGATACATGAGCTTCAGATGCAAGTACAACACAGAGCAGATTGAAAGTCTGAATGACAATATTGTTACTGTCCTGCTTGTGGACCACTGCAGTTCCATACTGCCCCTTATTTTGGCTGGACTGCAAGGTGGCAAGATGGCAAACTCATAAAAGATAACTGTCTGAATGTTATGACCACCTGTGGTCATTTTAAGCTTCTCTGATGAATTTTGTTAAAAAGTTTACCAAATTCAAAAATTGGCTAGGACACTAGTAAATACAATTTCCTCCTCTAAAATTCCCCCTAGATTTTCAGAAAGTTTTGGTGGGAGGGGTTTAAAACCTTCTGTCTTACAGTATTGCTGTGTACTATTCAACAGTTACTGTTTTCCCACTCCAGTTGGGACATTTTAATGGTGGATGAAGAAATCCCTGCATTTTAAAAACTTTAATTAAAAAACTACTTTAAGCCCTGATGACTAAATATTAAAGATTTAGCTTATGTGAAAAAAAAAATGTGAAAGATACTTACAAGTAAAAGAGAGGAATTATTGCTGTTAAGTGGTGTTGTTCCATCTCTAGAAACTGAACTGGATAGATCTGGACAGAGATTAAGAAACAGTTTTTCAGTTATTTCCCCTCCCAGCACATATTATTGATGTAAGAATTTGCACCCGCTATAGAGGTGACAGGGGTCAATGTCTTTTCCCACTACATGCAAGTGCCTTGTGGGAAGACCTTCTGGATAGAAAAACAAGGTAAGTCATCTTGAGTTAACCAATCAATAGATAACCTTTAATAGCAGCCTCACAGAACATGTGCTGAGGCAGTCACTGTAAGGACAGAGTGAAGAGAGAGATCCAGAACTTAAGAAGTGGGCAAACAGTTCACTTTCAAATCCCTGGTTGTGGACATGGTTAGGGAGAGAGTCTACCAAAATTTTGCAATAGCCGTTCTTCTACAAAGAATGTTGAACTACAAAGTTTTTGACTAAGGGGGTTTATTTTTTAAATTCTAGTTCACTGCATATTTCCTATTTATTTAGCTCACTACTCATCTCAGTATTCATCATCACTTACACCTATTTAGATTCAGTGTTAAGCAATTTTTTTTAAACAGGTCTTTGCTGCTTTTCTCCAGTGTGTACTCTCCTTTGTGTAGTCATTCTAGAATCCTGTGAGTAAAAAAATTGTCCCATTTATTTACTCCCATTTCACTCAGACATATATTAAATCACTGGCCCCACCTAGATTTTTAAATGGAGTTTAAATTCACTTCCCTCTCAGATTAATTTTACATGCACAGCATCAAAACAACTTTTGGAAAACCCATCTAATCGTTCATGCAGATCCAGCAGAGGGTGCCTAGAACACGTTTATGTAGATATCACATGAACAGTTGCTTTATTTTTAATTCTTGGTGACAGTATACATTGACTATATATTTGATACATTTAAAACAGAGGCAAGTCAAACTGCTTGAGTGTTTCATCACAAACATTTAACGTTTAAACTACTCGGTAGTGAGAAGTCAGCTGTCATTCACAGATTTCTCTCACTCTCTATTAAAGTAAGATTAAACAATTATAAACTTCAGACTCATTCCTTACCTCTTTTTGAGTCACTGATTGGAAAGGTGTTTAAAGAGGAACAAAAATTTTCCAAAGAAGCAGCCAGAGGCTGTGAATACATTTCTGAAAATGAGGCTGCTGCAACAAATCCTGCACCAACTGGTAAAGTTCCCAACAAAGTTGTGGAGAAGGCTATATTAGGAGCTACAGCAGCTGATGGAATGGGTCCTCTGACTACTGTGATTTGCTGGGGGGGAACAAAACAAAAACAAAAAAAAAAAAAAAAAAAGAAAGAAAAAAAATATTTACACTAAATATTCATTCAGAATTTTTTTTTTCCCAAAAAGGTTAAGAGGTCTGCAACAGTCTAGCTTTTAGTAATTTGCTTTGTTTTAGTACAAAACCCTATCTCTGCACAGGTAAAGGTAAAATGAAGAATATCTTGAACTTCAGTCTAAATTATTTTAGACTCTGATGCTGCAGAGACCTACCCATGTTTAATTTTATACACAGTGAATAGTCCTATTAACTTCAGCAGAACTAAATCACAATATGTAAAGTTAAACACAGGTGTAAAACCACTGTAGGACCAGAACCAGAGAGTTTAGTTTCTAAATACTTTTAAATACACAGACAAAAAAGGCAGCAGAAATTAAAAAGGCCTAAAAAGATCTAGTGAAATTTTAAGTTGTCTTACTGTAACATGGTGGATTGTTTCCTAGATATTGTAAATTAAAGAAGTTCTATTTCAGAAAATTAGGAAGTAACATTTCTCAGTTTATTTTAAAATACTGAAAGTTAAATATTCAGAATAAGGCTTCTAAACAGTATTGCTTTAAAAAAGCACTTTAAGACAGAGAATCATTACACACTTCCCAAAACTGAACCTTATTCTAACTTGTCTCCACTAAACCTTCATGAAGAATCTATTTACTACAGCCTCATTAATAAATTATAGTAATAGTATTACCTTAATTAGATTTGTGCTGTTTTAGGAGGAACTATTATTCACTTTACAGTTAAATCTGTTCAAGAATTGACATGATATCATTTCCTTACTTCATGGATAAGACTATGTGCTAAAGTTGATATATCAACTTATTGGCAGGTTCCCACCCCCAGCTTCCCCATCTCCCAACTGCTCAACTACACATCAGAGAGAAGTCAATTTTATGAGAGATTGACTATATGTGTTAGCAGTTCAGCATTTCATTTTCAAATTATTTTAGAACTGTCAGATATACACCATCTGATCCTAGTGACCTGCTATTTAGAGGTGGTTCTGGAAAAAAAAAATAACCCAAACAGATAAAATACATTAAACACCTCAATCTCTAACATTGCTTTATCTTTATTACCTGATAAGAGATGGTCTGATAACGCTGTCAGTATTCTAAGAAGAAACTGAAAACATGACATTTCTGGGAAGTTCATATTAGAACTTCATATCATCATATTAGAGTCAAAAGACATGGTGCAATTTGCTAGAATAGGCATAACTATAGTTTACACACTTAGTTGTGAGCCTGCTTACTCAAACTAAAAACAAGATTTCATTTGAAATTACTCCTCTCCAGAAAAAGTGAAAAACCAAAGTTTACTGTTACATTTTCATCTGAGTCAGGTACAGAATCAAGTAGTTCATCGAGTTCTTCCCCAATACTAATATCATCTCCATCTCCACAATCTAAACATGCTTCTGGCACAGAAAAAGAGACATTTCCCCCATTTGCCAGCACTGCAGAAGGGAGAGAACTCTTTTCTACTTGAAGAGGCATGACCGAAGATATGGATTGCATAGGTATTGAGGCCAAGTCACTTGACACTTCTGGGACAAAGATTGATGAGGAAACAGTAGAAAGTGTCTCTTGTTTCTCTTCTGATAAATCTGAAACAGGTAATTTGGAAAAGAGACCAAAACTTTTAGTCAATGTTCTACAAAAAATAAAAATTATTTCACCACTTTTAATCTGGCACAAATATATTCTGCTTTAAAGAAAATTTAATTTTATAATAAAGATATAGATGCTTAAGAAAAGCATACCAAGTGTTTGTATTAACAAATTAACTTCAGAAGAAAATATGCACATGTATATATTGGAATGTTTGCATATTTTGATATACTAAGCCGGCAGAAATAGTTGGAGACTTGTGACTTAAGTTATCACATGCTGTGCTTTATTCTGCCTCCTCACAGCCACCCCTCAGCACTAATTTCTCTAAATTACAGTAGTTATATCAGAATAATATTAAAAAAGAGGGAATAACAACAAAATCAGGAGGAGATTTAAAGAATGTTTGCACAGACACCTTAGTCTGTATTCTCTTATGCATATACACACACACACATAACATTGACTCAAATCCCTCAAAACCCCACACACCTTTCACACCGTCTATTAAGTTTAGTTTGCCAGCAAATTAAAAAATAGTTCTAAGTGATATGTGAAATTATTTCTTGAACTGACTTGAGAAATTTTTTTGATCTGCCTTTATGTCTATTGTATTTTTTAATTTTTTTTAACCCTTTGAAGTAGAGACACCTTTACAAGTCACCATGTTTACTTATTACCTATGACAAATGATGTGGGAGAAAACACTGCTGAAGTCACCTTTGGAAGCAGCTTTCCTAATTGTAATGCTCTTTGTACGTTCACACACACTTGATAGAAATAGAATACCAGTGTCACTGAAGTCAAACTGCGGAGAAGAGCTCAATTCATGATTCAGATAAAGAATCTTACAAATTTTTGACAATGACTGAAACACATCGGTGCTGCACTTTGTATTTAGCTTCCTTTCATTAACAAATTGTAATCCAGGAAGACTCACCTGACTCAATATCTTCTACAGATGAATTTGAATTCTGTAAATAAGTAAAACATCAATTAACTTGAAGAGCAACAAGACCCTTCGAGCATACATTTTTAATTTGACCTTACCAATCTAAGCTTAACCTAAAATTTAGCTGTTGTAAAAGTTATGAGAATTCAGGAGATTTCCACAATTAAAGACCAAAGAAAAGTGACTTTGCAAGGAATGCTTTTGTTTGAAGCGTGTGAAACCCAAGCACTGCAGCCATAAGAAACTAAGACTAACTTAATAGATTTTCATTTCCTGAAATAAGGTAAGTTCTTCATTTACTGTTTAGATTTAAATAAACTGTGTTAAAGTGTACATGTTTACTAATGTAATGTGTTGCCAATTCTAGCTAACATTTGTTTAAAATTTAGGTGAACTTTGTGCCTTAAGACCTGCATCTGTGCAGGCCTCATAGTATGTATTTATTAGCATCTGAGCTGTATTCAACTTGCTATCCTTAACCTATGTGAACGATAGTACTCACTTGGACATCTGTAGTACCTAAGCTGCCATTATGTACAGAAGCAATGGTTAACTGTATCCATGTAGCAAGACCTTATGAATAATAAGGCCAAACAGAGAAAAGATACAGTTAAAAATGCTACCTTTTATTCAAGGAAGTTCTTGCACAAAGCTAATTGGGATAAAAGTGATCATGTGACTGAGTAAGATGCATCATACTCATGGCAAAACCAAGCACAAGGTTAAACAGGAATCTTAATCATTGTTTAAGATACAGAATCTTTAGCCAAATGTTAACTGGTCAATTTCACTTCACTGCAAGAACACAGGAAACAGTTCTTTCAAAATCAATTTATACTGTGAACATGTGGAACCTTACCTTAATTGATACTTCTGCAGAAACTGAGTTTGAGGAAGTTGGCTGCAATCAAACATGTCACTGTAAGTATATAGTTGACAATAAAAACTCAGAATGAAGTGAAAAAAATCTCTCTTCCTTACCCTTGCTCTGACATATGCTTTTCTTATTTTTAATCCTAATTTCTGAGCAAGTTCTTGAGTCAGCTTTATCACACTTCCATCCTAAAACAAAAACATATATTTTTTTTATATTATATATATATATATATATATATATATATATATATTATACATTATACACACACACACCCCCTCTCTCTCAGGCAGTGATACAGCTGTTTGGAAAGAGAAAAGTAAATAGGAATTATGAAAGTGTGCCTCCAATCCTACATTTAAATAAAAATTATAAACATGTGTCAATAACTGAGTTCAAAGGTATACATCATTTTATCCAAGATGAGTTTAAGCTCCATAAAGACAAAGGCCTTTGCCAATTAAAATGCAATTTACAGATTCTACAGTTTGAGTATTTTTTGTAGTTTTACAAACTGAAGGCCAAATTTCTATTAGCATATCAACTATTAAAGAACATTGCTGATTATATCATTTGTTTGGGGGAATATACTCTGCTGTATTTGGAAGCGTATTAAAATCAAGTCATATTTCACTTTGTCCTAGTTAATTCATATTTTAGATGACATATAGCATTTAGAAAATTTGACAGTTTAAAGTTTAGTTTCAGAATATATCATAAAAAGTTAGGGCCAAAGTATTCAAACACGGGTACCTAAAGTTAGGCTTTTAAATTTAGACATCTAGCTAAGTGGTCCAGTTTTCGGAAGTACAAAGCAGAGAAATGCCAACTGAAGTGGTCATGTGTACCCAGCATTTTTAAATTTCTGGCCACTTTGCCAGAAATTGTGTCTTGAGAAGACAAAAAAAAAAAAAAAGTGACCAAAATTCAAAATGAATCTTTTGAAGACATGACTGAACAGGGTGCCAGATTAAAGATATATATTAATCAATATTTAGAATCAAATGGAGAAAAAGTAACCATTCACTCCACAGCACAGATAGCAAAAGCCATGATAGAGACTAGTCAGTGGCAGAAGCCACTAAGCCACCTGAAACAAGGCAGAAGAGGGAATGCCAAGTATGAAACAGTCACAGGTCTTAAGCACTGCACAAAATCCATCACAAATGGAATAGTCAAATAGTATTAACACCTGCCATTATATTATTGAGATAAGGAATGTTTACAAAGATGTATATCAATCATTTAATACTTGTGGCCAAAGTAAATAATTTCAACTTGCATAGTTTATCAGATTCTAATGCACTTTTAAAAAATATGTATTTAAAAGAAAGGACATTAGAGAAGTTTTCTGAAGGTAAGAAGTATGATTTGAAGATTCTGAATGTATAATGGGTAAACAAATATTAAAATAACTAGAGGAAACCCAGAATATTAAAGAGATTCAAAAACAATCTTCTCCAAGAACTGGTCCTGTGACGTCCTGAGTCTCCTTAATTACTGTTAATGCTAATGAGAAATGAAAGTGCTCAATACAATGCAAAAAACTGTCTCGCTGCTTTAGGGGACGCAACAATAAAATAACCAGCCCCCCCCCCCCCAACTCCATAGTGGCAGTTTTCACTTTAGGTCTTGTCTATACCACCGTGGTAAGTCAATCTAAGTTATGCAACTTCAGTTACGTGAAGTCGATGTAGCTTAGGTCGACTTACCACAGCGTCTACGCTGGGCTGTGTCAACTAGAGATGCTTTCCCACTGACTTAACTTACTCTTCTCAAGGAGCTGTCATACCTGGGTCGAAGAGAGAACACTCTGCCATTGACTTAGAGGGTCTTCACCAGACCTGTTAAATCAACACTGTTTCATCGATCACAGCAGTGCTGATCTACCAGTGAGCGTAGACATGGCTTTAGAGTACATTTGACTTCAAGATTCATAATGGCCCTTTTGTTGACTGTTCAGATAAGAAATTTCTTACTATCTACAAAAAAGGAAAATTTTGTGGTCTGCTGGATTTTTTTTTTAAACTTCATTTGTTTTCAATTCAGCTGAAGCCTTTCAAATTAACTCACTGTACACTGAATACCGTACTCGATGCAAACCAAGCCTTGTTACTTGTCCCAGTTTACGCAATTATTTTCCAGTAAAATGTTGTACGTTATAAGCCTCTAAATCATATTTCAATACTATAGGCCACTTTCCAACCAGAGTAATCAAACCCCTTCACTGACTGTGCAGAAATTCTAACACTGTTACCTAATCCATTTGTTTTAAAGTATAACTCTTACTATCACAACACTCAGATTGAGGCTACATGCCACAAGTGGCTCTTTAATGCATCTCCTGCGGTTCTTTGCAGCACATGTTATTAAAACACAATGTGATTTAATTAGTAACCAATCAGGATGTTTTCATTATGTTATTAGTAGCTGATAAAGTAATACATGATCAGTCATTTTGCTGTGAGAATATATATAAATGAAAACAAAATATTTCCCATCATATTATTTAAATATGAATACTATAGGGTGAATTCATTGTTTCATTTACTACTGTGGCTCTTTTGGGTAATGCTGATTGCTAATTTGGCTCCTGAACCACTGAGGTCTGAGTATCACTGCTGTAAAAGAATCTCACTGATGGCATCCCTACATACTAGCAAAAACCAAAACACACCCAAACACATACCACATGACTCAATTTTCCTTGCTGAAAAAGATCAGGCACCTTTGTCAGCTCTACTTATTTTGGGGGGGCCTAGTTTTTCCTACTAAAAACCCCTCTTATTTATTAGCTTTCACACTGAAAAAGGTACAATGAATAAGTATTTGAGAAAATATTGTACTATATAATGTACTAGCTATTTCCAGAACATTATTTGTCAAGTAAATTTAACAATGTATAATTTACTTACCTGTGGTACAGCCAGAGAGCATTTTGCTACAACATCATAAGCCTTCTTATACCTTCCCAATTCATTTAGGGCTTTGGACTTCTGATACAGAGCTCTGAAATTGTTTTCATTTAATCTTAAAGCTATTTCACAATCTTCTAGAACTTTATCATACAATCTCTGTGAGAAAGACAAAAAAGTTTAAAGGCTTATTCAATAAATACTACTTTGTTGCTAGAGAAGATTCAAGTAACCTATATTCAAATCAAAAAGTGCTAAAAAAAAAACTGTACAGTTCCCAAGTAGGCTCTCTTCTTAGGATGTTATTCCTTCCTTATGTTTTACTTCTGGATAAAAGAGTAACTCTAACTCAAAATTCACCAGCTGTTTATTGTTTTTATTATAAGCATGGAATGCTGTGTCAGATTGCAAATGAAGACAGACAGTTTTTTGCCAAAGCATGCTAGAACCCTCTTTGTAGCTCAGCTTGAAGATATTCAATTTTGACATAATAAAAAAGTTAGTTCAAAAGTTAGTTCTTTCAAGGATACTATTTTCTATGTTTAATGAAAAATTATTGAACCAGGTAGCAGAGCAGAGTAGTTACCCTACAAAGTGAGCATTCATGCAGCAAAAGAACCAAAACCTGCTTGTACTAAGCCTCATAATCCTAGTTTATATTATTTGACAGAAGTGCCATGTATCTGGCTCACAGAAAGACAAATAGCCCTATTACTTGGACAGATTCTGGATAGTTCAGTTCTAGATGAATCAAAGGTAGAAGTTTTTAAGATTTTATTTTGAAATTCAATCTGGAAATAAAACAGGGTTTTCTTTATGTAGTTGGAAAGGAAAGAAACAATAATAAACGCCTTTGGTTCATGAATTCTTTGTACTTGATAACTGCTGACGTACCAGTAAATGGATCACTATAATGGTAAATGACAAATGGAAAATTTTAGAAGAGGCACCAGAGATGATTTGTGAGAGGAGGAAGTATCTGGCCTCACTCATTAGTAAGTTTTCTAGACAATTAAGGAGCAGCGCTAATACTGTATGTATTTATGATCCCTACATAAGTCACCCTGGTTGAAAAGGTCCACGTGTAACCTAAGAAGAAAGCCCAGCAAAAATAGGGGGCATCATTAAGTTCTCCACCCCTCCACTCCCCAAGAATCACGGCCCCCCCACAGGGAAAAAGACAGGGAAGTAGGTATATTAGCCGAACAAATCCTATCTGAAAGATGAACCTATCCCTCACTCAGCATTTGAGCTTAATACGACCATTTTATATTAGTACGATACTTCTAGTATTATTGTCTAATAAAACCTAGACACATGCTTAGATATTTAAACAGAAAAGATTGAGAATCCAAGTTTTGAATAATTTTGAAAATTCTCAAACCATAACCAAGAGCTGTTTATTGACTAGTGAATTTTCTGTTACTTCAGGTTCTGTTAATGTACTCTCTCCGAAAAGTAGCAAAAGCTTAAATAAAAATAACTTACCAAATTTGAATAACATGCTATCCGGTTTACATGCAGCTTCTCTAGTATTTCATTGGAAATGTGAATTTCTTCAGAATTTGCATAATCTGATATGTTTAAAGCTTCTGTATAGTGGCTCAGTGACCTTCCCCAATCACCTTCTCGGTATGCATCATTCCCTTCATTGAAGAGATTTCTAACAAGCCCTCGTATGAATAACTGGAACAAAGAAACACTCATGAACAGAAGAACTCTCTGCAAATATGTATTCAGAAGTATGGAATATTAACTCTCAATTTTCTTGCAACAAGTTAATGGGAAAAAAATGGATTGCAAAGATTTGGTTTCCAGGTTAAAAGAAACTACTTCTCTTGCCACTTTCCTGTAGTGTATTATTTAGGCATTTCTAAGGTATCCATTACCAAAGAACCTAGACACAAATGTAGGGCCACAACTGTTGACAAAGCAACTCATGAAAGATGTACAATGTGTGCAACAGTTACCCTTTGCAGGAACAAAATACACAAAATATATTCTGATATTTCACACTGAAGTCTCAGAAGGGAAATGTTTGGATCAGACCAGTTGCCCATTCATGTCCAAGACTCAAACCACTGAGAAAGGAGAGAGTTTCAATATCAACAGAAAGCAAGCTGCAAAACCAATTACCAGTTATCTACAACTGCAGAAAGATGCCTGGTAGATTCAGATGGTGAAGCTACCTCCTCCTGACTCACCAATGAGGTGCTAAACTAAACTTCACTGAAAATAAAATACGATCTTGATTCTTGAAATTTTAGGATCTAAATTTGTAGCCAAGGTTGAGTGAACTGGCAGTTTACAAATTTTCTTTCTGGGCTATGTGACGGAGTCAGACCAGAAGGGTATAGGAGAGTGCTGGAAGGCAGGTATATCAGCCTCAGGATGTGTAGGTCCCTGTTCCCTGAATAGCCAAACAAAGGCCATTCCAGGCCAATCAAGACACCGGGGGCCAATTAAGAACCTTCTAGAAAGGAGTAGAAACAGCTAGCCTGATTGGGACACCTGAAGCCAGTCAGGGACTGGCTGAAACCAGATAAAAACCTCCCAGTTAGTCAGATGGGTGTCAGGAGCTGTGGAAGGAGGTTGTGCTGTTGGTGAGACTGAGTGGTGGATAACATATCATCCAGAAGGAAGGAGGCCCTGAGGTAAGAGTGAAGTGGAGTTTGAAGAAGCAGGGACTGCTGTGGGGAAGTAGCCCAGGGAATTGTATTGTGTTTTGTGGATAAAAGGTCAGCCATCTTAGCTGATACTATTAGGGTCCCTGGGCTGGAGCCCAGAGTAGAAGGCGGGCCCAGGCTCCCCCCTGCTCTTTCCACCTTCCATACTGGCCTGTGATGAAGGTAACTCACTAGGCGGTGACTCTTGCCAATTATACTGAGAAAGGGAGGTCACTCTGGGGCCTAGATGAGTTTCTGAGGCCCCTAAATCTGCCAGGAAGTACAGGACCCACGAGTACAAACTTGGAGCTTTGTCACAGCTACTATATAAGTTATTTCTGTGCATTCAAATATTTGATTATATACATGGCATGGTAGGACAAGATAATGAAAGGTAAAAACCACTGTAGTTTATCAATATTAAAGACTAGTAAAAGTGTCATTTAGACTCAGAAAAATTGACAGTTTTTTTTAAAAGCACCACAAGGAAAAGATTTCCACCGATTATAGAATCATATGTTTCTAATACATTTCAGAGAATAATTCCATTACCTCATACTGTTCTTGTGTCCCTGGATAGGGCAAAGTAGATCTAGGAATTAAAGAAAAACAAATTTTGTAAATGAATAGATTGTCTGTAGTTTAATATTTGTTTTTAACAATGCTAATTCATTCCCTGAGTACCATCTACTTTGTATAATAATGAGGCAGGGGTCCTAGGAAAAACAGAAGCTGTTAATTACATGATTGCACACTATTGCAATGCTTATGCATCAGTAGCCTAAATTAAGGGTGCATGGTCGCCCTTAGTTCTGGCATTCCCCAACTTCTAAGTGCATGACTTAGCAATCTTAATGTAGTCTTTGAAAATGCATCCCTACATACATGGAAGAGAGGGACAGGTAGAAAGAGGGGGAAAAATGGTTAGGGGCTTTGACTCACTCCCACTTCTGTAATTTTATCAGTATAGAACTCCCACATGCTGATCAGATATATTCTGAACATTAGTAGTGAGTGGGTAATCATTGCTTCAGGCAGCCCGTGCTGTCCTGGGAACTGAAGAGAGACAAGACCATTTCTGCTTCAAACTGCAACTAAACAACATTTGGAGGTAGAGGAGCACAGGAAGGATCACCTTACTTTTGCTCCACCAAGAATCTGGGGCAGTCTATAAATTGGAAAAGGAAGAATTTCCCTTCCTCTGAAAATAGAAATAGCGGGGTGAACTGAGCAGCTCAGTAGGCCAGCTGCCTTCCATGTTGGGGGCACCCCATTCCTCTCTCTGAGGTTTAACAAGCTGCTCTTTCTCCCAGCAGCCTTTCTGACCTGACATGTTGACATAAGAGAGGAGGGCTTGCTCCTCTTCTGCTCTCCAAGGTCTCTCTTCCTGCTCAGTTTCCAGGTTGGAGTAAGCAAATATCCTGTTCTGAGAAGGGGCTGGGTATGAAGAGAAAACATAGGCCCTCACCATTTCCTCCTCCAGTATTACAAATTAAAAGGGCTGTTAGGCACACAAGAGATGAACTCTACATTCAAGGACAGTAGATGTCTCTACAAATAGCCTGTTGAATCCCTCTGGAGCACATTTTCACTACCTGCACTACATCCACACCTTCCCCAAATATACAGGTGTTCTTTTCTCTCCCCATATTTGGCAGCTGCTGTTTGGAGTAACAGTCTTCGTTCTTCAGACAGAGTGCTGCACCTGGCTTACCCCAATGACACATGAAAACAGGAGACATACCTCCTATTGTGTTAAAGCAAATGGGAGGGTCAATTTGGAGCCCCTAAACATTTAAAACAAGAGTATGCTGAAATGTGCATAGATAATGAAGTCTGAATTGGCCAAATGCTCACCTTTCTCTCACTCTTTAAAGATAGTATAAATAAAAGGTCTAACCACATTTTAAGTAAGACTGCACACACATACAAATCCATAAGAACATCTGTCATAAGATCTTACTGTATAAATTGCAATCCTTTCTTGATGTCCTGCTGTCTGATACTTCTGTCTTCAGGTACACTGGACATGTTATCCCACACATCCACTTTTTAATTCTACAATTTCTGAAAGAACAAACAGAGGCTTTTAACATGCCCCACTTCCTGGAATATTTGCCACTAGACCAGATAGATGGTTCAAATCTCAGACCAGGGCTAGGTTCAATAACAATGCTAATACTGTACTGAAGTAGGAGTGAAGCCATTTTTTCCAGACACTCTATTAAAATTAAGTTCCTACCATAAGCAGGGGTGGGTATAAGCCAAGTGTTCAACCCACCATTCTCTATTTTTCTCCCCTGAGTTGCATGCAACAATTTCACATAAAATCTGTGAACAGAAACAATCTGTTTCTATTCCTCTCACCTGCTGAGAATGTTATTCCTCCACTCATGAAGGACCAGATAGACCTATAAGTGAAGTGTGTCAGTGTCACTGCAAAAAATAGCCAGGCTAGTCACTACCAAACAGTGGTAAGTGCTCTGGCTATTTGGGGACTTGTACACGCTTGGCATAGGACCATGTTACAGTCTCAAACAACCTTGGCGGGCTGTCAGTCGAACACTTATTTGACCATGGTCAAATATTCCAGAAAGAATGCCCTGACACAAGCTACGGCTTACCTCTCTGATTGCATCAAATGCTCCTGGGGGTATTCTACACCACTGCACATGCAGAAATTAATGCTGTGAGTGCAGGATTTCCTTTTTCTCCCATAGAAATGGGTTGCAGAAGTGCTGGCCACCACTAGGGGCCACTAGCATAGTCCAGCTTGCAAGTAGAAGACATGTGGGGGTATGGAGGGGGAGGGGGGAGAAGAAGGAGGAGACAGAGGACTCCCAGCAGCTGCAGTTCCTGGTATGCTCTGAAGGAAGGAGATGGCATGCAAGAAACTCCATACAAGCCTAGGATCCAGCATCAGGCTGTTTCTCCCTCTGGATCCCTGGGCTCTGGGGGAGGAGGTGGTGCAAGTATCAGGGCTGAGGAAGACCACCAGCTGGGTTCTGAGGAAAAGGGGTGCAGGTGTCTGGGCTCTGAGGGAGAAGGGGCAGAGGAAACAGGGTCTCTAACTCTCTGCTCCTGGGGGAAATTGTGTGTGTCTGTATTGTTAAAGACATAGTTGCTGACAGGTATTTTGAAATAAATTACCAAACTAACAAACTGGTGTGATTATATAGTGTTATTTTGACTAATAAAAATACAGAAATTTGCAGAATTTTAAAATATTGTGCACAGAATTTTTAATTTTTTTGGCTTAGAATTCAGGAGTAATCATGGTGCCATTCTATCATTTTTTTAGAACTTCATCTCATTCTGTTTCTAATTATTCTGAATTAACACAACCCAGTGAAGTAACTTTTTTTGTAATTTGGCATAAGTACCTAAAGTTAATCCTACTGGAGATCATAAAGTCTTACTTTTTTTAGGGCTGTTGATTAATTGTAGTTAACTCCCATGATTAACTCAAAAAAGAATTATTCACAATTTTAAAAAAACCCACAAATCGTGATTAATCACACTATTAAAAACAGAATACCAATTGAAATTGAACTTTTGGATGTTTTTCTACATTTTCAAATATATCAATTTCAATTACAACACAATACAAAGTGTACAGTGCTCCCTTTATATTATTTTTATTACAAATATTTGCACTGTAAAAACAAACTGTATTTTTCAATTCATCTTATACAAGTACTGTAATGCAATGAAAGTGCAACTTTATCATGAAAGTGAAACTGAAATGTAGGGGTTTTACATAACTGCACTCAAAAACAAAACAATGAAAACTTCAAAGCCTACAGTCCACTCAGACCTACTTCTTGTTCAGCCAATTGCTAAGACAAAAAAGTTTGTTTACATTTATGGGAGATTTTTGGACCGAAAGTCCAATCCTATTCTCAAAAAACAAATTCACTTCACTACTGTTAAATTACCAGCAGATGCTCACAAAGTATTTTGCACCAAAAATTACTGTGGTATTCCCTGCAGAGGAAATAAACTTGTAATATTGTTTCATTTATTACTGCAAAATGTCTGAAAATCCACTAATATGAAGGCTATCATATGAAGACAAAATCTAGAGAGACGTTTTTGTATTTTCATCTAACTGCAGACAGAATTAAAAGCAAGATAATTGGATTCTAATTAGAAAGCCGCTCAGTTTTGTGATCTACACACATTAATTAAAAATCCATCAGAAAGTTTGGGTTTCCTTTGACAAACCCAGAAAGAGCTCAAGTGTAGACATTTGTCCTTTGAGTCACAGCTTTAATACAAATTAATCTGATTAAGCCTTGGAGGAAACAAGAGGTATTGTTGAAATTAGGGATATACATACACATATTTTATATTTTAAAAAGTTAACTGTTTAAACTATTAAAATTATATCATTTAACTGATCAAAGGAGAGGGCCTAGAGCCACTCTGGCCAGACCAGTCCAGGGCTGGGGGATAAAGGTTAGGGTGGGTTAAAGGTAAGACTAATGCTTACCATTTGACCATTTAATAATGGATATCCCTAGTTAAAATATCATTCAATTTAACTCATTAATCTTATCTTGTTTAATAGTCCTATAGCTATTAAAGTTTAATCAATCATTTGTTCAGATTACCATGTTATTTCTCCACCTGCCATTACAATAAAGTAGTGCCTACATTCAATTCTTCCTGACAATCTTAAAAATACACAAATAATGCAAGTCATTCCTTATATAAAGAGAAACAAAAAAATTAATACAGTACACAAGTTTCAATACAAGGATGCCCTAAGTGTACCTAATAGCCAATGCAATTCTGTCTGCCCTCTTACTGCAACGTGAGAGCAGTATCGATTCTGAAATGATGCAATTAACAGTAAGACATTTTTTCAAACTATGGTTGAGTAAGATTGCTCATAGAATAAAACTTATATGGTAATTTTCAGCATTGAGCAAGTTTACAGTTAAACTGTGTTTCCTTCTGGAGGAAAAAGAAGGGTTTTTGTTTTTATCTTTTAAACAGAACTGAATTTATTTTGTTCTAAAAATTATAAAGTTTAAAAACTGTATGTAATAAATTAAGTGATTCTATATTTCTATCCAGTTCCCATTTTATTTCATGAATTGTCTTAAGAAAGAAAGACTAGCTCTCAGGAAAAATCATGTTCAGACAACCAGGAAGAAAGGAGGATTCTGATAAGTTAAGATGACATTGTCCAACAAGTGTTCAAGTGAAAAGAAGTAATTTGTACTGGTTGGTTGAAAGTGAAATACTTCAGATATTTGTAATGCATAGTTTTAAAAGTTATTTCACTCGGCATAATTGTAAAAAGATACATTTCTCCCCAAAAGTCATTGTATGATCAATAGATTCGGGAATTAAACCATATGCTTATAAATTTGTGCAGCTAGTCGAAAAGTTGTCTAACATGCCAATGGAAAATGCTAAGTGCATCCATAGATCAGTTGAGGCGACTGGATAACATGGGATGGATCACACAATAATTGCCCTGTTCTGTTCAATCTCTCTGAAGCATCTGGCATTGGTCACCGTTGGAAGCCAAGATTCTGGACTAGACCATACTGGATCAGACCAGTGGTCAGTCTCTCTCATGTCCTTATCAATTGGTCTCACTCCCTTTCAACGCATGGATGCATATTTTCCCCCTATAATTCATATAGCACCCCTGAAAACAGCATTTCGGTATTTGCATTGTAACATTTAAGGAAAACAAGAAATTTTTCAAAAGCATTTGAGTTATTTAGGAGCCTAAGGGTATGTCTACACAGCATTCTGGAGTCTACGGGAGCAACTGTTCCAGGCTGAGCTAACAGACTTAGACTAGCATGAACCTATACCGGAGTGGGCAAACTTTTTGGTCTGAGGAACACATTGGGGTGGGGAAAATTGCTTGCAGGGCCATGACTGAAGGGCTGGGGCAGAAGGTTGGGGTGTGGCAGAGAGTGCAGGGAGTGTTGTGCAGGAAGGGGCTAAGGGCAAGGTGTTGGGGGACAGGAAGGGTGTGGGATGTACGAGGGAGCTCAGGGAAGTGGTGTGGAAGGGGGCTCAGGGCAGGGGGCTGGGGTGAAGGAGGGGTTTGGAGTGTGGGCTCTGGCCTGGAGACTCTTACCTGGAACAGCTCTGGGGTAGCAGTGGAACCAGTGCAGGCTCCCTGTCTGCCTGCCCTGACCTTAGCCTCAGCCTAGATTAACACTTATAATCTGTGTGTGTGTGTATATATAGTCTTTTGTCTGGTGAAAAAATTCCCTGGAACCTAACCCCTCCCATTTACATTAATTCTTATGAGGAAATTGGATTCGCTTAACATCGTTTCACTTAAAATAGCATTTTTCAAAAACACAAGTAAGTAATTAAATCCCCTACGTTAACTGTACCAGGTTCCTTGAATACTTGCTCACACGACACCTTCAACATTGGCTCAAATTCTCAAATCTTGAGTCCAATTTCCACAGTCAGCTATTTACTGATGTAACTGTCCTCTAGGCCAGAGGCACCAAAACTTTTGCTAGTCCACACATCATTTCTGATGAAGATTGGAACTTTTTCATCTCCCTATCTAAGGGTTACATCACAAAGCTGTCTCCAGAGAGTGGATTTCCAAAAATCTTTGGTGGACAGTGTTGTTCTTCCATAGAAGCAGTGAACAGTTAGTTTGGCAAGATCTTATTACCACATACTGTTAAAAGACATTGCCTTCATATTCTATACTATTCTCCAAAGGTCACCGTCCAGTAAAGAACAGATTAAAATGTAAAGGCAGCAGGTTGGAGCACCACTGCTCCAAGACCCACTCGGAACCTGACTATGGAATAAAATTCCTGGACTACTGCTGTGAAGGTGACCAAAATTTTTCTTTACCTCATAGTCACTAAATCTTGACAGTCTGTTCAAAACAGTTTTGCTAGTCATCTTCACCATGAAGGACAAGAATTCATCCTATTTCAAAGAAAAAGGCAGTGCGCTGAACTAACCTTATACCACTGATGAATAACCTAGGCAATGTCTCCCTCCAAAAGGGCATTGACCAGCAACCCTTAAACACAATGGGCCAACCTGTGCCTAAGAAAGTCATCAATGGAAGGCAGCATAGTAAGTGAGGTCTTCAACATCAACCTCTCCTTCCTGAGCTGTACTATCAGATTTTTCTTTTTTACTAAATACTCCAAGCTGTCACCAAGTTTTTGTGGGTTTGTTTTCCTCATCAGATTTTGCAAGTACACTTTTTACCTTCAATAGTCCACTTGATTCACCCTGATGTAAGAGGCGTGGACACTTCCTTTCCCTCTACCATTGGACAAGACTTCTATTTTCTGCAGTATCTGATGCACTCAATGAACATTTTAAAGGCTCAATCTAACATCCAGAATGTGCCAGAGATTTTTCTTTAGGTACAAGAGATTTGGACTGAACAATTATAAGACTCTCATGAGATCTAGGAAAGAAAATTCATCATGAGAGTAAGGTACACTCCATCCACATCAAATGTACAGAACTGCATTTTCACCAAATATGCAGCCAACTCTGATATTCATATTACAGATGACAGTGAAAGCTGATCACTTTTACCAATAATTTTGATTTGATCCAGCCTTTATACCGCTAAAACTCAAAACCAGCTAGAAGAACTAGAACCACACATTTTCTATATAGCACTTCTCATCCAGAGATCCTGAAGCACTTCACAAAGGAAGGCAAGTATCATTATCCCTCTCTGTAAGATGGGGAAACTGAAACTTCGATACAGAGGTGAAGTGACTTGTCCAGGGTTACACATTAGGTCAGCACGAAGACTCTTTGAAGGAAAAGAACTGTTGGTAGCCGGAAACAATCATAAAATGGGAACATTAGACACTAGAATTGCAAAAAACTGTATTTAGGGGAATAGCCACAATTCAGGAGATCTGACCAGTTTCAAGAATTAGCATATCACAAACTGTAAGACCAATGTATTTAACCTCATAATATTTTATGTCAAGCTACTGAAAACCTCAACTAATAGAGACAGTTGCTAAGAATAATATCACCTTTATTAACTTCCTCTCAATTTTTGATTGTGTGAAAAGGGTAACATTGTCAAAGGTCCCAATAGAATGCTGCAAAATATTGTCTAAAAGTGTAGCCAGTTGACTAGACGTATGGTTTGTTTTTAAGAATGCTTAAGGGATCAACTAACCAAACAGAAAAAAAAAATAAAAGAAAAAAAGCAGTACAACACAGAAAGGAAAGAGTTAATAAGATACTAATCCTTCTAGGAAACCATTTCTTACACTGCTGTTCCACAGTGGGTGTGTTTTGAAATATGCCCCCAACCACTTATATTTATAGCACAATTGCTTGGAAGTTATAAAGCATTTTATGTCACCTAAGATCCTGCCCACCAGTTTGTACCAGTTCCTTAACTTGCAGTTCTGTACGCCTCCTTATCTCAGTTTTGGATACTATATTTTAAACCGTGAAGGCACCTGTACCAGGACACAGAACAAATGTATCTTGCCTTTGACAGGCTTTATATTCACTAATGCCAAAAGCTATGTTTAGCTTTGCAGAGCATTGCGGGATATAGATCTTTTGACATAAGTGAGCAAAGAACTGTAAAAAAGACTTCACATAATATGCCATGCCCTATGCTTAAAATATGCAATGGCTTACAAAGATAAAATTATTTATAAAATAACTTCACATCATGACCTGGTAAGGTCAGAATGTTACTTACAAATTCTTCATTTTTGGAGTGCATTTTAGGAAACAATTTTGTAGATGTTATTTTCAAATTGACTGCCCCGTAGTTAGTTTCAATTACGAACAATAACAAAAATGTTAAAAGCCACAATTTTCACTCAGATTAGCGCTCTAGTGACTGCTTCTGCTAAGGTTAAAAAATATTTTATAAGTACAAAGTGTGATTATAATTCTTAATTATTCATCTTCTAGGTTGAACACTTTCCATACTTAGTGTCTGCCCCAAGAACTGTGGGGTTTTTGGTTTGGGTTTTTTTTGGGGGGGGGAGGGGCGGGCAAAGGGGGGGGTGTGACTTTTGACAAAATTCCAACCAGTCATATCTGTTACGCACACTACTCTTCCCGCTTTGTGAAAAACAGTTGTTATGATCTCTCTCTCCCCTACTCTCTCCTCCATGCACCACTACAGCAAAAACAGCTCACATGAGAAAGCTGAAACTCAGCACACACACTTATAATGAATAGTATGTGCTTTTCTAGATTTCAGGGAAAACTGTAAGTTACCTGGTAGTATTGTTCTAGTGCTATTCTCCACTGGCACCAATGGCCCTGGGTATCAAACCTGAAAGTGGGTGTGAAGGCCATGCCCCCTACATATTCTCAGGTCAGCCATGGAACCCTGATTTAAAGCCTGAGTCCCAACCCACTACCCTCCTCTATGCTATGCCAGAGGCAGGAGAGATAAGGTGAATGGTGCCACAAGCTGCAAAAAAGATATAAAGGCAGATCCCCTCACAATGCATTGCTGTGTCCAGGACCACTGAGTTAAAGGGACCTCAGGTGGGCACTTTCTACCCCACCAATTGCATTGGAACCTGCCAAAGTTGTAGCAGTTGTAATTTAAACTCCGCAAATCAGATCTCCGGTTGGCAGTTTGCCAGTTTGGTAATATCAGAAAAAGTTCCTTCCAGATCCCAGAACTGGCCATCAGTCTAGCTCCCATCATCAAAAGAGATCAAGCAATTCAATTCAGAAATGTGGCTGAAACTGGGAGCCCAAAATGCCTACTCACCTATGCAGCAGAAAACAGACACCTCTCTCCCCATCCAGTTGCTATAGGCAGAAGCCAATCACCTGGCCTCATTACCAGCCCCCATCACCAACAGCAGCATCAGTAATGGGCAGGCCAGGCCCACTGCCCAGATTCAGTACATGATACCCTTGCAGCACAAGGAAAGGGGCAAGAACCAGACCACCCCCCCAGCCCACGTATACACACACAACCACTGACAGCAAATGGGAGGTGAAGAGGGAAGTAGGGAGAGCACATGGAACACTGTCCTCCGGGTTGAGATTTCATCCACATATACCCAGGGGTGTCTCCAATGATCCCAGTCCTATCAAAGCTGCACTCCATGCAGAAAAAAAAAAATGACTTGGCATTATTTAAAATACAATCTATATTTACTAGTTTTAAACACAGTAATTAAGTTTAAGATAATTACTTATGGTTAGTAGTAGGAAGCCATTAGTGAACAGTCCTATGCCAGGATGAATTGTTTAATAAAATTCCTCCTAACTGCAATATCCCAACTCTCCTACTTTATTTACAATAGTTCATAGTTAAACTGAATCTAAATTAAACTGTGTTGATGACGAAACATCTAAATATAACAAAACAGGAAATAAGCTTAAGATCAACTTTTAAAACAAGAGTATTATCAGCAGCATTTTGTTACAGCATGTTTAGATTCTTCCCATTTATGACAAGGCACGACACTAATCATGTTTTGTTTTCCTTTATGCTGTCACACTTCTCCCATCATTTTTAAAAAACCCTTGAAAACTTAAAACAGAAGATATAAGAACTGCAAAGTTACTTCTCACTCCTAAGTAGTTCAGGCTGTTTTAGAGGGATGGTGACTGAGGTTTGTTTTTAACAAATATTTTACATGTCTTTCTTTATTTAGACAGAAAAAAAGTATTAATAAGAAAAGTATACTGATACAAGTTTCGGCAACATAACCACAGTTAATTAAATCTGATGCCTACAACTGACAGTGTGTCTTTACAGAGACACCATCAACTTTAAAAATCACTTCTGTATTTTTTTTGCCTACTACTTTCCAATGAACTTTTATTATAACTGAAGGAGTCAGTATTTCTCTATATTATTCATGATTGTTCAGTTGGTGACCATGACAGCAACTTGTATACATTAAAGTGTTTTTCTTAATTTTATAGAAATTAATTCATACCAACTGTAAACAAATTCATTCTTAACATACATGAAGGAAAGAATATCACATACAAAAGGAAAAGGTAACTCACACCACACTGTGATTGTGTAACACTAGTGACTGTGTTCATTAGTGTTCCTCAGGGTGTACTCAAAGATCAGTTAAAATACAGTTTTAATCCTACATGGTGTGTTTGACACCAATTTGTGTACAATCACTCTCAGAATAATGAGTTTCTTATAGTCATCTTGCCTTCTTTGCCAATTATTTTTTCTTCCCTCATTCTCATCACAGAGCAACAGGGACAGAAAACTGTGATTTTAAAATCCACAGGAAAATGCAGTTGTAAAACCACAAAAAACAGCAGACATACTCGGGAGCAGGTATAACACCAGACCTTACTGCAAATCATTGTTTAAAACTGACCAGACTGGGTAGATAGAACTTCGAGTCCCTGGCCCTATCAAGTCACAATTAGGCTGTAGGAGTTGATAGGCTGGGGCGGCCTGTCCCCCAGCACCTCCCTCCCTACTCTCACCGGGGCCCTCCAGCCTCAGCAAGGATTGTCAGCGATGAAAACAGGTTCCAAACACACGCCTCGTTCACACCGCCGCAGGATCATCCCCAAAGGGTCCCGGCCCACACTTAGCATTGCCTGCCGCGTGTTCCCTCCCCACCCCACCCCACCCCTCCCCTCCCCGCCAGCGAGCGCGGGGGCCAGCAGGAACCCCCCGCAGAACGGCCCACGAGGGGCTTCACCAAGCCCAGCACGGGATTAACACGAGCCGAGGAGAAGAGAGCCACCAGGGTAACTCCACTCCCGGGGGGAACGAGCCCAACCCCGACCCTGCGGGGAGGGGACAACACGAGCCTCCCTAAGGGGGGAGAGACGGGGGAAGTGGGCCGAGAGCACCCCCTCCACACACACACCCCAGGGGCGGCGAGGAACAACGGACAGCCTGCCCCACGGGGAGGGGGACCTAGCCCCCAGCTCCTCTCTTCGGCGAGCCCCCAGCGTACCTGCTCGCTAGGTCCGGCGGCAGGGACGTAGCTGAGGAAGGCGGAGGCAGCAGCGAGCTTTCGGTACAACAACAACAGCGCCGTCTCCACTCCTGCCTCGGCAGCTGCGCTGATGAAACCCAGCCACCTTGTACTTGCGCCCTCTGCCGCTAGGAGGCCAGAGCTACAATCAGCCGCCTCAAAGGGAACAGCCCTGCGGGATTGGCGGCTATGGGCACGTTTCTGCTCCTCCCATCAGAGCCACAATTCCTCGGAGAGAGCCAGCTCCTCTGATTGGCTGAAGCCAACAGATTCTTTGCTTCCGATTGGCTGTATATGTACCATCGTACCTCTCCGTTCCTTCGATTGGCTAGCTACTCAAACTATGCGTCTCTATATCACTGCCTCCCGGGTGCGAATGTTTGATAGGAGCGGACAACATCTCCACCTCCAATTGGCTCCTCAACTGCCACGCCAGAGACACGCCACTTCTGATAGGCGGAGGCCGGGAGTGTCTGCACTCAGATTGGCTTAGGTTCACCATCACACCGCCCCCTCAGGGACCAGGCGGAAGCACGGGGTGCCAGACTGTCCACACCACACGGTAATTAGTACTGGCTCGCATCGGTTGGGCCACCCTCCACATCGGTACTATTTTCCGCCTCAGAGGCCTGTCTCCTCGCCAACTGTCGTTGCGATGTGCGGGGTGGCAACCGGTTCGGTAGGCTGGGACAGCACTGCGCATGCGCGGAATGTGGGGCATTCTTTCCCGGTCGCGGGTCCTCGTTCTGCCTCACATACGCTGTTGCACCACGTGACAGTGGGTGGGGCTTGGCGAGACCGGGTGGTGCATCTACGCCACTGGGTGTTGCCGACGAGGGTGCATCTTAGTGAGAGGAGAAGGTTGCCCTGTGGTGTGGCATAAACCCGGCTGCCATGGTGCCCTCAGAATGTGGGCGTGCCCTCAGCGCACCGCAGTGTGGTCAGCATACAGCATTATGACATCACCCAGAACCTTTATCCTGCTTGGGGTGATCTCACCCCACAACATCATCCCTGATGCCATTTTCCGCGCTTTGTCACGGAGGCACTGTGCTGTCCTACTGCGTGGCACTGGCAGACACAAGCCCAGCCAGTCTGCCACAAGTACAATGGCAGGCACAAAAGTCACACTGTGCCTGTGGTCTCTCCCAAGTAGTGACAATGCTGCGCTTGAAATGTGCAGGTTTCACTATAATGTTTTTGTTTCACACATGATCCTGCATAGTAACCCACTGCTGTATGTGAATAGGTTAAAAATAAGGAAAAGCATAACGCCATCCTCCAAAGAAAGCGAGTAGCCTGCACACTCACTGGTCTGGAAAGCAGTATCGTGCATGATTCCCCCTTGTTACCTACAATGCAGCTACACACATGCTCCTGTTGCAATCAGACCACCTAACATCACCTTTTGTGGCATAGAGTGATTGCCTGCAGCATTCAGAAAGGCTTCCATAGCATTGTACAACTGGCTGTTTGCTCTACAAGGGAGTTTCACACCCCTTGAAGCATTGCTTTAATTGCTGGAAGTGGGATGCTTGACTTGATGGACAAAGTCTGAGCTGGTATGGGAAGTCATAAATTCCAGTTTTAGTCTATTTTTGAGTCAGTCTACCTTAATTTTTTCCATCCTAGGTTTCAGGAACTTGAAATAAGCATGCATTTTATTTTCATACAGAGTACCAGGGGAATGGTAATTTATGCACAGAGATGCTAGAAAGTCCTACCTCCCTTATAGCAGTCCACTACTAAAAATAGAGATATTTCCCCTTTAACTATGCCATTTGCCCTTCCTTGATTTTCATTCCCATACACTCTGAGCAGTGCTGATATATTCAATTAAATACGATAGAAGTGGAGTGCTGAGAGCACTCAAGCCAATAATTCTTTGATACTACTGGCTTTGGTCTTAGGTGTAGTGAGAGTGACACCCACTGTGCTGTTGCAAGGCTATTTATTTTTTTTTATTTCATAGCTCCAATCATATACCATAGGTCAGGGTTATATAAAAAGTTATACTTCTGTGTGATGGTACATCACTATCTACAAACTCTAGTGGCCACTTTTTTTCTTTCCATTTCTGATTTTGTTTTGAAAAAATGCAAATAAAACATTTTAACTGAAACTCATCCCAAATAATAAGATATACCTTATATATACAAACTGCGGTCCTGTCTATGTAATCCACGCACCTCCTGTGTCCCCTCTAGTGGCATGAGACCACTTAGAAAAATAGATTAATGAGTCTGCCATCTGGCTTTTAGCTCATGCGGTAGACAGTTGAGGCTCATGTATTTAGCTCCAGAAGTCCCAAGTTTGAACCTATCCGCTGAGTGGGGTTTGTCAGTGTTACATCTACATTAAGGAAATTCACATCAGTATAGATATACCACTACAAATCCCTAATTTAGGTATGCTGCACCAGCACAAGCTGGGATTGACACCAATAAATTGCCCTGATCCCAGTGCAGTGTGAAGGAATAGAAAATGGGAGCTTTCTGAGAGGGCAGTGCAGACAGGAAGAGACATAAAGAGAGGGAAGATAGAAAAAAAAGAGGGTGGGCAAGAGAGAAATGATGGGCAGAATTAGCAGTAATCTGAAACTTGGTCAGATTTCCTTACTGAACGATCCTGAATATGACAACAAGGTACTGAATAGACCAATTTCTCTTCTTGAGGTACCCTGGTGCATATGAAGGTAACAGTTATCCTGTGTTTAGGGATTTCCTTTCCCCCAGAAGTGGGTCAGCATTCAGCCCTTAAACCCTCATTCTCTGTGGTATCATTAGGCCAAGACAATTGCAGCCACAAAAAAGAGAGAATTAATACAACTATGAGGGCTAGAATTAGATTGTGTTTAGTAATAGTTTCCGTTTCAGAGATACAATTAGAGTCAACACACATGCTAGCGCAATAACCATTGGTGTTGGTACAGTTGGATCTTTGACTACTTTATCACTTAGATACTATAGTTATGGGCACTGTAGAATCCCCAAAGATTGATAACACAATTTTGCCTCCTTTTCTGCTTCCTCCTTGGAGAGCAAATATGTCAGAGGGAAAGCTGTTGGAATGTTCTATTGTGCCTTCAGAGAGAGGGGGAGCTCTTAGACTAAATGCAACTTAGTTAGTCCAATAATATGAGACAAGCGATCCAGTGAAATCAAACAAATAAATTATAGAAGACAGATCTGTGAAATTTTTTTTTTTATCTCCATTTAAAGCAAGGGGGATCACATGTGTCTTCTTTTCCTAATGAAGATCTCCCCAGGAACAGATCAGTCAGGCTGCCTGCTTTTGATATAGGTGAGATACTTGATCGTTAACTCTTCTATAATATTTGAATAATTTATACTTTCTCTCTCACTTCTGATGCATCTAAATTGCTTCTTGTGTCATTATAGTTCATGTGGCAGCAGTAATAACTTTCATAGTTAAGAAAAGAAATGTTGTTGCAGGGAACTTTATTTTAAACAAAATGAGGAAGTTTAAATTTGCATTGTTGCATTTATACGTAGTTGTAATCTGCCCGCTTCTATTACAAGTTCTTGCTCTTCAATGTAATTCATTAGTAACATTTTACTATGTATAGCTGATAAAGTTGTATGTCTTATACGTGTATACGTATACAAAATGCACCTACAGGAGAGCCTCAAAGTTACGAATACCTCAGGAATTGAGGTTGTTTGTAACTCTGATATGTTCGTAACTCTGAACAAAACATTATGGTTGTTCATTTGGCAGTTTACAACTGAACAGTAATTTAATCCAGCTTTGAAACTTTACTATGCAGAAGAAAAGGGATGCTTTTAACCATCTTACTTTACATGAAACAAGCACAGAAACAGTTTATTTACCTTGTGTGACGGAGTCAGAC
>ML677381.1:19274750-19417827 GCA_007922305.1 Dermatemys mawii | reverse complement strand
AGGATGTGCAGGTCCTTGTTCCCTGGATAGCCAAACAAAGGCTACTCCAGGCCAATCAAGACACCTGGGGCCAATTAAGAACCTTCTAGAAAGGAGTAGAAACAGCTAGCCTAATTGGGACACCTGAAGCCAATCAGGGACTGGCTGAAACCAGATAAAACCTCCCAGTTAGTCAGGTGGGTGTGGGTGTCAGGAGCTGTGGAAGGAAGTTATGCTGTTGGTGAGACTGAGTGTAGGACAACATATCATACTGAAGGAAGGAGGCCCTGAGGTAAGGGTGAAGTGGAGTTTGAAGAAGCAGGGACTGCTGTGGGGAAGTAGCCCAGGGAATTGTATTGTGTTTTGTGCCTAAAAGGTCAGCCATCTTAGCTGATACTATTAGGGTCCCTGGGCTGGAGTCCGGAGTAGAGGGCGGGCCCGGGCTCCCCCCTTTTTCCATCTTCCATACTGGCCTGTGATGAAGGCAACTCACTAGGTGGTGACTCTTGCCAATTATACTGAGAAAGGGAGGTCACTCTGGGGCCTAGATGAGTTTCTGAGGCCCCTAAATCTGCCAGGAAGTGCAGGACCCACAAGTACAGACTTGGAGCTTTGTCACACTTGTCAAATTTTTTTTTTTTCCAAAAAAAGCTTTCCCTTTATTTTTAGTAGTTTACATTTAACACAGTACTGTACTGTATTGGCTTTATTTATTTATTTAGTCAACTGCTGTCTGATTGCTTACTTCCAGTTCCAAATGAGGTGTGGGGTTGACCAGTCAATTCATAACTCTGAACCTCAGAGTTACGTGCACCAATCAATTTAGCACACTTTGCAACAGAAGGGGCTAAGGAAAATTTTGGGCAAGAATACTGAGAGAAACATGTGTTGTTATGTAGAGGCTTTTAATAATAGAGAAGAAAATCTGTTTAAGTGCTCATCCGACTAAGACTGCAATGTAGTTTTGATAGTACCAAGCAGGGAGTAAAAGAAACACACACAGAGATGTAGAAAGATGTCAATTACGCTTGCAGTTATTAGAAATTTTTTTTCTTTTTATCAACTATTTCCTTGCAGGAAGTCAAACGTTCTGTTACATACAGAGGCCCATACAGAGATAGTCTATGACTATCTCTCTGTCTTTGCAGTGGTTCCATTTGTGCTCCAGCATCATTGGTGATGGCATTTCTACCCTGGGAGTAGGATTTCATTACTCAACATCTAAACAAGAGAAAGCAACAGCAATGAAGACCTGGCCTCAAGTGAAAAGTGTGAGCTATTGTAACCAATTCCTTTCTTCACTTACATTAAAACAAATTTGGTACTGAAAATAGTTTATCCCAAATGAGTTGCATATTTCACACCTTGAATCTAAAGTAAGGTCATTGCCCTTGGTCAGTCTTTGAATGGTAAGGTGAAAGAGATACACCAGCCAAAATTAAAACTGTCTGTTGTGTGCTGATATACATTTTTTTTAAGAAGCTTGTAGAAAAAAAGCTATCCATGGAAGGTTTATATGCATTTTAATTGAAAACAAACAGCAATAGAGTTAATTATTCATAAGTAATATTGAAGGATTTAATGTATTAATGTTTGATCTTTGAAGTGTGCAATTACATTTATAATGATGTATTCTCACTGTGATGGGTTTTAGCTGCAAATTTCCTATTGGTAATTGAAGAGACAAATCATTGTTTGAAGATTTGGAAATTTCTATGTATCTAGATTTGTCCATGTTTAATCATGATCAGCCTTTGAAATCTTTATTTTCTATGTCTTGGTGTCCCTCAGATACCGGGTTGCTAGGAGCCCCCAAAATACCTCAGACACAGATAACTAGCAATTAAGAATAAGTTAAATTGTAGGATTGCTTTTGAACAAATGTGCTAAAAGTGAAAATATTAATTGGATCCATTCTTGATTTATAGTTGTCCTATTAATCATGTTGCTGCCTCCTCTGAGCATCTTGTTGGGATTGGCTGCCTGCTGTTCATCCTTAGATAATGGTTTATTGAGGACTCCACCAATGGGCTGGCTGCCTTGGGAACGTTTTAGATGCAATACTGATTGCAAAACTGATCCTGGAAACTGTATTAGGTAAGATAAATGATCAAGAATTGCTGTGAAAGAGTTTTAAATATCACAGTTAAGAAACTTCTCAAACTTTGTGCTAGAGTTAAGAGGATGTTGAACAAACGTCTAATGATATTAAGTACATAGAACATTGGTAGATAGATGCCATGGTAATAGGGGTAATACAGATGCCTACATAGATTTAGGTCAAATTTTAGGGTAAGAATAAATTCAGGTTTGGTGAGTTTCAAAACATTTCTAATGTAGTGTATAAAAAATTCTCAATTCACTTATTTTCATTAGCTTATTTAAAAAAGAAATTTAATTCTTCTCCTTTAAGTAGTAAAGTATGGTTGAATAGGTGTTGTAAGGTGGCCTCAAGTACAATAATTCTAGTCCTGCATCATTTACTGAAGGTTTTTATATTTTTTTCTTCCCCTATTTTCCTTGAGTCTTTTCTTCAAAGAATTCTTGTAGGACTGAGTTTTTCCCCCTTCCCAATTCTCATATGAAGAGATGTTTATATTATTGTCCCTCTTGTATATACCAATTTTTATCCCTTAATCTTAAAATCTCATTTCTGGAAGCCTTCATGGACTTTCTAGATCATTGTGTTTCCCAGTTTGTAAGATACTGAGACAAAACCAAAGTATTTCACTGCTGCTATTTTGGGAGGTGGCCAAAATTTGTGTAAAAAAGGAAGCTGGAAATGCTATGCTCTACAACAGAAAGGAAATAATGTTCAGGTACACAACTAGAATCAGAACAGAATTAGCTAGGAAACATTCAGAGAACTCCCTCTACTGGTATATCTCAGAAATATTATAGTTAAGACCAGGCTTCAGATTAATGGAGGGAGTGAGTATTCCTCATTGTTTTGTATTAATAAAATACAATTAAAGCAAGCTGAACTTTAGACTTGACACTGAAAAGGTTAAGTATATAAATTACTTGTGTATTAACATTGTTAAGATCATAGTACTTTCCTATAATTCACACAACAGGAAATTTTTATGATCAACTTGATCATATTTGCACAGCAGTAGTCAAGGAGCCAAATAGTTTGGCCACTTCTATAACTTTGACAAAGAGGCTAGCTTATGATGGCCATTTTTTGTCCAAGTTCCATTTTTTCATCCTGTTAAGTAAATAAAACAATGGTTGATCTTTAAAATGGGAAGGTTTCTAAATCAAATTATTGTAAGGCAGACTACTATGAGATTACTATGCCATATAGTATAAATTAAATACAACTTCTGATTTCCAAAATGTTTTTTTGAACATCCCAAATAATCCTGGGGATAATCCTTTCAACAGGTGTTTCAGCTATTGGGATGTTAAAAATTATTCTTAGAGTTCCATCTATTAATTGATGTCCATCTAAAAGTCATGGTTTTACAGAACCTTGAAAGCAATACAAATACGCTGAACTACACATTGTTTAGACCACACTGAGTCTAAGATCAATTCCTGTTCTATCCCCTTAACATACCATGTTAGACTGACCTCTTCAGATCTTATAGACCAGTGGTCTCTAACCATTTTATGCCCAAGATCACTTTTTGAATGTAAGGGCAATCCAGGATCTACCCTGCCCCTTCCTCAAAGTCCTGCCCCTTAAAGTCCTGCCCCGCTCATTCCATACCCCCTTCTCTGTTGCTCACTGTCCCCATTCCTCACTCACTTTCACTGGACTGGGGTGGAGGGGAGAAGGGATGCTGGCTTCAGGAAGGGGCTCAGAGCTAGGGGTTGGGGTACTGGCTCCTTGGGCGTCTCCTGGGTGGCAGCCCAGCAAAGCTAAGGCAGGCTCCCTTCCTGCCCTGGTGCCACACCACTCCTGGAAGGGGCCAGTGCACCCTTTCCAGCCAGCGGGAGCTGTGGAGGCAATGCTTGCAGGCAGGAGCAGTACACAGAGACCCCTTCCCCTCCATGGGGCCGTACTGGTCACTTCCAGGAACGGCATTGCGCCAAGGCAGACAGGGCACCTGCCTTAACAGCAGCCCCGCTACACCACCAGAGATAGACATTGACTGGGAGAGTCTAGGATTGACTAGTCGATTGCAATCGATAGGTTGGTGATCACTGTTATACATTAAGGAGGGACAGGTTATGACATACCTGGAAGGGATACCTTTAAAGAAAAGTTCAGGAGCGGGAAGAAGTAGTGCACGTGAACCAGAATTGACCCATTTTCCCTATGACTCAGTTCTGAAACAGTGGCCAGCCAGCAAGGTATGAAGTGGCATTGTTTGGTTGGAATTGCCATTTTTCTGAGATCTAAAAATGAGGTCCTGACCCTTTGAGGTCCTTGCAAACACATACAAATAAGCAAAATGTAACATTTCAACAATTTTGTTAATGCAATCTTCTGTTTTTTACCAGTGAGAACTTGATCAAAAGTATGGCAGACAAGATGGCAGAAGATGGATGGAAGGAGCTGGGTTATGAATATGTGAACCTTGATGACTGCTGGTCTGCAAAGGAAAGGGATTCCCAGGGCAGGCTTCAGCCAGACCCAGAGAGGTTCCCAAGTGGTATTAAAGCCCTTGCTGATTATGTAAGTTAAGTAAAATACATGCACTTAAAACACTAGTTTCTCACTGTGGTATCTCAGATGTAGGTGCTAAAGATGAAATTTTATTTTGAACATAGTTATTTAAAGAAATGTTATTAGAAAAGGATACATAACATATTGCAGAATTTACTTAAGTGACAACTAATAAATGTCAGTCTACTTACTGGAAAAATTACAGGGAACAGCTTAATTGTAGTACATGTAAATGATTCTACGTATATCTCTAAGGGAAATACATATTGGATTTTCACTGTGCCTGCACATATGGCTGATGATCAGTGGACACTTAGGGTTAACCAACATTATTCCTTAGGAATATATTAACATGCTCTGGGTTAGAACAGAAAGGAAGCAAGATATCTTTACAAATGAGCAAAGATGAATTATTCTGTGCAGTGAGTCAGTTATACAATGTGATTGTGTACAGTGAAACCCAGCAAGGCTCCAGTCCTGCAGAGTTTCACATGTGCTTCCATTTACACATTTGGGTAGCTCCACTGAAGTTAAAAAGCATGTGTGTGTTTCCAGGATGAGCCTTAGTGCATATTTGGAACAAAAGCCATATTTTGCAGAGAGGCAGGGATCTACTGGTTAGCATAGAGAACTAGGAGCCACAATTCCTGGTTTCTGTTCCTACTTGTGCCACTTACTGTGTAACCCAGGATAAGTCACTCACCCGTTCTGTTTTGTTTCTACCAAACATGTATAGCAATGCTTACCTACATCCTAATCCTTATGAACTGTTTTGAGATACTTACATGAAAGGCCAAGTAATTAACCTTTTAACTATATTTTTCACCATGAATCCAAATCAGCCATCACTACACAAGTGTCAGCTTTAGGATTCTGGTATGCAAAGGCTCTCAGAACATCATTGCCAAAATAGTCAGAAACCTCACAAGAGAGCATCTAAGAAATCTAACTTCAGAAAAGTAATGGAGATGTTTTAATAAACAGAAGAGAGATTTAGTATCTGAGTATTAAAAGACAAACACACTGGAATCATAAACTAATCAGAATCCTCTCATTTGCTTTACCAGGTACATTCCAAAGGGCTAAAATTTGGAATTTATAGTGACATGGGTAACTACACCTGCAGCGGTTACCCTGGGACCACACTGGACACCATTGATACAGATGCCAAAACATTTGCAGACTGGGAAGTTGACATGCTGAAGTTTGATGGTTGCTATTCCAACTCATCTGTTAAAGCAATAGGTTTGTTTCTTAGGATAAATCTTTGAACAAGGGAAAGGTTGGCTCAGGAGTTTTGTTTTTAAATGAAGTTGCTTAAACTTGGATATCCCTTTTTAAAAAAAGCCTGTGAAATCTTTAAGTTCCATCAAGTAGTAGGTTTGCTTTTAATCTGTTTTTTCCATCTACAAATTTCTGTTTCTATTTTTATTATTTTTGGGTGACCTAACTTTATACTCATAAGCTCACTATTGAGTTGTGATATCTCATGAGCTTGTTTTATCTAAATGAAGCTTCCTCCCATCCCCTTCCTAATGCAGGTTTTATCACATTTTAAGCAGCTACTCAAGAAACAGGATGCAAAATAAAGCCCTTGTTTTGCATTTCTTGAGCATCCTGCCTTCTAACTGAAGTCAAGAGGATTTGTGCCCCTCTCATTCTGGGTCTGCTTCCTACTGTCTTCCCATCTCTTCTCAGCCTTCTCCTTGTTTTCAATGAAACATTTCAATAGAAATATTGGTCACATCAACCCATCACATCTAGAATCTTGCCTCAAATTGCAGCCAATAAATGATGCTTCAGGTGAAAGATTTTAAAAACTCTGCATAACAGATCCTGAGTATCCTCAAAAGATGTACAGTGCATCTCCCTATGTTTAAGTTCAGATGAGTAGCCTTAGTGTAGGGTTCTAGTGCTTGTGGCTTAGTAAATTTTAAAAGTCTTAAGTTTGTTCAACCAACTTCAACTTATTCAAACAAAGCAAAGATACTAGTAGGAACACGTTTCCTGCAGGGCCCTCCTGGCTCCTGCCCCCCCTAGACTGAGAAAGTGAGCCTTTGTTGCAGTACTCACCTGGTACCTTTATTTACCAGCAGTCTTCCTACCACCTTTCCACCACACGTATAGTCCCCTTTTTACAGTCTACCAGCAAGAGAGAGGGGGCAAGCTATTTCTCCTACTTTCCCCTTATTGCCTTTCCTTTAGTGCAGCTTCCCCTCTTTGCAGCTCCTTTTGATTGCCTTTCCCTGAGGCTTTTATCCACCCCCAGACTGAATAAGCAGCAGCTGTTCCAGCTTCCCCCAATCAGGCCCAGGTGATCTACCCAGCTCACCACCTTAATTGGAGCTGGAGTGACAGAGGATTGGTTGGCTAAGTAGCTTTCTGCTTAGCACTCTGTCACACTAGTCCTCAGTGAGAACGATGGCCTGCTTTCCAAGTTGTAAAATTCAACCATTTGTGCTGAAGCCCTGTTCAAAAAGTGTTGTCAAAGGCTTTTGGTATTTTTAAGACATCAGAAAAATATATTTTTTCCACTCAGTGATAACACAGAATAGATGAAGGGATTTTGCTAGAGCTCCAAAAATATAAATAAAAAAGTTTGGGCAAATTTGAAGCACTGAATATTTTTGTCCATTAAGGTACTGTTGTAGTATTCTTAATGGAATAAATATGTCCAGAGGAGTGTTAACATGACTCTGTTGCTGTCCAACATTAATAGTTAACATGGTTTAGAATACAGAGATCTCAGCCTGCCTAGTACTATGAAAAACACACCAATAAAATCTGTTTAACCTTTTATTGAGGTTAAGAAAAAGAAGGAACACACTTATGTAAACTATTAAATAAATCTTTTATTTTAACAATATCCCTTATTTCCTTTTCCTTTAGCTATAAACTTACTAGCAGGGGGGGAAAAGCAGTTTGAAGGTCTTTTAGTTAAAACAGTCCTTTTAAGGAAACAAGAAAAAGTTAATTGAGATGGGCTGGAGCTGTTGCTGTTGTTGTTAAAGTCAGATCCCATTTTCTAAAAAACAGAACAAAACAAACACATACAAAAGGGGATAGAAAAGAACAGAAAATGCAGCTACTGGCCCTGGTGTTGACTCTCACGTGCTAACTCACTCCTAGAGAAACAGGCATGGCAAATGTCTAGTTAGTCACTTTGTGACCTGGCAAGCTTGTACCAGCATCAGCCTGTTCACTGCATTGCTTTCCCCTGCCTCTTTGGTCACAGGCTTCTAGCAGCGTTGCAAAATATATGGTCTTGGCCAGCTAAGCCAGACTTTTATCAGACAGATGGCAAAAGGAAGAGGATAGGAAAGAGAAGAAACAAGGGATATGGGTGGGGGTGACAAAGCCCCACATCCCAGATGATATTCAGGATTTAATTAGTGTAGGTGGTGATGTCCTCTGGGTCCCTTTCTCTCTGGCACGGTCTCATCAGGATCTCCCTCAGGATTAGGACAACGAAGGACCAGTGGTGTAACAGTGAACCCCGGGGTCGCAGGAGACAGCTTTGATGGTAAAGCTTGCTTCTTCCAGTTCTCTCATCTCCCAGTCAGCAGTAGTTGTTAGCCTTCAGGCAGCTTTTCCCCCAGAGTTTTTTCTTTTGAAAAAGGAGTAAAGGGTGAAATAGCCCACCCCTTTATTATTTTGTCCAGCAGTCACGCATAACTTCTGACACCAGTTTTGGTCCACTGATTTCCAGTTCCACACTTTTCTTATTTGTAAGGCATGTTCTTAACGCAGTCCTTGGATTATATCAGCGTAACTGTTTTTGTTTCAACTAACACAGTCTGTCTCCCTTTTGCATCTTTTCCCATCACCATTTATTGTTACAGTAGAACCTCAGAGTTACAAACCCCTCAGGAAAGGAGGTTGTTCGTAACTCTGAAATGTTCGTAACTCTGAACAAAATGTTATGGTTGTTCTTTCAAAAGTTTACAACCGAACATTGACTTAATACAGTTTTGAGATGTTACTATGCAGAAAAAAATGCTGCTTTCCCTTTATTTGATTAGTAGTTTACTTTTAACACAGTACTATACTGCATTGCTGCTGCTGTTGTTGTTGGCTCCACCGCTGCCTGATTGTGTACTACCCATTCCAAATTAGGTGTTGACTAGTTAGTTTGTAACTCTGGTGTTCCTAAATCTGAGGTTCTACCGTATATGTTGTTGTTGTGACATTATGAACTTTCATTTCTTACAATTGAGCTCACAATTAGAATAAGTTTGGAGGCCAAATTATTACAACAGTATATTTTGTATAAAGTTTTATAAGCACAAGAAAATAGGTGTTACAAAGCCAACCATTTTGAAACCTATGTTCTGTATGCATATAATGAGTGCTAATGGAGACTGTTTGTTTGTAAAATTGTGAGTGATTTATTTTAAATAGGTGAGTCTCAGATAGGGTAAAGAGGACTCTGCTCCCAGACTGTTATAGTATGTGTTTAGCAATGAAAGATACTGAGGGGGCAAGATCCTGTATTTGCAGATCCTCTTTTCCCAAAAACATATTAACTTGTGTTAGGGTTTTCAGGAACATAATTTCTTCAAGATGTTCAGTTTTCTGTTTGTCTAAAGAAGGAGAGTCCTTGGTTCTTTCCCAAACCCAGACTTCCTTAATGGCAACACAGTACAATGCCACTATGCCATTTAGTTCTTTTCTTAAACACTGGTTCAGAACAATAAGATTATTCCAATCCCACATCTATTTTGTACAAAATCTGCCTCTTGCTGAATAACTTGAAAATAGGAATATACAAAAAATGTTTTTTCTTAGATCTGCAGAAACAGTCAATTTGGGGCAGATGTGATCATAAATTGTAACTATAAGAACTTTGTAAAGGAAACCTTTAATTAGCCATGTTCCAAATATAATTCATATTTCATATGTAAGTCACCAAAGAGTCATCTCCACTCTTATTTTTGTAAAAGAATAGCAAGTGAAAAGACAAGAACACTATTACTATTGTTATGTAATATAATAATATTGCCTTGCATTACTACCCAATGCTCCATTTTGTTTAGGCTACCCAAAGATGAGCATTGCTCTGAATAAAACAGGAAGACCTATCGCTTACTCATGTAGCTGGCCAGCCTATGACGGAGGGCTTCCCCCAAAGGTATCTCCGCTGTCTGATGTTGTATTTTTACTCTTTAGCTGACAGTATTTAGCTAACTGGGACCTCTTGACAAATGGTTGTAACTTATTTGAATGAACTGCACACCAGCTAGGCTAGTCCTATTCTATTCCATTCATTTCTGCGTACTGACATCACTTTGTTAGATTAACAGTCTCACGGCACTAATGAAATACCAAAGTCTAATGTTTTTCAGATGCTTATAGGAGAAAGCTGTACATGGTACATACCAGTCTCTCCTATTCAGATTATGGGTATGACATTTGAAAATAAAATAGCCTGGCAAAGGTGTCTGCTCTTCTCAGTTTTCAAATGGCAACTAAACCACTGTCTTAAAATCAGTTGTTCTTCCTTTGGAAAAAACTGTTTGAGAACGACATAGATCTATGTTCTGTGCTAGGGAACATTTTACTCCTTTAGAATTTTAATAAACCCTGTTTGCTTTTCTGGAGAACAATTCAGCTTATTGGTTTTAAAAAATGTTTTTATGTCAATACCTTTTTGAATTTGGTAATGGAAAATTCCACTTAAATACAGTATAAACTGTAACAGAACAGCATTTATAGACACAATCCTTCCCCACCTACTTTTATTTGACTGAGAGCTCATAACATGATATTTAACAGTCAGGTAGTGCCAGTTATGAAGCCTCATGCTCCAGTTAATTTTGCACCAGATGATTGTGTAATAATGGGGGGGAGTTTTCTGCTATTGCAGACCCACCACTCAGCAATTAGTGTTGGTAGGAAAGCAGCAGCAGAAGAATAATTGGGGAGAGGAGGAAGGGAGGGGAGAGGGAGAGAAGAGGGAAAACAGGAGGCAGCTGAAAATGGGAACTGCCAAATTTGCTCAGAGATTTATAATGGCAGTAGCAGTCCTGGCACAGGAAACAGGTCAAAGGTGCAGAATAAATGTAGTTTATTTAATGGCTGTAGAAATAAAATTATTTATTTCACATATGTAGTATACATATAAATATATTACTTATGTTTTTATTAAGGTAAATTATACAGTACTTGGTGAAATTTGTAACCTCTGGAGAAATTTTGATGACATCCAGGATTCCTGGGAGAGTGTTCAAAATATTATTGAGTGGTATGGAAATAACCAGGATAAACTGCAACCTGCAGCTGGCCCAGGAAGATGGAATGATCCAGATACGGTGATGTTATATTTTTAATATTTTATTCTTTGTTGAAATTTAAATAAGTCCTGATAAAAAGATAATTTAGCAAGACTTTCTAAAAGACAGCTGTGAACAGGCAATGCACAAGAGTGATACTGTGCACTTGTGCACAGAAAACATGTCCATCAGTTAGAGCAGGGGACAGAGTCAGAACTCTTGGGTTCTACTCCTGCCTCCATCACTGACTCACTGCATCATTCTTTTTATCTCCACTTAACCATCTTCAAAATGTTATAATACCATTAGAGGTATTTATAGCACGAGATAAGTATAGAGATGTTGTGGCAGCTCAGTAGCTAAGTTTGCACTGTCTTTGCATTTAAATCTGATATAGGCAGTTTTCACATTTAACCATCTCAGGAAAAAAAATTCAGCCAGAAATCACACATGGATCTCAAGGCAAAATGGTTTTTAACCTTAATTCAGAATTTCCTATTAAACATTTTGTCAATAACTAATATTCTGATATATTTGGTTTAAATCAGTAGATACATATTTGCTACATTAACTATTTTTTCTATGAATTAATGTTTGTAAAATGTACTGAGATCATCTAGTGAAAGATGTTTTACATGAATGCCAAGTATTAGGTGTGGTAAACAAGCTTTTCTTACTATAATTATAATGCCTCATCAGTGAGGCCCTTGGGTCCATTACCTATATTAAAATTAAATATCTAACATAATAGCCAACCCCTTGTTAGCCACCCCAGCCACCAAGTGGAAAATCCCTCCATAGTTTTGTCTTAAGATCAAACAGAGATTTGTTCAGGAAGATGAACCTTGCAAGATGTTCTCCGTATAAGCAAAATTGGCACCAGAGGGGGCAAGTTACAGCTGGGAAGTTTCCATAGTGACTATCTTGCCTCCTGTTCTTAAGAGCTCAGTTCGAGGGAATGTCAACAAGAGCGCGTCAAGTTGTCATCCAACTGAATGGTACAAGCAGCATTCTTTCAGGTTGCAAGTATCAAAATTAGATAATGCTTCAGAAATTTAAAAATCCAGTCATTTAAATTTCACCTGTCAGCAGAATGAAAACCAGTGTAGTGAATGGAGCACTGGTGTGATTTACTTACACTAACCCACTCCACAGCACACTCAGCACTGGTAAAGCATCCAAGTGGCCTGCAAGGATATTCCTGAGTAAAGCACATTGCAGTCCGACCAAGGTGTGGAACACCATAGCCGGCTATGCATAATAATAAAGACTGCAACGTTTTTTGTTAAATCTTGGCCCATGGTAAGGCCTCTTTGTGCCATTGGAATGTAGCAAAGAAACCTTAAAAGTGTCTTTAAATGAACAATGGAGAATTGTCTGCATGGAAGAATCTTCAGATGATTTAGGGCTGGCTACACTGGTTCAATATCATCCTTCCCAGCCTAGGGAGTAGGGCTGGAGGAGCATGCTGCACTTCAGCAATCCCAAGAGACCGTTACAAGCTGCAGCAGGTCTCAGGCCACTCTAACTTGCACTGAAGGACAGTTCACCCCCTCACCAGCTCCAGCATGAAGGCACTTTTGCTGTCTCCTCTGAGCGGTGCTGAATTCTGTTTTTTTTTCTGTTGGGGATTTAGCCCCAGATACGTAGTGGAACCTCCATATTGTGCAGCAAAGAGCCCAAATTCATAGCACTTACTGTTTGATCATGAAAACATACAGTTGGATTGTTATACCACCAAAGTGATTTATATTTTGCAGTTTACTTACTGCAGTACTTTACCAATCTCTGTTCCATCACAGCAATAAAAAAAAGCCCACAGTATTTGGTGATGGTTTACCAGAGGAGAGGGTTTTCCTTTAGTTCAGTACTTAGCATTCAGGAGCTGCCAAGCATCCTGGTTTATCAAGCTGCCACTTCAGATTGTCCCTATAAGTAGCTGTGTTGTTGGAGGGCACAGTTTTTGCCTTCCTTTATTAACTCCAACTAGAACATTAAGCCCAAGGACTGGCTGCCAGCCACCTGTTCTGGTGGGCCAGGGGTTGGCCATGGCTGCTGCTACGGCTGCTGTGGGGCTGGCCACTGGTCAGCTGTTCTGGCAGCTGGTCAGCTGTTCTGGCAGCCACTGCTTCAGAAGCCTTGAGGCTGACAGCTGTTCCAGCCCTGCCCCAGAAGTCACGGAGGTCCCAGAAAGTAACAGAATTCTTGACCTCTCTGACAGAATCCTTCTCTTAGTTATGATCAGCATGCCAATGGCAAGGAAGTCCAAAATGCTTCATGATCTCCTCAAGTTGTGACACAAACGTGTTTAAGAGGAAGGGTTGCAAAATGGCTGGGAGCAGACTTGAGGTAGATGTGTAATAAATTACCAAAAACTGCTCTCCAAAATAGCCTAGCAGAAAAATATTGGTAAACATTTAAATAAATATATCACAGTCAGAGGGAGGCAATAAAGGTAACCTTTCAAAATCTAAATTGCTCACTCATGCCTTGGGGGTGTACAGGGAGATAAGTAAATTTTATTGCTGTGTTGGTTAATTTTAGATAATTTTGCAGAATTTTGTCATGAAGGAGAATATATGGTTCATTCTGAAATTGAAGTACTGCTATAAACATTTTGTGACAAATGTTCTATAAAAAACAATACAAGTAACTAACCCACTCCACAGCACATCCAGCACTGGTAAAGTATCCTTCCCAATTCTACAAGCTTTCAAGTATTAACTTGAGTAAGATTTCCACTCATAGAGGGTTTGCAGGATCATGTGCTAAGTTGTAATGTAGTTGGCTTTTGGTGTACATTATCATTCTTTTAAGAGTGTTACATTTGCAATAGCCCCTAAGAGGCCATGTCATGTGCCAGGACACTGGGATCTTGGTTTGTGATTACAGCTCCTAGACACTACTATAATACAGACAGTTTCATTTAACAGTATCTGATTTATTTCAGCTGATTATTGGTAACTTTGGCCTGAGTTATGAGCAGTCAAAAGTACAGATGGCGTTGTGGGCAATCCTGGCAGCCCCTCTCTTTATGTCCAGTGATTTAAGGACAATCTCTGAGGATGACAAGTACCTTTTGCAAAACAAGCTGCTGATTTATATAAACCAAGATTCTCTGGGGATTCAGGGAAAGCGCATTATGCAGGTACCCAATTTGCTAGTTTTCTACTCTCTCTGGTTTTCCTTGTTTTGGTTTTTAAATGATGATTCTGCTATGGCTCATCACCAAGTTCTGCCAGAAACTCACACTTAGCAATATGAACTTTATCTTATATTTTCCCAAGAAAGGAAGCTTCAGAATTTTTTTGTCTTTAAAACAGCCTTTCCAGTTCTTTGGTAATAAAGTTATGCAGTAGTGATTTTGTTTTTAATCCCTTATTTAATGTTGCTGGAAAGGTTGAAGAAAGATGTGTTAATCTATACAATCCTCTTATTAATTACTTTTCTTGCCACACTTTCCTCCCCCTCCCTTTCTGCATACATAGGTTACACATTCATTGGATACATACTTAACACCCATTTTCTGACCAGTTTACAGATAAGTAACTTACACTGCCAATTACACCACTAGTAAATTTGGCCAAGACACTTCCACGGGAGTTGTACCAGCTTACATCCAGTTTGGATTGTGTTAGGATTGGGTTTTTTGTTTTTTTTTAATTCTATCAGTTTCTGTGCTGATGTATATAGGTATTTAGGCTTCATATAATGTTTTCCTTTCTGGGAGGCTGAAAACATCACTCCAACCAGTATCAGTTTGGATTCAACAGTGTAATTCAAATGGCAATTTATTGAGTTTCTCTGCCTCTGCTTCCGAGTAACCTTTGTCCTTATTTGTTTGACTTTCCTCTAGATCTGCGGGTTGATCACACTACATGCTTAGTGTGCTCTTGGGCTCTAGAGAGAGTCCCAAGAATCTCAAAAGAGGGATGGGGGAAGTTGGTCAGTTCATTTTACCATCGTATCCAGTAGGAGAGTCTAAAATGGGAAATGGAAAAACTAGTATTTTATAGCATAATCATCAGCAAATGCTGCTATGGTACATGCTCTTCACCTCTGCCTGTGTTGGTCTCTACCCATCCATCCTGCCATAATGGTAAAACTACAATTGTTTCAGGATTACCACAGTACTGAGATGTCTCAATCTCTTAATAGTTACACAAAGTAAAATATGTGTACATTCTAGTTTTGTCAATTTTAAGAGTTGATTTTGTTAAAACACACAAATGTTCTCTCTTCAGGATGAAAAGGTAACTGGAAACTTATTATAATATTACTAGATGCAGTGCCACATGGTTTTCTCAATTAAATAAACAAGCCCATGAACACCAATTGAATTGGTGCAGTGATGTTACATAGATGCAGTAGAATGGAATTACACAATCTTTAGCTGCTGCAAAATGTCACTCATCTGCATCAGCGGGTGGGAGAAATTGATGGGGCTGGCAGTGAAAGGGGGACAGTCCCAGTAGCAATGGAAGGAAACACTTGCTAAGGGACAATAGGTAGCTCCTCCCACTGGGAGTCTCTGGCACCCATTGACCAGCTGGGAGAGAGGGGTGCTGATTGCTCAGCATTCCTCATCTCCCACAATTTAGCCCAGTGCACCATATGGAGCCTCTTTCAGCTCCATTCCAGCAGCCCACCCTGCCCACCCAAAATGAGATTGTGAACCCACCCTGACAGATGCTATGAGTCTAGCCAATTACCTGTTTCGGGGGTCAGGAAGGAATATTCTTACAGGTTAATATACAATTGTATCTATGCTGTAGCTGCACAGGCACAAAGCAGAACCAAGGAACTTCATACAACTAGCAAATTGTTACAATTTTTTCTTGACACTTAACCGCATTGGAATAGATACAGGCTCTAGGGCAATGGAAATTCCTCCCTTTTCTTCCCCCCAATAAAAGAAACTTACTTGTAGTACTGAAATTGAAGTAATCTATTTTTAGCAATTTTCTAGTTCTATAAAGGCAATAAAACATTTTAAATGTAGAAAAAGCAGAATCATGTAAGATAGTTGCAAACAATGTGCACAAAACCAGCACTGATGTTGTTGCAGAATATAGCAGATGCACAAAATCAGCAACACTAGAAATGAATACTGGAGCATGCACGCAATCTAACTGATTGGGAGAACATTGGGTCAACCCGGACAACATATAAAGCTCTGTGTGTGCCATTTAGTTCTTTCACAAAGCTATCTGGCCATGGCTTCAAGTTTTTAAAGCTAGTCTGTCAGAATCAGAGATCATTTACTCATTTTACTACATTGCACCTTCACTTATTCCAGGAGAAAGTTATAGATGATCCCCCCTCCCAAATAAACAAAATATGTTCTTTATTAATAGGCATAAGTGTCCATCACAGAACAAATTCATCAAGTTATTAAAAAAATGGATAACAGCTTGCTTACATTTTTAAAAACACCTGGAAAAGTCAGCATTTTGATCCCTTCATATCTTCCATTGTTATGTAAAAACGTGAGCAGATTTATGCTTCCAAGCACAGCAAGATGTAATATTTTCTTAAGACATTCTCATTTGGCTGTAGGATATTTACTTACTATAAGATGTTCAGGGCACGCACTTGTCTATAGTACCTAAGGGTATGTCTACACTGCAATAACACACCAGCTACTGGCCCTTGTCAGGCTGAGGGGCTATAAAATTGCAGTGTAGACATTTGGGCTTAGGCTGGAGCCTGAGCTCTGAGACCCCATGAGGGAGGGGGGGATCCAGAGCCTGGGCTCTAGCCTGAGCCCAAACATCTACACCCTGCAATTTTATAGCCCTCTGAGCCTGAGTCAACTGCCATGGGCCAGCCACTGGTGTTCTGTTGCAGTGTAAAGGTACCCTTAGATACTTTTAGTTGCTGTATAAGTAACATCTGGAATCCAGTGAATCCCTAAAGCATTACATCTCACGTCTATTCTCCCAGGGAATTGATAGCTAGGAGAGATGTCCCATATTTTGTTCATCTGAATCAGGTCTGTACCCTCATCACATCTATCTCACAGGGTTTTCACTCAGCTTAAAAGTAGTACTACTATTAGTTTGCACTTAAGTCAGTTATATAGTGGTGACAGTTTCTGTGAATAGTATTGTAAACACAAAGGGATGTGTGTGACTTCCATGTATCCAGTTTCAGAAACGATGACGTAAGGATAATGAAACTAAATCCCCACAATATTCTTCTATTTGACAGAGCCATCATTTTGAAGTATGGAAGAGAATCCTGTTTAATGGACAATTTGCTGTAGCAGTTATGAACAATGGCACAGATGGAATGCCAAGACCTTTCACTACCAGTTTAGCACTACTGGGTATCCTGGATTGCAAGGAGGGATACAAGATATATGATGTTTTGAAGCAAGCGTTCGTAGGAGATTTTGCACTCGATACAACTATTAAGATAGAAGTTACTCCAACAGGTGTAGTCTTACTGTTTCTCAGGCCTCTGTGTTCTTTCACCTACTTTACAAAACCAATCTTGAGAGCCCAAGTACTTGAACTGCAATAAAGAGATAGTAACTAGCATAATTACAATGGAGTTCACTGTGAATGGGAGCTAAGGTACAGGAGCTTTGTATCAGATTTGGTATCAGGTGCATTATCTAAAATACATTTGAAATGGCTGTCATCTTTCAACTAGCACTAGACAAATAAGATCTTGAAGCTGCTTGAACTGCTACTGTGGGTTTTCTATTAGCATATACCTGGAGGAATATGTTGATGTTGAGCCTGCAGAAGGGAAGAAAAACAGCACTTTCAAAGCAGTACTGAACCAAGTGGCAGATCTTTTGTTTTTTTTCAGGAACATCTTGTTTTTAAGATGAGAGTTCTCTTTTTACAAAAAACCACATTGAATGTTACAGACTTCTCCTTTGATCTCCCCACATATAACTTCATTTAGAGAGACCGCAAAAGCAGTCAAACCTGAAATACTATATTCTCTCCTTTCCTCTCTTTTTTCCCTCCTTTTAGTGAGTTTGTTTCAGAATGATTCCCAACTGATAGTGAAGAAATTATGTGCTTTATAATTAAGGCTGCAATCCAGTTGGGGCTAAATGAACACAGGTGGTTCCTGTTAAAATGAGCCACACGTGCAGCTTGAGGAAGAATGTAGTCCTTTAACGTTTGGCCTTGTGCCACATGACCCAAAGAAAACAAACCTAGGATGCTAGAGTTTTGTTGCAACATGTATTTAAGTAACAAAATGTGACATTTGCACCTCCATAGTCTCCCTTCCTGCCAGTTCCATACTCGTAAGCCAAGAAAACACAGGGAACGGCAGGCAGTTTAAGACTCGGCAGACCTTTTTCTGGAGCACTGGTATTTATGGAGTTTTGTTAATAACATGGTATTCAGAATACATGTTGGTTCGGTGTTTGGCAGTAGGATGGGCTGTGCATTCTATTTTGGGCCTGTCAACTTTTATAGAGAATCTTTTTTAAAAAAAGACAACATTATTGTTCTCTGTAAAATAAACTGAAAGGCAACATGCTGTAGTGGCCTGAAAACGTGGTATTGAGAACCAGGAACTTCTTATCCCTGCTTTGTACCTGGACATGCTTTGTGGCCTCAACTGGTCTGTGCCTCAATTTCCACCTCTGTAAAATATAGTTCTGAATGCTTTTCTACCTCACAGGATTGTAGTGAGGACTGATTTGTTTTCAGGTAAATTAAAATGCACTTTCTCTGTAAAGTTTTGACTCAGACTTTTGATAAGTTAATTTTATGCATTTCCCCTTCAGCTACTCCAGAGTCAACAGCGTAGTACTGGTTTAGTGAGGGAAGAATCTGGCTTATAGTAATTATTACTCATTGTATTTATTCACTCATGTCTAAAAGTTTCATTAGTAGTCAGTTTAAAGATTTTAATTTTCATTTTACTGCCTTCTCATCTTGTTATACTTAGGGTCAAGGAACCCCTTTTTTATTATTCAACTGTAAATCAACAACCATGGTAATGAAAAGTCATAATTACAATTATTTTGAATGGAACAAATAAAGCGTTCTTAAAGCAGTGAGGTCACTTCACAAAACTGATTCATTTAGAAAGAAACTGAACTTAAAGTAGTGATGTCTAATGCATTCAAATTAAATATTGTTCCAGTCAGGATGTGTGAGAAATACATTTACAGTAATGTGCATGAGAATTCTTATAAACCTTAGCTCATGTATTTTATTATTCAGTGCATATTATAAATATTGCTTTCTATTTAAATTAAGATGATTATACCAAAAGAAAAAATTAAGTGTCTCAGATTAAATCAAATAGGAAGAGTTTTAATTGTATGAAATGATCAGCGATCTACTATGAAAAGTTAGGGTAACCGCTAACTCCATACAGATATGGAGAAAACTTTTAGTACAATAGTTATTCTCATCAGCTTTCAGCATGTTCATCACCCAAAAGATTTTAGTTGAAATGTTTGAGATTTCCACAATAAAGGTAAAACTCACAATGTGACACCACTGCTCTCTCATACCAAAGATCAGCTGGTAGAATTAAAGAAGGAAAGAGGAAGGTTTAAATTTAGAAGTTGGGCTTCAGACCATTTATTTTGAGTTGATTCAATCTAAAGGGCCAATTACAGCACTTATGTAAATGGTCACAACTGCTCAGGTGGTCAATTTGATATTCTGTATCATATCTGAAAACCAGGATAGAGATTGAGAAGGTGTAGGAGGCCAGAAGAAATTGTAACAATGGGCAACTAGAAGCGCTCCGTCCCTTTTGGCTCCTGGGAAAGAAAGGGTATTGTAGGTCATGCTGTTGTTATTGGTTGCTGCTCTGTTATCGCATATTTTACATGCCGGAGTTAACTGGTTCTCATTGCCTGCTTGCCTTGTGCAAAACTAATGAGACACCTGCTTGCATTATGTAATACTAACAAGATAGAAATAAGGTATTAGTTACTCATGAGGTATGCATGAGATGCAAATGTTCCTGTTATTTCTCTGCCTGTGTTCCCACGCGCAGTGGGCTTCATCCCGAGCATTGCTCCAGTGCGTCGGGCTTTCCCCATCTCAGTGGCAGCAACGAAGGGAGCCCCCGTTGCGGGTGTGCCACTTTTGCCTTCAATAAACTCACTACTTCTATTCAACAGCTGTGTGTGTGCCTCGTTCCTACGGGACCCTGAGTACCCTGCAACATTAGGCTAATAAATAGCACCCTCTGTTTGGAAGGTAGAATGGGAAACCCAGTCCCAAGCCCATGCAATTTAGTTTTAATAAGTTTTTGTCTTTAATGTAATTTCAGAATAGAATTATTATTACTTGTCTGGCTAAATTTATGTCCAGACACAAGTGACAACAGACAAGACTGAATAGGTAAAAGGACCCAAGTTCTTGTATTCCGCGATCCCAAGTCCTTCCTTCCTCTATGATGGTCGTCACTTCCCCTCATCTCCTGGTCTGGTCCTTCAGTCCCATACTTCAGTGTCTGATCTAGCATTTCTCCAGTTTTGGTCTCATTTTCACTTGGATCCTTAAACCTTTTAACATTCCCAATTTTGCTCTAACCACCATTCATCACATTACCTATTGATGTTTACCTAACCCACATGTTATGCATACAAAAGCTTCAGTTACCCAATATGTAAATTTTTACTGCTGAATTTGTAGTTTCTGGATCACATTGCCTTGGGTCATCCTGTTTCTAAGTTTGCAAGAGGGAAGGGGAAGTGGGGTATTTATCATTGCATGTTTGTACCTCTTGCTTACATGTTCTGACATAACAGGTTAAAGTAATATTGCTGGCAAGGTAAGTAAACAAATCAGCAAATTATACTGAGAAACAAACAAGCACTCATGTCAGGCTAAGCTTTGGCCTGCATGCTACCTTAGCTATATTTACTATTCATAATTACAAGTTATTAAAAAGATAGCTAACAAAGCTTTTAATCTTCTCAATTGCAACCCCTCAATTTTATTGTTTAGATCTTGTGTATATTATGTATATATTATCTTATCTATATAATATCTTGTGTATATTATCTAATCTATATATTAGATCTTGTGTATATTATGTGTATATTATCTTCCCTCTTAATCTATTACAAGGGGGATTTTAGAGGGCACACTATGATTCTTTAATGTCAACATTTCTTATCTTCTGCAAACACAAATTTGTCAGGGGATTTTTTTATTTTACTCAAAGTCAAAACAATTTGTTCTTGTGTATGGTCAAATCAGTGTTTTTCCTGTTACAAATCTTTGGGTGGACTGGTTTTTGGGCCTTGGTTTTTAGTTAATTTTAATAATACCTCAACAGCTGACACACAGTGATTTGTGGGAATCTAAGGGAAAGGCAAAAAGACAACCCTTTATCCTGCACCTCAAGAAGTAATCAAGCAGTTGATGACGTTAATGAAAACAGGACTCCAACCAACCTTGGTTGGAAATGCTGCAAGGTGGCTTTGGGTGACAGAACACTGTTTTTAGACCGATAGAGACTAAACTTAACTTTAACAGGCTAGCAAGCATGTACTGATTTTGTTTTATATGCAGCTTTTCTGCTTCCATTATCCTTATTTGCTATCTCTTAAATTTTTATCCCTTAGTTTTCACTCTAATAGAAGTCAGTGCTGTGGAGTTACACAAGAGCTGATTCTCAGCTGAATCAACCAAACGTGGTGTGTATACTGTAACATTGGGGACAGGAAACCTGGCATTTCTGAGAATAGCCAGTGGCAGGAATGGATATCAAAGATTTTAGGGACTGCGGTCCACCTACTGTTAACTTGCAAGCAAGGGCTGGCTTGAACCTGAGGAGATTATTTGGTAGCTAACAGGCTGGTGTTCTCAGGGAGTCAACACCCAGTTAAGCACCACCAAGTCTCTCTCGCTGGAGACAGGCAGTAACAAAGTGCCTCTCAGTCCTGGGCACCCCAAGAAAACATCACAAGGACCTTTCATGTAAGCATTACAAAGCATTTTTCAAATGTTACTGAAGCCTCACAGCACCTCTGTAAGCTTAGCACAGTATAGGATATCCTCATTATACCCCCACACAGAAATTAAGTAACTTGTCCAAACTCACATAAGAAGTCAATAGCAAAAGCTTGTAATTGAAGCCAGGTACCCTCTTGGTTCCCAGTTCCATATTCTACCCAGTTGACTAAATCTTACTTAAATTTCTCCCCATTATACTCAAACCCCATATAGTCATTGGGAACAATTTCCTTTTCAATCCTGTGTGTATTTATGTCAGACCATGTGCATGGCATACAGAATAAAGAATGATCAGTGCCTGTTTAGGCCACCAAATGACTTAGTTTTCCCAGTCTGCACAATGGTGATCTTATGCAAAGTCTGTACCTCTCTTTGAAGTTTTAATGTACTCAGTAAGTGCTATGAATTTATTTATAAGATACCTGGAAACAAGTCACCATATCTAGTGACTCTAGATTCCACTGTTTTCTTAGCTATTTTGAGCTAGGAGCCAAGGCTCACCAAAGTCCAGGTTGTCCATGTTGTCATCTATGACTGATCATTTTTAAAGGCCTAGGATTCCTATCAGCTGCCATGCTTAGTCTCAAGGTCAGAAACGTGTCCTTAATCCATCAGTTGGTGATAAATTTCTGTGTTGTAAAGGAATAGAGGTGGTATACAATTTATTTTAAAATATTTTTTATATTGCACACCAAAAGGTGTGAGGTGCTTTCCAAACACAGAGAAAGATAGTCCCTGTTCCAAAGAGCTTAAGAGCAAGTCTACACTTTACATACTGCATTGGCACAGCTGCATCAGTGCTGCTGTGGCATTTTAATAAAGATGTTCTACACTGATGGGAAACAGCTCTCCCATCAGCCTAGTTAATCACCTCCCCAGGACACAGAAGTTATTTTGGTGGGAGAAGTTCTCCTACCAACATAGCACTATCCAGGCAGGGGGTTAGATTGGTATAATTACATTGCTCAGTGGTGTGGATTCCCCTCCTCCCCCAGCAACATAGTTATACTGATATAGGTCTGTAGTGTAGACCAGACCTAAGGGACGCACTGGTCAGTGTTGTGTCATGTGTCTCTTCTTTTTCTGATCCACAGAACATCTGAGTGTGTCACTGCTCATTTAGGGTAATGTGAGATAAGGGTTGTGAACATATCAATTCTGAAAGCGCCTCTCCAGCTGCAAGAGCGGACTGTCCCTCAGGAGCGAGCAGGGCTCTAGGAGCCGACAGTCGGGCCAGGGAACCCAGGCTCAGTTCTCTTGCTATCCCCGTGATTGGTGCCAGCACAAGTCTCTTCCTTGAATCTCGCAGCCGCAGCCGCAGCCCCACCCCGAGGGCGAGGCGGACACCGCGGCACCCTGGGGGACGTGAAGAACCGGGGATGGGCAGACCGAGGGCAGCCCCTTTATAGGCAGGGGATGCTGTTCTCACCCACCCCAGCTCCTCGCACGCAGCAGCTCGGCAGGGACCGCGAGCGCAGCCCCGCAGCCTGAGCGCCAGGGAGACACAAGCGCAGCGACTCACCCCCGGCTGCCAGCCACCCGCCCGACTCCGCGGCGCTGCTCATGGGACCCCGGCGCCTGGCGCTCTGGCTGCCTCTGCTGCTCCTGCTTCAGCCGGGTGAGTGGAGAGACCGCGGCTGCTGCCCCGTACAGCGGGGCTGCCCCGAACCCAGGGGGCGCTGCCCCGGGCCCAACTTACAGAAGGTGGGAAGGGGAGAGGCAGACTGAGAAATCGCTTCGCTCCTGGTACAGTTCTAGGCATGGAGCTGGGCTGGATCCTCTTGTATCATTGAACACAAAACTTGCGCAGGTTCCTGCAAACCCCGCGTGGTGCGCTGCTCTAATCGCTCGACGCTTTCACACTAGCGTGGTCGAGGATGAGCTGGGGGAGGGCCGAGGGTAAAGCATGATATTGCGTTATTTCAAAAAAAAAAAAAAAAAAAAAAAAAAAAAAAGCACTAGTTCAAGGAGCTGTAGGAAGGATTTGGGCAACGTATAAACTCAGCCACGTGGAAGAGGGCTAGAAAAATGATCTACAACTTCAGGGAGAATAGAGGTAATACGGCCACGTTAGAGTTGGCACTCACAGCTTTTCAGTTTCTTGACGCGTGGGTGGTTAACTGTAACCTTGATGTTACAAATAGAAAATAGGTTTTGCATTTCTTTAAAAAACAAGACTAAAAAAATCAGTGCTACATGCAAGAGATTTACATAACACAATACTTTAAAGATTGCAGATCCCAACAAAATATATATTTCAAGCCTACACATCTACTCCCTATGAGCAATGGATACATCTATAAAACTATTAAAAATATTAAGACTATAAAGTCAAAACACTCAAAGATTAGAAAATGGCAGAGCCAACAGTGCCTGTTCAACCTTAAGTCAGCCCTCTTATGTGAGTACATTATGACAATCTTTAATTACAAACTATTTTTCGACAGGACCTCTCGCCTGTTCATTGTCCAGAAGAAGCAGTGCTCAGCGAACAGTTATTCAATATATTTTCTCCTTACTGCTCAATGTACTGCACATTATTCAAATTCTGCTCTAATAATTCCATGTTCACTTTTATCCTGGGTTTTCTGTGGTGCTTTTTAATATAGGATGAGTGTTTTACAAACATTAATGATTTTATTTTCCACAGCACCCCATGAGGTGAGGGGGTCTTAGCCCCATTTTACAGATGCAGAACTGAGGCAGAGAGTAAAGTCCAAAGTAGGCGTGGGTTTGGATGCCACACTTGAGACACCTAGGACCTGATTTTCCCAAATACTTAGCATTATATAGCATTGCAGTAGCTCCCATTACCTTCCGTTGCAGCTGAATAGTCAGCACGTCTGCAACATAGACCAAGGGTATCAAGTTGGGCATCCACAAAATAAGGAACACAGTTAATGACCTCCCATGAGAAATTTGGTTTGAGTGATTTTCCTGCCCTAGGATCCATTACAGAGAAGGTGCAGCTTCTCCAGAAGCCTCAAGCTGGAGTAGTATGTTCAATCACTCAATGGGGATAGCACAGGTACAATCTGGTCAGTACTAGGAGCTGTGAAGCTTGAGCAGATATTAAGTGTATTAGGCATGTGCAAACAGATTTTTCAGAAGTGTGAACTTGACCAATTTGGACAGATTTTCATAGGGAAGTAAAAAGGCATATCCCTCACTAAAGGTCCCCCCCTCCCCATTACTAATCCCTGCTCTAAAACAAGGGGATTATAGAGATTATCAGGGAAAAGTTAATTAAATTACAAAACAACCTTTTCCTATAGCCTTGATCTCTGAAGTAGTTGAACTGTTGTAGCTCAAATGTTTAAAACAAAATTGTGGGTGAGTGACACCACCACAATGGAAAATTTCAGTCCAAAGGGTTAAAATTTGGCAAAAGTTGTAAGCAACTGAGGGCAGGGTCTTATAATGGGAAGTGTCAAAGCCTTAAGAATAGGCAGTGCTATAATGGGCTCCTGTAAATTTCTTTACTTTATGCATCACAATTTCATAAAGTTATTTACAGTGAGGTGCATAACTTATTTCCTGTAGCAGGTGAAGCCTGCTGGTTCGGTGGGTGAACTCTACTGCCACTTCCTCCTCCTCACCCTGCTGAGGGACACAGACCATCTGCAAAAGCACACTCTGCCCCAGCACAACCCTAATGGCAAGCAGCACAGTGCAGACAGGTGGTCAGGGGAGAGAAGGAAGCAGGACCAGCTTTCACTTTGCAGCAGCAATTCATGTCCTTTGGGCTGGCCCCCCATTCTGAGTGTTGCAACCTGGCACAGTGGAACGACTCAGTTTTGGAGGGTGGGGAGTGTATTAATAAATCAAATGAATTCTCATATACAGATTAGTTAAAAGCCAAGTTAGGTAGGTTAAATCTTATAAGTACAGTCCTGGTAAAATTGGAGATTACAGTTCCAGCATTCTTGCAATGTCTCTCCAATTATAGAGGGCTCTGCCTATATTCCAACATCCCAGTGCTCCAAGTCATAACTGTCAGTCAAACTCTACTCCAATCCTCTCATCTAAGGGTCATTTATAGTCTTCCTTTGAAGGCTAAGTATGACCACTATTAATTCAGTCAAACATTGATAATCTGTCATAGATTATACAACGGAATTTAAAGCCAACGTAGCCTCCCCCATATATGACCCAATTTTATTTAATAATGCAGAGGCCTCTACTCCAATGAACACTGCAGCTCATTACTTATAACTGAGTGGTATGTAAAAAAAGACCCTAAAGATGACATCTAGACATACTGTAGTGGAGGCAGAGGTGTAAGGAAGCCGCTACACCCCAGTATGGCAGACCAGCAAGAGTCAGTGCGCCGTACCAGGGTGGACTGGCTTCCCCAGGTGACAATTTAAAGGGTCTGAGTCTCCCAGCAGTGGCTGGATCCTTTAAATTGCCACCAGAGCCCCACTGCCAGAGGCCTGGGGTAGCAGCAGCGGGCCTCAGGCAGCGCTTTAAAGGGCCAGGGGCTCCGGCTGCCGCTACCACTTTGGGCCCTTTTCAATAGCTGCCGCAGTTCCGCTGCTGCTAGCCAGGGTTCCGGCAGACTTTGGGGACAATTTAAAAATTAAAAGGGCCTGGGGTGGTAGCAGCAGCCGGAGCCCTGGACCCTTTAAATCATCCCTGGAACCCTGCTGCCAGAGCCCTGTGGTTGCCACTATGGCAGCAGAGCCCTGGGCCCTCTAAAGCTCTGCTAGAGCCCAGGACTCTGGGGTAGCGGTGGCAGCTGGGAGGCTCCAGGCCTCTGATGGTGATTTAAAGTTCTTGGGGCTCTGTTGCAGTAGCCACTGACTTTAAATCCCCGGGCCCTTTAAGGGCCCACTTCTTCCAGTAGAGGCCACACCTCTTCCTGTTGAGGCTCCTCCCTAGGACTCCAGAATACTGGTAAGTCCTTTAAGTTACTGTCATCCCTGAGTGGAGATTTATTTTTGCAATAAAGATAAAGGGGGCCAGCCCTGTGGGGTCACTGTCCTTCCCAAAGGGCTAGGGGACCAAGCTCATATCCCCAAGGAATTCTCACTACCCATTTCACTTTAGTTAGCAGACACAAAGCAGCTATGAAATCTTAACCATGAAGTCAGGTAGAAACAACAAAAGATCTTAATTAAGTCTTCTTACATTGAACTAACTCACCACTGTGTTTCTACAACTGTATACACACTATACAAGGGACAGATTACGCAAGAGTTTTGTACAGGGCATGTAGACCAGTGTAGTAATGCTGCAAGTTACACTGAGCTAAGGACACAATTAGAACAGTTAGAAACCCAGGAAATAAATCCTCCCTGCCCCACATCCAGCCCTACTCCTCCCCTGCCAGGGGTCCCCACAAAGGAATTGCTATCACAGCCTGGAATAGGCAGGATACCATGGATTGGGCACCTTGCCCCAGCAGTAGCACAGGCTTCCCCCCCTACGGCAGCTCCCTACCAGGCCAGATAGAAAAAACCCAGTTTGCACCTCCTCCCGCAAAAGCCTGTTGGATCTAGACTTCCTGTTGGCCACAGCCCCAGGAGGAGCTGTCATGGCTTCTGGCAGGTGGGTCATGGCTGGCAGAATGGCACTCAGGTGTTGGCTAGTCTCCCTCCAGCAGGAGCCTCCTCTTCCCTCCAAACCCTTCCTAACATTTAAGCGTAGACCAGGCTAAATAGGATACTGGCCACTTGCCATCTAGTTTCTTATATTGGGCCTCTTTTATATGAGCACCTCACATTCAGTTAAGGTATCCTCACAACAGGAGGGAACTGAGGCAAAGGCAATATGGGCTCATCTATGAGAGGACTTAGTTTGTGCCAGATGGGGATGTAAATCTACCTCTTGCTAGCCTGCCACTCATTGGGCATTTAAGACTTGCCTATACATCACACAGGAAGTCTGTGGCAGAGCTGGCAATTAAACCCAGATAAGGTTTTGCGCTAGGACTCTGGTTAACACACAGCCTGTATAGGAAGCATGAGATTATTACCTTACTACACTCTTAGTAGTGTGATAACAAACAAGCATTTAAGCATTAAAAATTTTAACAGTCAGAGTAGATGACATCAAATAAAACTTAAGCTTTAAATAAGTGCATAGTGAACAGTCTCAGAAAGATTATTCAGATACTGAGCAAAGTGTCTTGGTTCTTTAGATTACAGTGGTGCTTGGAGAAAAACCCATTCTAGGAATCGGAGAGGAATCTTTGAATTAGCTGGAGCCATTCAATGCAGCACAGGACGCTCTCCTTTTGCCTATCTACGTTATGGATGCTATTGTGGTCTGGGAGGGCAAGGCTGGCCTAAGGGTAAAGCAGACTGGTAAGAGAATACATTTATATTTAACCAAAATACTGGGTTTATCACGAGAAGGGTAGGGGACAGAATAAAATTGGCTAAATTCTTACCTGATTTATAGCCTATTTAACACTAGGGGGAGGGTATAAATGGGGGCAGTATCTGGCCCCGCAAGTGAGATGCAATGAAATTTTTACATGTGTCTTCCTTGGCTTTGAACTCACCTCAATGAGTTGTACTAACATTACAGGATGAGTTCACCACTTTGCTATTGTTATTGTTTGCCACTAAAAATCGGCTCACGTGCCATAGGTTGCCGATCCCATTGTAGTCCGTAGTATCTCATCCAGTCGCTCCTGTAACAGACCCCTGACCTCTGGCTGAGTTACTGAAGTCATCGAATCATGATTTAAAAGACTTCAAGTGACAGAAAGTTCACCATTTATACTAGTTTAAACCTACAAGGGACCCGTGCACCCCATGCTGCAGGGTTTCTGCCAACGTGACCAGGGGGAAATGCCTTCCCAATCTCAAATATGGGAATCGGTTTTAGACCATGGGCATGTGGGCAAAACACCAGCCAGACACCAGGGAAAGAATGCTCTGTAGTAACTCAGAGTCCTCCCCATCTAGGGTCCCATCAATAGCTGTTGGAGAGGATTGCTGCTAGCAGCTGTAGATCAGCTATATGCCATTGTAGGCCTTCTCCTTATACCATCCCCTAGCAAGTTTGATAAGTTTATGTTTTGAAGCCACTTGTTTTTTGCCCCCACTGCTCCATCTGGAAGGCTGTTCCAGAACTTTACTCCTCTGATGGTTAGAAAACTTGGCCTAATTTCAAGTGTAAACTTGTTGACGACCAGGTTATATCCATTCATTATTATGTCCACAGTGATGCTTAACTTAAATGACTCCTCCCTCTCCCTGGTATTTATAGAGAGCAAGCAGCTGCCCCCAGTCTTCTTTTGGTTAGGCTAAACAAGCTGCTCTTGTCAGTTTCTGGTAAGTCTTTCAATAGTTCCCCAGCTGCACCCCAGGATTTTCAGCTCAGCTTCCACAGCTCTTTGACATGTTTTTGGGCGGCCTCATTTTTGCTTGCCTTCAAGTGTCCATCTTATTGTTTCTCTAGTGATGGAATCAGTTTCCATTGGAAGCACATGGCCAATCCATCTTCAAAGCCTTCTGGCAATGATGGTGCTCTTCATTGGAAGAGCTTTTTTGCTATCCTAAATACCAAAGGCATAATGGGAACATGAGGATGATGAAGAAACAAACCAAGCTCAGTAAATCTCCTTTCATATGGTAGGTTTCCCATTCCTTGGATCATCCTAGTAGCTGTTCTCTGCACCTGTTCCAGTTTGAATTCATCATTTCTTAAAAGAGGAGACCAGGATTGCACAAACTATTCCAGATGAAGTCTCACCAGTGCCTTGTATAATGGTACTAACACTTCCGTGTCTCTACTGGAAATACCTCACCTGATGTATTTTAGGACTATATTAGCCTTTTTTCGCAGCCATATCACCTTAGCAATTCAGTCATCCTCTGATCAAACACCACACCGTAGTCTCTCCTCCATCACTTCCAGCTGTCATCCCCATCTTATAAGAAAAATGTTTTAGCCCTCAAGTGCATGACCTTGCAATCTGCACTATTAAATTTCATCCCATATTGCTCCAGTTTTTAAGGTAATCCAGTTTTTCTTGTATGATGTTCTGGTCTTCCTCAATATTGGCAATACCTCCCAGCTTTGTCTCATTTGTGAATTTTATTAGCACACTTCCAGTTTTTGTGGCAAGGTCAATAAAAAATGGGCCCCCAAGACCATCCCTCTAACCTGACAATTTATCGTTCAGTATGACACTCTGAAGTCTCCCCTTTAACCTGTTCCTTATCCACCTTTCAATTCTCATATTAATCCCATCTTCTCCAATTTAATTAATATTTTGCCATGTGGAACTGTATCAAATACCTTACTGAAATCCAGATAAAGGAAATGCAGAAGATCTAATGTCTTAAAAAAAAAAAAAGCAGTTTTCTTCCCAAAGATGATCAGGTTGGTCTGGCACAATCTATATTTTGAAAAGTCATTGTATTCTACCCTGATTACCATTCATCTCTGTCCTTAACTACTTTCTCTTTCCATATATGTTCTAAGACCTTGCATATAATTGAGGTCAAGTTAACAGGCCTATAGTTGCCTGGATTACTCCCTCCCTCACCTCTTTTTCTTAAAAATAGCAAATATATTAGCAATTCTCTTGTCATAGAGAGTTTACAGATTCATTAAAATTCCTTGCTCTTGGATGTGTGTGGAAGCACATAAGTACAAGAATGCATAGCCCCAAAGACACTAAGAAAAATAAGATTTGGTTATGTGCACGAGTGGTTACAGTGGGATCCATATGGGCATCAACATCTTACACTACATTTTGTAGTATCCATACTTTGATCTTTCAGCTACAAAAAAACCTGCTCTAGAGTATGTTCCCTGCTCATTGAGAAAATGAACCTACTAAGACACTCCCTTCCTCTGCATTATCTGTTCCATCCCAAATTGGGGATGTTGGTATCCCAACAGTAAATGGTATTGTAACCAACAGGATAGCATAACTTTATTTTGAATATTTTTTCAGGGCTAGAATATACAAAGATCACATTTTAAACTCCTTTGTTTTACTGAAATCTTGACTGCACATGAAGTAAATTTTAGGATCCTTTGGCTGGTTATTTAAAGCTTTTGAATGTAACATCTGACATTTATTTTGTAGACAATTTTGTGGAAGGTAATTGCTACTTTAATTACTATATTAGGAATACAGATGGAAGGATGAGCATTATCTTTGCTTGTGGTCACTGTAAGCTCAAATCCTTCATTCTGGGGTATATTTTTTCAGATGCCATAAAGAGCCCCTGGTGGCAAGCCATTCATTGTTGGTAGCAATTTGTAAAATCAAGACAAAAATAACTGGCTATAACAAAGGCATGGATCCCTACAGGTTTGTTATAGTGAGAGTGTACTGTGGTACTAGGAAAGTGTGTGAACAAAAGCATTACATGACCACACAATATTACAACGATAAACATAAATCCATCTTTTTATTGCTGTCAGGTGCTGCTTTAAGCATGACTGCTGTTACAGTAAGGCAGAGCAAGCAGGCTGTAAGCCCAAGATAGAGAGCTATAACTGGGAATGTGAAGACAGTGCTGCTGAGTGTGGTGAGTGAGTAATTGACTATTTCCCTTTCTGGCATATGTCCATAAAAGAACACCACAATGCCAGTCTGCCACTTATAACTTCCTTATTTTGTCCTCCTTCCTTTGTTTTTGGCCTTTCTTTCTTTGTACCATTTCTATTAATACACCTAATGCTCCTAAATGTGTTCATCTCTAAAGTTTTAGTTTCAGTGAGATTCAAAATAACCACAGCTTTAAAATGAGGGATCACATACTGATGAGTTTTCTATGACTGGGTATACATATCCAATCTTATGTACAACAATAAAAGGCAACTTTAAAAAGTTAAGTCACTCATCACACAATTTGCATTCTGTCTTGCTGCTAGACTCACATTATGCTACACTGCTATGGTCACAAATGGAATCTTCATCAAGACAGCCACTGCCAATAGTAGACTCAGAACTGAAGTACTTTCAAATGTGTCTTACAATTTACACAAAGCGAGAAATGCTTCTCCACATCTGAATATTCAAAATGGACATAAGCACATTGGGATCGTTGTCATTTCTATGCACTTAAGTACAGGGATTCTGCAATTTTCATTCTTTGCCTACTCCCCTCCCTCCAAACAAACACACACACAGAAACACCCCCTTTATAAACCACCTTTCCTCCCAGCTACACAGTTCCTTGTTGCTGGGTTCTCAAAATGTTTCAAACTGCAGCCTAATGGGAAAGGCTCCACTTAGTCATGGCTATAATTTATGAACCACTCCTTTAGTACATGTAATAATGTGCAACTTTACTAGGTGTACATATAGGAGCAACATGCCCAGAGGCCACAAAACACACACTATCTTTTTGAAAATACGTAGAAATTAATACTTCAGAATTCCTTGGGTCATTATTTTCTTGCTCACAGCACCCTGATCATGTGTTTTTCTCCCAGTAAGATTTGAACTACAATACATTTGCCAAACTATGGGAGGGCAGAAGGGGATTGCTAAGTAATAACATGACCAGCTGGAAAAACCCTGTAAAATTAAGAAAAAACAACAAACAAAACAATCTAGTTATACAATAGCCACAATATGTCAAATTGATCAAATACTCATTTCCTAAATTTATGCAATCTGCCTCCCCCCCACCCCCGCAAACAGAAAACTCTCCCATGGAAGTAAGGATAGGAATTCACTGAGCCCTAAAATTCAGATCAGGAAAACTAATGGGAAAGATGAACTACACAGGATTTACATTTAAAATATGCATGTTCAACAAAAATGCTGCTTAAACAATTTTTTTCAATGCACCAGCGTTTCAGCTATAAGCTTTAACATACCTTCAAGAGGCAGAATAGAATTACAATGGAGTACTGTTCAAGTTTCCTTCTCTTGGAAGGAAGTCAAATTACTTCCCTTCAGCTGCAAGAAATCTCTTTAGTGGAAAGCCAGAAACAAAGATTTAACTTGAGTTCCCATATTTCTATTATTTACACAGAATTTTGCTCAAAATTAAATAAAAAAAAGTAATGAAATCAGAAATGAAAGACTTCACTCAGATTGACAGCATACAATAAGATTCAGAGTGAAAACATTTTGCTGTAATTATGACTTAAATGTTTGGAGTGGAGAGGGAAGTTTTTTGCATAACCTCTCTCAATTTTACAACAGTAGCTGAACAGTACGATGTAAATTGTTTCAGTAATTCTGCAATGTGTATTGTACAACTCCTACAGCCACAATTTTTTTTTATGTGTCATTTGTTAAATCTTTGCTGACCTCTTCCCCCTAGTTTACTGCTAATTATCTTAACTGCAGTTACTTTGAAAACTACTTAATTTAAACAAGTCAATCTTGGAGGTCATTAATCCTTCCTGAAGACCTCCAAAGTTTTTATATCAGCTAAGGGTGATTCCAATAACTGAAGAACATGTGTGTTGATTCTTACCATTATTATTGTTATGAACTTAATTGGATACAGCCAGGGGAAAGCATGCTTTGCCATCATACACCTGACCCCACCGTAGAGAAGATTATGTTTTTCTATTTATGTAGCTCAGTTTTGACACAAAATTAGTTTTGGACTTCAAGAGGTGAAGATTGGGAAAAGGAGGAGACCTTTCTAATATCAGGTATACACACTACGGAGACTGGAAATTAACAGATAGTAATTTTTGTTTAATATTCCTGTCCAGACTCAGTAATTTGTAGCAAAAACTAAAAAAGACAGGCACCTTTCATTTGGTCACCTGACCCCTGTTTTTATAACTGGGCACAGAATAGTAAAGCAAACAAAAGCTGAAGAGGTTATTCTATGATTAAGTTTACAAAAAGGAAGGAAGGATTAAGCCCACAAAAGTTGCAAACTTGGTATTAGTGGTCTCAGCAAGTTTAATTCTACCTGCTTAAACTAAATTTTTCATTACAAGATTACATAAAACTGAGCAACAACATGCTGTAGTATTTGACAAATTTTAAGACAAAAGTTACTCACCTGTAATTGTAATTCCAACTGTACTGCCACTGCAGAAGTAAACCCTGGGAGCAAAATGCTGAAGCCTTGTAGAAAGCAATTACTGTTGGCATCACACAAAAATATGGACACTGATATGAAACAGGAAGTTCTCATCAGTAGGTTTCTTATGATCACTTAACTCCTTCTTACAAATGACATTTAGCCAATAGAAAAGGCATATTTTGAATTTAATTTGTTTTGCTCAGGTGCATTTGAGAATTAGTTTTAGTCTAGAATATTTAAATGCATGTAATGCTGCATTGGGGGACGTGTCTAGATTATGACAATAGGTCATGTTTAAGATGCACTATTTAAGTTATTAGCCAACTAGTGCTTGTGATCAATTTTAGGTGTCCATGGATTTATCACCTTTTTTTTAAAAAGGTGTTAAACCATTTCTACACTAGGATTACAAATGTTAGCCAATACATTAACCATTTTTTTTTTTAAAAAAAAAACATGATACATTTTCCTACTCTAAAGGCAGCCTTTTAGTAACAGCCAAAATAAGTTAACTGCATGCGCGTGAGATGCAAAATATTAAGTTTAAGGTGCCTGACATGCCAGAAAGGAGACAAGGTTTGGAGTGAGGGAGGGAAAGGGAAAGGGAGAGTGCTGCTCTGCATTCTCCTCATTTAAGATCCTGTCTATTCTACAGATGTAGCCTACCCAGAGATCTAACATGGTTATGTTTCAAGCACAGTTCCATTTCATAGCATAGATAAGATCTTAACTGTTACTGTGCCAATTCCTTGGAGTGATTCAGGGAAAGAGTTAAAGATCCACTCTATCCTTCTCAATTCAACTTTGATTTAACAGTGTCAGAAGTCACCTGATATAAGTGAGTCCTCCAAGAAATGCTGTACTTGCTCTCTACAGGTCACTGTATACTACAAATACCTGATCAAATATCAGTTGGAGAAAATAAAAAAGACCGTTACTGCAACATGACAGTTAAACAAATTTTCTGTGTCTTTCACAAAGGTTAAGTTTTTGTAAGGTTAAATTGTACCTCACACACTATTCAACAGCCTGTTTAACAAATCATATTGTATTAATGAGTGAGTTAAGTCTTAACACCTTTGATACTCAATTTTGTAGTACATAAGTCTAACTTCTAATGTTGTATCTTCTAAAAAGGCATTAAATACATACAGAAAACGAAGAGCCACTTTCTCTCACATAGCTCTGACTAGAGCAGACGGAGGATACAAAACATTTACCATTACTCCTTTCTAAAGAGTAGTTAAACTAATAAAAGCCCTCCATTCTGTGCATAAGAGGATTAAAGTTAACTTCACTGAGGGTTTGTTCCTCCCAATACAGTTAGCAAAATTAAATTTCTCAGCTAAAATGAGCTCTGCAGATGGGATTGCTCACAAATCCCCTCCCACTAGCTTGATGTGCTGGGAGGTATCATGTAGGTTCAGTCTAGGCCAGTAATTTGGGAGAATTCTGGTTTACCATTAACCAAGTACAGCACAAAATTTCTAAATATGTAAAGAACAGTAGAGGAGAAAAAAATCACAGTTGGTCAAAGTAAAAGGCCTGTTCTAAAAATTAAGATGTTATAATTTATACAAGAACAAACATTATTAAAGACAGTTTTCTGACTATTACATTTACTGCTTACTTTTACCATTTGATGTCTTAATTACTTTAAGAACCATTTGTACTTCGTTTTCATTTTCCTTTCCAGATTCACTAGAAGACAAATGCCAAAAAATAATGTGTGAATGTGACCGCAAAGCTGCCAAGTGTTTGGCTAAAGCTCCTTATTACCCAAGGTACATTTTCTGGCCAGATTTTTTATGTGGTAACGATCAACCAAAGTGTAAGTTTTAGTGAGACAGGAGGACACTAATATTTATAAAAAAATCTGTATGTGCTTTTGAATTTAAAAATAAAATTTCTTCTATCAAAATGATAGTGGCGATTGATTTTTTCTAGCAACGTTTTGCATGCCTAGTTTTCCTCATGCATAAGCTAGAAGGAAATTTAGTGGTTCTTAGCTGGGAAGCTGTAGCAGCTTTCGCAGACTGAATATAAAGAACAATTTTATCAGAGATTTCTAATAGCCTGAACTTCTATCACCACAAGCAGAAATGGAATGTTAACTATGGAAAAAGCCTCTAGAACACCAGTTTTCACCATGTTATTCACTGCAAGCTACTCATTTTGTCTATGTTGTTCTATCACCCACATATGCAAAACAGCATGCAAGGATAGAATCCTGAAGCTAGAATTATTAGATTTAGCCAAGGAAAAGGTACACTGAAAGTGACACTGTCAACTTAAGGAAGGGCCTTTAACCTTAGTTATTAGGAACACTTTTGATAACTAACAATAGTTTCCTATTCACTGAATCATAAGTTTTGAATGTCACGTGGCCTAGGCAACACAATTAGACTGCTTAGCGTCACTGTCTTGTTTGCAGTCACTTGAATATTTAAATATTTTTTTAAAAAGACATTAAATCATAGACTATTAAGTATGGGTCAAACCCTGGTCCCTTTGTACAACTTGAATGGGAATCCCATAGAGATCAGGGAAAAGAAATTCTGCCTGCTTCCCACATATGCCGCCCAGATATAGAACAGAAACAGATACCAGTGGCCAGTAGTGTGGCTGCTGGGCTGCAGCAGGTCCATGTTGCAATCTGCAACCTCATTTCACAGAGGTAAATGTGATGAGTAGTTAAGCTACTAGGACCCATTTCTCTACCCCAAAGTGTGTTTTACCAGAGGAAGTCTCCAAAGACTACAGCTTCATGATATGGATTTCCATATTCTGTCCTCTCTTTTACACAAAGGGTCCTGACTCAACATGCAGGGCACAGGCCTATTCCCATAAGTCAGGATCTATAAAACAATACTCAAGAGAATGGCTTTGCTTTACAGGAATGTCAAGCTGGGTTCCACTGTTAGGTAAGCAAACTTTAAAGTTTTTGGGCTTCTCTTCAGAAAAGCTTCAAATTAATAAGCACTGTACAATGAATTTTTTTCATAACTAATTGTGAACATCTATGTTTTCTAAAAACAAATCTTGTGTGCCCATTGTGATCAGTCTAACTTTAAGCCAGCAGATTTGCTAAAAGTTCAATTACAGTACAAAGTAAATGTCAAGAGCTTTGACAAGAAAAAAATTAAAGGTAAATTTGATTCTTTAATGGAAGACCAGATTTAGAAAAAAATCTTTAATTTTGTCCAACTTTTAAAAGTGTTCATATGCAAATCTGTAATTCATTAATACTATGATACAAATGCAAACTCAATGAGATTCATAAGTACAAAAGATTTTAAGAACAAAAGTTAGCCTTTGTGTGTCTCAAACACCACAAAAACAAAATAGCAACCTGGTTGGATTTTTTATACAAAAAAAATCACTTCTCATTCAGTATTTACAGATACAGGTCTTGCTACATACATCAGATTACAATAAGCTATTACAGTATCATGGCCACTTTACCAGATTAATACTGTGAGATATCTGAATTCATTTAAGAAATTAGCAAATAAAAATTGATTTAAGAGAGGAAGCACTAAGTCAGCTCTGACTGATAAAAATTAACTGGCCTGAATAAAACAGCTTTAAGTCATGCCAATCATGTTTGCCAATTATAAAAGGTGTGGGATACAAAGAAAACTAAGTGTTATACAGTTGGAATATAGGGAATTTTAAAATGAGCACTATTGGCAAATGTTTATAAATGTATGGGTTTTACTGTAGGATTCTAGAATGTCAAGATGGAGTCAAAAAGCCTCAAATATTTTCAGTATTAAACCAAGTAAAGAGATTGTCCAAAAGCTCCCCTCTGGCAAGTTTTGAATATGCAACTGTCAGGAAATGTTAAGTTACAAAATAGTACAGCACTCAGTTTTAATTGTTTACAAGGTATTGACTGTAAAGGCCCTAACAACGTGGTATTAGACAAATTTCACAAGAGTAGTATTAGTCTGATTTTTAGAGATAGCCAAAAATCAAATGGTATGACTACAGCAACTTTACAATATCTTCCTTATCTATGGCAATAGTACATAAAACAAAGCCTACCGTTAGGGTTATGGTACCCACTGCTTCCAAATGGACTTACCTCAAGGCATTTTTTTTTTTTAAATTAACAAAATGAGCCTCCCCTCCCCACCACCACCAAGGAACCAAGAAAATAAAGCGATTTGCTTTTCTTTCAGATGTCTGATGTTAGACATTTGGAGAGCTTAGGTATTCAATTCCGAAGAAAAAGATTCAATGTCAAATCACAGAACTTGTGTTTCCAGACGTCGTACTTCTTTTACTACAAGATCAATATTTATAATTGGATTAAAGTACAAGGCCCAGTAAAACAGACAGTTGCAGACAAACTGAGGAATAATGGGCCAAAAAATAGCAACAAAGAGACCCTGGGTTGACACTTTCCAGAAATGGCTCCACATTCTCTGAGGAATAGTCCTGGAGGTGGGGGGAAAAAGGCAAGAGAATCATATTTCTATATAGAAGCTTTCTAGACATTACTATTAAAACAAATTAATGAAGAAAAAATACCTGAGTGATCATTACAACATTCATTCAGTCTGTAAGATGCCACCTAGCCTACTGCATTCTTACCAATTGCATCCTATGGTTCCAACAGATCGCTTGCAGGTGTAGCTCCTGTCCTGGCCTACTACAGATAAAATACTGCTACTGAGCCACAAGAATTCAGTAATTTATAGCAAGTTAACATAATTGCTTAAATGGAGAAAAAAAACTATGTAGATTGTACTCCACAAAGCCTACTCTACCTACTCACTAGAAGAAAGATAATGCTTTGACAGGATGAGCTTTAACCCTCTTTTTGCCCATCCCCTCTAAGCACAGCATGAAAGTAGACACTAATGATTGCTCATTTCTAGTCTAATAAAGCAATATTGATGCCATTCATTTTGGAAGATAAACTACAATAGTGCTTGGTAAACTAATTCCCACTCTCTAGCTCTGTAACATGTGTTGAACATCTTAAGTAATCTAAATTTGAGGAAAAAAAGCAATTCTTTGTAACAAAACATCTTCCAAGAAATATACTGAATTTCCAAGCCAATTAGACTGCCTTAATTTGCATTGGATCTTTAGCATATACTCCATACCTTAAGATTGTCATAAAAGAAACATGAAGCTTTTTTCTGGAGAATTAACATTAGTGAATTTATGGGAAGCAGTAGTATGTATAGTACTAGTATTCAGAGTCAATAGATGTACTGATTAAAAGTCACTCAAATGTCCATAAGTAAAATAGCAATTACATTATTCATCAACTGTGGTATACATTGGTTCCGTGGGCAGATTCATTTAATACTTACTCACCTGATGGTGCTATTTCAACACTCTCATTTTAAATTGTTACTATTTATCTCTGGCTACACACACATACACACTCTGTTTCAGTTTTTTATGGTTGCTGTTAAAATCTGAGCAAGACTTACTTCAGTTCCCTTCGTGACCAGAGCCTCCAAAAGGAGAATAACTCCAGAACAGAGAGCAACATGGCATTAACAATTATAAATCGTGATGTCCAGTAGTGTATCTCCAACCAATCCCAAGCAAATTCAGCTATTAATTGATATGGCAAAAATGAATATTTAACAATGAATTCTCTCCACTGTTTCCAAGTAGGATCCTTAAGGTCCTAAAAAGGAAAAAATTAAGATCAATGGTCAAATTAATTACACACTTGTTCAGTTTACCTTTCATTGCTTTTCTCTCATTGAAGGAAGTTCCTTTGCTTCACTAAAATTTTGCTAGCTAGTTAAATTAAAATTAAAAATATCCATCACACAAGTTTTTAAGTGAGGGTGCAAATAAGCAAGTATACTCTACAAACGCACCAGATACAGATACAAGTGAGATTCCTTTCAACGAGTACTAATCACTGAAGTGTTTAGGAAATTAAAGAAAGTCTTCATTATATTGGAATTCATGACTGAGTGTGCGTAAGCAATTTAACAGTTTAAACGCACAAGAATACAGAAAAGACACTGACATTTTAAATCCAGGAATGTCAATCTTTTAAAAAGTATACAGAAGTGCACAGGAACTGCCATATCAGATTACACAAATTATTACAGCTGCCAACTTGCATGGTAAATAAGCACCCTGACTTTCACAATAAGCCAAAAAAATCAAGCAAATCCCATTTTAACACAAGGCCAAAAATAGCCAATCCCCAAGAACTCCAACACCATGTGACTAGATTCCCCTGGCATGTAGTCTGGGACTTTGGTGGGCCCCGCTGTGCACTCCTGACTCTACCCCTCTTACCCCCCACCCCCACCCCTACTTGCCGGAAGCCAATAAAAGAAACAACAAACTACAAGCCCAACAATCAATGAGTCAAAAAACTAGCCAACAAGCAAATTAAGGCAAAAACAAGCCCAGTTTCTGCATTTCCCCCCCCCCCCCACAGGTCTGGCATGTCTGCAAATGATCCATCTATTCCAGTGTCTAGTTCAGGGGTAGGCAACCTGCGGCACGCGAGCTGATTTTCAGTGGCACTCACACTGCCTGGGTCCTGGCCACCAGTCCAGGGGGCTCTGCATTTTAATTTAATTTTAAATGAAGCTTCTTAAACATTTTAAAAACCTTATTTACTTTACATACAACAATAGTTTAGTTATATATTATAGACTTCTAGAAAGAGACCTTCTAAAAACGAAAATGTATTACTGGCACATGAAACCTTAAATTACAATGAATAAATGAAGATTTGGCACACCACTTCTGAAAGGTTGCCGACTCCTGGTCTAGTTTCTAGTAGCAGCCAGCAACAGATATTTCAAAGGAAGGAGTAAGAAAGCCTTTGACAGGCAGTTATAAAAATAAACGTGCCCTTAAGGAAACTTTTTTCCTAACTAGTACCAGAAATTGGTTCATGTCCTGAAGCCATGAGGGTTTATTCTCATTATCCATATCAATATAGAATCCTAATAGAAGCCTCAACTTCCCCCTGTAATGACTCAAGCCTCTTTTCTTCTCTAATTCTAAATCAATACATCCAGTACAATAGGCATAAACAACTGATATTGTATTCTCACTCTTAAAAGTTTCTCAGAAATTAAAGACAGTTAAGAATTGCACAGTGATTGCAATTCAGCAGAGTTGTGCCTCAGCAGAGTTTAGGTCACTGCTTCCCAGTGAAATCCATCTTTCCCATCCACATGGGATTACAGGTCAACATTCTCAAATATGGGAGTTTACAGTTAGGCAGCTACATTAATATTTAGGCGAATAAAATAAGTGATTTTCAAAAATGAGCACCCATAACTGCTGCACAAGTCAATGGGAGCTGCAGGTGCTCAGCATTCTTCAACTCAGGCCACATATTTAGGTTATCACTATTATAGGTAGGGACAGGAACACCTATGGCTACAGTGTTGGACAACCTTCCATTAGAAGGAACTGAAAACAGTCTTCTTTCTATCCTAATGGTTAAAGTTTGGCTTTTTTCTATTTGGGTCACTGCTTAAGACTGAAAAGATTCAGCCATTTTCAAGGACCAGGGAAGGGAAAAAAAAGTTTTTTTACCATTTTTTTTTTTTTTTTTTAAACCTACACAAAAACCCAGAACTTATAATTCCCTTCAGTGAAAAGCTCTAACATCTTCATATCTTGGAGCAGGAACCTGTAATTTGACATCAGTCACCCTGGCATCACAGAAGTGCTGTTTATCATCCCCAAGAAAAATCTCAGTTTGGCTAATTGCTATTTGCACATTCAGAAAAGGCTTTTTGTGGTTTGGGGACCAAGTTCTCCAAATATTCTTTTTGTACTGGAGCATGCTCCAACCCAGGGCTGCAGGGACTTGGAATGACTTGCCTGCAGCTTCTACTTTTAACTGAGCACAGACTTAGTTTATGGCTACACTGGAATGTTTAATTTCTGGTTGAGCTGATCCCCTAAAAATAGAAATGTAGGCACAGCAACATGAGGCTGGCTTCCCCAAGTACAATCCCCTCTGAGACCCTAAAAATGAACAAGGTGCAGCTAGTCTTTTTACCACATATGCAGCTGAGGCTACACTTCTATTTTTAGTGCACTAGCTCAGATACATTTCCTCAAGCAGAGAGTTACACCTTCCATCTCCAGGAAAAAGACATATCCACAGTCTTTCCTGTGCCCTCAGTACTCACCTTGGTGGGGCCCAGGCAGCACAGAGGAGGAACAGCCTGGCTTGAATGCAGAGGGTTGAAGAGAGGTATGGGAAGGAATAGATCAGTAACCAGGTCTTGAACCTTTGATGTTACTATAGAATTAAACTACATTAGCTGGCAGCAACAGGCTGTTATCAGAGAGAGTGGAGAAGCAGTAAGCATTTTCAAGTGTGAATAGGCATTTATCTTAACAGCTTATCTGAACAGCTTCAAAATTTGGTCAGAAAAGAGTGTTCACAGGCCAAATTTGAAGTGTACAACATTTGAGGATTTTACTAGACATTGTCACTGTAAGTGCTTTCACAAAGCTTGCTCTTAAATGTAGAAGAAGTCCATATGAACAGATGCAATGTCTTTCCATTTCTGGGCAAGGAATCGCTTGGTACATCTAGTCTCATTTACCATTGATTAACACACAATCTACACATGGAAACAAATGTTTTAAAAGTGCTAAGGCTGCAAAGTCGGGCATTCAAAAGTTAGAAAGTGCCTGCACTAGAGTTGCCCATGCAGCTTCAGTTCTGCCCCCTGCAAATATTTTATGGAGCAGTATTTAATGACATGATCAAATGCAATTTTTCCCACGAGACTGCTCTCTCATTCAGTGCTATTTTTTTTTTTTTTTTAAAGTCAACCTGAGCCCAAGAGTAAGCATGAAATATTTTAACCTGAATGTCTAACTCCCAAACAGTAACCATTAAAAACAGGAAGTTATAAATGGGAAGTGCTGGGCAACTTTAATAGCTGTTGAACTATCAACACCTTATAAAATAAGGAAGGGGTTTTTTTGTTTGTTTTAAAAGAAGCTTCGCTTATCATTCTTATCTTATAATAAATGTGCTATGCATATTTGAAAAGTAAATTTTAAATATAACTGCTTCAATTTAAAGCAAATGGTATAATGATAAATGTTTTAAACACCTACTAATAGTTTTGTGATAATATCTTCATATTCATCTTCTTGCACAGGACATATTGTATAGATGAACGGTAGAAATATTTCTGTGTAATCAAACAAGTATAGATACAACATACTGAGTCTTGGAGAGCTCTTTAGTGCATATAGCAGGAACAGTGACTTTCCTGGATTTACTGCCTGAAATGAATCAGAAGGTTAACAGTGAGACATACTAATATTCAATGATGACTGTGTGCAGACTGTTAAGTTTAAAAACTACTGACTTGATTTCTGACACATTTGTAAAAGCTAAAATGATTTTCCATGATGACTGTGTAAAGCATAATAAACCTACTTCTGAAAAGTCTGAAGCAGACTACTTCCCTGCCTTGCTCTCTCCTGAGATTTATGATTTTCTGGGCTTTTGTTGTGCAAAATGCAACAGTAATGTTACAGTTGCATCCATTGCCGGACCAGTCACATGAATACAGTTTTTCATTCATCTTTGAGAGATTTAATTTACATGTTATCCTTGCACTGTATTCAGACACTTACTGATCCCATTCCAAAGAATTGGATGTTTCTTTGTAGCTGCCTAAATAGTCTTTGAAAATATCTATTCCAAGTGACACGCTTCACTACTTTATAAAAATTACCTTGTATTCCCAAAGGTTCTGTGGTGGTTTAACTCCCAATGTTTTCACACGTTCCAATTCCATTATAATGGCTTTTCTATGGCTACTATTCTCTATATGATAAGGAGTTTTTGTGAAATCTTCATCTGTTATCGTTAGTAGAAGCCTACAAAATAAAATATTTCAGAAGGGTAAATACTGACAGCTCACCTCTTTTGTAACACACTATTTTAATTCTAACATAGTAACAAGATACTGAATCACCAAGATCACCATACCTTTAAAAGCGTATGGTATGGGGCATAATTTCTAAGCACACTAAAAGCCCCCAAATCCTAAAAAATTCATTCTATGATCTTATCCTTGATAAGCTTGAATTAAAATCTTCCCTTACTCATTCTGTCTCCACATTTGGCAAACAAATGTTAAGCCAGGCAAGCCAACATAGCTTGCCTTTTATTCCTAGAGCTGTGCTCACACAGTAACTACCACCACACTATAAGGTAAGATGTTGTATAAGTGTAGAGGCTTATGTTTTAAATCTGGGTTTCATGAAAAGAGATCTGTTCTGTAATTTAATTGGTTGTGCATCAATTTAGGATGGAAGAGTTAGCATCTACTAGAGCATCAAGTTAGTAGGGGAGAGAAGTCTAGAGAAAAGACCTCCAAGCTGAGGATAACTAGAAGACAGATTGGTGAGGAGCAAGTCAATGTGCAGTAGCAGTCAAAAAAGCTAAACAATGTTAGGAGTCATTAGGAAAGGGATAGAATAAGATAGAAAATATGTCACTATGCAAATACATGGCAAGCCCACACCTTGAATACTGTGTGTAGTTCTGGTCACCATGTCTCAAAATAAATAAATAATAATAAAAAAAAGATATAGAGAAGGGCATCAAAAATTAAGGGTATGGAACAACTTCCCTATGAGGAGAAATTAAAAAGATTGGGACTGCTCAGCTTGGAAAAGGGGGGGATATGATAGAGGTCTATAAAATCATGAATGGTATGGATAACATGAATAAGTAGTGTTATTTACCCCTTCACATAATAAAAATAAGGGGTCACCTGATAAATTGATAGACAGCAGGTTTAAAACCAACAATAGGAAGTTCTTCACATGATGCATAGTTAACTGTGGAACCCATTGCCGGGGATATTGTGAAAACAAAGTATAACTGGATTCAAAAGTGAATTATATAAATTCATGGAGGATAGGTCCATCAATGATTATTAGCCAAAATGCTAACCCCATGCAACCCCATGATTTGGATGTCCCTAAGCCTTTAACTCCAGAAGCTGGATCACTCAATAACTGCCCAAATCCCTGTTATAGAGAGCTAGTAACATTTTACTATCAAAGCTATCAACAAAGAAACAAAGAAAAACAAATCACATGCTTAGTATTAACACCTGTTATTAGAATTGTGTCAATTAAATTGAGGGTTGAAACGTCCTTTGGTACCAGAATGTTTGAGAAACAAGATCTTGACATTTCATTACATATACAGTATGCAAAATGAAGTCTATCCAATTAATGGTTCTATTATGGCTACTCTTGTCAGTTTGAGATTGCATTGTCCTCACCTTCCATTGACTCTCTCTAATAAAAATCGCTCTCTATACAGAGAAGCCCAAGGACCCAGCTGTTCTAGCCAAAGAATCACCTCTTCAGGAGTCCATTTAGCAACAGGTTTGTGGACAAGAAGATCATCTTCATATTCTCTACTGCTCCAATGATACCCAAGCAGAACCACCTATAAAACAGCCAACAGATCCTTTTGGAATGTAGTATGAACATCATTGACAAAGTCTGGATCAAATGTTTGGAAGTCTTGCAGGTTTGATGGGATACACTCAAATACCACAGCAATACAAATTTCCCATCCCCATTTATTGTCCATCCACAGCTGGCACTAAAATATATACTTAAATATTTGAGGGGCAGGGGGAGTGTTATTACTTTTCTGGAGAGCTTCAATTGAATGCTGATGGTGTTTGTTTTCTAGGTTTATCTGGAAAATGGATGGGGATGTCACTTACTGCCACACAAGTTAAAGCAGTCAGAACTCCAGAGAAAAAACCTCCTCGAGGATTAATTCTTCTCACATTGGGAGGTGCAGAAATCTGATCATTTCCATGTTTCTGGAAGGCTGCAAGGCTTTGAGCTACATCACTGTTTTGCTTAATGTCTTCTTTTCTTTGTTCAATGGCATCAGGAAATAGCTTTTCAATAGCATCCCTGGAGAAACACATCAGTCACTTTACAATATTTTACTGAGTCTATCCAAGTCTACAGTATTAGGGACCTTATCTGTCTTTCAAAAGTACTAATAGGTTGTTATTCAGTAGCACTGGTCAAGTCCAACAGTAAAAGCCTAAAATCAAAGTGTAAACTATTTTACTGAATATAGTTTACACAGCTCAGAAAATTGCTTTCTTACATAAGCTCTCTTATTGCATTTTTTAACTCAAACACCAGCAAGTACTTAATGAATCAATATTTAGCATTGTGCTGAAATGAGATCAGAATTTATTCCAAGGAACTAAAGCAGTACTCACATTAATACTACTGATCATTCAAAGCTAGAATTAATTCTAGTTGTGATATGTTATTAGGATATATTAAAGGGGGTGGGGGAAAATAAGGCATTTAAAAATATCTGAAAAGAAAATTCAGAGATCCACTCCAAAATACAGAAGTGATTACTTGAATAGTTGAAAACAATTACATATTGTGAGAAACTGCAAGCCTTAAAGTCTGCAAGAAAGCTCTGGCTTACTGACAGGTTTTAAAAGTATATAGCAAAAAACAAGCAACAAAGTATGTATGTGTCTTTGCTTTTAGAAAGACCAAATAGACCAAATCACCTGAGGAGGATGTTGACCTTGGGGAATCCTTCCCACTTTTCTCTGCATTCCGGACACTCGTTCTTCTTAGAGGATACCCACCACAAGGCTAGGCAGTGTCTACAGAAACTATGACCACAGTTCAAGGTGGTGGGGTTCACCAGAATATCGTAACAGCAGTGGCAAGAGAACTCACTAACTGAAATCAGATGGCTGATCTCAGGAGCTGCATCTGCTTTAAACTTCTCATTCTCTCTTTGTAACTTCACATCTTCCTCCATTTTCCCTTTGTTCATCAGATCACCAGAAAGCACATTCCAAGTCTTTAAATCAGGTGAGGCATTATTAATTCTGCAAAACAATGAAAGGGGCAATTATTTTCTCCTTAACAAAACTTATGTAACAGAAGCAGCATTAATACAATGACCAAATTTTCCATGTGACATGTAATGTTACATCCTCAATGTTTTAGCTCAAATTCACAAAAAAAACCCCAATCATTTTGCTGGAAGGTGATAGAATTGGTACTCTATCTTCTCTCAATTATAATACATCCAGTACAGACTACAATCAAAAGCAGCCTCTTGATGTACAAGGCTAAAATAGCTGGAACCATAGATCCCCGACATGTTCTTGCCCTTCAGTTATCCTCAGACACAAAATAACCAACACCACAACAAATGTAGATCTATGCACGAGCTGACTAGCATAGACTTCAGTGCAGGATGGGGGCCCAATTAGCTTCCCTAATGATGACTAGATGGTCACAATGCAACAGGGCACATATCTTCCCAGCAAAAACAGTTACTTTACATTTTCTACTGTCTCACTAGTTGAGAAGTCCATAGACCAATTCTACTGAGATGAAGTTTAGTGGACAAATCAAATGGTCAGATCTATTTCAGGGAGAGAGTGAAGAGGGGGAAGATAAAATAGATTGTTCAGATTATTCTGCTTTTAACAGTTATCTTTCGTGTTTTATTTCAGGTGCTCTTCAAGTTTTCTTCATTTGCTGCATTAATAGCTGCAAGTATTTCTGCTTTTTTAAATGTTTGGTTCCCATTTACTACCAAATTACCTTCCCTCTCAAGCAGATATCAGACACAGAGAACCTGGACAGGAAATATGCACAAAACATCACAAGTGCTATACACAAACAAATACTTGTGGCACTGCCAGAATACTCAGCTTATTCAGACCTTCTGGTCTCACTGAGGCAGAGAACATTGGTTTTCTACGAAAGATAACCTGCACTATTATTATAAAACAGTATATATATTTTTTAAAAAGCTGTCACGCTACAAAGCATTCTCCAGGTTTTTCTTGGAAAGCAGAGATGCCGTTACAGAAGTTCAGTAGGACACACTAAACATTTCACTATTATAGTTAGTACCACAACTCCTTTTTTCACTGCACATGTTCAGAATATATTCAGGGGTCATACTCAATTCCTCTCCTCTCTTTCTTAATCCTTCTGCCCTCTCTAGCCTACCTCCTCCTATTATTTTCCTTCTGACCCCTCCCCCCAAACAACGGGCATTCCAGGTCTGATAACAATACTGGGGGGAGAAGGTGGGATGTCACAACAGAAGAGCCTCCTGCCTGGCCACAAGAAGACAGTTCCCTCCTTCTCACAACAAAGCCAAGCTCTCCTCAAGCAGGCTCTGCGCTGGAGGGTGGCCCTGCAGGTGCCCCTGGCTCTAAACTCTGGGTTTGTTATTAACACAACAGGCAGTTAGTTTGCACGGTCTGTGCGCATAACAACGCCAGATCCTCTCCCTGCCCAACGGGGGGTGGGAGGAGAGGAGAACAGGGAGGGCACTAGCCGCGTCGCAGTACCCAGGCAGGGCGCGCTGCGCTGGGCCATCAAGGCGAGCACTAAGGGCAAACAGCGGGATGGTGAGGGAAGGGCCCTGGCGCCTCAGACGTGGCCCAGGGCAGTCGGACAGGAAAGGACGATAACTCGGCCTCAGCCGAGACGGTCCCCACTCACCTTGGGCACCCCCCAGCTGACTAACGGCAGCGACATCTCCCCTCAGGTACCAACCACTTCACCCCGCCCCCCCCCCGGCCGCACTTCCGCATACACGCAGAGCTACCTCATTGGTGCACTCCCCACCATACAGCGGGGGTGGAGAGCGAGAGACCCGCCAGAACGCAGGACGGGGCCAAAGGGGCCTGGCCGCGCCTGCGCCCTGAAAAACTCTTCGCGCGAGAGAACTGAAAGAGCAGCAGCTTCCGCCCCAAACACAGGCACGTTCAAGACACGTGGGTGGCGCTGCTTCACTGGCTATTTTGTGATTGTGTCTGTGAAAGAGAAGCAGGGTCAGAAAAAAGCCAAGGAGACAGCTAGAGTAAGAACTGGGAACATGGCCTTGAGAAAAGCTGAGTGTTTTTTTGGGTAAGTGTTGCCTGGAAGCGGGGCTTAGAACGGCAAACAAGGACACTGTCTCTTGGGGTTTGATTCCTGCTGTATTAAAGGAAACAACACTTTGTACGTTCTTTGCAAATAAAATATTACATGAAAAGACACCTGATTTCCATCAATTTTCCCTCCTAAATGGAACCCAAACAAGACTCAATATTTTTTCTAACCACTCTGGTCAAGAGGGATAATACCTTTGGATTACATAATGAAATGTGTTTATAGCAATCTATGTAAAGCAAAATATACCTAAAAAAAATCACTGAGAGAAAAATGTATGCAGTCACTAATAATAAATGAGAGAATATAATACTTGACTATTATATTCAGGTATAGTTCTTTTACAGATGACACAGGCCAGTTGCCACATCTATAGCCAGACATTAATGGATTAAAAACACTTTGGCTTCTAGGAAATGAATGGGAACTGAACAATTAAAGCACCTGGTATTAGATTGCAAATCCAGTTCAAATTACATCTAAGTTTCCCAAACCAGATCAAAACTAAGCAAAACACATAGTTTAACATTAGAGGGGTAGCCCTGTTAGTCTGGATCTGCAAAAGTGACAGAGAGTCTTGTAGTACCTTATAGTCTAACAGATCTTAGGGATCATAAGCTTTCGTGGGCTAAAATGCACTTCATCAGATGAATGTTGTGGAACTCTCCAGAAGCAGGTATAAATATGCAGGCAAGAGAGCAAGGTAAATTCAACCAGGGAGGGTGAGGCCCACTTCCCGCAGCTGATCTGGAGGTCTGAACACCCAGAGAGGGGAAACTGCTTTTGTAATTGCCGAGCCATTCACAGTGTTTGTTAAATCCAGACCTCATAGTGTCAAATTTGCAGATGAACTGGAGCTCAGCAGTTTCTCTTTGAAGTCTGATCTTGAAGTCTTTTTGCTGCAGTATGGCTGTCTTTAGGTCTGCTATTGTATGTCTAGGAAGGCTGAAGTGTTGTCCTACAGGCTTTTGTATATTGCCATTCCTAATATCTGATTTGTGTCCATTTATCCTTTTATGTAGGGAGTGTCCAGTTTGGCCGCTGTACATAGCAGAGGGGCATTGCTGGCACATGATGGCGTATATTATATTGGAAGATGTGCAGGTAAATGAACCAGTGATGATGTGGCTGATCTGGTTAGGTCCTGTTAGGGGAGTAGATATTACCTTCCAAGGGCACCAATTGCTATTGTTACGATAGAGATATAGCCCACAGAATGGAAGAGGAGGTGGACCACACTATAGATCACACTGAAAAGTCTGAGAACATCTACTCTAATTGAAGGATGGGTGATTAAATGAAGAGATGTCTTGTATTTTACTACGGCATATGAGGCCTTAGTTCCAAACATTATGTAATGTTAGCGTATACATAATAGATAATAAAATAAAGCATGTCCATTGAATATTAGGGGAAGGAATTACCCATAATTCTGGAAGAATTCTTACAGCTCCTAACCAAACTTCAGCAAGCTCTATTCCTAGAAGTAATCTAGGACTAACTATCATAGGCCAGAGGGAATGGGAGAGGCATATGCAATTCTTACTGACATCACAACAAAGAATGATTTATAAAGTGATTCATGTGTGTGCACACTGAAAAGATTACAAAGGTCAGATAATCTAGAAATTGATCTGGGTAGAAGGTTGCAGCAGTACATAAAGCTAATTAGACAAAATTAACCTGAATGGATTTTAAAAACAAAACAAAGTTTTCCTACCCAAAGTTGCAATTTCATGGAGTCTGACAAATAAGTACAGCTAGCAACAATGCCAGGTGCCACAGAGGGAATGAACAGAACCGATAATCATTAAGTGATCCATCCCTTCACCTATTCTCTGCTTCTGATAAACAGGGTAGGAACACCATCCCTGAACCAATTTAGAGTCACAATACAAATTTACTTCTATTAGTGCAGAATATCAAGATAGCCTGAGGCAAACAAAAGAAAGCATAGAAAATGAAAAACCTACAGCAAATAAAAGTTTTATACCTGAAGTAGTTTTCCCAATATACAATTATAAGACCTTCTGCTCATTATAACATGGTAACATTCTATTAAACTCTTTAAAAATATTTTCATACATATAATGCAAATATTATACATAACTTCTTGAAGACTCAGAGCACATCTTAAGAACATAAGAATAGCCATATTGAGTCAGACTAATGGTCCATCACTTAATGGCTGCCAACAGAACAGGCAATCATCAAGTGATACATCCTGTTGGCCAATCTCTATTTCTAGCCATCAAAGTTTTAGGGACACCCAAAGCATGAGTTTGCAACTGTGATCGTCTTGTCTAATAGCAATTGATGGACTTAACCTCCATTAACTTTTTTGAATCCAGTTATATTTTTAGCCAATCTTCCCCACTAGTGAGTTCCACAAGTTGAATGGACAGGATGTGAAGTATTTCACTACATTTGTTTTAAAACTTGCTGCTCATTAACCTCAATGGGTAACCCTTGGCTCTTGTGTTACAAAAAGGGGTAGATAACATGTCTCTATTTGTTTTCTCTAAAACAGTCATGATTTTATAGACCTCTGTCACATCCCACCTTAATCATCTCTTTTCTAAGTTGATGAAAGTTTAGAACATTTACAACATTCTGGTAAAAATGCTGCACTACCAGTCCCACAGTGGCCAGCACCTGTGCAAATCTATTAGCAGTAGCAGACAAATTTAATAAAATCCTCAGGAGAAAAGGGCAACAGGATTTAAAGCTGTTACTTTAAATCATGGGATCAAATCTAGAGCTAGCCATGATGAAGTGCTATCCAGTGACTGTTAAATTACTAGTGCAAAAGTTATTTAACATAACAGAATCATAAGTAACAGTACTTCCATCTCTCTCCCCACCTCACAGAAATAGTGAAACCCCATAAGAGCTAGAATTCCTACGCTAAACAGAAAGCTTATCATAATCTGTTTCAGTCCTTCTCTACACTAGGTACACTAGCAGATAGGCTTTATAGTATACACAAAAAATAAATAGGCTCAACCTTTATTTTATACATACAAAAAATGTATACTAAAATAACATAGAAGTAAAGAAAACAGCAATTATGAACTGACTGTTAAAAAGCTTTATAAGACAACAAAAAAATATACTTCAAAAAAACTTACTATTGATTTTCTATGCAATTTTATTTAGATCTCTGTATCCTAAAAGATTAAGGCATCTAAAGGTGGAAAGAAAAACCTCACCGCTCTCCTTTCCGTATTTATATCGTCCCTTCTCTAGTAAGTTCCACCCCAGGATGTGGCCCACCTATGGAGACTTTCCTAATTGGTTAAAGTTATCTTGTTGTTATTTATTTGTATTGTAGAAGCACCCATGATCCCCATTCATGAGCCAGGATCCAATTGTAGGAGGAACTGAACAACAGATGATTTAAAAAAACAGTCCTATCTAGATTCAGAAAGTACTAATAAGACTATAACTATGAAGAAAACTGATTAGATCCCTAAGCACTTTCAGCATTGCTATATTTATAATGTTAAAACTTCTCTGATTTTTAAACAAAAAAAAATGCTCTCAGTAATGTATAAGATAGGAATTATTTGCCATAGGATACATTTGCAGAAGAGTGGGAAATGGAAACATGATCTAGCATCTCAGAGCAAACACACCTGCTTCTACACATGCATTGAAATCTTAGTTATCCACACTGACAGCAAATTATTTTTTCAAGTTTCCAGCAAGATGAAAATTAATCAGGAAGTTTACATCTATCTATTACTGAGGTATAATGTTAATTTAAACATAGATTAAATATTCTTGTATACTATAAAGATAAAGGTTATGCATACTATAAACATAGATTAAAGATTGTTGTATACTATAAAGATTGTGCATACTATAGACCAGCCCTGCTATGCAGTAGCATCTCTGCAGGGACTTAGGTTAGTGTATCTATATTGCAGATGTGCAATTTTTCGCAGGGCTGCATGACCTAGTTAGGTTGACCTAACATTGTATGATAGAGCAGCCCTTAGACACTTACGGCTTGGTTACACTGGCACTTTATAGTGCTATAAAGCCCCCACGAGCGCTATAACCTCCTCCCCGTCCACACTGGCAAGGCACGTAGAGCGCTATAACCGCTGAGTTATAGCGCTATTGTTAATCCACCTCCGCATGGGGAATAAGGGCTGTAGCGCAGCTGCTGTAGCGCTACAGCAAGAATGTGGACACCCACTGCGCATTAATTGGCCTCCAGCCCGTCCCATAATTCCCGTTCAAGCCACTCTGGTCATCACTTGCAAACTCTTTTGTCCTGTCCTCAGGTGACCACACGTCAGACCCACCCTTTAAAGTTCCAGGGAAATTTGAAAATCCCCTTCCTGTTTGCTCCAGCCAAGCATGGCGTGCTCTCAAGGAATCCTTGCAGGTGATCATTCTCATTGATCTGATTGCGTGGTGTGGTCTCAGGGAATCGTTGCAGGTGATCATTCTGATTGATCATCATGACTCCACATGCCATGCCTCCTCGCAATAGGCGACCCCCAGCATGGAGCAATAGCGAGGTGCTGGACCTCATCAGCTGTTGGGGGGAAGAGGCTGTTCAGTCTCAGCTGCGGTCTAGCCTCAGGAATTTTGATACCTATGGGCAGATATCACAGGTGTTGGCGGAAAGAGGCCATGAGCGGGACACTCTGCAGTGCTGTGTTAAGGTAAAGGAGCTTAGGAATGCATATCGCAAAGCCCACGAGGCAAACGGCCGCTCCGGGGCAGCTCCGGTGACTTGCAGATTTTATAAGGAGCTGCACGCGATATTTGGTGGTGATCCTACGGTCACTCCATCGACCACCATGGACACTTCCCAGCCCACCAGTGAAGGCGGGGGTGAGGAGGAGGACAAAGAGCAGGAGGATGAAGAAGAGGAGGAGGATGAGGACGAGGCGGCAGCGACCCAGGGCACGGAGGAGTCCCTGGACGCATGCAGCCACCTCACTTTAGAACTGGCTTTCAGCCTCAAAATGCTCCCTCAAGGCTTCCCTGATCCTAACAGCCTCGCGCTGGTCCCCTCTAAGAACCCTGCTCTCTGGCTGGGCGTATGTGGCCTCCAGGCATTGAACCTCCGAGGACCATGCCTGAGTGAAGCCTTCGCCCTTCCACTCACAAAGATTATGTAGGGCACAGCATGCAGAAATAACCGTGGAGATACTACCCTCGGCCAAGTCTAGCCTCCCATAAAGACAGCGCCAGCGCGCCTTGAGATGCCCAAAAGCACACTCCACAGTCATTCAACACCGGCTAAGCCTGTAGTTGAACCTTTCCTGACTGCTGTCCAGGCTCCCTGTGTAGGGTTTCATGAGCCAGGGCATTAAAGGGTAAGCGGGGTTGCAAAGAATCACTATGGGCATTTCCACTTCCCCCACGGGGATCCTCTGGTCTGGGAAAAAAGTCCCGGCTTGCAGCTTCACGAACAGGACGGTGTTGCGGAAGATGCGTGCGTCATGCACCTTTCCAGACCAGCAAGCGTTAACGTCAGTAAAACACCCACCGTGATCCACAAGCGCCTGGAGAACCATGGAGAAGTACCCCTTTTGGTTAACGTACTCGTCTGCTAGGTGGGCGGGCGCCAGAATAGGTATATGGGTCCCATCTATCGCCCCTCCACAGTTAGGGAAACCCATTTCTTCAAAGCCAGCGACAATGTCATGCACGTTACCCAGAGTCACGATTTTTCGTAGCAGGATGCGATTAATGGCCCTGCACACTTACATCAGCACAACTCCAATGGTCGACTTTCCAACCCCAAACTGGTTGGCCACAGATCGGTAGCTGTCTGGTGTAGCCAGCTTCCAAATCGCGATAGCCACCCGCTTCTCCACGGGGAGGGCAGCTCTCAATCTGGTGTCCTTGCGCCGCAGGGCGGGGGCGAGTTCAGCACACAGTCCCATGAAAGTGGCTTTTCTCATTCGAAAGTTTTGCAGCCACTGCTTGTCGTCCCAGACTTGCATGACGATGCGATCCCACCACTCAGTGCTCATTTCCCGTGCCCAGAAGCGGCGTTCAACGGCCGTGAGCATGTCCGTTAATGAGACAAGAAGCTTCGTGTCAAATGCATTCACCGCTTCGATCTCGTCTTCAGAGTCATCACTGTCATCCTGTATGTCAAGGATTAACTCCACTGCACACAGAGATGTGCTGGCGACAGTCATCAGCATGTTCCTCAGCAGTTCTGGATTCGTTGCGGCACACGACAATGGAAGATGGAGCGCACCTTGCTGAAACCGTTGAAAGATGGCGCCGGAGGTGGAAGGAAACACAGGGATTGCTGGGATATGCCAAAAAGCATCATGGGTAGTTGAAACAGGATACAGAATGCCCCGCAAGTGACGCCTCCCCTACCACAAGGCATTGCTTCAGATCGGGAAGAGGTGTACTGTGGGATACATGCCCTAATGCGCTGCTCTTAATGCCGCATTAAGTGCCGCAAATGTGGACATGCTATAACGCTGGAGCATATCAGTGTGGACATACAATAGCGCTATTCATATTACTGTATAAGGGGACCACTATAACCAATAGCGCTATAATCTTGTAAGTGTAACCATGCCCTTATTCTGCTTTCTGCTCCTACTGCTCTGCTCTTAGAATCACAGAAATTAAGAGGTGGAAAAAATGCTACTCTCAGCTGGTTGGGGTACCAGTGCAGGACTATTCCCTGCACTAGAGCTTTATACTAGTTTTAAATTTCTGCTCCAGAGGCTTAGCTTTGCTCCTGGTTGAGTTTTGTCCTTTTTGGGTCAGCCCCTGCATGGGGCCAAGCTTCCATAGGCTTAGTGCACTCAATCCCTGTATAAAGCACACCTGCTGACTGTGGGAGCCATTTCCAGCATAATGGCATGTCCCAGTCTCCCATTGTTATTAATGTATTGCCCAATAATTTGTGCCCTGAGGTGGCAAGGGTTCTCACACGTGCCTTTGTAACTTCTAGACGTAGTTCCTCTGCTGCACTTCACTAAGTACACTGAGCAGCCAAATAACAACGTGGAATATTCTTATAGCAAAACTTGCATTGATCTGAAAATAAATGGGACCCTGCAACCACTGTGGACACAGGGGCGGTCAGGGCGGATTCCCCCCTCGGGATACTGGCAGGGCAAAAGCCAAATCTTCAGGGAGAAGTGACGGGCTTGGGGCACGGGAAGGAGCGAGGTGAAGCTCTTAGTAGCGATGCCCCCAGTAAAAAGATTTTGGGCACTGAAGCCGCCCGCCTCGCGCGGTGGAACTTCGAGCGCGAGAAGCCACGAAGCACAAACCCTTAAAACCGCCCCTCCAGACTGGCGCTTAAGGGGGACGGACAATATGGCGGCTATCTCCGCCCACCTCCCCAGTCGGGCCGCTCACGTGCCCGGCGGGGGAGGAGAGTTGTTTCCGGAAGTGCTCGGCGCGGGCAGAGCCGGGTTTAGGACGCCGTGGAGCGGGGCTCCGGCTGGGCTGGTGCGGCCTGCGGGGATGGAGATCATCAGGAGCAGTTAGTGACGGGGGGGCGCGCCGGGTGGGGGCCGGTTTCTCGGGGCCTGGACTCACCGCTTTCCTCCTGGGCAGCTCCCCAGGCCCCGAGAGCGTCCTCGGTGCCGTGACCGGCCCGTTAGTGTAGGAGCCGGGGCTCAGCTGTGCTCGGGAGCTGTATGGGTTCCGGCGAGGAGGCTCCCGGCCCCGAGGAGGGGAGAGGGTTGGCGTGGGGGAGGCCCCGCGAGAGGGCGCCAGGCGGGGTAGGCTCAGCCCAGCCGCCCCCCGAGTGAGGGGACGGGACGCGGTAGGTGGGCTGCGTGACACTGCCTCGCGGGGGGGGGGAGGGACTCCACGCGCGGGCTCCGTCGCGGTAACTGACTGTTCCGCTCTCTGCCCCGCAAAGCCCGGCCCTTGTGCAGCTGCCTGAGGCCCTGCGCTGCCGCAGCCCTGGGCCGGTGAGCTCCTGGCGAAGCCGCCGAACGTGGGCGACTCGTTGCGCGCCCTGCATTTGTCCTCCCAGCTCTGCAGGCCCGGGACTGTCGGTTTATCTCTAAAATGACGGTTCTCTTTGCAACTGGACACTGAGCCCCTTAAAGAGGCTGCGACGCAGAGGGCTCCGGGCCCTGCCGTCTAGTTCCGGGCGGTGGGTCCGCTTCGCTGGTCCCGCACACAAACGGGAGGCGGGATGGAGGTTCCGGGGTTGATATTAGCCCTGTTCTCAGGCATGTTTTTACTGCTGTCTTTATAGATTTTAAGGGTAACCTAAAAAAAGTGTATGAAGCCATCGAGGAAGCAGACTTCTTGGCTATTGATGGCGAATTTTCAGGTACTATTAAGATTATTTTGTGAACGTCATAAGTTTGGAACTGGGGGTGCCTCCGTATGCTCTTGCAGTGGTTTCCTTCTATATGGGATTTTACAGTTTGGTAGAAGGGCTTTCAGCATCCCCTCTCGAAATTGTTTCAGCACCCCTGCTGAACGTGGCTTACTAGCAAATGGGCAAACTGTGATCTGCTGTACTGCATCTGCAGCCTCTTTGCTTATGGACTTCCCATTGCCTTAGATCTAATAATTTGTGTTTAGAATTTTCTGCTGTTCTAAGATGCTTGAATAGGGAACTGATATACTTAAAACAAAAGCTAGGTCAAAATGTTAAAGTTAACACTGTACATATGGGTTATGTATTGCATAAGAGGGGCCAAAAGTCAGTTGACAATATTTTTCACACTATTGTTAGTCACTTCATTGACTCTGGTTCTGGCTCTAATAACGTGGCTTGAGACCCATCAACATCAGGTCATTGATACCATGTGCCATTCTATCAGGATCATTTATCTAATTAGTGAATTACACAAGTAAGGCTTTCATAGTTTTTCCTAGAACATGGCATTGCTGCCAACACATAATCTTCTCTGAACTCACTGGATTGTTTATGTAGAATGACATTGTTTAATTGGCTTTTGTTTAAAGAGGGATATTCACCTATAATGGAAGAGGTTTTTTCAGTTGAATGGTAACTTACACACGTGTAACGTGTTAATTACATAGTGGCAGACGTCTTAATAATTGTTCTTTGTTGCTCCTCCTTACCCACTGTCTTTAAATAGCTTTATTTTTATGTAATATTTCCTATATTTTTAGGAATCAGTGATGGGCCATCTGTTAGCACATTAACCAATGGCTTTGACACACCAGAAGAAAGGTATCAAAAACTTAAAAAGGTAAATGTAAAACTTAAATAGTGTCATTTTAACTCTTAAATATTTTGTCCTCTTTGGTAGGAAGTGCAATATGTCTGAGACTAGAACAAACTGTTAGGTTTGTTAGTAATGCATATAAATATGTCATGATAGGCATTATTCTGAAACAGATTAAGACTTCTGCTTCATTCTAAATAGTACTCACTGATAAAAATTTGAATCCCAGCAGAAAAAATAGGCTAAATATTTAACTTTGCCTGTTATCTGATATTTGGCTGCTTACAGGATGTTGGCAGGGAAACAGTAGAGACAAGTAGGGTTTTAAATTTTAACATTAGGTTAAAATCAATACTTTTGATCTATTTAGTCTATAGCAGTGGTTCTTAATCTGTGGCTCAGGGCCCACAATGGTCAATAGGTGGAGAACCACTGGTCTACAGCAATTGGTGAGTGTTTCAGTAAGGCCATGCTTATCCTATTGAGCAGGAGTCTGGCAATGTCTATGCTAACTGTCTTGAGAGCCTCCAGCATTGGTCTAACAGTGGCCAAGTTCCAGATTTCATGGTGGTCAAATGCCTATGTGCCGTCTACAAATGTCCTTTTGCCAATCTAAGTGTCATTGATGCTAGACCAGTGGTTCTCAAACTATGGGACAGACCTCCCAACAAAGGTGCGGGAATGTGTCAGGGAAGTGTAAGTTTGAGTACCTCTTGTTTTGGAGCTCTGGCTGTCAGTCCTGGGTGGCTGGGGCTTATGCAGAAGGGACACGATGGGAGATTCTTCTCACCCTCACCAGGAAGCACCTCAGGCTTTCCTTCCCCCTACTCGCCAGTCCCTCATCTGACCGCTCCAAGGTGGCATCAGGTTTAGTAAGGGTGGCAATGGGGTGCTAAATCTACTGTGAAAAGTGATATTGATGCATATCACTTTTCACATTGTCACTGTTACTTCTGTGCTGCTGCTGACATAGTGCTGCCTTCAGAGCTGGGCGCCCAGTCAGCAGTCACTTCTCTCCACTCTGCCTTCAGAGCTGTGTGGTGATATAGGTAGGGGTGTGTGTGTGTGTGTAAATTTAGTACAGACACAAGGGCCCAATCAAATAAGTTTGAGAGCCCCTGTGCTAGACAAATAGTGGAAGGTGGGAATCTGATATCTGACATTATACACAAGGCCAGATGGCCTGTGTGTGTAAAAGGGGGAGGAGGAAACCACACACCACCAAACAAGAACCCTTTGGGCAGCTGGCAGATGAAATGGGGGGGAAAAGAGAGGATTGCAACTTGATTTTAGGATTTGTCTAGATGAGCAGTTAAGGTGCAGCAAACTGGTGTGTAAATCTATAATGCATGCCACACACTTATTGTCCATGAGTACTTACTGCTGCACAATAACACAAAGTGTATTAGGGACCTTTTAGTGTGCAGCAGCAGGGTCCACACTGACTGTCACTGTGTGGCACGCTGAAGTGCTATAGATATATACCCCCTCTTGCCATGCACAAACCTACCATATAGACATGCCTTTAGAAAGGGCATTGTGGCAACAGCTTGCTTAACAACTTTGACTATTGAAGCTGTAGTAGGTATCATTCCACACCCCCCCCCCCCCCCAAAAAAAAAAAAAGTACTTAAATTACTTCTCAGATCTTGGGATTAGGTTGACTGTCAGTCATGAGAAGGAAAATGCCAAAAGCTTTCAGTCATATTTAAAACTAAGATTATGTCTCCAAAAGGGAAGGAAGCCTTTTCTTGTAAAATACTTGTTAAGCTTATGATCATGCATATTTGCTGTTCTCTGTAAAAACTACTACATTTATCCCTTTAAAGAGACTTTTGGCCCCAACACTAGATTTTTAAAGCAAGGATTTATCAAACTTAAATCAAGTATCTATCTATCTATATCTATATCTATCTATCTATCTATATATATGTTATCTGCTATTGTTAGAGATTACAGTTAGGATTATTAGAATTCAGGATATTAGAAGAATAGTTCTACTTTGCATTTTGTTTACTTTGTGGATTTTTTAGCTCTTAATGTACAGTTCCACTTTCTCTGCATGAAGCCTCAGGCTTGCCTCTTGTGGTTTGTGTGTATAGCAGTGGAGAAGAGAAATGACTTTTGGAAAGGTAGCTGTAACATTAGGATAGCTGTCAGGAGGTACTTTGAGGCACGTACATCCTCTGAAACTACTTGAACGCACTTGAAGTAGAACAGATCAACTTGGTGGTGTCCCCTTAATATAAATAGAAAATAACTTGTTTCTAAAAAGCTGGTTTTAGTTCGTTCCTTTGCAGTAATGGAAGCTGAAACAATATTTCTCTACTGCATGAGAAACAGAGTGAAAATTGAGTCTATTCACTATCTGAGATGAGTGAAGTGCAGAAAAAAATTGCAAAAATGAAGAACAGGTAAAAATGAAATACTGAACTTCAGAAGAAAAATAGAATGTTATTGGTAAGAATAATTTTATTTTTAAACATGAATCGTATGTAGCCAAAGGTCTTTTTTTAAACTAAGGTATTATGCCAATGCATTTTCATGTGAGATAACACAGTAATGCCCATATTTATCAGTGAAGTACAGATATCTGAGGCTTGGACAAATATTTTTTTCCCCAGAGTGCTTCTCAGTTGCATTTCAAAATGTATTGTAACTATTATTCACACTTTTTCCTTTTCAGCATTCCATGGATTTCTTGCTTTTTCAGTTTGGCCTTTGTAGTTTTAAATATGACCACACAGAAGCTAAGTATGTTGTTTCCTTGACTTTTCTAACTTTTTTATACTAGGTAATATTGATAAGCTCTATTTTGACTTGTAACTCTTACCTTTCACAGATACTTAATGAAATCATTTAACTTCTATATTTTTCCAAAACCCTTCAATAGAAGTTCACCAGACGTCAAGTTTGTCTGTCAGGTTAGTTGAAAAATAGGTTTATATATATTACTACTGGAAAACTTTTGAAAATGATTTTTGTAAAAATTTAATACTGGTGTCAATTTTGATTAGTCCCTGAAGCATTTTTGCCTATGTATAATTCATTCTTCATGGATTCCTCCCTCCCCCTCTCCCCAGTGTATAGAGAAGGAAGGCAAGTTTCACTAAAAAAAGTCGTAAAGGGACCATATTCTGTAAATGAAGAAAATTAAGATAAAAAATGAAGTAAAAGTCATGCCCCTTTTTAAACTCCTGCTGCTTGATACAGGGCATAGTTTTTTCTGTAGACGGGGTGACTTTTCTTATCCAGTTTTTTTCTTGTTTTCTCTTCCTATCCATTCTTATTCTCTCCCTCTCGCCCACCCCCCTCCAATTGCTTCCCAAAGCTGCTGCAAGAATTTCTGCACTCATGGGATTTTGCCATACCAGTTGCTTCACTTGATTCTCATTTCCCCTCTACTTCCGGTCCCTTCCCCCAACTCTTTCTCCTTTCTCTCATCCATACCTCATTAAAAATATAATCAGTATACCAAAGATCGGGATTCATAGCCAGCGTTAAGTACTAAAGGAAAGCCAGCAGACCTAATCAATGTATAGTCTCATGTTTTGTCCACCTGACTCTCTTCTAACAGTTGTTGGACCTTTGTGCCAGAACAAAGAGTGGTACAAGTCATCTGTAGCTTGATAGAACCCAGAATGCACCTCTCTTACTACAGAAAGTTGAATATGTATTTTAAAAAAATATATAGTAATAGATACAGACATAGAAAGCTTTGCCTATGGCAGAAACTACTGCCTTGTTGGCTTTCATGTTACACTTATATCATGAGTGTCATCGCCGAAATGGCTCCTGTAGATTCATTTGTAAGGTTTTTGTTTCAAGGGGTACACTTTTAAACAATCCTGAGCTTCACTTGGCTCTTCAGGCAAACTAAAATCATGACTCTAAAGCTTCTAACTAAAATCAGAAATGGTACATAGCTTCAAAGTGGCTTTTTAATTATAATTTAAACAGTATACTACATATTAATTGGTGTTATGATGGATTTGATGTTAAGGTTTGGGATGTATTGTTATCCATAGTGTGCAAGCCATGAATTATCTGTTATCTACTCTGTTAAACTTTATCTTTTAATAAACTATTCCATTGCACAGATTAACTTTCTGAAGTTCACTAACCTAATACTTTGACAAAGAAAAAAGTTAGTGTAGGTTTTTTTTTTTAAACAAATATGTTTGAGGAAAATACCTGGGTTGTTTTTTAATTGACCTTTAAAATTTCAGTGGTGTACAATTAGTCACAAAGCTGTGTTTTGTTTTGTTTTTTCTTTTCAGAGTTCAAGTATAGACTTTTTAGCAAACCAAGGATTTGATTTTAATAAAGTTTTTCGCAATGGTAAGCTTTCTTTCATTTGACAGCCTGTTTTATAGACTAGACTGTCTCTCTTCCTCCATTTCCTGTTTAAAACAAAAGACAAAATATGTACATTTTGACCTTTTGGTAAGGTTGTTAAAGTCATAGCTTACCTGGTATGTGCTTGGAGGGGTGTGAGGGACAGTGACTATGTCCATCGATTTTTTTTTTTCTGAGAAACAGGTGAGCGGCAACTTGTTTAAGCATATTTTAGTGGTGGTGGTTTTTCAGTGGTTAAACACAGACCAAAGTTGTTATCTTTCTGAAATAACTTTCCTATAGGTCTTATTACTGGAACAATGGCATTTTCTAGCTTGTCACGTTGAAAAATTAAATACTAGATAATTGTGATACTTAATATGACGGTGCTAGAGTCATTTGACTTGTTCTTCAATTTAGGTACCTATCTCTTGCCCCTCTTGTGCTCAGCCCTTCCTATTTCAGCAGGTTTTTTAAGGTAATTAATACCCGGAGGGCTCTGATATGTTAAGTCTTTTCTGAGAGATACATGGGAACTACGTCAAAGCTTCTTGATATCCATAGCAATCTGTGCCTTGATGCTAAACTATATCCATACGAGTAGAACCCTATTCCTTATTTATTTGCTTTGTTGTTGTACTTAAAAGCCCTGGTCATGTATCACCATTTTGAAGGCCCATCAAATTCAGTGAGGGTCTGTGCAGAAATAGGGGTCTGCCTGTAAAGATCAGATTGCAGGAGCAGGGCCTACAGTGCTTGTGACTCATTTGGGCTTGAAGGTGACAGCTGCTCTGGCTCTCTCAAAAGGAATCTATTGCAACTGGAGATTAGGAAAGGGAAACTTAGAAGAAATATTTGAGGGATACAGATGCATTTTTTTCCTTCAATTTTTAGGGTGTAACATGACTGGAGTAGTGATTAAGCCTCTCTGAGCTGTGCAATATTTGCTTGCTTTTAATGATAAAACCTGTAAAATGTTTTTCTTAGGAATCCCATATTTAAATCAGGAAGAGGAAAGACAATTACGGGAGCAATATGATGAAAAACGTTCTCAGGCAAACGGTGTGGGGACTCTATCATACATTTCCCCTAATGCCACAAAGTGCCCTGTGACTATTCCTGAGGATCAGAAAAAGTTCATCGAGAGAGTGGTGTAAGTAGAAATATAAAAATGAAATAGTGTAATCGTGATGTGTGCACACTGTTTTTAATGTGGTAGTCCTCCATTCTGAAGTTGGCTAAAAACGTGAAGTTGCCAGTGTTCTGATTCTAAATTTGTCAGTCTTAATAAAATGTTCTTTTGAATAAGAAGGTTTGAATCTGGGAAACTTCTGCTCCTTTTAGTCAGGCTTTTTTGCTGCTTATCTGCAACTTTAAAAAATCAGTCTTCAGTTACTTCAAGGGTACTTAAGTTGTTAGTTACATTTTTACCTCTTGTCAGTTTTTCAAAATCTCTGCTAAAGTTTAATCCAATTCTTAGTTTGTGATCTTGGCTGGAAAATAATGGCCATGTATGTTCTGGCCCTCAAATATGAAGCCATTTAAGTCTACGCTTGGTTTCTGTTTTAGATTTTGTAATCATGCAAAATTTAATATTTATCACTATACTAATGTCTCTAAAGATGATGAAAAATATAGATATATGTATAATAAACATGTCTCAGATATTCCATTAATCCTTCTTATAAAAGATTTGCCTTGTCTTTTGGCATATATCACTACATGCTTCTGTGAAAATAGTGTTGTATTAGTAAAAGCAAAAAATAATCTGTTTCCTCCAGGGAGCAAATAGAAGACTTGATACAGAATGAAGAAAACAAGAATTTGCAGTTGGAGCCATGCACAGGGTCAGTTTCTGAAAATAAACATTAGTTCTCTGGTAAACAGAGAACTCTGAACTGTCTTTTGTATAAAAAAATTAGATTTGACCTACTAGCCAGCTATATGCGGGGGGAAAGCCTCTTTCTGTAGGTCTGTACATTTATCCCTGGTTAGTCCCAGCAAAAACTGTTTAACTTTGCACTGGAAGTAAAGACTTGCTGTCATGGAGCTTCACTATCTTTCCTTGCTTAAAATGTCTAAACTTCCAGATGTTCATTCTGGAGTTCTGCAGTGGAGGCAACACATACTAAGGGTGATGTATAGAATGCATATGGTAATATTTGAATATACATAAATTTATAGTTGTCTATCCTGAAACGCTGTTGTAAGTTGAAGAGGTGCTCTTCATAAAAAATACTTCAATTTAGGTGAAGTAGCAAACTTCCCCTAATACTTTTTCTGTTGATTATCAAATGACTTTTTAAAACCGCTTTTTCCATTTTAATCAATTAATTTCATGTTTTTGCATATTTCTGGAATCCGTTGCTGGTGATTTTAAAAGGTGACTCTTGTGTGTGTGAAATATTATACACATTGGAATATTGTATTACTAGGCCCACTATCATTGGCTGTATAGTTATTTCTTAACTAACCATAATGAAAAAGGAAATCTTTATTCACTCAGGTCAATTTAGGTGGAATAATACTTAGAAATATGTTTGGCTCTGGCAGCTATTAATTTTTGGAAGACATTCTCATCAGAAAGGCAGATATATGTACAATAAGATGTAAATCCAATTTCTCATTGGAAAACTAGATTGGTGTTTAACCTTTTAAATACCCTCTAAGATACTATGTGATAACACCATGAGCTGTTTTATGTTCACTGCATGAACTTTTAACATAAATTTTTCTTTGAAATATTTATATATGAGAACCATTAATAACATTTCTCTTTTCTGTTTTTAAAGATTTCAGAGGAAACTAATTTATCAGACCTTGAGCTGGAAGTAAGTTACTAGTGTTAATCTCTTACATTACCTACTGCATATCTGTGCTGTTTTTAACATGAAAAAATCTGGATAAAAATCTGATCTATGCTTATTCTGATATCCATTATATTTCTCTTCTTAAGCAGTCTTGTAATATGGCTAAAACTGAACTAATGCTAACAAGCATGAATTTCTTAGTGGTTCATTAGAATCCTCCCTCCTCTTTTTTTTTTTTTCTTCTTCCTTCAAATTGTGAGTATTTCTATTCTATCACTTATAGCTATTAAAATGGTGGTAAATTGAACAGTACAATGTAGCAGATTAGTGATTATGTAATAACATGTCACTCAACATACAATGTGCAGTTGTTGCAAACAGCTGAAGATCAGGAATGTGTTCCTGCATAGATAGCGGAATTAATTTGAACAATAACTAGTACTATAGGGTGTTGATGGTGCTGTTATATTTATGGGTGACATTGTCGGAGATTGTTTGTTTCAAATTGGTAGTTCTTTAAATCCTGTCTTTAGAGGCTGTCCTTGGCTAAAATTGTGTTTTGTGCTGATTCTCATCTTTAGAAATAAATTGTATTTTAAAAATAGATAAAAAAGCTGTTGAAGAAGCCATTTGAGTAACGGAGATGGGATGAAGTCTTTAAGCTGTTTAACAAAGATATTTTCACAATGTTTTCTTTACCATTTTTGTTTCACATGAGGGAGTTACTCTAAAATACATGCTTGGATATCTGCACATTGAAATAATGGCATTTTGCATTTTTTTATCACTGTGGCAGATTTTTTTTTAACTGCTTTGCCTACATGCATACCGCACAATGAGGGCTCTCTGTGGAATTTGAGTATATGTACATTCTTGAATGAGTAACTTATTAACTGCTTTTATGAGTAAGTTTCTCTTTCTGAAAAAATGCACAAGCAGTACCTTAACCCAACATCAGATTACACAGATTGATTTAATTGCACTGATGTCAAGAAATAGAGTTCTCTCAGGAACAGTTATTCCCTATCTTATTCTCTCTTATTAGAATAATTATTAGAATATTAGAATAATTAGAATAATATTCTACTATATATATAATATATATTAGAATAATTATTATTAGTTATTCTCTATCTTAAGAAAATAAAACTAGCACTAATTGTTGAAATTCTTGAGATACACAAGAAGGCAATATTATCAAACAGCTTGGTACTTTGAATTTGCGAACTTCATTTTGGTTAAAAGTGGCCTTCATTGTTTTTGCATTTAATATTAAGCCTGTCTGTAACCTTACTACAAGTTGGGTAGCTATGAAAATTAGGCTAGTTGAAGATGGGATCTTCAGTATACTAACTGCCAAATTAGTCATAAACTGCAGTTTACCTTTCACTGTTTGCTATAGGTATCCAAAAGGTATCCATGTTGAAACTTTGGAGACAGAGAAGGTAATTGACTAACAACATGCTGTCTTAGATGCTTGTTCTGTGTAAGGGAAATCTCACTCCTAATGAAATTTCATGCTACTTGAGCTCTAAATTTGCTGCTAAGCTTTTGTGTAAACTTTTAAACTTTCATTAAACTGTGATATAATACTTTTGAATAACCTTAGTGGTCTGACTTTAAAATCCATGAGATGTAAGTCAAATACTTGTATTTATATTAAAAGTGTGTGAGTGGAAACTATAATGAGTATTTTAAATACTTAGTCTATCTAACATTCAGAACACTGAGAGTACGAAGTCTTGGCCAGTTGAGTGGTTTGATAACAGAACAATAATTGCAGCAAATATTAAGCATTGTTTTTTTTCCCCAAAGAGCTAGGTAAACAGTATGAATCCTAAATCACCTGAAGATACTGGATTAAAAAAACCCACTAAAACCTAAATTATAGGGAAACTTAGTATGATAAATGTTTTCATTCCAAACAAAAATCATATTTCCCTTAGGCTTTGTTATGTGAGTAGGTTCAACTCAGGTATAATTTTAACAAGGCTAAGTCCCTAGGGAAAAAATAAGAGTTTATAAAAGAAATATTGTAATATTAGTAGGTAAACTGTTTGTAAACTCTAAGTATAATGGATATAATTTAGCTTTGTTTGCAGTGGAAATTTAGGTAGCAAATTGTGATTTGTTTATGTATTAGTGTTTGGGATTCTGTTTTAATTTTCAGTTTTTGTCAAGCTTTTCCTGGAATAATTTACTTATGCCATTGCTGCTTTCAGAAGGAAAGATACATTGTCATTAGCAAGGTAGATGAAGAGGAACGCAAAAGAAGAGAACAGCAGAAACAAGCAAAAGAACAGGTAAAATTGTTAGTGTCTTTGTTCTTTCTTAAGGTAAAGAAAATGCTGTTTTGTTTTAATTGAAATATTGGAATTGGGGAAGAGACCTGACTGACTCGAATTCCACATGCTTATGACATTGAAAATTTCCCCACCTCTCAACTTCAGTATTCTGCCTCTTGCATTGGTGATATCTGATTTTTCACACGAAAGAAAAATCAGGGATACGCTTGACTACATAAGCCGTGCTGTGCATGATTGAAGTGGGGCGAGGCTGGGGGGAGGTCATATTTGTATCTGCTCTCTGTGGCTTTCTGCTGATGTCATGGAGCATATCAGTTACCTTTATCTTAGCAAGCATAGCTAGAAGATGCTTATCATTACTTGTCTCTTAAAATCTTGCCACAGAAATAGCTGTCTGTTTCAGTCTTTCCAGGATAGTCCTGAAACTGGGCATACAGTTCTAGATGTATGGCTTGCAGTACTGAATTGCCTGCTTTAATGGATTTTTAGTGCTTGTAATTATTTTCTTTGGGACATCAGATGCTTCTGTGCTAGGAATTAATTGAGTAGTCACAGTAGAATGTATTCAGCCATAAATACAGAGACTGAGGTTCCAAATAAACATTAAAAAGTGTTCTTAATAGCTCTTACTTTATGCCTCTTTAATCCACCGTAAGAGGATCAAAGCCTTTTTAGTATTGTCCTCTTACCATTAGAATGAGTATAAAGAGTGGGCTGTAGGTGCTCAAACATCTTCTCTTGCACATGCTGTCTATATACTTATGTGAAATCTCTTCTACCAGATCTGCAGGTTATACATGTATGAAACATTTAAGCCTTAATGCATTACGAACAATGACTGAGTACTCATACTTAAATGGAAGTCTTGTGATGCTTCGAAGTGCAAATGGTGCACCAAATTTGTACTATAACATGTTGTTGAAGTAATACTTATAATATAAAGATATTCCTTGCTGTACACTAGCCCAATATAAATGAGCAATCAGAGGGCTACTACCTTGATTCTGGCCACAGAAGGGAAGAAAGACCAAATGCAATGAATGTGACTCATTTAGGCTGCAACTTCATTCACTTAAATATCTGACGACGAGTCATACAATGCAGATTCAGTCTTTCCTTAATCATTCCTGCTTTTGATGGCTGCTGTCAGCCCTCCCCCTTTTCAACTTGGTCCCAGCCCATTGCTGGGACCCCACCACCATTTCCTTGTATAGGAACTAAAGTGGACTCGAAAAAAAAGCAGGGGCTATACCTGATATTTGGAGCTCCAGCCACTCTTTTCCGGCTTTCTTAGAGGATTCCTTCACCTAAATCCATTTCCAAGCCCTGTTTATCAGGGAACTATATCCCCTCTAATGAGTACCTGCACTGGACACCTGTTGCACGTATTACTTAAGTTGCAACATCTTGACCTAATCATCTTCCTTACATCTCTTGGTCCCTGACCTGCCATGGGAAGGTGATGGTGAAAAATTCCTTCCCAGCTCCAAATGAAAAAAGCAACCAGCGCAAGCCCACAGCAGATCATAAAATCCTGTCCTATTTTGATCCCATGCGTGGGAAGATGGGTGCTGCTGATCAGTGACTCAGAGTGCACATTACTTCTGGTATGCATGGGATATAAATACCTCCCTTCTTTGATGTACATGGTCAGTCAGAGCCTCCATCTGGTCTGGCCACTTTTCCCCTCTTGACTCTGCTCAAGTAAGTCCGTCCCTCTTTTCGCCTCCCTTGTAACCCAGATGCAGCAGGGACACCTAATGGAGTCTTGTCCTCCTTTCCTCCAGCCCAAAGACACACCTCATTCAGTTTTGCTGATTACATTGTAGAATAATTTAGTATCTTGTTATATACAGCATGCAACTCTCGGATCAGTATTTTGAACTAATGGTGTATAGGTTAGCAATACTTCCAGATACCTTACAGATTGAGGTCTGAAATCAAGACAAATCTCTAAAATATCAAATGATTGAGCCATGAGATGTCTGCCTTGAGGACCTGACAAAAGTTTTGAGTCCTGAGCAGAAAAATGCCAGGCACCCTTTATTGAATGCATCTTTCAGGATAAAAATTCAACGTGATTTGAGCATACATTATTTGCTCATAAGTGGAAGGCCTCTTTGGCTTGATATTGAACACCCCTTTCCTACTCAGCTAAACATACTTTCAGTATGACTTCTTTCACCCCCTGCCAAATCTCTGCTTGCCCTCTTGCAACTTTTATTGCTAAAGGAAGATTTTGAAAAGCGTTTAATCGAGGTTTAACACTGCCGTTGTTGAAGTCAGTTGTAAAAGTCTCATTGACTTCAGTAAGAGTGGAATTAAAGCAGTAGTGAATTTTTTGTGTTTGTTTTTTTTTTTTTTAAAAAAAAAACAAACTCAGTGTTTTTCCTTGACAAATGTAGCCATTGAGATGAGGTGATAGAAGTGTTTTTTTACTCTTACTCTAATAACAAAACAAAGTTTGTCAAATTGAAATGAACAAAAACATTTGATACTACTTAGCAGTTTTACTTTTAGCCCCGGTATTTTCAATACTATGCAAAAGTTTATAATGTCTGACTTAAACATTCCCAACAACTTTCAGGCCACCTTATGCCTATTTTGTAGATGGGGATTTTTGGCACAAGTTGACTTGTGTCTCTAATGGTGTAAATAAAAGCAGCTGATACCAGTGCCCTACTCTTCCCACAATAATACTTCCACAGATATTTGCCTTTCCTAGGGTCTGATTTGATTATCATTTTATGAGTATACCGAATGGGTGACCTTAATTTGAGATGGAGTTGCATGGATATTTCTTGTTGTTACAATATACAGACATTGTTGTCAGTTATTTGCATTTAAATTTAACGATACTTGAAATTTTGCTTATAGGAAGAACTTAGTGATGCAGTGGGATTTTCCAGAGTCATTCATGCCATTGCTAATTCTGTAAGTTTAACCAACATGTTTTTTTTCATATGTACTTTTAGTTTTCAGCTGAGGCCTGGCATGACATGAATAATTAACACCTGAGGGAGGCCTCATTACCTGGAGGATAGGATTAGAGAGGTAAATGGATCATCAGGCTGAAAACCAAACTTTTGTGCTAAATAAGATAGATAAATAGGTCAGTAGGCTAAAAAAACCAGAATGTCTGAGTCAGCTTAGGTAAGAAGGAAAAAATCCAGGGACCCATTTACTAGCAATGGACAAGATTAATTAGAAATGCAGAGCAGATGTCCAGCATCAACAATGTATGGATAGAACATGCTGCACAGGGATTGGGTTTTGCAAAATAATCAAGCCATTACAAAATGTGATGTCATACATAGTAAATGTATATGAAGGGAGAGGGATTCTATGCATGTCTGGAGGTGTGATACACCCTGCATCCATCTCCCTGTTTTTGTTTGATAAGCTCAGTGTAGCTTTGCTGTATGGCAAATAAAGGAACATTGGTGATAAAATCTGGAGTTGAACTGAGTTTTTTAGATCCCAGAGAACTGGATGAAGTAAAGTGATAATCAGAGTGGAAAAGGTTTCTGGGAGTCCCAATGTAGTTAACAGTAAACAGCTGAGAATTTACAGAGAGTATGAGGTCCATTACTACTAAGTTGTACAAATAAGCAAATACTAACGCAGTACAACTCAAATGTATGGAACTTTAGAGCCCCAAGTGGGTATAAAATGTATATCCTTGGATCTAAAGTGCATATCTGCGGAGCTGCTGTACTCTACTAGGAGCCACAACGGCAAAAGCAGCAGCATATTGGGCTGCTGTATGGGAGTATGCAAGTTGCTTGCACACGCTAGTGTGACCGGAGCAATTGCCAGTGAGCCTGGTGCCTGTCCCAATGGGCAGGGTTGGGGTTTTTCAAAAAGGATATAGTTCTTGTTTTGACTGTAACAACAAGGTAAAAAGCATAACCACAGAAAGAAAAAGATCAACAGACTCTGATTTACTTTCTACCTAAATATTCAAAATAGGTTTTAAAATGGTTTTGCTATGCTGTCTAGAACAGGACTCATGGTGTTTGTACAGTGCTTGCCATGTACAAATTAGGGTAATTAGGTGCATGATAGTCTCCTTCCCTCTTCTTATTGGCACTACCAATGTACAAATAACTATCAGATAGTTGAACTCTAAAACGGCGTTCCTCAAACTTTTTTTCCGCGGCAGACCCTTTCCACAGTCTTGGGTCCGCTCATGGCACCCTGGGTATGTCCGCCGAAATGCCGCCAAATAAAAAGCTTCCACTTTCAGCGGCATTTCAGCAGGACAAAAATAGACCGTGGTGTCCTGGGGCCGATCCCACGGTGGCGCCGGGATGCTGCACACCCCCGTGGGGGGTCTCGCACACCCTCTGGGGTGCGCGCACCCCAGTTTGAAGACCTTTGCTGTAAAGAATATGCTTGTGATTCAGTATAGTATAGTTTGAAGTTAAAATGTAATGAATTGAAAACTGAGTGAAACTGCACCAGAGCCTTTTCTGTAACCTATTTTGTGTACAGTAGTTTGAAGTGTCATTTACGTATATAATGGACTCTTTCTTTAGGGCAAACTTGTTGTTGGACACAACATGCTACTGGATGTCATGCACACTATCCACCAGTTTTACTGTCCTCTGCCTGAAGTAAGTGGCCTTGTCAGTCTTCAAGTAATTTATAAAATGTATCCTGAAATTTGAAGCAATTCATCTGAAACCTATTGTGAATGGAAGCTACTACAGTGTGTTGAACAGACTAAAATAGAATCTTCAAAATGCTGTTAGAAATCTGTGCTCTCTGGAGATACTGGCCCATAGTTCATTTAGTTTTCTTAAACCCTCTACTGGGGAGAGTTTGCAGTTAGGGCTGAAATTATCTCCGTCATCCATTTGGTAACCATGTATCTTTGCATGAAGTGCCACAGTACATAGATGCAAAAGAGGGGAGTTTTTCTACACCTAGCCATTCTTTTTAGTTGACAGATCTGAGGAACCCTCCCAAATTGAAGTGTCAGTAGAGGAGGTTTTGGAAGAAACTGATCAATTCAATAGTAATTGGAAATCTGAGGACCAGATGGTAGTCTCCCAAGAATTCTGAAGGAACTCAAACATGAAATTGCGGAACTGCTTACTGTGATAATAAACTATTGCTTGAATTATCCTCTACCAGAAGACTGGTAGATAGCTAATGTAATGTTGATTTTTTTAAAAAAAAGGCTCCAGAAGCCATCCTGACAATTATAGGCCTGTAAGCCGAACTTCAGTACTATGCAAATTGGTTGAAGTTACAGTAAAGAATAGAATGATCAGACACATAGATGAACACAATATGTTGAAGAATCAATGCAGCTTTTGTAAGGGGAAATTCTGCCTCACCAATCTATTCAAATTCTTTGAGGGTATCAACTAGGGTGACCAGATACCAAGTGTGACAAATTGGGGTGGGGTGGGGATAATAGGCGCCTATGTAAGACAAAGCTCCGAATATCAGGACTGTCGCTAAAAAAATCAGGACAGCTGGTCCCTAGGGTCAACAAATGCGGACAAGGATCCAATGGATATAGTGTACTTGGACTTTCAGGAAGCCTTTGACAAGGTTCTTCACCAAAGACACTTAAGCAAAGTGAGCAGTCATGGGATGAGAGGAAAGGTACTGTCATGGCTTAGTAACTCATTAAAAGATAGGAAACAAAAGGTAGGAATAAATGGTCAGATTTCACAATGGGGAGACGTGAATAGTGGGATCCTCCAAGGATCTATACAGGGATGTGTGCTGTTCAATATAGTTATGAATGATCTGGAAAAAGGGGTGAACCATGAGGTGGCAAAATTTGCAGCTGATGCTAAATTACTCAAAACTGTTAAGTCCAAAGCTGAGTGCAAAGAGTTAGAAAGGATCTCTCAAAATTGGGTGACCAGGCAGCAAAATGGCAGATGAAATGCAGTGTTGATAAATGCAAAGTAATACACTTTGGAAAATATAATCCCAGTTATACATACAAAATGAGGTCTAAAGTAGCTGTTGCCACTCAAGGAAAAAATTTTGGAGTCAGTGTGGATAGTTCTCTGAAAACATCGGCTCAATGTAGAGGAGAGTTAAAGAGGTGAGCATTCAAGATATTAAATATATGTTGTTGAAACACACAAGTTGAGTGCAAATAAAAATCAACTCTAGTATGTGATTTTTATATACTATAGGATCTCTAACTGTATACCTCAATCACTTTTTAAAGCATTTGTCCTAAGAGCTTTAAAATCCCAACCAATGTATAATTGTGTATATGTCCTTTCTTACTGTCCTTGAGCCATTTTTAATTAAGAGACTTGAGTATAAAACTAATAACCTTTATGAAGTGACTGTAATTGAAAACCTAGTCTGACTAAAAGGTATGTTACATTTATCATCTTTAGCCTTTATAATCCCAAATCACTAAGTATTTACAGTGCAGGAAAGCTAATTGGAAATGGCAGTTTCCTATGGAGCATGAATAACGCTAAAAATTATAATTGTTAAAGGGCAGAATTGTCTTCGGTGATCAGGAGTTGCAATGCTCTATGGCAGTTGAAAATTTAAGTTGTAAGAAATCAAGTTTTAAGTTCAGTTTCTGATAATGGAAAACTAGGAAATGAATTGTGTACTTGCAGCTCTTGGCCCTCAATGCTGCTTCAGTAATTGGGTAATTAGGTGCATTATACTGGTTTCTTTTTAAATGCTCACTTTTTATGTCTTAACAAGGCCTGTAGCATTAATGGAAGTGTTTTATTTTCCTCTGCTGTATTTAAAAAGAAAGATCTCTTCTGTGATGTTAGCAAGGAGCTGAGTTGTGATATGGAAATGATCTTAGGAAATCTAATGGCAGAAGCTGGCGGATAAAATCAAATTGGTTATAAGGATAGGAATTGTAGTACTGGAATATTGGAGGGGAAGGGCGTTCTGATTATTTTAAGAAGTCCTAATCTACTAGCCTGGCCTTTGTGCTAGGTGATTAAGTGTACAGTACTAGTCTTTGAGGAAGCAAGAGATCTGGCTGGAGATGGGTCCTGTACAGGCATCATGAACATTGAGGCTTTTTGGGGTGGGGCTGTGTGCGAGACTTGGCTATTAGATGTGGAGGAAGTGGGCTGGGGCCTGTTTGAGCTCTGTTGGCACATAAGCAAATAGGGAGTCACTTGCTCAAGAAACCATCTTTAGACAGTAATGTAACTTGGCCTTTTTAGTTACTAAAGCGGAGGTGAGGCTACTATCACTGCTTCTGAAGTCCTCAGATTTTGGTTATTATGGTGTAGGCTGGTTTTCTTTACCTACTCCTGCAAATGACCAAGTGTCTGAACCTTTTGATGCTGTTGAGTCATTCAGAAGTTGTCACTTACAGTTTGCGTTAGCCCTCTTTCCCTATGGAAATAGGGAGATCCGGAATCCAAGGCCATCATTAAGGCTATTTCGGCTTCTGTTATGGCAACTGAGAGAGAACGGGCACAGTCAGTTAGGACTTGTATTTATGGTGGGGATTTTCAGGCCCCAGGAAGAGTGACTAGTGACTGCTGTTTTGGGGATCACCCAAACCAGCCTCCCTTGTAACTTTGGGTGCCTTAATGCTGTGCTCTTATGATTCAGAGCTCTGATACTATAGCCAGCAGACAGACAAACAACCTGGCTTCCACCAGTTTACTTACTCCTTGCAGGTTGAATTCAACAGCCCTTCTGGTCCTGAGCCGTCCCAAATTTGCCTAACCTGAGTTTCTATAGCACAAGACACTGGGACTCTTCCCTTCTGGTTTGTCACCCTCTAAGGTGTGGAAACAGTCCTGAGTTATCAGCACGCTTTAGCAGAGACACTCCACATAGTTTGCACACCAGAGACCTGCTTGAGATAAAAATAAACATTTTATTTTATTAAATAATCTCAGATTCAAAGATGAAGTAGTAAGGAAAAAGCAAACAAGTTACAGAATATAAACATAAAGATGCAACGTCATGCTTTACATTTCTATATTAGAAAATTCCTATTTCTAATAACTTAGCTATTGCCTTTGAACAGTTTCTCAGCTTGCCCCCTAGCCTTAGGTGATGAGATCTCATCACCTAAGGCTAGGGGGCAAGCTGAGAAACTGTTCAAAGTAGTGCCCTCCACGCCTGCCCTTCTGCTGTTGAGACTATCGCTCGGTTCAAAGCTTTTCACTTCACTTCATATCCCACCTTCCCTTTTAATACGGCTTGCAGTTTTTACCCCCTGATTATAGTAAGTAATTGTTTCTTAGGACAGGGGAAAATCCTTTGTATCTTCCTATTAACTGTAATGGTTCGTTATTTCTGTTCATAGGTTGTACCATGAATGGTTATTTGCCTGCTGTGCGGTGTATTTGAAATTGTAGTACATATGATGAGCATAGTATTCTGTATACATATATTCGTAATCACTCGGTATGCATATTTCAGACTATCCAGTTCAGAACATTACAGGCTTTCTTAAAAAACCTTACTCAACATATTTTTGTACATTATAACATTGTATACAACCTATGAATTCATTTGCTTATTCTGTGAGGTTCGGACCCACTGTTTTCTCCTTAGAGTGTCTGAGCACTGATGATCACACCCCCTTTGTGAGTTTGATGGTACTGTCTACTAGTATCAGGGCTCTGAGCCACACCAGCGTAGCACGAAGGCAGCCCATGGCTCAGGCCAGGTGATGACAGAACCCCTTATTGGTCTGGGTGATCCCCAAAACATCACAGTGACTTCTTCCCTTCTACCCCCTCATAAGAGTTTTAGCTGGGTTACTTTCCACCTCCTCACTGGACAGAGAGCAGAGTTCTGGTATACATCGCTACTGCAGAGAATGGACTCTTCTCCTCTGCTAGCAGGTTCACTGCCGTTTCTGTGTGAATACAGAGGATGAGTTTTGTCAGCCTTCCCCAGGTGACTATCTGTTCATATGTTTCATTGGCTCAAAGAGTTAATGTTTAAGAGAATGAGTTGACATACACAAACCCCTTCTAAGGAAGGGTCAATTACTTAACAAGCATTTCACTAGTAAAATATCTCCTGAAAATGATCATTCAGTTAATTCTCTACTATAAAATATATAAGAAATACTTACTAAATTTTTCAGTTTTCTGTAGTTGATTACCTCTAATATCAGACAGAACATGGAGGCTGCTATTGTTAGTATGATAAATTGGGATGGCAAGAGCACTTGCTTCTAATGGAAAGCGGGGTTCGAGTTATACCAGACTTCTTCAAGTTAGAAGTTTCTGCTCATCTTCTGTAGCAGCCTTTTCAGTTATCTTTGCATATCAGAATATTGGAGATGGGTGGCAGAAGATTTAGGTGAAAAAACAGTGACAAGTTAAAAGGTTATAATCCTACAAAAACTGAGTGTCAGCAGGCATTCAAAAAGTGTAATTAAGTACACTTCGATACTAAATAGAAAAAAGTACAGCCATTGGCTCTTTAGAAATTTTAGTAGATAAAAGGGTTGGAATCTCTTGATCAATATCTGTTCAGGGTAGTAGGATATCTTATGAATTTTATACTGTTTGGTTTGACAGTAACAAAACTTTGTTTTGGATTTTTAGGACCTAAGTGAGTTTAAGGAGTTAGCAGCATGTGTCTTTCCCAGGTAGGCTCATCTTCAAATTACAATTGAGCAGTTTTTTCACTGATAGCTGAAATTTGACAGCTGATATCTTCTTGGCTAAATTGAGCATAAAATTATGCTTGACTTGTATCACAATTTTTAGTGATTTAAGAACAGTTTAGTTTAAAAATAATCATACTTTTTACATTTTAATTCATATTTGGCATTGCTGATTTCATTGCTCTTGTCAGAATACTACTTAGCCAAAGAGAAGCCTTTACAAACTGTTATTTCTTTGTATGAAAATTATTGTTGTGAACCCTGATTGAATCCGGACTAGCATTAATAGCAAATGAACGTTACTAGCTTCACCTTTTTATCAGGCTTAGCCTGTTAACTTTTTCTAGTGGGCATAGCTAAGTTCTAATGCTTCCTGAAGATCTGGTTAATGACTTTCAGCATGTTAATGATGATGTTTACCACTGAATAAAATATAATATCCTTGAATGTTTGGCAATATTGTTTATAAAAGCAAAACGTTTTATTCTTACCTCTTAAATTTCATTTTTAGACTATTGGATACTAAACTGATGGCAAGTACGCAACCTTTTAAGGTAACTTACAAATGTGAATAACTATAGTCTAATCTTTTTGTGTGTGCGCTAAATGAGTACTAAAATACAAGTAATACTTTGCTAGAGGACAACCGATAATAGAATATTTCATTTATAAATACTACGTTTGTTGTACCAGGATGACTTCACACTGTTGTAAAAACTTTCCCATCTAACCCTTTGAAAACTACAGTAAATGAGCTTTAAAATAACAAATTATGATACTTTTTAAATTCCATTCTTCCATTGTAAAAATTCTACTAAATGACTGGTCTTGAACAGTTAGCTTTGGGTTCTGGACAAATGTAATGTTCTTAATTAACTCTGCCAAAACTAATCTTCTAGGATTCCTACTGTGAGTTAATACAGGAAAATGTGTTATGAATTATCCATCATGATTTTCCTTGAATTCTGTGGGCCCCATTCCTGCAGTCCTTACTTAGGCAAAAGTCCTGTTTGAGAGGATAGTTACCCAAGTAGGACTTCGGGGTTTTGAGTCCCAGGTGCATCATTTTTGTTTATAGACTCATTTGACTGTTCAAATATAATTTTAACAAGAGATTTCTAAAATGTCAGTTGAACTGAGTATTCAGTAAAGTTCAATTTAATGCTGTGTTGTACCACAGTTGCTGGATTTTATATCTATGGTAATACTAAATTATTGATCTGAATGTAGGATTTCATCATGGCCGCATTCTAACTGTATAGTAAAGTATAATTTTTTAGGTATAGCTACAAGAATTAGTTTCCCTAGTGTGTGTGTGTGTGTATATATACAAAAATAGGCAAACTAACCCTTCTCGTGTGTGTATACGCACACTAGGATAACAATTCAATATGTTGCGTAAATGGAACAATTTTTGTAGGACCAATATCTTAAACGTAGTGTTAACTTTTTAGGCACACATGTACTTGCAGTATATGTGGTCTGTACCAGAACAATATGGGACACTAAAGGAAAAAACTATATTTTATTCATAATTATGAATAAGTACTTTTTAAAGAAATATTGGCTGTTAGCTTTATTTTTGTCCTGTTCTAAGTGGTCTGCAAACCTTAATTTCTGCATATGTTATGTATTAACTTAATGTCCTCTGAATTCGAAAAGCATATTGCTTTTACTATTTAAAATGTGGTTCTAATTAGTGAGACTAGTAGAATGGTTTTGCTTTGTGAATAACAGTTGTTGCATCCTGAATTTTGTCACCTCTTCTTCAGGGGTGAAAGTAGCTTAAATGATTTACCAGGATACAGGGCGCCCAGGGTTCTGGTCAAGGCAGAGTGGGGTGGGTGGGTGGGGATGTGTGTGTCTCTGGGTCCCCAGAAGGGGCATGGCCTTGGATGGAGGGGAGAGGGCTGGAGCCAAAATCTCGCAGCCAGCCTTTCAGCACTGCCTGGCTGGTGCTGCCTGAGGATTTAAAGGGCCTGGGGCTTCAGTTGCTGACGTGGTAGTAGCAGCAGTAGCTGGGAGCCCTGGGGCCTTTTAAATGGCTCCTGGGGCCCTTTTAAATCGCCGGACTCTGAGATAGCTGCCCCTTCTACCTTCCCCCATCAGCAGTAAGGCCAGCACTTGCTGGCTGGACTGAACTGGCTTACTTTCACCTCTGTGCTTCTCACATTCATGACAGGAAATACTAGGTCCTTCAAATTGCTTGCTCATCTGGATACTAAACGCCTAGAGTTTTGCAAACTCTCCGTCTTCATCTTTTAGAAGCTTCCAACTGGAAGGAAATGATGCTTAGATGTACTTTATGTTCTTCTTTGGCACATATATATTCCTTGTATACTGGGACCAGTGTCTGTGTGAAATTAAAAATGTTTCCTAAAGATTGCATACTAATTAGAGGAATAAATGGCAGGCTAGTGATCATTCTGCAAAACTTTTCTGTGTGTCCCAGGACTGAATGAATTCTAAAGGCGAATGGTGACCTAATGGAACAGGTGCCTCTAGAAGTGCATACCTTGCAATAATAATTTCTGTTACTTTTTGCAGGGACAGGGGCAAGGTCTTAATGAGTAAAAATAGCTAAATTATGTAGTAAGTATTTCAGCCTTGTGTTGAGCAGTACTGTTTGAATACAGATAGATCTGGAGGCTTTTGTGACTTGTTAAGTTTTGTGTTTAGCTCGGATACTTCAGTGATATTTGCTTTGAAATTTTTACAGTACTTATAATTTTGGGCCGCAGTAGAAACAATGTTATCATTTATGTACATGCCTTCTGCATCTAATTGGGGTTTTTGGATGCCAGTGCAACAAATATTCTGAGTTTGACCACTGGGTTGAAAATTATTCGGAAGGTTCTTAATATAGTTTTTAAAGACAGTAGTACTTGTTTGTCTTGTTTTTCAGCTCTGCTGGCTGAAACATTCTCAGAATAGGTCTGTCTGAGGTAGTGCTAGTGCCAGGATCAGCAACCTCTGGCATGCAGCCTGTCAGGGAAATTCACTGGCAGGTTTGGCTGGTTTGTTTACCTGCGGAGTCTTCAGGTTTGGCTGATTGCAGCTCCCACTGGCTGCGGTTTGTTGTCCCGGGCCAGTGTGGGCTGCTGGAAGTGGCACTGTCTTAGGGATGTGCTGGCCGCCCTTCCTGCACCTCCCATTTGCCTGGAACAGCAAACTGCAGCCAGTGGGAGCTAAGGTCGGCCGAACCTGCAGACGCTGCAGGTGAACAAATCATTCTAGCCTGCTGGCCAAAGGTTGCCGATCACTGTGTTTAATGCAGGCTTTCCCACCCTATTCTACCCATGTAGCTTTATGCTGGATGGATGGCCATTGTGAATGAGGGTATTCCAGTCTGTCCATTTTGGTTCTTGGCTTCTGGTGATTGTCTTGAAAGATAAGTTTAACTCAAACCACAAAATTATTAGTATATTGTAGATAGCCAAAGTTGTAGGATGATAGTGCAGCTGAATAGGGAGAACTAAGTTCTACTGACTGCCAGTGGTTATCACCTGAGTAAGTTGCTGCCTGTTTCTCTCTCTTTGTACCATGGAGAGGCTAATGTTATAAATACAAAGTATTTAGTGACCCAAATAATTAATTAGGCTACATTGTTTTTTTTTATTTCACATTTAAGAATCTGTGTATAATGTGTCAACATCTACTTCTGTTTATATTGAATAAAACTAGTCAACAAAGCTAATATATGATTTGGCTAACTCTAATAAATCAGATACCATATAATTGTGAAAGTAAACTGTCAGTCAATTTCTACTGCTTGGCTACCCCATTAAAGCAACAGTACACCTTGTTGTATATTCTTTACTAGGTGTATCTGGTTAAAAAGAAGTCTCACCCGCTCACGTAACAATATTTTTGGTCAGTTAAATCTTTTGTGGTCAAGAGGTGCTCAGTTTTAATTTGATAACCAGCTTTAAAACTTGGTTTTTGTGAATTGCTGTTTGTGCTGCTTTTTCAGCAGGGGGCAAGATTTTAGATAAGGACTGTGCCTCAGTATTGATTTTGCTGTGTGTTGTTTTTTTTTTGTTGGATTCCTAGAACCTAAAATGCTTTTGACACAAATAGTGTAATTTTAACAATTATTTGCATGTAACATTAAACTTGGGTTGGAACAAGTTGTTCATTCCAGGACTTCAGATTTGGATCTGGATTGTTTATAGCTCTGTAGAGAACACAGGCTAGCTGTACTAACCCCAAATGTTAGCTCTAATCCATATGATTTCAGTATATGGGGAAAATGCATCTGCCATTGATGTACTCTCATACTGTGCCTCCTTATGTTTCTAGGAAATTATTAACAACACATCCCTTGCAGAACTGGAAAAGCGTTTAAAAGAGATTCCATTCAACCCTCCTGAAGTTGGTAAGGATGCATAAAAGTGTTTACCCCATGGCCCTAAATTATGTGCTAGGTTTCCTCTTTTGTTGAAAAGATTGATATGCTAATTGCTTGGTATGGAATGTAAAATGGTCTATTTCTAAATTAAATGTTGTTTAAACTCCATTTAGTATTGGCAGTGGGTTACATATATGCAATACTATTTGTGATCATTATTCTTAGTGGTTTTAGGCATTATTTTGAATGAAGTAAAATAGTAATTCTTGACAGAACAGTTTTGTCACTGTACTGATGGCATTTGTTCTGTAGCTTAGTTTTGGTGAATAATTTCTGGTACCTCTCAAATTAAGCCAAGATGTAAGTACTTTACTCTAAAAGCTCTTAATTATCAGTAGTAATTAGCTGGACTCTTTGAAAAAATACAGTAGTAATTAGATCCCATGCGGACGTTTAGAATGCAATTAAGTACTGTAGAGCTGTATCACTTTTTCTAAGGCAGTGGCATGAAAGAAGGGTTGTTAAATGATCAGAAGGGACAGACTGGTGCAACATTCTGGAATGGAGTGCATTGAACTGCTGATATAGAAAGGAGAAAAACCATTGAGCAGCATAACATTGAAAGGCAAGAAGAGAGGGTCTTTTGTCTTAAGCAATACAGGTGTTTGAATTACTCTGTTTAGCATTCTAAATATGCATAGAAAATGCACTTGGTTTAATAAATTTAGGTGGCTTCAAGAAAGGAAATAGTAATCCAAAGGCTTTCTGACTTTCTTCTGTAATAATTCTATTAGCTAACCAGCAGGAGATGCTGGTGCACACAGCATAGTTTCCTACTTTCACATATGTACATTTCATAATATATTCACTGTAGCCTCTTGGGGATGGGACAGCTTGGCCTCTCCCCGGTGAGCTCTTTTAGTTGATGCAGTATGATTGTATGAAATCAACCAAATGATTGTATGAAATCATATTAATTTTGCTATTTGTCGGGTTCTGCATCAAAATTTGGTGGCTATGTTATTAATCACTTGTAGTGAAAAGCTACTGTAAAGATTGATATTGCCATAGATGTAGGTCAGAACTTTCGAGGCAAAAATGGTTTAAAGTTATTGAAATACTTTTGTTAATTGTTAATCTGTGGAGAAATATGTTTGGGTATGCATTGTGGCATTAAAAGGATAACTTAAACTCAAACAGGTTAATTGAACCTGTTAGGTAGGGGTTTTTTTTTTGTTTGTTTTTTTTTAAGAAATACACTCATTTGAGAGAGGACTGTTTTTGACTGAAACTTTGGCGTACTTATGATGCTGTGTAACTTTTTTTTGTAGATTTTTAAATTTATATGCTAAGAATTTTGAGTCATGGGTTAGGCACTGGAAAAATACTAGATAATGTAGTTAGTTTATTTTGTTACATATTGGCTTCCTTTATATGAGGCTAAAATACTATATTATGACACCTATTTATGTCCCTATTGTAAAGTATTGGATGTATTTCATAGCTATAGTCATCTATCTCTTCTGCTGCAGAAAGCCTCCTTAATTGTAATAATGTGAATATAATTAAGCTTGACTTCCATTTCCACTGTGTGTACTTGTTTGATTGGGTTAAGCAGCTGTTTCTCTCCTTCTAGTCCCATTTCCTCTTCCCCAAAAAATTGCTTGAACTGTTCAGCTGTGTCTCTGCGGACTGGGAAATTAAATGTGAAAGGCTATACAACCCTAATGTTGGAGGTTTGTGGGCTGGGAGTTACTTGGCTGTCACTGGGGCTTAGGCTTTCTAAGTGTGTTATGGATAAACTTTAAAAAAATCTTTAGGTGTTGAAAAATGCAGTTAGGTCAGGCCTGCACAACATGCGGCCCGCATGGGCTCACTGTGCAGCCTGTCGGGGGTGAGTGGGGGCGGGAGCGAATGGGGGTGGGTCTTTTCGGCCTGCAGCTGTTTGTTTGTTTTCGCCTAGTAATATGGCCCTCACTGCTTTCCGAGTCGTGCAGGCCTGAGTTAGGTATTTAGTGGGATTTTCAGAATGCCACAAGGTACTTATTTGCATATTTAGGCCTTTAAGAATCTTTAACAAATGTGGCTCTACGTCGCCTTTGGAAATGGGGTTTAGATGCTGAAGTCACTTAAAGCACTTTTGAAAAATCTTAGTCTGCTACCAATGGAGTAACAATTACGTGCTGTGTATGTTGTGTTGCAGAAGAGTCTGAAGAAATAAGTTTATGACTAATTCTGTTCCCATTTTTTCAGTGGAAGTTTGGCTGCGAAAATGGCAGTGTGGTCCAGAGTATTTCTGGATGAGAAGGGCTCTGAGGGTCTAGTGGCACAAGTTTTGACTCAGTGGAAATAAGAATGGTTCCTAGAAAACTTCTCCTGTCAATGAAGCTTTAAATTGCTTGTAATTTGTAAAACTTTACTAGAATTATCTGTAGAGTATTACGCATTTGCAGCAAATGTGAGTTTCTGGTGAAATATAATTTCCACTTACATGATACCTTTAGGTAAACATGACTTTTCCTTCTTCAGAAAGTGCAGAAGGGTTTCCAAGTTATGATACAGCTTCTGAACAACTTCATGAAGCAGGCTATGATGCTTACATAACAGGACTGTGTTTCATCTCCATGGCTAACTACTTAGGTACTGTATATTTTTTTTTTTTTCCCCAAAAAAACTATTCCTCTGTGCTCTGTTTCACTGCATATGTTATGCTGAATTTCTTTTTTTTTTTGTTAGGTTCATTTCTCAGTCCTCCGAAAAATCATGTATCTGCTAGATCAAAACTCATTGAACCCTTTTTTAACAAGTAAGTAATCACTGTACATTACAAAACCTGCTATACTCTGAAGGTGAAGCTGAAAACCCTAGCCTCAGTTTAAACTAATCACTTGTATTTTACTCTTTACATTTAAAATTCTTAGTGGCATGTCTTTATTCATATTAAGAATTTCATAAAGTGTTGGTAAAGTGAGGTAAAAACTCCAATATTTTCATGAAGTATTGCTTCTGAACAGGGAGGTGCCTGCCAATTTGCTCGAGAGTATGGTAGGGATTCTGTTAAAATTGTGTCTGTGGCTCCATTGTTCTTGGTAGTGAGATATACTTTTATCAGTTAGCAAATGTTTGCATAGTTCTAAGGAATAATCAGTAAGGAAACTCTGATTTAGATGTTTCTATAGTTTGTAAGGAAAAGTTAGGCATCATAGATTTAGTGTTGAGCAATAATTAAGCTTGTTGCGGCATTGATTGTCTTTTTTTAAAGATATAGATGTAGCGTAGAAGTATTTCCAAAGGATCCAGAGTGATATTTTTGATGCATCTTTTGCTTTACCTGGACCAAAATCATAATATCTGACACTTTCTAACAGAGGTTTAGTGACAGTTGTAAACTGAAGACAACCACATTTTGGAAAGAAATAGTCAAATCTGCAAACTGGAACCTTATTGGAGATAACGAAGGCATGTTGAGCTACAGTCACAAAGAAACTTAGGGGAATCACTCCTCATTTTTTTGGCACTTACAAAATCCTTGAGATTCACAAAGCTTAAGTTCCGTATACACTGACAAGATGGCGGGAGGTAGGGACCTTCTGAAAGTGAGTTTCACAAAGGACAGCATTCTGTCAGCAGCTCCTTGCTTAAACTAGCCAATGTCAGATGCTAAGATGAGTTTTGCATCCTACACCTTGTACCTCTAAGATAGGCATGTCTAAATTCGGGCTGCAAGGAGGTGCCTTCCTATACTGGGATACACCTAGGCCATTTTATCAAGAAGCTGAGAGGGAGGGGAAGGAGGAGGACTTCCCTCATAACTTTTAGCCCAGAGGTTAGGATACTCACTGGGAATGTGGGAGACCCTTGGTTCATGCCCCTTTCAGCACCTGAGGGGAAGAAGGGATTTGAACAGGGATTACCACTTTTTGTGTAAGTAAAAAATCACTGGGCATTAGAATATTGTGATGTGTGGGGCTCCCTCAATCTCTTTGCAGGTGTTCCACTGTGAATAAATAATGAAAGTATCATTGAGAGCAAGAATAAGTCCTTCAATGGTCTGGTGGTTAGAGCACTCATCTGGGAGGTAGGAGACCTTGACTTGTCCATAGTAGAACAGCTTCATCAGGAAGGACAGAAGGAGCCCCACACAAGAATATTTTACAGCCGAATGGTTAGGATGCTCACCAGAGAGGTGGCATATCCCTTTTCAAATCTCTTCTCCCTCTCAGTTAGAGGGTTGAGGGGGGTGAAGGGGCTTGAATCAGTACTCTCCCAGATCCCAGATGAGTACCTGAACCACTAGGTTAAAAGTTATGAGGGAGGTAGCTATCCCATCCCAGCCATTTTTGTAAGCTTGCCAATAGGGTTCTGATCTGCTAGGCGAGGTTTGCATGCTAACCAGATCAGCCCTGCAGGCAAGTTAGGAGGAGGAACCCCTCTTTTTTTTTTTTTTTTTTTTTTCTTTTGACTTTTGTGAATGGCTCTGGAACTCATGCATCTGGATGCCTGGCATGGGGTTGCACTGTGTATGCTCGAAAGCAGAAACAGAGGAGACACCTAGAACTTTTACTGAAAAAATTTAGGTGCCTGCAGGATTTGGCAACAGCTGAGTGATGTTTTTTCAATTCCAGTAGTTGCCAGAGTGGCAGCTGCTAAAGTCCTTTTGTGACTCTAGTCCATTAAGTAGACTTTTGAAGTTCCCCTAATCAGGAAAGGCCATTTTATCCGAACATTTTGCAAGTTCTTCTATTACGTATGAAAAGTGCAGATTAGTGATAAACTAGAAATCAACACCACTCTCATTCCATACATTCAATTGAGTAATTGAGAGCTGGCTGCAGCATTGATCAGTCTAGTCTAACTTTAATCCTGTGATACATCTCACTCTGATGTTGTGTTTTGAGAGGTTATTCAATACATGACATTAACATGTTCATTCACTCACTCCCAGTAGCTGTAGGTTAAAATACTTTTTTACAGAAATTCCAAAAGTATCATTATATCTTCATAATATACATTTTTAATCAGTTTCAGTATATGATCTTGTTAGACTTGAAGATCTCTGAAGCAAATATATATGGATTGAGAGAATTCCAAGTCAGTAATATATGAAATTTTAAATAATTAAAACTAAAATAACCTTATATTAACTAATGCTGTGTTTTGAAATGCCCTTCTTAAGGAAATATTACTGTAACTATCTCAATTTTAAGATCAGTGCTTTTACAAGGAAGCAGATCTCTGACCTTGATATATTCCTGGTGTATACATAATTTTTGGTGCCGGTCTAATCTTGCTTTCAGCCACTATTTGTGTTCCTAAACATGCTTTTAAAATGAACCTATGGGAGAGTAGCCTTAATATTAAATACCCATTGGTAGTATTCTAGCTAAACTTCTTTTTCTCCAGCATTTTAGTAAACTAGCATCTGCAACAGTTAGCTTAATGATGACAGCAACAAGCTTAATTACTAACTAAGGGTAAATGAATGAATTGGATAGCTCGTAGGTAGCTGGTGCTGAGACAACTTGTGTAAGAGTTTTTTCCAGTGTTCGCCATCAGAGAAGCTTCTTTTCTTTAACACTTGCTGTTCTGCACTTCTAATAGAAGCCTGAACATTTTGGAGAACACTTCACTTTGAGTTACCAATTTGGAACTCAGTTAAATATTACAGTGGCTTAAAATTTTTGAAGTGTGTTGTTGCCATTGTGTATAGGTTTGTGTATTTTGATTCGAAGAGTAACTGAACAAATCTAGTGAATATAGTTGGTTCTTTTGTTGTGAAGGGCAAAAAATTATAGCTGCACTCCTAACATCACCTGAGTGTTTCCTCCTTGTACATAATGTGAGGACATAAACCGCAAGGATAATCGCCCAGTCAAGGATGCAGTACACTTGCTACAACACAAAGCACTATACACCACTTGTACATAATGGTGATGTCGCAAGTGAGTTACTGGTAGCAGGTTATGTTGCACAAGTATATGTTAGCTTCTGTGGCTAAAGCAAGGGTTTCGCCCTCAGTTTACCTTAGGGCCAGTGCCAGACGTCAAATCCTCCGAGTGGGCCAATGATGTCATTGAAGATGGGGTTCAGAAAATGTTTATATTGTATTTATTTTGAATTTCTTAGGAATAATAAAATTGTCATACAACGTTATACAATTCTTCGCCTGCCAGAGAGTTTTTAATGTTTGCCAGACATCTGGCAACATTTCAGGCCTGTCAATTTGTTGATGTTTGTCCTCAGTGACTGAGCAGTTGAAACCTTCAGGATTGCATCAAGGTGTGCATCAGATAGTTGTGTTTGGTATTTTGACTTGTTTATATTCATTGTGGAAAAAAGTGACGCTGCCTCCATGGCTGACTCTCTGTCCGGTGACTAGTGATGGTATCTCTGTCCCTCTCCCCCAGCCAGTGGGAGCTGCTGGCAGCGTGTCTGCATGCGTCTCTCCTCCATGGACCACCGTGGGGAGGATCTCGGGCCGCAGATGGCTCACGAGCCGAGACTCTGAGACCCTGGGCTAAAGTCTCACATCTGCTGAAATTTTCTACCTTACTTGCAATTCCTGGTAATTCAGAAATGGTATACCAGTCACTTTGTCAATGATAATTCCTCTTTTTTGGGAATTTCCTAGCACTTAGAGATAATGTATGATCATGGAGAACTTCTGTCAAGCTGATGTGCCAATTAGTATTTAAATAGGACTTTATGAATAAGCCAATTTTAAAGTTTACCACCACAGTACTTTAACTGGTCTTGCTTACAAGAGTGGCTTCACGGTTCAAAGTGGCGAGAAAAGACAGATACAGGCTTCAGGAAATCAGAAACTCTCTCCTGAACCATGCAGCAGTACAGGAATGAGATGGAACCACGTTGCAATGTAGAGATGACAGGAAAAGATGTGCCAGTTCCAACACTCTGGGGACGTTGAGAAGCAGACTTCCAGTCACTGATTCTTGGGTAGCAGAGGTCAAAACTTTGACCAGATAACTGCTGAAGGGGCAGCTGCTTTGTGGGCTTGTGCTGAAGGTCTGCTTTTAGGGGGTGTTTCTGAGTTCAAGTTTGCACGGTTTGGACAGCTATAGTGGTAGAGGTTTCATGTCACTGGAGGAAATCAAATAACCGCAGGCAAAAGTGGAGGATTTTGTCTCAGGACTCAAAATGAAGTGTGCATTAGAGCAGGGCTCTACCAGTTGAAGGAAAGTTTGGCTGATAAAACTTGCTAGTGTAGACCAGGTTTAAATCTTGCTCTTAGTCTTTTATTACTTGAACAGACTCAAATACATGCAATGTAGCTTATTTAATATTTTCAAGAGCTTTTTTAGTGGTTCATTTTGTCTGATGATTAGTAGTTAAAAGATTCACAGACCAACCTAGTCTGTGATGGCAATTACCTAAAATTATTCTTCCTGGTACACACACACACACACACCATGACAATTGCTACTGGTCATAGGGAGATTCGCTTCTCTCTCAAAGTAATTACTGGATTGAACACTAAAATAAAATATTTAGTGGGCTCTCTGAATTCGAAGGAAAACAAGGACTAGCATACCTATGTACTATGGATGGATCAGTCAATAGAAAGATGAGGGTATCTTCAGATTTTTTTTGGATTGATTTATAGCTGTTCTTTAAAATATACAAGATAGCTGATTGCATTTCCATAATTGATATATTTTTAATTCTTAATATTTATTATTGTCTGTCACGGTGGCAATTTAGGGGCTTGTCTAATTGGACTGGAGCAAGCTAGGATGTGAATCTAGTCTGTACTAGCCTTTTATGGTCTAAATTCCATGCATGCCCTAGTGATATGTGATAACAGAGCACTTTGATAATAGTGTGATCTGACAAGCTATTTAACGTGCATCAGCAGGATCCACACAGACGGACCATGACAGGGCAAGAGCAGCATAGATTCTGATCCTGGCTTGCTGCTTTCTAATTGTTCAAGTAGACAAGTCCCTTAGTGAATGGTGGTGAATGGTCCTACTAAAGAGTGGAGTTTAAAGAAAATAAGGAGATTTCTAGTAAAATCTCAATTATTCAAGTCCCTAAAACTGAATAAAAATTCTGCTGCTAATTTCTTCACTTTCTGAAAATTGCATAGGAGACTGAATTTCCCTTTGTTGGATATATTAAGGTTGAACAGTAAATTGGCTGATTTTTAAAGTTATATTCATGCTACACTGAAATTTGCTTACTCAGCTTTTGCAGTGAAGAGCAAGTAATTGCCTTCCAACAAACAGGCATACTTAATTTCTAAATGGAGCATTCAAAGTAACCAGAAGAGGTTTTAAATGAAATGCAGTTAAAAATGCTTCTACTGTGGCAAGTAATTGAAACTTGTGTGGAATTAAAAAAAATATTAGTATTTTATTACTAGTGTAAATCAAGTCTTTATCAGACATTTTAACATTTGTAATCTCATGGTTGAAGTGAATACTGTAATTATGATCAGAAACACTTAATGGAGGCCTGCGAAAGGGAGAAAGGTGGGAGGTATTGAGAAAAATATTATCTGTGTTGCATCCAGACATTCTGATTAGTAGTAAATGCTCTATAGCAGCCAATATATTTGTGATGAGGGTTTCCTTTTATAATACTTTTTGTCTTCATAGTCTCATTACTTTCTGAAAAACTGTTCTGAGGGACAGATGTTTTCCTTGCTGGATCTCAGCGGGACACTTTTATGGAAAGTTTTGAGAATCCCTTTAGTTGTGTGTGTTAGAGGCTAGAAGAAACTTGTTTTCAAAAATGTAAAGTGACATATACTTTTACTCACCAATACTGCCATAACCACATGAACAAAAAAGTCAAGTTCAGTGTCTGAATGGTTGTGGTTGGCCAGGTCTCTGAATTCCCTTCATTACACTCTGTGGTGTGCCCCTCCCTACCCCAAAAAAATTCTCAAACCAAAAACCCTATTATACAGTATTTTATCTCTCACATCTTTTATCCTGGCATCCAGAAAATAGCCCTACCCATCCTTTCTCTCTTCTTTGGTCATAGTCACGCAGACTTTGGCTTCAGTACTTGCTTTCAATTGTCAGACTATCCATTTCCCTCATTCTGGTCATCTAAATAGCCACATATGAAAATCATCTATTCCAGGTGTCATGTCAAATGCCATGCTTATACTTTAGAGTTCTTTAATTTCTCATTTGATGCTTATTCAATATAACTTTTCATTTGGCAACTGGTTTTGTGGTTGGTTTTGAAGAGTTAGACTAGACCAATCTGTTAGCAGAATCATACACGTTATTCTTTTCATTACTGCAAGGTTTAGGGTGTCGCTTGCTCAGGTTCACTAGATCTGTATTGCCCAAATATGTTCTTTGTAATGCTGATGTCTCATTGATAAGACAAAGGTGAGACTGTGTTGAACAAAAAGTAAAACAAAAGCAAACCTGATTGTTCAAAACAAGTAACTTGATTAAAAATTAATAGAATTAATATCTTGAATAAATTGCGCAATTTATTCTGGTCCACTTCTTAAAGTCCACTAACTGCCATTGAAAATGTGCTTATCTGGAAACTTATGTCATGTGAATATGTATAACATAGCATATAAACTGCTTGTGTTATACCCTTAATGCTATTGGCTGCAGAAAATAGTGAAACTACGAGCAAAGTCAGTACAGCTAGGTGGTGGTTGAAATTCCAGCTTCGGATTTTAAAAAGTTAGGACTGGCATTCCTCATCCTAAAATTTAAAACTAAAGCTGTCAAAGGTCACGCTTCAATTGCAGCAATTTTAGCAATTGTTTGCTAAAGTACCAATGAAGGGAGTTTTTTTGCTTCGAAAAATCTGTGTTATGGTGAGATTTATCATAAATGTTTAGTACTCTGTTCCTCCATATAGGGTACATGCTCAGTCTTTCACGGTTATTAGGATCTCTATGCCCTCCTAATTCAGTCAACCGATATAAGTGAAAACAACATTAATATTTAATCACGATCCCAGCAACTAATGTAACCCTACTGATACTCTGACCATTATGACACCAAGCATGTGGTTTGCTCTTTTTAGATGATTGGATCCCAGTATGGAAATATGGGCTGCCCCTGGAAAACACATCTATCTCTAAGTGTCCAAGCTTTTTACAGATGAAGTATTTTAATTCATTACTGTCAATTGAGGACTAGAGCCAGAGGCATTTATTCCTGTGTTTTGTTTTTCCAGTACCAGTGGTCAACTAGCTTATTGTAGCGTGAACTCAATATTGCTTTATAGATTTGACACAGAAAACCTGTTAACCTTAAGAAGGAAAAAAAACCAGCTAGATCTGACTTTTACAAGCTACACTGGTTTCTAATCCACCTAAATAAAACTGTCTAGTGAATTAATATCATTGACTTGCAGCTGATTCAGGTTTTCTGAATTTCACTTGTTTTTTCCCCTTTATATTTTTTTTTAATTTATTGCTACTGAGCAGCTAACTCAGTTATTTGGTTTCATCAGATTAAGTGATCTCTACCAAGTACCTTGGTTTGTCAGTTCAGATTTCCTAATCGTTGATGGTAATTGGTACTAAGTTAAGGTTAATATTAAATGAATTCTAAAACCAATAAAACTTCAAAAACCACTTAATATGGACAGTATTCTTAACTTGTAGTTATCACACACAATTCAAGCACCTAGAAGCAGAGAGTTAATCAAGAACATCAAATCTTACTGTCCGCTTAATGTACCAATCTGAAGCAGTTCACATTGGCTGGGAGATGATTCTTTCCCACTCCTAGAAATCTGCAGAGTTTATGGCAATGCTTTCTGGGCTGAAGGAGCTGGCCTTCAGTTTCAGACTTGCATTCTGTCAGGGTGTCTTGTAAGATCTGTATTTGATTTAGTCTTATCAGACTTGTTTGTGGTTTGTTTGTTCCTAATAAAAATCAGTGTTTCTGGAACAATTGCAGTGATTCTCTAATGTGGTGTGGGAACTCTTGTCACTGATTTCTTAATTTAGCAAACTAGCACCTACCTGCTACAGCAAGAAGCACTTAATCAGTAACACGTTATTTTAATGCATATATAAATGCACTTTTCTCCAAACAATGGAGCTGTTAATTTACCAGACTAGATGATTGCAATGATCCTTTCTGGAGTTAAACATCTGTACATCTAATTAGGTGTATTCTTTTTTTTAACAGTTGAAATGAAAAATATTTCCTGTAAAGCAAAGTGATGTGTATTGGGTATGAGGGTGCATTTTGGTATAAATATTACGTATTAATTTATAAAAAGTAGTTATTCAGTTATAAGCAGGAAGCTGAACTGAACTTCAAGGGACGTGCTGTTGAACTCTCTGGTAATGGTTGGCGGTTTTGCAGTTGGAGGGATGGTTTCTGATCTTGGTTATCTTCTGAAGTTGAAGCAAATCACTTCAGAAGATAACCAAGATCAGGGCATGAGAACTGGCTTGGGACCTCTCTACCCCACACTCTTGTAGACTACCGGAGAGTGATGTGATCATGACCTACAGGCTGAGCACTTCAGCTTTCTAACATTCTGATATCAAATCACTTCCCCAGTGGATTTATAATTTGCTTGTGTGGTAGGTGTATAAAGATAAAAAAAATAGATACATTTTAGAACTTAAGTTAATCAGATTTCAGCCTAGTACAAATCTGCAGTCAAGAATTGATCGGTATGTTTTCATGTGATAAAAATAAATCCGAAGTTAAACTTGGAGCATCTGTTCCTTTTTCACTACATGTAGTAGTGGTTAAATGTGGTTCCTGGTTATAGTTTCCATACAGAAAATCTTAAGATAGATTGGGTTTGGACTTAAATTTTAAATGCCAGTTTAGTTCTTTTAAGCACTGTTACTTTCTGACTTCAAAAATGCTATTTAACAGAATTAAGATAAACCTGAATGTGTGTCAGTAGTGACTATGGAACAAGAGAGGGTGATGTCTGTAATACAAAGTAAGTCAAATAGCTAAGGATGACTGACTTGCAAAAACCAGTATTTTACTCCTTAGCAGGGATCCTAGAAATCCATTTGCCTTGGGGAAAAAATGCAGAATTTGCATTTTACAGATATCTTCAGTTTTTATGTTTTGTGAAAAAATGAAAACTTACTAACCATTAACTAAAATTTACTGAAAGTACCAGTGTCACTTATGCAATGCATGCAACCTCCCCATCTTGTGAATGATTTTTGAATGCACTTTAAATGTGCATAGCTAAAATATACTCCAGTAAACCTCTGGCATATAGAGGTTACTCAATGGCATAAAGGGATTTGTGTGTTAATGCATGTCAAATTTTACTTGAGCCACCAGGACTAACTAAGAAAGTGAGTAATGTTAATATAAATGCAATTTTTCCTTTATTTGTGCATTTAAAAAACCCCACTTTTCTGAAAAAATAGAATACAGACATACGTATTTCACATATGTAAGAAATACAAATTGTAATTGTATTAATTTTTTATTGTAATTGACATTGTTAGGCTTTGTGCTTTAAAATGGTAAATACATCAATAAGACACGTTCAACTGATGTATATCTATCTCTCTCTGTTTTTATGCTTGTGTGTTGCAGCTAGGGAACCAAAGTTTGGTGTTTCATGTTAATCACAGAAAAATACTGATTTTTAGATTTTTATCTGAGAATTTTGTGGGTTTTTTCATTACCGGAAGACTAGGATCCTTGCTCATAGGCTTATTTACCCAATTTCTTAAACAAAATGTAGAATTTAGAACAAGCAGTTAATCAATCTTTTCTGAACGCTACTTGTCTTCTTCAATTCAGTACCTTTATCAAGCTTTCAAAGGATTTGAAAATAGCTAGCCATGGTCTTGTTGATCTTAGAAGTTTGTCTTTTTGGCTAAGTTAATAGGAAGAATTGCAGTTAGCTGTGTTGCATATTGTGAAACGTACTGTGTATTTTTACTTTAAGCCAAATGGCTCTGCTGAATTTTCGAACAAATGGAGTGGCTTCTGAGGAAACCACTTGCATAGCTCCATTAATTTTTTAGCTGTTGTATCTCTCTCAACCATGGAACCCCTCAGAAATTAAAGTGGCGAGGGGGCATTAACTAGAACTAAGACAACCTAACATACTTTTTAACAGAATGAACTTGTTTTGTATTTTGTACATGTACTGCTAACTTCTATAACATCTCTTTACACATGGATTCATCCTGATTAAGACTACGATTATGTCAGAGGCCACGGAAGTCACAGAATCCTTGACTTCCAATGACCTCCATGACCTTTTCTGCTCCCAGACCGTCTCCCTCTTCTTCCTCCCTCGCACCCCTTCCCCACACCTCCCAGCCTGTGCAGTGGTGCGGGCACTCCACAGCTGCCCAGCCATGGTGGAGATCCCTCAGCTCCCACTCCCCACAGCAGCGGGGGGCCCTAGAGCTCTCACTGGCAACAGCGGTGGGGAGCCCAGGAGCCCCAGCACCAGTGGGTGCTGAACCTGCTTCTCCACTTTTGTCAGAGACATTTTTAGTAAAAGTTGGAGAAAGGTCACAGGTTTCTGTGAAATTTTGTTTATTGCCCATGGCTTGTCCATTACTTTTACTAAAAATATCTGTGACAAAAACTTAGCCTTAATCATGATGCATACCTTGAAGAATTGTTTTTATAACTCTAAATATTTTTCTCCATATTTGAGGTGCAAATGTACTATAAACATGCATAAATAGGTCAAACACAACATAGTAGTGTGCACTTAAATTGTTACTGTCAATTAAAAAATAAAGTTAACCTGCTTTTAGTTCCTAGAAAACAGTGCAGATTTTCTATGTAAAAATGTCATTCTCATAAAACAAACCCAGTTACTCAAATATTATATTTGCCATAGTATATAAAAATCTTGATTCAAAATAGTCTTCAGTTTGCAAACTAAAATTGGTGAACAGAATCATTCTGGATGAAGACTCGGAATGAAATACAAAATCTCAACCGTCAGTTTGAATCCATACTTAGTCCCCAAAGTTGCAGTGGCTTCTGACTTCTAATGGCACAAACATAACCAAATAATATAGACCAGGGGTGGGCAAACTACAGCTTGCGAGACTGTCCCATCCGGCGCGCAGGGGCTGCCCCTGGCCCCTCCCCCAGAGCTGTGCACCGCGGGCCCTGCTGCGGGGCCAGGGCTGCGTGCCCTTCCCTCCCCCGGAGCCATGCGGGCAGCGTTCTGAGGTCCGGGGTTGCACTGCGCAGGCAGCGTTCTGGGGTCCGGGGCTGCACCGCATGGGGAGTGCTCTGGGGGCTGGGACTCCATGCCCCTTCCCCCCGGAGATCGGGGCTGCGCACTGCTCCTTTCCCTGGAGCCGCACCGCGGAGGGAGAGCCCCCGGACATCAGGGCTGTGCGCTCGCCCGCCCCTTCCCTGGAGCCGCGCGGGGAGCGCTCTGGGGTCCGGGGCTACGCGGTCACCACTCTCCCGGAGCCACGCCTCGCAGGCAAAGCTCTGGGGGCCGGGGCTGCTATGGTAAGAGAGGGTATGGGGGGGTTCCAGGGTGGTGGTGGTTGGGGGGGCTTTGGAGGGGGCAGTCAGGGAGCAGGGTTGGTTGGATGGGGGTGGGGTTCTGGGGTGGTGGTTAGGGGGCTGGAACGTGGATAGGGGTTGGGGCAGTCAGGGGACAGGGAGGAGGGGAATTGGGTAGGGGATGGGGTCCTGGGGGGTGGTTAGGGGTCTGTGGAAGGGGGAGTCAAGGGACAAGGTGGGGGGGTTGATGGATGGGTCAGGGATTCTCAGGGGGCGGGAAGTGGGAGGGGGCAGTCAGAGGGCGGGAAATGGGAGGGGGCTGTATTGGGGGCGGGGCCTTCCCTACCTGGCCCTCGATATAATTTTGCAGATCCGATGCGGCCCTCGGGCCAAAAAGTTTGCCTACCCCTGATATAGACCTTTGAGTGAGCTCATGAAAAGGGGGTACGTATCTACCAAACTTTTATCATAACACTCCCTACGTGTGCTCATTTGGCACTACTTCCCCGATGTCCAGGATTATGGGAGATACTGTGGAGCAGAATGAAAAATTTCTTATCAATAATTTCCTTCTGCTAGCAGTGTCTCCCACAACTCAACCCACCTTGGATGAGGCAAGGGTCAGATACTAAGTGGAATTGTTGTCATAGGACTTTTCCTTGGTCTAATGTACATAGTTAGTTCATTCTGTGGGATATTTTGTTGTTAATATTATGCACTTGGGCTGATGGTGAAACTGGGGGTGGAACTAGGGATGCGGGAGGAGGTGGAGCGAGTGACCTTGGAATAATATAGCACCAATTTATCAGTCTGGGAATTCTTTTTGTTTTAACACTTCCTGAAATTCTCATAGTGTGTGAGGGTTTTTTTTGTTAGTTTGGTTGGTTTTTTGGATGAACCTTGTTTGGGAAAAAATGTCCAGCCATACCAATGGAAATCTCATTAGTGAAAAAAACAAAATAGCTTGTAGATGTTCAGTTCAGAGCTCCTGGACAGTAAATGTGACAGAATGCATTCCATTTATAATCTCAAGTGTCACTTGGCTTCTCTCTCAACAGACTGGTTATTTGTGTGTGCAGCATGCACCCCTCTCATTTAGTAAACTGTTATGCAAATAGGGACTTGTGCTTCTCAAGTGGAGTGGCATGGATTTTATAAAATTAAAAACCATTCAGGTCATCCTGTTCTGTTTTCTGGCTTACTGCATGCTGAAGCTAACAATTTTAACCAGATAGATCATAGAGAGGCACTATTTAAATTAAATTAAATAATCAAAATTATGAAAAACTTACTTTCCATTACATAAGCCTGATCTACACCTACAATTTAGGATTACCTATGTACATTGCTCATTATGAATTTTTCTCACCGTGTGAGAAAGTAATTTAAGAATACCTAAGCTCTGGTATGGACACTGCTAGGTCGACTGAAGAATTCTTCTGTCTACCTAGCTGCTGCCTCTCAGAGGGTGGATTAACTACTTCAGTGGAAAAAAGCACCTTTTATTACTGTAGCAAGTATTTACACTATAGAGCTCCAGTACCATAGCTCTGCCTCTGTAGTGTAGACATACCTATAGTAGGTTAGAGGGGGACAGCTTTTATTTGGCCAGATCTCTCATTGTTTTCTATTAAAATAGCATAGGCTATCAGTTTTTAAGCTTTCCAGTTCCATTTAATGTAGACCAGGGGCTGGGGAAGATGTGGGTAGAGGAGGAAAAGACAGAGCTACAATACTTTAACAGCTGACTCCTATGGCCCCCTCTCCAACATATTTAGGCTAGTGCTTTTTGACTTCTTCCACACTGTATTCAACTCCTTAGTTACTTAACTGCTTTAATGCACTACCAATAAATTAATGGATTATTTTGAAATGGGTGTACTTTTCACGTTTTGTTTCCTATTTTAATAACACTAGAGCAAGTCATTAAGATAAACTAACATTTATTTTAAAATAATTGTACAGCATGGAACGAGCTAGCTGGTGGGATACACCTACATCTTGTGATTTAAAAAAAAAAATATTAGTGGGATTAAAGCTTTCCGTGCTTAGGGTGACTAGTACTGCTGCTGTGTACCTTAGGGAAGCAGTATGTTGTTAAGCTTTTTAATAGCCTCTTAAAGAGAGCTGTATGGCATAAGTTTGCTAGTGACACTTATCCTTTTTGCCTCAGGTTATTTCTTATGAGGGTAATGGACATACCATATCTCAATTTGGAAGGACCAGACTGTAAGTAATTGTTTTCATTTTGCCTTGATCTTAGTACTGTTCTGGTTAAAAAGGTCCTCTGTAGAAGCAAGTGTAAGACAGTATGATCTAATGGGTAGAGCACGGGACTTAAATTTCAGTTGAGCTCTATTCACTCTATTCAATTGATCTCTATTCGCTCTGATCAAGTGGCATTAATGTACTGCTTCTCACTTTTTTTTTTTAAATAAAACGAACCATCCTTGTTACTTTGGATAGAGGATCTGCACTACACAGTAAATATTATTTAAAACGGGTTTTGTCTGGACTCCTTGTGGGTGACAAATTTAACGTAGTTGAAGATAACAGCTTTGGGTCATATTCTAACCTTGATGTACGCACAAGTGAAGTGGCACAAATTAAAGTTTGTGGTCTTAAATGACCATTTTGTCTCGTCTCTTGCAGTAAGTAAAGGATGCAAGGTGGTGAATATTGAATAACTCTGAAAGTAGATTGACAACTTCGCTTCAAAATTGAGAGAAAATTGTTTAGCCTAAGTGTAAAAATTTTTAGGCTGAAGGATATTTTGATGAAATTAGATGAGGATTGAAATTAGGCCTCAAATAGAATAAGTGTTACTTTGACAATGGATTCAAAACCATAGAAGGATAATGAATAATTATTTTTGATTAAGGTTATTGAGCCAGAGGTTCACTTTCATGCAAGGTTAAAACTTCAAGAAGGAAAGCATTGCATGGACCCTATCATCCTTACAAACATTAGAGATCTCAACCTTTCAGGACTTGATTTATTTGGTTAAAAGTACGGGAAGGTTTTGGTCCTTGATTAGATAGAGGCTTACAAATTCTTCATCCCTGTGCTTAAGGTTTTAGTTAAGAACCATTGGAGCCCTACAGACACCTGAAAAACACAAGTCTGTAGTCTGAATATGAACTACTGCAGTAATAAATATATAATCCACAATAAGAGTGGTAAAAGACAAATTTCATGTCAAGACTAGAATTTTTAACAAGTATTTTAACATAGGAAAGGTTGATATATAAGTACTCACATCATTTTTAGTTTTTTTTAGGAGAAAAAAAATTTCCAGTGATTTGGAAACATATCACTCAAGAAGAACATTTGCTTTTGCCTTCAAAATAAAACTTCCTGATAATAGCCATTTCTCTTCTCTTTTTAAGATTTTTTTTTTTTCTGTGCACGGAATAATTCTAACTAAAAACAGCCTTTTGTAACTGTTGCCTTTGGATAGTAGCTTCATTAAATTCACTGACTGGAGGGGGAAGTAAGTACTTTAGAGAGAAGTTTTAGTTGTAAGGGAGATAAGGAGCAATTTATGAATGTAGTATATGACCTAGTTATTGGGATAGTTACAGTATGGCTTTATTGGTATGATTATTGTATGCATATGTTGGTTTAGCTTAATAGTAGGCAGTTGGGAAGTAAGCAACCTCAATGTAAATGTTTTTAGGATCATTAAGAGACAATGCCTAAGCTACTGATTTGTGAAGTTACTGCTGCCAGGTGCCATCAAAATTACAAAAGTAAGTCTGACAGCCAAAAAGAACAAAAGGACCCTAAGGGTGTGTCTGTACAGCAGCTGGGACTTATGATTCCCAAAGTGAGTAGATATACACATTCAAGCTCTGCTCAAGCTTGTACATTTAAAAAGAGCAGCATGGCTGCAGTGCCACAAGTAATGGCCCAGGCTAGCCACCCAAGACTTACGCCAGGATGTCAGATGGGATTGTACTCGAGTGACTAACTTGACTGCCACGGCCACAATACTGTTTTTAGTACTCTAGCTCCTGTAGACCTAGTATATGTATGTCCACTTATGCTGGGAATCAGCCAGCTGCTTTGTAGATACACCATAAATGATTAAAATAGAGGGGCGGAGGCAGTTGTTAGTGAGCTGTTCAGGAGAAACAAACTGCTGGAGGATCTGAAATAGTTAGGCAGCAAACTTCCATGGCATAGATGGGTAGACATGCTTTGTTCCTACTAAAAAGATTTAACAATACTTGGGTTTGTGAAAGCTGTTTGGTCTTTTGTATTATCCACTGGTCTCAGGCTCCCAAAGGAAAGATTTATGGATGCCTAAACCACTTGGGCCTGCTGTGTAAACACAGCTGATCCATGGGATGATGTGGCCCAGGGTCTATCATAGTAGTGGAGAATTCTGTGATTCCACTTAGCAGCAATAAAGGCACAGGGCCTCATATCTGAAGGGGGTGCACTTAGAGTCCAGAGCTGAAACTTGTTCTGCAGCTGACACAGATGTTACCTTTATGCCAAATTATAGCAGACACCTATAATATGTATTTCAGCTAGCCCAGTTCTGTAAAAGATATAGTGTAGAGAAATTGAGGATGGGATACTGAATCTCTAGATGTGATGAATATGAAGAGGCTTTCACAGCTGTTACATATGATTACTTTTGTATTAAGAACACTATATAAAACAATGGTTGCTGGTGAAATGACTGAAACATTCCTATCTGGGCTAGGCATTGGTGTTCATCAGAAGGAGGTTACAATATAGGGGGTAAAATTTAAGAATAAAAAGATGATGTGGTAAGGCTCACTTATTAAGGACCATAAACAGTTTGTTTTATCTAATTTGGAAACAGATGCTATTCAGACCTTTAGAACTCTAAATTTCCCAGTTCAAGATAATGCTAGACTAATAGAGTTTAAAGATTAAATAAAACCCTTTGAAATATTCGCTATCAACTCTATTTCATAACAAGAAACTTTGTGCTTTTCCTTATATTAGAGTTACACTTTATATCTGGCTTCCCCTGCAGCTTTAGCGTAAATGAATTCAATTCAAATTTCCTTTTTTGTCTTTGATCTGTTGATTGGTTTCCAAGATATTAACACATAATGGAGGGCTTAAATTAAATGTGTTTTAACAAACTTCATTGGAGTGCATTTTCTTTATTGTCAAATACATTTCTATAAATTTTAAAATCTTATTCTGAAAGCCTGAATTACTTCATTTATGTCCCACCTGAAGCTATCATCATATCAGTGATTTCTGTAGAAATGATGGATTTTTGTATTCAGAACTGATTAAGTTGAGGGAGAACAGCAGGGTAGGTGTTTTTAAAACAAAGTTCCTGTTTTCATACAAATCTTAGACTAAGATAAGTATGCTACAAATTGAAATTGCTGACACTACTTATGAGACAAAGCACTACACACAGTTCATTTTTGGTGTTCAAAGTAACAGTCTAATTATCCACTTTAACTGGCATAAATCAGTTACAACTCCACTAAGATCAGTGGGTGAAATCTGCCCCTCCCCTCTTGAAATCAGTGAGTTTTGCCATGGACTCTGAGTCTGGGATTTCACCCAATATAAATGAGAAGCAACTCCAGCCCTTGATCTATACTGATATGTATGCTACTAGACTTAAATTCAGTTTACAGTAATCAGTTTAAAGGTGCTAACTGTGGGTTTTGATGGCAGTCTTAATTTATAAAATCATAGACAAAGAAATAACCAACATACAGGCAATATAACATATGGTAGGGTTTCTATTGTCACTATCTAGTGTTGCCTGTAAATCCCATTCATCTTAAATCAGTATATAATTCTTATCATGCAGGACAAAAGCTGTTTGATGTTAGTTAGAGGTACATATTTTTCTGATATACCTCAACATTCTCATTTCACAACCTGTTCTTATCACGAACATCTTTGTGCATAAGCCTGCCTGTTCCTTTCACTCCAGATTAACATTTGCCTGTTATATGGATCTGTAGCTTCCATTAGCACTGAATTACTAAGGAAATGTTACATTGTCAGGATAGGTGTATTCTCCAGCATTAGACAGAGCTGTTGCTTCGTGTGGAGGAGGGCTGGAATTCACTATAATTTTTTAATACCTTATACTTGTACTAGCTAGAAATGGTAGGTGGAGGGAGCAGCTAGGGTCCAACAGAGGACACTGTTAAACCAGTGCACTTAGCATTACTTGTCCTCATAGAAAGTGTTTTGCATAAAAAGTCTGAGGCCATTTTTTTTAAAATATGAAAATTACTATTCAGAGCTAATAAACTAAAAAATATTACCTAAAGTAGAAGGCCTTTCAATTTCTAAACTCTAATCTGAAGTCAAGTAAAGTTGTCAGGCTTACATTGTACAGGAACTAAAATGATCAGAAGCTAGCAAGCAATCTGTTTAATATAAAATAGTGCTAAAATTCAAAATCTCTTTAAGATTAAAAATATACTTGTATAACCAACATTTCTAAAAGTTGACAGAGCAAAAGCTTAAAATATGAAACTACCCATAGACTGCAAAATAGGTTTCTGAACTGTACAGACCAAAACAAAGTTGAATTTTTAAATGAAGGTACTCATTCTTATTTTTTTAAAAAAAAAATCCCAGGTTTATAAGGAATTCTTAATAGGAATTTTTAATAAGAGACTCATGGAGAGTATACCAGAAATGCTAATGTTTCCTCAGCACAATTTTGCTGTGGTGGGAATCTGCACTCAACTTCACATTCCTGGTTTAAAGATGTGTGTTCTGAACAAGTTGGAGCAATGAATTAGAATTAACCAATGCAAAATATTTCTTCAGATTAAATCCTAGAATTATATGGATTTGAAAGGAAGCAGCAGACATCAGGGGAATGTTGGCATTAGTGGATTGTATTTTCTACTTGAGGTTTTCCTAATAGTAGGCATTCCAGATAAATTCCTTAATCTCTTTTGAAGGCGAGAGTAGGCAGATTGACATTGGGTAGCGAGGAAACAAATTCTTACATCAAGGATATATGCCACAGAGGATAAACTCTGGATGTTTTGTATGAATAAAAGTGACAAACAGTATAAATTACCTGCACCTTAAAGTATTGGTATCCCATTCTTTTCCTCCTTTGGGATGAGGAAATTACAGAATGTGAGTATCCAAGAATGAAACAAAGTTGCTTTCATTGCAGTCATGCACAGATTCAATAAGTTCATTGGGGGAGTGCTGTGAAAGCTCTGTGTTCAGCCAAATTCTGCATTTTCCCTTACTGTCTTTAATTTACTGAAAGCCAAATAATTTTCACTGCATGCCTAGGGTTCCTGGAATACAGTTCATGTTTCCATCCTACTTGTGTCCGTCCCCTTTTATCAGTAGTATAAAGAAACAGGTCATTTGTTTCTTAATTTTAACTTAAATGCGATACATCACATGGGGAGAATGATGATGGTTTTATATTCTAGTATGTATTTGGTACTGTATGAAAACATAATTACAAACTGTGTAACAGTAAGTTTTGTTTCCTTGAACTTGGTGCAAAAGAGATGTAAGAGACTGGATTTTCTTAATTACATATGAGCAATGCTGGGCAAAAAAGGCACATACGTAATTAGTGAGCAGTTACTGTTTCATGCAGAGTTAGGTCAAATGCATATACAAATGGGCCAGTTTGATGTAAGTAATTTTCGTGTATAATGACAGTGATTGTACTAACTTCTGTCAGTAACTGCAGTTCTGAAAATCATGCACCAATTTTCTATGATGAGTAGTTGCTTTAGTTTAGAATATAAATTTTATTTTTTTCTGATACACTGAACAATTTGAACCTCTATGAATACCTGACAGCATTATTAAATGCATTCTTATCTTGCAGTGCAGCCAAAACGAGATCATGTTCTTCATGTCACATTTCCCAAAGAGTGGAAGACTAGTGATCTTTACCAGCTGTTCAGTGCCTTTGGTAAGTAACACAGCTGGATCCCTGTCTGGCCTAGGAAACTGTCCTGCTTTTGTTAATGGTGGTCTTAAATAGTTTCCACGGTTGTAGACTGTTCAGCTGATAGAGTAGATAATGTTAAATCATGATTAGCCTATAGCATATTTGTTGCACGGGTGTTGGACATCTGGCTGTCATCCTGGTGGTCATTACATTTTGCAAAATGTGGTCTGCAGCACTGGTGGAGGACAGAAACAGATGTGAAAGTTGACCCAGGGTTTGGGAAATTAGTGAAATGAACCGAGTGGGGTGGAGGGAAAGGAGTAAGGGGAGTATGGAGTAGAGGGTGATAGTGATTATAGTATCAGTGAAGGGGAGGAGGATATGGACGTAAGGTGCACTTAAGGAGGGAAGAAAGTGGCTAAGAGGATCAATGAAGTCTTTAATGTCAGTGGATTGAAGGTTACGGAAGGAATGAGACTGAGAAAAGGGGGAAGTGTACGGTACTGAACAAGAAAAAAGTAGCTATCTGAATACAGTAGGATACATACCATCTGATATTTGCGGGGGAGCATTGCCTGGTGAAGAACGGCCAAAGCAATGATTAACTAAATTGATTAGCCAAGAATTGAATAAGGAAATGAGTGGAGTTGCTGAATTCCCCAACATTAAAGCTGAAGTCAGCAGAAGTGCAGGATTTGGATGAAAGGAAATTGCAAATTTGAAGTCAAAACTTCTGCTGGAGGCAGGGAGGGCTATGTATTCTGATGTGAGAATGGTAAGAGTAAAAATAGAATTGTTTTGAGCAAAGAGAGTTAGATGTAGTTGAGATGGGAAAGGAGTGAAGATAAAAGTCATGGTGAGGGATGGCCACGTCTGGTGAGGAAGAAATTCAGTAAAGCGAGTTGACATTAATCAGAGGGCTATTAGCAACTGCTCAGCAGCGTTCTGTGCAGTGAAGCTCGTACTTCAATCCTGGTGTTCTTGTCCATGGGTTCCTGGTGCGTATGTTCTCAAAGACAAAGAGCAGCATATCCTACATCTGATAGTCTGGATGTTTTGGGATACAGGAACAATAGGGAGAATGGAAACAACCTTCATACCATTTGTTTATTCCCCATGTATAGTATAGAAGCTTTAACTATAATTTGGCGCTTCATGTTAGTTGTTAGATTATAAAGCAGAAGGAACATTTCTGATACACAAATCTGACTACCTGTGTAACACAAACCATAAGACTCCCCTGAATTAACTTCTGTTTGAATTAGAACAGCAGCAGGCAAATTTTTTGGCCTGAGGGCCACATCGGGTTTCCAAAACTGTATCAAGGGCCGGTTAGATGCTCTGCCTTCCCAAACAGTCAGGCATGGCCTAGCCCAAGGCACCTATTCTCTCCCCCTGCATTTCCCCCCAGTGGCCCACCCAGGACCTCTGCCCCATCCATCCTTCCCTGTCCCCTGACCGCCCTGGACCCCACACCCCCCCCCCCCCCCCCCCCCCCCCCCCGCTGCCCCATCCAACCCCTTCTCTCATTCCTGACTTCCCTTTCGGGACTCCTGCCCCATCCAACCATGCCTTCTCTCCGACTGCCCCTGTCCCCTGCCGCCCCATCCAACCCCTTCTCTCGTTCTTGGGGGGCTCCCCATCCAACCACCCCTTCTCCTCTCCATGACTGCTCCCTGCCCCCTGTCCACCACCCTACCATGAGATTTCTATCCAATCCTTCCCCCCACGCTTCCCCCCCGTACTGCGATGCCTGGAGCACCAATGGCTGGCAGTGCTACAGCTGTGCCACCCAGCTGGAGCCAGTCACGCCACTGCGCTGCACAGAGCAACGAGTCAGGCTGCGACTCTGCATCTGCGCTGCCTGGCAAGAGCTCGCAGCCTTTCCACCCAGAGCATTGTGCTGGTGGTGCAGTGAGCTGAGACTGCAGGGGAGGAGGAACAGCATGGGAGGAGCTGAGGGCTAGACTCCCAGGCCAGGAGCTCAGGGGCCAAGCAGGAGGGCCCTACAGGCCAGAGGTGGCCGCTGGCCATAGTTTGCCCACCTCTGAATTAGAACATATGTTTTATCAAGACAGGATGTTTTTGTCTAAGTTTCCAGAGATGGAGAATCCTGCACAACCCTTGGTAAATTCCAATAGCTAATTGCCCCCCACTGATTTAAAAAAAAATATTATACCTTATTTCCAATATAAACCAGCCCATTATCAATCTGTAGCCATTGGCTCTTGTTATGCCATGTCTGCTAGATGGAAGATTCTTTCATTGTCAAATTTCTGTTTCCCGTGTAGGTATTTAGAGAGACTGATCAAGTTACTCTTTAACCTTCTCTTTAATAAGCTAAATACATTGAGCCCCTTGAGTTTTTTTTGATAAGTCATTTTACCAATCTGTTAATCATTATTGTGGCTCTTCTCTGAACCCTTACCCATTTTTCAACATCTTACTTGAATTGTGGACACCATAAGTGGATACGGTATTCCAGTAGTGCTATACCGGTGCCAAATGCAGCAATAATAATTTATTCCCTTGTTTATACATCAGTGGATCACATTAGCCCTTTTGGCCACAGAGTTGCATTGGGAGCTCATTTTTAGCTGACAATCTGCCATGACTCTCAAGTCCAATTCAAAGTTGCTGTTTCCCAAGATAGAGTCCTTCTCCTTTAAGGATGGCTAGCATTCTTTATTTCTAGATGTATGATCTTGCATTTGACTGTATTGAAATACACATTGTTTACACCCAGTTGACCAAGTGATCCAGATTGCTCTGTGTGTGTGACCTGTCCTTTGTTGTTTACCACTCCTCCATTCTACTTCATCTGGCAACTTTATCAGGCATGGCTTTTAATTCTAGGTCACTGGGAAAAAAATGTAAAATAGCATAAGGTCAAGAACCAGTCCTTTTAGGACACTGCTGGAAACCCACCCAATTAATGATGATTCCCCTTTTAAAATTTTGAGACCTGATAGCCAGTTTTTAATCTATTTAATTTGTGTTGATGTTTATTTTGAGTCATTCCAGTTTTTTAACCAAAACATCATGCAGTTTCAAATCAGATGCCTTACAGAAGTCTATATTAGATCAATACTATTACCTTTATCAAACTTTTAATTTAATCAAAAACATATGAAGTTACACAATCTATTTTCCCTAAACCTCTGATGATTTGGTTTTAATAAATTTTGTTGTTAATTCTTTATTATTCTTTCTGTTAGTTTGGCAAAGGTCAGTGTCATGCGGATAGACCTATTATTGCCTAGGTCATCCCATTAATCTTTTTTTAAAAAAACTGACACATTTGCTTTTGTCAGTTCTATGGAACTTCCACAGTGTTAGAAGACTTTCTGGACCATTAATGCCAATTTTCAGTGAGCTCCTTGGCCAGCTCCTAAAACTCTTGGATGCAAGGTATCCAAACCTGCTGACTTGAAAAGTGTTTCATTCTAGTAGCTGTTGTTTAATATCCACCTAAGTTACTATTGGAATGGAAAGTATAGCCTCATCACGTACGAGTACATCTGGCTATTTTCCAAATACAACACAGAAATAGTTTTTTAATACTTGTCTTTTCTCCCATTTCCATCTAGTAATGGACGAATGCCATTGTTAGGATTCAATTTGTTTCTAACATACTTTAATAACTCCTTATTGTCCTTTAACTCTGTTGGATGTAGATTTCTGGGTGTCCTTCTGCTTTCCATATACATTTTCTACAATTGCTAGCTTCTAATTTATATCCATTGCGATCACCTTCTCCTTTTAAAACTGCTTTCACTTCCCCTCTAAGCCAGGTGCTTTTTTTCTTGATCGTGGCTTTTGGGGCATCTAACTGAATGTTCTTAAACAGTTCCCAATTATTCACATTTTTCATTTTGAAAGGTATTCTCCCATCTGATTTGACTCAGTTGTTTTCAGCTTTGTGAAATTGGCCCATTGAAAGCACCAGCTATATTTTGCTGAACTTCATCCTGTTTGCATATAACAAATGAAATCAGGTCATGATCAACTGCACCTAAACTGCTAATTTTTAATTCTTAGTGTCACTCTTTCAAGAATTTCTTTGCAACTCCCCTCTACAGTTTCAGGGATCTTTGTTACTAAACAGGTCTGGTGGTGGTATGTGTCCTCTGTGCTTAAAACCTACTGCACAATGACAAGTCTCTTTGTACCTGCTGTTTGCAGCAGAGCTGTGTTACAAGTTTTGTGTTCATGGAGATAACAAGGATGCTGTTGCTATTTCAATTTCTGGAGGTAATATCCAGTCTATGGTTAATGTGGGTTGTGCTCTAGTCGTGTATAAAATGCTAAGTAAGGTGAAGCTTCAAAAGAAATTTCTTGGTCTTATGATCATATTTTAAACACTTTTTTACTGCTACATTTCTTCAAATATAATTTATATTTATTAAATATTAATTTCTTTGCGTACAAAACATGCTTGATTTTCTTTTCAGCAAAATTATTTTCCCTTTGTATGGGTGTTCAGATACTTATTTGCTTATTGCACACGATTGAAAGTATATAAAATTGTTACATATATCATTCAAAGTTAGATCTTGGATGATCTGTCTTGTCTTCCTGAAATACTTGTATAATCTAGATATTTTGCCTTGATATTTCTTGCTTTAAGAATTTTAAATGCTTGAAAATATCCTTATTGAAAAATATTTCCGATGACTTGTGCTCTTCGGCATCAGTCTTTGTAATGGTTTTGAAACATTTTTAAACTAGGGAATGTTTGATTTGAACTCTACTTACAAAAAACGGAAAATACTTTGGTAAAGGATAAACTGCACACTTCTTCATAATTTAAACCCCACCCCTCCAAACGTGTCCTAATCAAGAGTTTTCTTTAGAAGCAGGCTTTGTTATAAATTCTATCTGTTGAAGCAGGATAGCTGTGAAACTTATGGCAACCATATCATAAGCTGTAAATGAATAGCTGACCAACTTGAGACTCAATATTATATAAATTGATTAAAAGGAAATTGAAAGTCAAGGCTGCTAAACTGGGTATTTGTTGTGAAACACCTACAACATATGTGATCAATGTTAAGTTATTGTAACATATTGACACTTCTTAAAGCACAATGCATTAAAGTCAGGGCCCAGGAATGGTGTTTCTTGGCAGACTTAAGCTTATAGCTATGTATTCCCCTTGACCTGGGGTTCTACTAAAGCCTTCCTTCCTCTCATCTCTAGCCTAGCAATTCCCATAGTACAGGCATGTCGCGTCTTACACGAGGGTTTGGTTCCATGGTTTCCGCGTAAAGCAGAAACCACGTATAGCCAAAACCCCATTGACTTCAATGGCAGACGAAATTGCCTGCCCAAAAGAAAGTTTTTATATTTTTAGTTTTCCCTTACTTTTTTTCTTTTTTTGATGAACACGTAAAGCGGAAATTGTGCAAGTTAAATGCGCATAAAACATGATATGCCTGTATGTTCTGTGGTTCAGCATGCACTTGCCAATAGTCCACAGATAGCTGAGTGTTCACGTGGTGCTGATTCCTTAAACTGCATTTGAAGACAGCTAAAAATATGCTGTTTGCTCCAGATAAGCAATTGTTATAGTAGCTACAAGGATGTTCAATCCACAGTGGGAGGATAGGTGGTCCAGAAAATATAGTTAAAAGATAGCATGAACTATAAGTTTTGGTGATCCTTGGTCTTGCTCATGCAATGGCAATATTTGTTAGAGGGTAGGAATGTGATCCTATACCGAAAGATTTCATGCTACCCCAAGGTTTGTGGTGGTGAAATTGTGCACTGCTTTTCATGTGGAGTTGAGAAGTTCACCTCTATTTCTCTAGGTTCCGGGTCTTAGGGGGTGTGTGTGTGGGTGTGTGTATGTATGTATAGAGAGAGAAAAAAAACATGAACACGAGAATGAACCAGGAGCCTGGCTGTGTTCCCTTTATTTCATCTGAGTTGTACCATAAGGCACTGATAATAAGTCACTGGGTGGGCCTTCATTCTTGACTGCCTGAAGTGGAATATAGTAAAAGTTGTAGAAATTTCTAGAAGCTAGTAGACTAGGTTGCTGAACAGTATATAGCTTACCAGGACTTTACTTTCTAGTTTCTCAGAGACTCAAGCAAAGGATTTTGGTTGTGAACTGTATTCTTAGTAGAAAAAGCATCAGCTTAGAAACCACCAAAACCCTGATCTAGAATTATTTTCCCAAATTCACATACCTCCCTTTAACATTTAGGGCACCTCTATGCTACAAAATTAAGTCGACTTAAGTTATGGTGACATACAGTTACTGCAGTCATGAAATTGGCTTAGCATGTCCACTCTAGCTACTTGTGTTGGTGGTGCACATCCTCAGCCGGAGTGCTTGCACCCATTTAACTGTCAGCAGAGGACATTGTAGAGGGCTGACAGCCAGAGCCCAGCCCTGCCTGCCCGGGGCTGACAGCCGGAACAATTTGATGTAAGCATTGCAATGTCTACACTGACGTTGCTTCAATCTAACTACATCGACCTAAGTGCTATGCCTCTTGCAGAGGTTAAGTGGGTAGCTTACATCGGCAGAAACAACGTCGTAGTATAGATGCTTACAGTGTTAGGTCAAAGTAAAGCTTACGTCGACCTAACTTTGTAGTTTTAGCCAGGCCTTACTGATGGCATGTATTGCAGTCCATAGGTCATAGCCAATAGGGGTCACACTTTCATATCTATGAACAATGCAATAAACTTTCTATTTAAATAGAACAGTATTGTTAACAAGTGTAGTTGGTGCTTATAAAACTAACGTAAAATCCCATTGACACATTAGAACACTTGATACTTGAACTACCTTAATGCAAAGTATTTCAGTTTAGATCCTATCATCTAAGCATTTCAAAGCATTTTAATCTAAGCCTTTCAGCTTCCTAGGGTCATGTACTTCTGCTTTACAGATGGTAGAAATTGAGGGTCAATGAGGTTGTGACTTGCCAAAAGTCCTCAAAGAAAGTCAATAGTAGTCAGAGAAGTAATAAATCTCATCTCAATACTAATAACTAAACAGTCCATTATTTTTGAAAAAAAAGTTTGTTTTTTGTGTTTTTAAATCAAATCTTTTGTTTTGAAGAGCTCTAGTACAAGGTTTCTGATGGAAACACTTGAAACTCAGGAGCAGTCAGTCTCTGCAGAGCTTAAAGAAAGAGGAGCAGATTTTAGATTTTCTAGTTTGAAAAATAGATTTCAAGAGCAGAAGGAACAATTGCGATTGTCTAGTCTGACATCCAAAATAATTCCTAGAGGTTATCTTTTAGAACAACAGCCAGTTTTGATTTAATAATTTAGTGATGTATAATCCAGCATGACCTTGGTAAGTTGTTCCAGTGGTGAATTCCTCCACGGTTAAATTTAAAGCTTATATTCAGTCTGAATTTGTTTAGCTTCCATTTCCAGATATTAAATTGTGTTATGCCGCTCTGCTAGACTGAAGAGCCTGTTATCAAATTTCTGTTTGCCATGTAGATATTTCAGGACTGTAATCAAGTCACACTTTAACCTTCTCTTTAAGATAACTGGATTGAGTTTCTTGAATCTATCACTATAAGGCATCTAGTATCAGAGGGGTAGTCGTGTTAATCTGGATCTGCAAAAGCGACAAAGTCTTGTAGCGCCTTGTAGACTAACAGATCTTAGGGATCATAAGCTTTCGTGGGCTTCATCTGATGAAGTGGGTCTTAGCCCATGAAAGCTTATGATCCCTAAGATCTGTTAGTCTATAAGGTGCAACAAGACTCTGTCACTATAAGGCATGTTTCTCACCCTTTGTAATTCTTTGTGGCTCTTCTCTGAACCCTCTCCAACTTATCAACATCCTCCTTGAATTGTGATAATCAACTGCATTTCTGTATTACGGCAATGATCTCACCAATGCCAAGTGCAGAGAGGTAAAATAACTTCTCTACTCCTACTCAAGATTCCCCTGTTTATGCATCTCAGGATCATATTGATTCTTTTGGCCATAGTGTCAGACTGGGAACTTGTTCGGGTGAATGTCCATCCCAATCTCCAAATCTCTTTCAAAGTGCCTGCTTCCCAGCAGAGTCTCTCATCCTGTAAGTATGGCCTAAATTCTTCAAAAGAGAGACCCTGGGTGTGCTTTACTCTAGGTGTTGGTGCGCCTCTGCGCTTTCGCTCAGGGATTTTGGAGTCTCGCTCATGCAGGAGTCCCCCTCTGTTATAATTACCACGGATGCTTCCCTCACGGGTTGGGAGGCACCCATGGCACACCACACCACTTAGGGACTCTGGTCCACTACACATAAATCTTTTAGGGCTCTGAGTAGTTCTCAATGCTTGCTTCCAATTTGTCCCACATATCCAGATCATGACTGACAATATTGCTTGCATGTTTTAGATCAGCAGACAAGGGGGAACTCTATCCCACTCACTCTGCACGGAGGCTATGAAACTTTGGAATTGATGCCTCCAACACACTATCCAAATTTCAATCTCCTACCTACCTGATTCATTAAACACCACTGCAGACAAGTTCAGCAGATCTTTTTCCCCTAGATCATGAATGGGAGGTAAATACCACCATCCTACACCATATTCAAAATACGGGGTTACGCACAACTGGTCTTTTTGCAACTGCAAACAACAAGAAATGCCTGGAATTCTGTTCCAGGGCAAGCCTAGGAAAGCACTCAATGGGAGACATTCATTATCAAATACAGGTCTGCACAACATGCGGCCCGCACGGGCTCACTGTGCGGCCCGCGGGAGGTGAATAGGGATGGGGCAAGCCAAGTGGTGGGATAGGGAGAAGCAGATGGAGGCGGGGCTTTTTGGCCCACAGGTGGGGTTTTTTTTTGCAGTAATATGGCCCTCACTGCTTTCCGAGTTGTGCAGGCCTGATCAAATAGAATGACAATTTCCTGTACACATTCCCCATGATACCACTTCTTCACAGGATATTACAAAAAATAAGAGTGGAGAGGGCCAGGGTCATACTAATAGCCCTTCATGGCCTAGATGGGCATGGTTCCCAATTGTAATGAGGATGTTGATTTGTCCACCAATTCCACTCCTCCTTACATCCCCCTTCCTAACCTGTTATCACAACACAGGGGTCAATTACACCACCCCAACGTAACGATGCTGCCCCTCAAAGCGTGGCTTCTTAATGGCTCTCTAATGAGGAACTAGACTGCTCTGAATAGGTACAAAGAGTACTGTTAAGTGTGGATTGTGTTCTGTTATCTCTATAAGTGGACCAGGTTCACTCAGTGGTGCTCCGTCAAGCAAACGGCTCCTGCTTCTGCCCCTCTTTCATTAATACTAGACTATCTGGACTCTCCTTTAGCTCTATAGAGATGCATTTAACAGCAATTGCAGCATTTCACAATAAGTTCGGAGACACTACTATCTTTGCTCAGCCCATCATAAAGTGGTTCCTCAGGGGCCTCCAGACCCTATACTTGGACGTTAGATGACCCACTCAACCTTGGGACCTGCACCTGGTCCTCAGGTGCTTGATGCACCATCCATCTGAGCTGCTTGCAACATGCTCCCTCCTATATCTGTCCATGAAAACTACATTTTTGGTTGCCTTTACATCTGCCAGATGTGTAGGAGAACTTGGATCATTTATGGCTGACCCACTGTTAACTATATTTTTTTTAAGGACAAAGTTATGCTTTGAACACATCCCAAATACCACTGGAAGGTGCATTCCTCCTTCCACTTCAATGAACCTATCCATTTACCAACCTTCTTTCCTAAACCACGTGAACATTTTCGAAGCAGCATTGCACACACTGGATGTGCACAGAGCATTGTCCTTTTATTTGGATAGGATTAAGGCCTTCAGGGTTGCCCTAAACTTTTCATTTCAATCACAGAACGATCTTGAGGAAATCCATCTCTATCCAGAAGTTTATCCAAATGGATAGCAGACTGCATTTGCCTATGCTACCAAGTAAAGAAGATGAATCCTCCAACTTCTGTTAGGGCATCATCAATCTGGTCTGTGTCATTTGAAAGACTTAAATGCTGACCTTTAAATCTCTCCAACACATCATCAGTGATCTACAACCCATCCTGGACTACAAACCCTCTCTTTCACAGGCCTTGGGAGGCAGGCCAGTCCTGGCTCACAGACAACCCACCTACCTCAAGCATACTCTCACCAGCAACAGCACACTGCTCCGTAACTCCTCTAACTCAGGAACCAATCCATGCAACAAACCCCGATGCCAACTCTGCCCACATATCTACACCAGCAATACCATCACAGGACTTAACCAGATCAGCCATACCATCACTGATTCATTCACCTGCACATCTACCAATGTAATATATGCCATTATGTGCCAGCAATGCCCCTCCGCTATGTACATCGGTCAAACTGGACAGTCCCTACGAAAAAGGATAAACGGACACAAATCAGATATCAGGAATGGCAATACACAAAAACCTGTAGGAGAACACCTCAGTCTCTCTCCACACACCATGAAAGACTTAAAGGTCAGCATTTTGCAGCAAAAAAGCTTTTAAGACCAGACTGCAAAGAGAAACTGCAGAGTTGCAATTCATTTGCAAATTTGACACAATCAGTTTGGGACTGAATAGAGATTTTGAATGGCTAGCTAACTACAAGAGCAGTTTCTCTTCTCTCGCTGTTCACACCTCCAGTTCAGCTGCTAGAGGAATACCTCACCCTCCCTGATTAGAGATACAGCTGGTTCAGCCTCATTGGGCCCACCTTGTTATCTTTAACCTGGTTCTTGCTTATCTATTTATACCTGCCCCTGGATACTTCCACTGCATGCATCTGACGAAGTGGGTATTAGCCCACGAAAGCTTATGCTCTAATACTTTAGTTAGTCTTTAAGGTGCCACAGGACTCTTTGTTACTTCTGCAATTCCAGACTAACACAGCTACCCCTCTGATTCTTGAAAACTTTTTTTAAATTATTTTTCTAATAATACTTAAAAGGGAAGGTATAAGCTTTTTTTTTTTTAATCTGTTTGACAACTTGTGACCCTGTAGGCTAAGCTGAAATGTCACTTCTCAGATTGTGAAGACAGTTGGCTTGTGTTAGAGATCTTAAAACTGAGAACTCTTTCTGGCTCAACTCTCTCCTGCTATTGTTCTGTACTCTAGTGAATGTCAAATACTTGGCTTGGTGTTACAGTAAGTAAGTTGGCATCCAGATATGTTTTTTGCTAAATACTGTGCTTGCAGCACAGCCGTGTCTATTTTTCAGATGTCTATTATCCTTTCACCATACTCATGAAATATACAATATTTACAAAATGTATTAAGAATGCTTTACTAGATTTGCTGGATGATCTAGTTTACTATTCTCTTCTGCTTCTATGAGTCTATTTCTCTTCAGTTAACATATTCTTACTCAAAGATCAGCTCAAATATGGGCAAACTTCTTTTGCATGGACTTTCTGACCAGAATGAGGAATTGCATAAAAATTCCTTTTGGGAGTTTGCCCACTTTGGATTGCGGGTTTTTATGTAATGCCTTAAAATAATACTTAACCTAATATCTCTCAATATCCCTCGTACTTATGGATTAAAGATGGTGAAATGAGCAAGTATCAAGGAAAATGAGTACCAGTTGGGTCAGAATCCAGTAATGAAGGGCAGAATTGTAGAATGGCAAATTCAAGAAGACTTGAAGGATGCGACATGACCATGCAATTGGATGCCAATGAAATAAGTTAATATGAATTCATCATGATTAAATCAAATTGGAAAAAAAAATACTGCATGACATAATCAGTACAGTAAATTGTTTTAAGATATGTTTGGAGCAGGGTTAAAGTTGCCAGGAAAAGGATTCGTCTGCCTCGTGTGAGGTTAATAGATCGTTACCAGATGCATATTATGCACTCGCTTCTCTACTCTTTTGCCTGACTCTGAATCCTTTACTGCAAAGGCTAGTAGCATAATTCTCCCCACTATCCTGAATCTCTTCCCCACAGGAGGGTGGGGATCCACATTCCTAAAACACTCTGGACTGTTAGAATAATGGAGAAACTTGAACCTCTTGAAATGTGATGTAGTATAAACATAACTTCAGAGAATTTGCGCTTAAGTGATAAACTTTATTTACAGGATGATTGAGCTTTCAGTTAGGAAAGTCCTGAACTAGAAACAGTTATTCAGTTTGTGGCTATCAGAACCCATATTGAATCAATTATGTTTTGCGGGGTCTTCAGATTATTGTAATTTACATCCTGAGCACCTGGCCACTCAGAGGTACAGTACTTAACTTGCAAACTAAAGAATGAAAAGCTCAGGACGATTAATCATAGCTAAAAAGAGATTCACTTAGTTATCTGACCGAGCTTCAAAAAGCATTCTGTAACCTATCTGAATAAGTGAGAAAGCTACACATATTAAACTAACTTACCCCTGGAATCAGAGTTTCTGTCAGTATTGATCTGAAAAGATTGTTAATTTGTCTTTGTCTGGGCATGCTACATTTTGCTGTTTCTAGTCACATGTCTGAAGACCTACTTGGAATTGGATTTGTAGTAGTAAATTGAGAGAGGCTGGCAGAAGCACTCTTATGCAAGTATAAACTGTGTCTACGGTATGTGGGTTTGTTGTTACATCTATGCCAGCCAAAGTTTTCTAGGGGTAGAAAAGGCCTTAAACAACCTTCAGGTTCAGGTCTATGGTCTTGAACAAAGTGAGTTACACAGATGTATTTCTACTCAGAGCTGTTTGTCTAGTCTGCAAGGCTTATATCCCCATATATCATGAAGCAGTTTATCTTATGAGAATGGTGCATTCTTCATTAAATCAACCCAGTAGCTCTTTATTTCACAGGGGTTCAAAACAGGCAGATCCTCTTAGCAAGAAGGGCTCCATCACCGAAAGGGACTATGGACTTAGTTTTAGATAAATATTCTACAACTGGGATGGAGGGGGTCCCCTAACAGAGGCATTTCTGATTTAGTGGGAAAAGAAGCTACTATGAGGTACTCCCATTCCACTAATTCCCAGAGTCCCCAGGAATGTGTGCTGGGACAAGGCCGAGATGATGCATCGTGGGCATATCAGTTTTTTTCTGATCCAATACATCCACTTCTTCCACTTCAAAATCTTCTAGACATGATTCCAAAGAATCATGATCTAGTGTTGCATTCAGATTTCGTGTCTCTACATGATGACATGGAGGTTGACTGGTTAAGTTCTATTGATAAAAGCTGTTGGGTGGCAGTTTGAGATTTTGATGCAGAGCAGAAAGGCCTTTACAAGCTTAACCTATAAACCTGAATGTAAGGTTTTTTTTTGTTTTGTTTTGTTTTTTTCCAATTTAGTCAGTTTGGAAGCACACTCAACCCTTGGAGTCTTTTATTGTCTCTAGAATACTCAGAAGTCTCAATCAGCTCTATTAGAGTGCATTGGCAGCTGTTTCTGTGCCTCATCCACAGATTGAGGGTCATTTAGTTTTCCTCCACACCAGTCTATCCACATTTCCAGCAGGGTTGATTGATACCAGTTAGAGACTTTCCATCCTGGGATTTTAATGTGGTGCTGCTGCTGTTTTTAATGGACCCTTCTTTTGACTTTGTTGTCATATTTGCTATATTATCTCTCTGTAAGCAACATTTTTAGTGGCTATCACTTCATCTCGCAATGAATGAAATATAGGCTTTGATGATGACCCCCTGCCCATATATGCTGTATTCCATAAGGACCGATTTATAATTAGGCTGTACCTGTAGTTTTTACCAAAAAATTTCAGATTATCTTTTAAATTTAGTTTATACATCTGCCAGTATTTTTCCCAAGCCTCCTGACTCTCCCACAAAGACTAAGTTTTATACACATAAATAAGAGGACACGGCTGTAATAACATTATTTAAAACTCATTCTGAAACTCTTGCAGACTTGCTGTAGCTTTTGCTAATAAATCCAAGGAATGATCTGTTGCCACCTGGACGCTCTCAGAGTAGGTTTCAGATTGTATTTGTTTCTTATATATTGAGCAAAGTAATCTCTTTTCAAGCTAGGTACTCCTATGGCTCATTTTAGGGGAATCTGTTTCTGAGAAGTAGAGCAGTTGGAGTTTTGCTTTTATATTTATCAGTCATTACTCCATTGTAGCAGCTTCTAGATCAGATTATGGGGGTCTGTCTTATTTTTTTAGATGAATCCTATCACCCAGCTCCTTGAGTTAACTGCTGGTCAGTCACTGACAGTGGTATGCAGGTGGACAAATGCTTGCAGAGGTTACCTAACTTACAGTAAGGGGAGTGGTTTAGAGATGCTTTTGTCCAAGTGGTTACTATGACCCACTCTTCTTCCCCGTTTGTAACTGAGTCTTCTACCTGGATGCCTATATTACTGAAGAAAGTGAGTGGAAGTTGAGGGTGCTCAGTCCTTCATGCCCATTTGTGGTTAAGATTCTGGGCTCATGTATATTAGGGCTGGTCTACACTAAGGGCAGGGGTCGACCGAAGATACGCAACTTCAGCTATGTGAATAACAAAGTCGGCGCATCTTCGGCTGACTTACCTGCTGTTCTCACGTCAGCAGCGGTTGGCAGCGGGCTCCCCCGTCGACTCCAGCTTGCGCCTCTCGGCGAGCTGGAGTTCAGGAGTCGACAGGAGCACCATTGGCAATCGATTTATTGTGTCTTAACGAGACGCCATAAATCAATCACTATCCAGCGGGTAGTGAAGACATACCCTTAGGTGTACTCACTACTGTAAGATCCAGGTGGACATAATCATTTCAAACTCTAGTTACTATAAAGCATGTGATTTTATCCATCCCATGGCACATTAGTACATGGAGTGAACCTGTTAGACTGTGTGAAATGTTATAACTGTTATGATGATTCTTGTTTTATCTGCATTTTAGGTAATATTCAGGTATCTTGGATTGATGATACATCAGCATTTGTGTCACTTAGCCAGCCAGAACAAGTACAAATAGGTAAGTGTTTTTGGAATCACCTAATTGTAAGGTTTGCCTGTTGGCACTATTAACAGACATTGAAAGGGTTGCTACTGTCTCTCTTCTTCTAAAATTCCTCAGTCCATAATTTCCTTCTAGCTGGCAAATAGGAATTTTATCTGCCATGTTTCTCTTAATAAGCCACTGTCACTTTGTATCAGCCATTTCTCTTTGTGTACGAGTATCATTGACATCATAGCAATACAAACAGGTATGGGAATTTTGTTGAGCTATTAGAGCCAGTTAAGGAAGACAAGGATTGAGAACTCATTGGTTCTCCTGCCCAATTTGCTTCCTGAGCATGATAAAAGAAGCCAGCAGAATGGGTAGGCTCCAGGGGGCACTTAAGTTGTGAGTATTATGCTGTTGTAGTCTCAATGCATGCATGGGGTTTATAGGCTTCACTGCAACTAGTTGAGTAGTTCTTGTTGTAAAACATACTGAAATTCCATGTTTTCCCTATCCATATTGCTACCTGAATATCATAGAATCATAGAACTGGAAGGGACCTCGAGAGGTCATCTAGTCAAGTGGTCTTCAAAGTTTTTCCTCCGCAGCCCCTTTTTGCAACCACGGGGGTATGTCCACCGAAATGCTGCCGCAGAAAGCAGAAGCTTCCATTTTCCGGGGCGGCATTTTGGCGGGACAAAAATAGACCGCTTGGGAGTTCAGCAGTCTCCTGGGCGGGATTGGCAGCGATGCCGGGGTCTTGCACACCGCTGGGGGTGGTCTCACACACTGCACTCCACTTTGAAGACCACTGATCTAGTCCAGCCAAGAGTGCAGGGGACTGGACTAAGTATCTAGACCATTCCTGACAGGTGTTTATCTAACATGATCTTGAAAATCTCCATCAATGGAGATTCCACAACTTCCCTACACAATTTATTCCAATTTTAACCACCCTGACAGTTGGAAAGTTTTTTCCTGATGTTCAACCTAAATCTCCCTTGCTGCAATTTTAAGCCCATTACTTTTTGTCCTGTCTTCAGAGGTTAAGAACAATTTTTCTTTCTCCTCCTTTTAACAACCTTTTACATACTTGAAAACTGCTATCATGTACCCTCTGTCTTCTTTTCGAGACTAAACAAACCCAATTAATAGAATATCAAAGTTGGAAGGGACCTCAGCAGATCATTTAGTCTAACCCCCTGCTCAAAGCAGAACCAATCATTCCCCAATTAAATCATCCAACAGATATTTGCCCCATATCCTAAATGGCCCCCTCAAGGATTGAGCTCACAACCCTGGGTTTAGCAGGCCAATGCTTAAACCACTGAGCTATCCCTCCCCCGGCTTCCAGTTTCTTTGCTTCTCTTCTTTCTTTCTCCTTTCTCACCAAGCCTACCAAATGGTAGTCTCTGTACAGCAAGATTGTGCAAGTTTTCACTAGCTGTCTGTATCCCCAACTACCTTAAGGTGTGACATATCTGCTTAGATTTGTTTCATGATCTGTCGAAAGCATCAGCAGTATAGAGTTCCCTTCTGTCTTTATTGTAGAAGAGGACCAAAACATTTTAGCAAAGATGAAAATTATTTTTTACTTAATTTGGGTTGCCAATGTTTGAATATTCACATGCTTAAAACATGATTCTGTCCATCTTCCTTCCATCTCTACCTGAGTGCTCGTGTAAAGTCCACTTTCTAGTGTGGGCATCTTAAGTTTGCTTAGCTCTTCCTTCTTGTACTAAATACTTAGTGAGCTTTGCCAAGCTGCTCACTATTGCTGACTTTCCTTGGTTCCAAAGGGTTGATTGGCTTATTACCAAAACAAAGTTTTGCAAAGGCTTTTTCTCATAAGTAACTTGTTCAAGAAAATATCAAATTATCTTAAAGCAAGAACACAGAGTCTGTGAACAGCTGAATAGGTAGAAGTATGTCTAAATACTTCAGATGGCAAACTTCATTCACTTTAAATTAAATTCAGGCATTAAAACTAATTTTCTCTAATAGTATAACTTATTAAGGTAGTTGGTTGAGATTACAAACTGGACACTTTTTATTGTGTTCAGGACCATTTCAGAACAGTGTTAAAAATTCCAGAAGTGGAATCTGACATTTGACTTAACATGCAAATGCACATCAGCAAGTCTGTGCCTATGTCAAACAGTGTGCAGGTGGCAAACCCCAAGATGCAAAATTCATAGAGTTTTACATGAGAACCCCTCAAGCAAGACAATATGCAGAAAGGCTATAATAATATAATCATATTTCAGAACCACTGAAAATTTTACATTGAACTAATGCTATCCAACAGTTGAGAAGAGATGGAGCAGTGGGAAATCTCAAAATTAATATAATCCTTGTATTTTAGTCTTTGTAGGTTGACTATAAATTAATCTAAAAGGCTCTTTATGGCTTCCTGTGACTGACTTTTGGGGGCTGGCCTGCAAATCCTGTAGAGTTTATCAAGGTGGATGGTTGGAAGTGGGCAGGACTTTCAGTAAAGACAAGTTCTTTGAGAATGTCAGTGTGAAATGTGCTATAGGTGCACTTGAGCCTCAAATGCATGAGACTGAATTTATTTGGTTTGCAATGTCCGTTGAAGCCACACATATGCCCTGTTCCACCTTGTACTCCTGTAGAAGGGCATAGAGGGCCTTTCTCTTACCACTCATTGCAGCAAGATGAAACCTGACTGCTCTCTGACCTGTTAGATTTTACCTTAGTCTACACTTCTCCAAATTCTTCTGAGAAACTTTAGAACAACCTTTTATTTTAATTTAGTCACCTTAGCCTGTTCAAGCACTTGTTGGACTGCAAGTTGCTGATCAGATTACCCTGTAAATACTCTCTGAACAGGGATTTAGAAATAGCAGACTTCAAATTCTCTTTCCTCATCCCATCTCACAAGAGCCTACTGCAAACAGAATTGGCCTTAATGCTTTGTCTAGAAGCCACAGAGGTGGTCTCCCAAGAATACAGTGAAGAGGCTTCTACTCCTGATATTTCTTCATAATGAATAAAAATGGTGGCCAGAGGGAATCTTTTTCCTTTCTTACATCTGAAGAGACTACACAAAGATACATATTCTGTCTCAGGTTCAGGACGGTAATAGTTGTGTCCATCTTTCCAAACCCCTGACTCATTTGTGGCTCCTCCACATTCACCTGGCCCACAGGAAACACCAAAGCTTTGCAGTGGGACCCAACTGCTATCAAAACAGGGTTCTGCCCTTGACATGCTCCACAGCACTGAGTTTTCACCAACTAGTGACACAGCAAATGACTGAGTCCACACCTACCCATATCTAGATCAGAGGCTAGTCCTGGGAGAAGACTGAAATGCCCCTGGATATCATGTCTTCTCCTTGTTTTTTCCTGTGTTAGGTCTTGTGGTGAGCTATGAGAAGTTTATCATCTGCAGTGATGAGAGATGGTGTCTCCTATTGGCTGAGGCCATTTCGGTTTTCTGATCGCCTGCAGATGTGCAGTCAGTTTCCCCTACACCTTCCCACCTGTCTAGACATACTGTTGCAAAACCGGGGCCAAAATTACATCCAGGCCCTTAGCCATTTTACCTGGCAGACTGGATGAGCAAGACTGACTGATTTCAGATGATTTTTTTTACAAAGTTGGAAAGATTCCACCAGAGATGTGTCCATGAAAGTAGAAAAGATGCTGCCAAACAGGCAGCCTGAAACAAAGTGAACACAGTGGAGACCCTGATGATAAAGATTCTGGACAGCATACTGCTGTTGAAGAAAGCAGGCCTAGCCTTTGTACTCTTAAGTTCAGCTGGCAGTGTGCAATGTCCTGATACTGTCATTCTGTTTTTTCACATTCTGTGTTATCAAAATTCCTCAAGGGCCTTCATGTCTGCCTTCTGATTAGAGACCTTAGTCTCACTTGGGATCTTAGTATTGTCCTCTTAAAGCTTTGAATCCTTATCAAGATGCTCATTGTACCACCCCACATACAACTGTCTGAGTCATAGCCATCATATCAGCATGAAGAGACTGTGAAATGCAGGCCCTTGTGGCTGAACTGCCATACATGTCGTTCCAGAGGTACAAGGAAGTGATGAAACCACACCCTAAGTCTCTGAATTCCCTTTGAACTGGTTTATTACCTTACTAGTCATCTTACTGAAGCCACATTCCTCACTCGGGGGTGGGGAATGAAGCTTCATATACTAGATATGTCCAGGGCCCTGCTTTCTTACCTCAACAGAACAAGCCTGAGATTCTCTCCCCACCTCATCATGGCCATATCTGGCGCATCAAAAGGCTAAATCATCTCTTCATAGAGAATCTTAAAATGGTTCACACATTGTATTTTCACTGGTTGGCTGGGAAACCTCTTCCTCCAAACATCGACATACTCCACCAGGGCATATTTCAACACTTTCTGCCTTCTACAGAGTGAGCTTATCTTTGAGTTCAGTAAGACAGCCATGTGGAGCCAAACTACTGCCCTTTGTTAAGCATTCTGCATTTGATATGGCTGGAATGGCAGATGCTAGTTTGGAAGAGTGGTACTCCAGTTGGTTTTACTAATACAACTGAGACTTCATACCCACCATCCGGGAAGGGTACTTCTTGCCAGTGATCTACATTGAGATCCATATTGACACATACTTGAAAAAAGAATGGCGACTTTACCTCACAATAACTCTGCTTCTCTGAGATGTTTGTGACAAAGCTCCAAGTTTGTACTTGTGGGTCCTGCGCTTCCTGGCAGATTTAGGGGCCTCAGAAACTCATCTAGGCCCCAGAGTGACCTCCCTTTCTCAGTATAATTGGCAAGAGTCACCGCCTAATGAGTTACCTTCATCACAGGCCAGTATGGAAGATGGAAAAGGGGGGAGCCCGGGCCCGCCCTCTACTCCGGACTCCAGCCCAGGGACCCTAATAGTATCAGCTAAGATGGCTGACCTTTTAGGCACAAAACACAATACAATTCCCTGGGCTACTTCCCCACAGCAGTCCCCGCTTCTTCAAACTCCACTTCACCCTTACCTCAGGGCCTCCTTCCTTCTGCATGATATGTTGTCCACCACTCAGTCTCACCAACAGCACAACTTCCTCTCACAGCTCCTGACACCCACAGCCCACCTGACTAACTGGGAGGTTTTTATCTGGTTCAGCCAGTCCCTGATTGGCTTCAGGTGTCCCAATCAGGCTAGCTGTTTCTACTCCTTTCTAGAAGGTTCTTAATTGGCCCCAGGTGTCTTGATTGACCTGGAGTAGCCTTTATTTGGCTATCCAGGGAACAGGGACCTGCACACTCTGAGACTAATATACCTGCCTTCCAGCACTCTCCTATATCCTTCTGGTCTGACTCCGTCACATGTTGTAGTCACTGGGGATGTTGTAGCCATTTGGGGCCTCATAACCCACCTCCATCTTCACTTCTCAAAGTCCTCAGCTACATGGGCTTTGAATTGTGAGGAAACTAAGAGGATTGTGGCCACTCCACCCTTTACGCTCTAATATTGGCGCACAGAGTACATGCATCCTGGAGGGATGCTGCTGCTATAAATAAATTTAGTCTTGCGCGAGCTCATGAATGTCTATGTGAGATCCACACTGACTACTTAAAAATGCAAAGTTACTGTAGAATAAGTAATAGTTTTGTTCTGATTTAGAAATTATTAATCAGGATTGAATGTGGAAGTGTGGCCTTGACCTACAGTATACCACGAGACCGACAACACCATAAATTTGGAGTGGTCCAGCCTGCTGTACAGAGCCAGGACAAAGTAAATCTAGACCATTCCTGAGAGGTGTTTATCCAACTTTGTTCTTGAAAACCTCCCCAAACTCCCTTGGAAGCTTTTTCCAATTTAACTACCCTTTCTTCATAGGTCAAATTTTTCTAAACCATTTTATCTTTTTTGGCTGTTCTCATCAGGAGTCTCTCCAATTTGCACCTTTCCTAGGTTTGGATGCAGTATTCCAGCTCAGACCTTATAAGAGCCAAGCAAGTAAAGTAAGCTGGGATGACTATCTCCCATGGTTTACGTACAGCACTCCTGTTAATACACCTCTGAATATTAGCTTGTTTTTTGCAACTGCATCGCGTTGTTGGCTCGCATTCAATTTTTAATCCACTCTAACCCCATCTCTTTTTCAAATCCGACCAAGCAATTTATTCTCTGTTTTTGTAGTTGCACATTTGATTTATTTCATAAGTGTAGTACGAATTTCATGTTGTTGATTTCAGATCAGTTCCGCAATTTATAAACATCATTTTACATTCTAATTCTGTTCTCCAAAGTGTTTGTTACCCCTACCAGCTTGGTATTGTCACAGATTTTATAAGCATGCTCTGCACTTTGTTATCCAAGTCATTTAAGGAAATACTGAATAGTTCCAGACCCAGGACTGACCCCTACAGGATCCCACTAGATACACCCTCCTAGTTTGACAGAGAACAGTTGATAACTACTCTCTGAGCACAGTCTCACTAAGATTTTCTCTCTTATCTTGAACTGGAATAAAATCCCAGTTAAAAGCAGCTAGTTAACAGCAAAATGTAACTTCCATAGACTATGTAGCCTCAAGGGATAAAAATGCTCCCTTTCCAGCTCTTTCTCTGTCTATAGAGCACTGCAGTGGATCAAATGTTATCCTAATGGAGGGCTTCCCTAATAAGTAAGCTGAAATAGCATTTACCTGTGTCCAGAGTTACAGGAATTCACAGCAAGTAACACTCTTGGTCCTGCGTCTGTCAGGTGCTGAGTCCACAGGATTGTCTTTACCACCTATGTTTATTACCTTGCCACTGAGCACTGATTGGCTCAGGTCTCAGTGAATGTGTGGGGGACCTGCAAAACTGCTTGCCTAAAATTTCTTACTTAGTTTCAGCAACAACTACTGTGCATATCTCAGTTGCCACACTCTACTTCTGGATATTTCTGGGCCCTCATAGCTGAGTTGCCAGACCCTGCATATTTGCAGAGACTGAGTATTCAAACAAAAATCCTTGTTTGTCCCCACTGCTTGTCTCCCTTTCTTTGTACCATAAAGTCAAAGGCTGCAGTTATAAAACCTGTGGGTTCCATTTGCATGCCATTTTTCGTTATGCTCCCTGGAACCAAGTGGAAGGATACCATGTGGAGAAGGTGAAGAGAGAGTAAGCAGTGCCAGTAGAATGTTCAGAAGCATCCTATCCTTTTCTATTTTTCATTTGAAATGACTCATTTTAATTCCTTTGTTCATGAATTACTTGCTAATAATGGTCTCTTGCTGTGCTGGTGATTTAGTGAGCTTCATTTTTAAAACAGTTGACAATCAGAAATAAACATGTAGCCCTAAAATGCTTCTAAATCTTCTGTGTTCAAGAGAAGAATAACCTTGGAAAGTCACCCAGCAGAATATACTGTAATTGAACACCTCACTGCCACTGGTTGAGGTTAACACTTAATTTGGAAGAGCTGTCTGATTGGTTCAGATCTTGCACTAGAGTACATGTGCAGCAGAAACTCTGGATATGTGGAGGATTGGGCATAAATTCCTCTTGATTACTGGAAATTCATTTAAATGATATAGCATGGCAAAAGTTATTTCTGCATTTGGCCTGCTTTGGCTTATGTCTCAGTGTCAGTATTCTTTAATGTCTTTTCAAACATACATGCCCTATTTAGTGATGCATGTGGAAATGTTGTGAAGAGACTTACTCATTTTCTGATCTTACTATAAAGTGTCAGTTATTTCCAGATGAAATCTTTTAAATTATTATTGAAGTTCTCAGCTTCAAATCCAGGTAAACACCTTTTTGCTGCCTTTAAATTGATGGTAAAATATTTTAAACTTTAATTGTTATAACTGTGTCAAAGTAAGGTTACAGTACTAAACTTTCAAAATCTTAAAAGATTTCACTGTAGACCAGGCTTGAAGTATGCACTATTGTCTAAGTCACTGGTGCTCAGTGTATGTTTCTTGTAATTTTTTTCTATTCCCTCGTCATTCAGTTTTGAACTATAGATGTTAAAACAAAATTTGAAGTCCACCATTTTGAACACTGTGGCATTTAATTTCAGAAAGAGGAGCTATGCAAAAATGAGGTGGTTAGTTAAATGGAAATTAATAGGTAAAGTGACTAAAGTGAAATCCCTGCAAGCTGCATGGATACTTTTCAAAGACACCATAATAGAGGCCCAACTTAAATGTATACCCCAAATTAAAAAACGAAGTCAAAGAACTAAAAAAGAGCCACTGTGGCTTAAAAACCATGTAAAAGAAGCAGTGAGAGATAAAAAGGCATCTTTTGAGAAGTGGAAGTCAAATCATACTGAGGTAACTAGAGAGGAGCATAAACACTGCCAAATGAATTGTAAAAATGTAATCAGAAAAGCCAAAATGGAGTTTGAAGAACAGCTAGCCAGAAACTTAAAAGGTAATAATAAAATGTTTTTTAAATACGTCAGAAGCAGGAAGCCTGCTAAACAACCAGTGGGGCCCCTGGATGATAGAGATACAAAAGGAGCACTTAAAGGTGATAGTCATTGCGGAGAAACTAAATGAATTCTTTGCTTCGGTCTTCACGGCTGAGGATGTTAGGGAGATTCCCAAACCTGAACTGTCTTTTGTAGGTGACAGATCTGTGGAATTGTCACTAGAGGAGGTTTAGGAACTAATTGATAAACTTAACTGTAACAAGTCACCGGGACCAGACAGCATTCACCCAAGAGTTCTGAAAGAACTCAAATGTGAAATTTTGGAACTATTAACTAGGGTTTGTAACCTGTCCTTTAAATCGGCTTTTGTACCCAATGACTGGAAGATAGCTAATGTAATGCGAATATTTAAAAAGGGCTCTAGAGGTGATCCCAGCAGTTATAGACCAGTAAGTCTAACGTCTGTACTGGGCAAATTAGTTGAAACAATAGTAAAGAATAAAATTGTCAGGCACATAGAAGAACATAAATTGTTGGGCAAAAGTCAACATGGTTTCTGTAAAGGGAAATCATGTCTTACTAATCTATTAGAGTTCTTTGAAGGGGTCAGCAAACATGTGGACAAGGGGGATCCAGTGGACGTAGTGTACTTAGATTTCCAGAAAGCTTTTGACAAGGTCCCTCACCAAAGGCTCTTACGTAAATTAAGTTTCCATGGGATAAGAGGGAAGATCCTTTCATGGATTGAGAACTGGTTAAAAGACAGAGAACAAAGGGTAGGAATAAATGGTAAATTATCAGAATGAAGAGGGGGTAACTAGTGGTGTTCCCCAAGGGTCAGTCCTAGGACCAATCCTATTCAACTTATTCATCAATGATTTGGAGGAAGGGGTAAACAGTGAGGTGGCTAAGTTTGCAGATGATACTAAACTGCTCAAAATAGTTAAGACCCAAGCAGACTGTGAATAACTTCAAAAAGATCTCACAAAACTAAATAATTGGGCAACAAAATGGCAAATGAAATTTCATGTGGTAAATGTAAAGTAATGCACATTGGAAAAAATAACACCAACTATACATGCAATATGATGGGGGCTAATTTAGCTACAACTACTCAGGAAAAAAATCTTGGAATCATCGTGGATTGTTCTCTGAAGATGTCCATGCAGTGTATGCAAATACCTGAAAATTCATTTATTCAGCAGGAGGACATTGGACTAGAGCAAGTGCAATAACTCAAGTTGTGATTATATTTTTTTGCACTACTCTTACTTGAATTGTTAGTATTCAAGTAAGTATTGTTACTTGAATTGTTAGTACTCTTACTTGAATTGTTAGTATTCAAGTATTGATATCACTAGTGGAGAATTACAGGTCTGATTTTTCCTGTTGTAGACTCACTGTGACAGGTACACAGGGGCAGACCTCTATACTCAGTATGAAAAAAGCCACTTTTTCATTGGCTGTAGATTCACAGCTATCACCTCATTTCTGTTAAACCCGTCAGTTAGATACATGTATTGTAAACACAATAAGGTTGCTTGACTGATAACTGTATAAATGCTAGGGCCCTATATTTAATTTCCATTGCAAAAATGTAACTTTAATCTTTCCTTTTTATAGCTGGTCCATTGTGTGGCTGTTTTTGGAATAGATTTATTTATTTATCAGCTTCTGTTTCAATCACGGAAGTGTTTAAAGAGTGTGCAAAGGTCAAATGTTTAGAATTCCTTTCAGTATCTAAGAAAGAACTGGATCTTTTGAGAATTTTAACTATTTTAGTACAGTCTACATTTTAGGTGCACAGTATGAAATATTTAATGGACTGTACTATCATTCATCTGTTTTCATTGCCAAGAGGAAATTTTTTCAGTAGTTCCTTTGGAATGTCAAAATATTTATATTCAGTACGTGAAAGTATGTGCAATGTGAAGGGTACATGGTGTTTTTTTTCTCACTTTTACTGGTACACATGTTTGTGTTCATCAGTCTGATTCAGTGCCAATGTTTGACCTATATTTTCCTTAATAAAAATGCTAGTTTTCAAGTTAAATCTTGAGTCAAAAAAGCTACAAACCTAAACATTGTGTAAGGCATTCAGTGTCAGCATGTGAACTTACCTAAACATAATTTTTTGTTTGAGGAAAATCACAAACCCATAGTGAATGAAATATACAGACTGTACCCAACCTTTTAAAAAAGGCTTCACAGTTTTAAAGAAATGCTGACTATGCATAAAAAGGCAAATGTTTGGCTAGATGTAACTGATGCTGCACAGTATTATCTATGTAAGCTGACCATGAAATAACATAATAAATCATTGTATAATGCAGAGAAGCTATTGCCTAACCTTATGGCCCAGTAAATTGAGACTTCACAAGCATAGCTGTAACTGAGAAAATTATTCTTCTCTTTGATCTATGCCACTTTTCCTGGTGAGGATTGTGGTGATAGTATGGACAGTAGGGAGGACCAGACCTCCCTTTCCTCTGCAGCAGGTTCCAGCTCCTCCTGGGGTATACCCAAGTGTTCCTGGGTGAGCTGGGGAGATATTTCTCCAGCGTGTCCTGGGTCGGCTTCGGGGCCTCCTGCCAGTGGTACATGCCTGTTAGAGTTCCAAAGGAAGCCTCCCAGATGGTATCCTTATCAGGTGCCTGAACCACCTCAGCTGGCTCTTTCCTGTCTGAAGGAGTGTATATTCTATTCCAAGGTTCTCCCAAATAGCAGAGCTCCTTGGGAAAGTGAGCCTGGCCTCCCTGTGGAGAAACTTCATTTCCACCGCTTGTATCCACAATCATAAGCGCCAACTCCATGGGTGCTCTGAGGCTGGAGCACCCATGGGGAGAAATTAGTGGATGGTCTGCACCCACCGGCAGCCAAGCTCCCCACCCCACCACTTCCCGAAGCACACTACATCTCCACTCCTCTGCCTACCTCCCAGCACTTCCCCTCCCGGCATGGTGGGGGCGGAATCTGGTACACTCAGTGGAAGAGGTGGAGCCAGGGTGGGGATTTGGGGAAGGGGTTGGAGTATTGGTAGGGAGGGGGTGGAGTTGGGACGGGGACTTTGAGGAAAAAGGTGGAGTGACGCTGGGGCCAGGGGTAGTAGGCTCAGGGGAAAGAGGGGAAGTTGGTGCCTATGCCTGCAATATCATCCTTTTGTTCAGTACCCAAAGTTCATGACCATAGGTGAGACGGGGGACTGAGAATATAATGCTGAAAGTAGTCAGACTAGAGTTTTAGCATTTTCAGCTTCTGTTTTCAATATACATATGGGAATATGGACAAACATCAGAAAAGTAGTAACTTTCATCATTTAAATTTTACTAATTTTATTTGGTTGAATATTGATTATGTGTAATTTAGTAATGGCTTCGCTTGTTAATCCAGTACAGGTTGGATCCTATGAAAAGTTCTCAAACAAATCTCCAGTTTATAGTATTTTTTATTTCAGTCATTTCAGTTTCTTTTACAGAGTCACTTAAAGTGATTTAAATTTAATATTCAATAATGGACACCTTAAAAATGGAAACATTAACTTAGTATCCCCTAACTGGGCTCTCGGTTTTTGTGAAGTTTTTAAACTTCCCCTAATGGATTTTTGGTTCAAAGCTTTCTCAATGCTGCCTTTCTAAGAAAAGCTGCCCTGGGTCAGAACCATTTTTGTTGATGTTTTGTATTTCTGACTTAATGCTGAAATTGTTTAATCTTTCATCGATTTATTAATCAAATTCAAGTAATTCTGGGTATTGGGTCTGATTGTATTAGTTTTTCTTAGTTTAAAGATTTTTTAAAGAAATAGAATGATCAATTGATTTTTTGTTCTTAAGTAGCTCACATAGGAAGATTAAGCCAGCTGTACAGTTCAAGGAAAATGTGGATTTATTTTAAAAAATATGAAGGAGAAAAAAGTATATTATGGTAAGAGCAGTTATCCTGGCCCTGCCAAGGACTGATGTGATCTTGGTCAAGATACCTAACCATTCTTCTTACCCTTTTACAGATTGGAAAATTTATCTTCCCTCTGAGATAGCTAAGCTTAAGTGTGAAGTGCTTTAGATTGCCAGGTATAATGATTGCATGAATGTTAATGTAAATCTGCATTAGAAAGTGAACTCCCTAAGGCACGGGTGGGCAAACTACGGCCTGCGGACCACATCTGGCCCATGGGACCATCCTGCCCGGCCCCTGAGCTCCCTGCTGGGGAGGCTCCAGTGCTGTCCCCCATCGCCTGCAGTTATGTCGTCACATGGGCAGCGCTCTGGAGCGTGAGGCTGCGTGCTCCTGCAGTGCAGCATGTCTAGCTCCGTGTGGGCTGCTGCTCTGAATAGTAAAGGGGCCAAGGGTTGGATAAGAGGCATGGAGCCTGAGGGGACAGGGAGCAGGAAGCAGCTGGATGGGGCAAAGGTTGGTGGGGGTTGTCAGGAGGCGGGGAGTGGGGGCATTGGATAGGTGTGGGAGTCCCGGGGGTCTGTCAGATGGCAGGAGTGTGGCTAAGGGTAGGGGCAATCAGGGGACAGGGAGCAGGAAGGGTTGAGTAGTTTCAAAATCCATGATCCATTTCACCAGGCAATTTCCGTAGTCCTCCTTTCTATTTGGGGGAGGTAAGCGTTTCATGGATTTCCACTGTGTCTCGGCATTTCCATCTTGTTCTGCCTTTCATTTTAAGCCATTTTCAATCCTCGTGAATAATCTTTAGTGCTAAAAGCTTAAAACCACTTTTCAAGAAAGTTGGAACACAATCAGATTCTTTACTAAAATACAAATAAATCTGCTGTCTTCTCTTCATCCACTGATTTTGTAATTTTGTCAAAAGCATTCAAGTTTAGAAACATTTATTCATTATAAATCCACACGGCTTATTTACATTTCTCTTATCCACCAGATGTTCAATGATTTTTTTAAATTATTCCTTTGTTTAACTAATGACAAGTTATTTTTTGTATGGAACAGTTATTGGAAGGATCAGTCATTGCTGTGTGAGAGAAATGCACTACGTACTCCATGACATTATGAAAATAAATGAATGATGCAACAAGTTAGCTAATGAACGGTCCCTATTCTCTCCAGGTTGTGGAGGATGCTTACCATCATGTTCTCTCTTGTTTTCTGACTTGCGGAATATGTTGTTTCTCCATTTAGGATAGTTCCCATCTGTAATCACATCTGGTGGATTAAATACGTTTAGCCCAAGCGGATATAGGTATGGAAAGAGAGCCAGTAAATATAGTTCTTTGCCAATAGTTGAAGACAGCATGGCTCTGGCCAGTATGACCATTCCTCCCTGTTGTTGCTAAGGATTTAATTCAGAATGAATTGAACAAGAAATGATTTTCATAACCTTAGTTTAAAAGCTGTCCAATTTTACTGAAATACAAACTTTTTTTAAAAGGCTGGGCTTGTATTGTTACTGAGCAGTTGATGAAAAAAGGCGTTTCTACAGGGCCTATCCCTGTAATGGCTGCTCTAGGCTAGGGTGGGGCCAACCACAAGAACAGAGAGCAGGAAGCGCATCTGTCCTGTACTATCAGCAACTCTTTTGCTGAGACCCAGGCAGCACGGAGGGGAAAGAAGTCTGATTCTAATGGAGAGGGGACTATGCCAGATTGGGGGAATAGTAGGAGTAGAGTGAGGAAAGGTCTGAGTCTGGGACTGAAGGTAGGGGGAAGAGAAACTCAGACTGGGTGGGCAAGGAGACTGGGAGCCAGGGGGTTGAGGGAAGTCTGATACTGGAGGCATGTAGGGAGAGTAGGAGTCAGTTGGCGGCTGGGGGTGCACTGAGATTGAGTGAGGAAGATAGAGACTGAAATAGCCTGGACAAGGAGAAGAACTAATGTAGAAAACCATTGGGAGATAATGGGCAAGATGGGGAGCACAGACAGATATGACAAGGAACTGTATGTGGGGGAGGAACTGGGACTGTCTGGGCAAAGAGACTGGAATGAGACGTCAGGGCAGGGGAATCAGGTATACTGAGGTTGTATGAGGAGTCTGAGGGTATATCTATACAGCAAAAAAAAACAAAACCCTTGGCCTGTGCCAGCCAACTTGGGCTCACCGGGCTCGAGCTATGGGGCTGTTTCATTGCAGTGTAGACTGATGGGCTTATGATGATGCCTGAGTTCTGGGCCCTCCCTCCTAGAGTCTGGGCCGCAGCTTGAGCCAAGACATCTACCTAGGAACAATGCCTGAGCACCATGAGCCCCAGTCAGCTAGCATGGGCCAGCCACAGGTGTTTATTACTGTCCACATGCCCTGAGGGAGGCTGAGAACCAGTGTGGGGAGAGGAGACAGATTGGGTGAGAAAGTAAAGGAAATGGGACTGACTGTGTGTGGGGACATGAGACTGGGAATTGGTGGGGGAGACTGGAACTTGGATAGCAAGCCCAATCTGAGAGAACAGGATTGGCTAGGCAAAAAGACTGGTACAAGGATAAGAAGCATGACAAGTGGAGAGTAGGACTGAATAGGCAGGGACAATGAGGATGGGACAAGGAACTAGAGTTGGAGAAGACACAGAACTAGAATAGGGATGTGTTGGAGCAGAAGTTTTGGGGAAACAGGCAGAAGAGTATATGCCCAGTAACAAATACTACTTCAGAGCCTGGAATGGAAACCAAAATTCATGTGTCTCACCATTCCTCTGTTGTCAAAAAGTATCTCCATATCTTATTTGGTCCATAAAGAGCATGACAACTGCTGCATTAAGTCAACTGGCAGAGGTCTGTGTGGTGGAGCTAAAGCAGAGGTGTCCAATAGTTCTCCACTAGCCACATGTGGCTAATAGGCTATTGAATTTGGCTGATGCATGTGGCTTTTTTATAATATGGCTGATAAGAAAAATTCAAAACCATGAGTGTGGCTAGCAGTGTAGCTAGCATTGAATTTCTTTTGGACACCATTGAATAAAGGATCCAACCCTACTGATGCATGTTAGTGTCAGTATGATGTCACATGAAGGAATTTGTTTTTCAGTGTTAAAAAAAACAGATTGCACAAACACATACACAAAAGAACAGTATTCAGGTTGCATAATCAAGCACTCAGAAGTTAGGAAATGCCAGAATTTGCGCTGTCGGCGCAATCTTAATTTGTGTGTGTGTATGTGTTATACAGTGTTAGGCTATATCTACACTAGCATTTTTGTCGGTAAAATTTTGTAAGGGAGTGAAAAAAAACACTCCTGATTTGATGTACGTTTCACCAACAAAAGTGCCAGTGTGGACTGCACGATGCCATTGGGGGTGGTCTAAGTAGGCCAATAGGAGAGCTCTCTCCTTTCAGCATAGAGCAGCTAAACAGGAGACCTTACAGTGGCACAGCTGCAGTGGTACACCTGTGCTGCTGTAGTGTAGACATTAGCCTTAATTACATGCTCAGAGCTAATTTTTTCCAAAGGACCCCTTTCTCATTCAGTGCACAGAATGTCTCTGCTTGAGATATATTAGTGTTGTGCAGTGAAATAAATTGGTGTCTGCAAGATTCTTCTGCCTCATGGGTTTCAGAAATTGAGAAGTATGTAATGAGACGGGTGCTAGAAGGGGGTTTTTGGGAAGAGAAAGAATGGTCTCATCATTAAGACAGTTGAAAGCTGTCATGTAGAATTGAAATTTATCCCATCCTCTGCCAAAGAGTTTCTGTGTAATGCTGGGAAAGTCACTTAAACCAAGCTTTTCCCAGGTGCTCGCTGATTTGAGTTCCTCATTTTCTTGGTGCCCAGCTTGAAACTGGGGGTCCTGATTTTCAGTACGGCTGAGCCACTCACATATGTAGCTGAAGTCAGTGGGATATATAATGCAAAGTACTCTGAAACAATGCAGCTCTGATTTTTCAGATTGGACACCCACAATTTGTAGCTACTTTTGATCTTTCTCTTTGCCTCAGATCTCCATCTGTAAAATCATCCTTCACCCTTCATAATCACCCTTCACCTTACAGGGGTATTGTGCAAATAGCTTATTTGTAAAGTACTTAAATACTATGGTGATAAGTGCAATAGAAAGCCAATGAGGAATTTAATAATTCTTTGTTCAGAACAAGAGTTGAATAGTGTGCAGTAAAAAAGTCCTACAGCTATACATTGCTTAATGAGGATAAAACAAAATATTGAATAGTTGCTCATTAGTTGATCAGCATCCATCCTGTGCAGTGAATGAGTATGGGGTTTTATGGAAAAAATAGCATGTGATCATGTAAATAAAGACAGCATCATAAAACATACAAGGGGCCAAATTAAGGTTCCCCTGGTAACCTCTATTCTGTGACTTCCTACATTTTGAGTGCTTGATTTTTCAAACTTTAATGTTTTTATTATAGCTCTTTATGTGTAATATAAACTGCGCAGTTTTCCTGTCTATGCATTTAATTTGTATATTTAGCTGGGGGACTACTTTATGTACTTCATATGCTCAGTATTGTTTGTGGCTGTCTGGCATAATTTCAGTTTTGTACAAGGGCAATGACTTGGTGAAAGAAAATCTTTGTGCACATTCCTTTTAGATCACTCAGCCTCAGTCTGTTTAATAATCTGCCTAGTAATTGGGGGTGATGCTGTGCTAGAAATATTCTTCATAACACAGTATTATGTTTGCAATTACAGTTTTTTGTTTTTTAAAAATAATCATTTAGCAGCTCTAGTTTGATGTAAATGTAAAATAGATGCTTTCTTTTGGTATCCTAAACCAGACTTGTTAACTCAGATGTGGGCAGGGGTAGTTGGGGTGGGTGGGAAGATAGCTCAGTGTTTTGCGCATTGGCCTGCTAAACCCAAGGTTGTGAGTTCAATTCTTGAGGGGGCCATTTAGGGATATGGGGCAAAAATAGGGATTGATCCTGCTTTGAGCCGGGGGTTGGACTAGATGATCTCCTGAGATCCCTTCCAGCTCTGATATTCTATGAGAGCTTTTCCAATGAACAAAATAGTGCCACACCCTTCTTTAATGAGCTCATTGTGTTATAGGGAGATTCAGCTTCTGAAAACACATGCAATTAGACAGGAGATGCAAAATGAGACAACACTTTGTAGCATGTTGGAGCTGTTGGGGCGTGAAGAGTACTATTATAAAAGCTTTGTTGCTAATATAGCTGCAAATTGAGTTAAAGAATGACCCTTCTTTACCAGTCATTGCTGAAAACCATACAAGAAAGTTTCAGCTGTGTGTTGCTTCTTAAAACTTTGTATATACGAAACCCAACTGTTCAATGCATAAAGCGGTAGGTCATTCAGTATTGTGACGGAGTCAGACCAGAAGGATATAGGAGAGTGCTGGAAGGCAGGTATATTAGTCTGAGGATGTGCAGGTCCCTGTTCCCTGGATAGCCAAACAAAGGCTACTCCAGGCCAATCAAGACACCTGGGGCCAATTAAGAACCTTCTAGAAAGGAGTAGAAACAGCTAGCCTAATTGGGACACCTGAAGCCAATCAGGGACTGGCTGAAACCAGATAAAAACCTCCCAGTTAGTCAGGTGGGCTGTGGGTGTCAGGAGCTGTGGAAGGAAGTTATGCTGTTGGTGAGACTGAGTGGTGGACAACATATCATACTGAAGGAAGGAGGCCCTGAGGTAAGGGTGAAGTGGAGTTTGAAGAAGCAGGGACTGCTGTGGGGAAGTAGCCCAGGGAATTGTATTGTGTTCTGTGCCTAAAAGGTCAGCCATCTTAGCTGATACTATTAGGGTCCCTGGGCTGGAGTCCGGAGTAGAGGGCGGGCCCGTGCTCCCCGCTTTTCCATCTTCCATACTGGCCTGTGATGAAGGTAACTTACTAGGCGGGGACTCTTGCCAATTGTACTGAGAAAGGGAGGTCACTCTGGGGCCTAGATGAGTTTCTGAGGCCCCTAAATCTGCCAGGAAGCGCAGGACCCACAAGTACAGACTTGGAGCTTTGTCACAGTATATAAAATTTTTGAATGTGCTCCTATAAAGCATAGGTCTTCAAAGAGAGCAGAGTGTTCCACTTAGTTAAGAAACATTAACTACGTGAATTTTTTAAAAAAAAAATGCGTACCAACATCCAATTTTTATTACTTTGCTCCTTCCTGTGGATTTTTCCTCAGTTGTATTAAACTTATTTTTTTAGGATGAGAAAATTTGGGGAAAGTTCAATGTATTTCTTATAGTTCTTCCATTTTTAGCCATGTTTAAATCATTTTTAATGGGTTAAACTTACTTCTCTGGGCAATAAATAACTTTAACTTCTGAGGATACAGATCTTGATGTTTTGTTGTTAATAGAAAATTTTGATGTGTGAATGTACTGTATATGTTTAATGCCTTCTGTTGCTACAAAAATACTATAAAATTTTCCCATTAATCAGAAATTAAATGTGACTATTCCTAGAGTCTATAACATGCTTTAGTAAATCCAGCTCTCTGTGCATGTAGTAAGAGTCTTATGCTCCTTCAACAGCACTAATATATACCACTTGTGGCTCCTGGGCCATTAATTACATATAACTTTAATCTATTGGATACAAATATCAGTCGTAAAAGAAAAATAAATTCCACCATCCTTGATATTGCTTCCCAGCCTATATGAAACTGTGAGGTTAAGGCATGCCAGTTTCAATACATGAGATAGCAGTAATGTAAAATGTTAAGCGAGGAGCAACTTGGCTCCTGCAAAGGACAGAAAAAGCAATGGTAAACTTCAGTATTTTGTGTCAAACTTCACTAAATTAGAATTACACAAAGTGTGTGAATAATTTATAAACTGTTTGTAAAACTTTAGTGTTACTGATCACCCTACAGTACTTTCTTTCAAACAGTTAAACTGGAAACAGCAGAGGACACGAGTTGACAGCCAATTCATTTTGCTGATTCATCCATTATAGCGATGGCTTCAGGCCAGAACTGGACTTGCAGATTAAAGGCTGACAACTGTAAAACTGCTGGGACTTGAAGGAATGTTGGTAAACTGTTGCTCTGTGAAGGCAGGCAATGAAAGTGGGGTAGTTTTTTTTTTTTTTTTTTTAAGTGATCCTAATTCTGCATATGTTCAGAGAAATCCCTGCACCGTAAATTGGCAGTCCTGTTTCAGTGGAATGGAGTACTAACAGTAGAAGGCTACAATAATGGGAGTAACTGGGTGTTAATAGACTGCTTGCCTCTTTAATAAATATTTAGCATAAAAGAAAATGCAACTCACTAAAGCTGTGTTGTGCAGCAATCAAAATTAGGTTTCGTCTAAGGTTTTGAAAATGTAGTCTTTTCCTGGCAAACTTGCAAAATAAACCTGCTGGGTTAACTAATGAGACTTAAAGGAAAAAAAATCCAGGAAGGCTTTTCTGGCAATGAGCAATCTGGAAGGGATAATGACAGAAGATTTGAGGATTTCTCATTTTTTTAAAAAATCTTCAAAGCAATTAACCCTTTTGTGAGGCCCATTTTTGTGAGCAGTGCGAACAGTACAAATATTCTATCGTGCAATAATGTGAATTAAGAGGGTACAAAACAACTTGTTTCCTTCACCAAAGGAGGATGAATGTGAATGTAGCAAGTCCTACTATATTTGGTATGGGTAAATGTAGGCTATTATACCCATGAGTGTTATGTTTTAATTTTCATCTCCTGGGGTAAAGATGGAAATCTCCACTACTGCAAACTAGTTTTGCTGTCCTAGATAGATGACTGCAAAATGTGGGCACCCTTACTTGGACGTTCTCCTTTAGTTCCATAATAGATCTGTTTCTTGTGCCTCCTGCATTCCTGAAGTGTTTATCATAAAATTAGCAGGATCTTATTGCATTTCCTTACCTCTAACAGTTGAACTTTGAATTGTGTGTATTCACAGATCAAGCTGTTCACTCCACTTTCTTAAAATAATTATTTCAGGGGAGGGGAGTCTGCATTTAAATGCTGTTCTATACATAATATCCAATGATCTTCTTTTCCATAGCTGTAAACACCAGCAGGTATGCTGAAAGTTATAGGATCCAGACCTATGCAGAATATGTTGAGAAAAAACATGAAGAGAAACAGGCAAAAAGAAAGTGGACAGAAGATAGCTGGAAGGAAATGGAGAGAAAGCGGTTAAAAACGCAATACACACCATATATTCCCCAGAGTCGGTACTACTGTGTTAACAGGTGAGAACTTTTCATAAGTAAAAATAATAATAAAAAAACACATGGAAAGAAAACAACTTATCCTTAATTTCAGCCGCTCTGGATGGCTTCTCTTAGATTTTGAAAACTGAGGGCTAGTCTACATTGGCAAAGTTAAAGTGCTTTAACATGACTTGTGTAGTCACGACAGAACACTGGGACAGAACTCTGCCAGCACCCTTTAAACATACCTCCACGAGGATCATAGCTCCCACCGCTGGGAGCACAGCTCTGAGCGCTGGTGCACTGTCTACACTGGCACTTTACAACGCTGAAACTTGTTGTGCTCAGGGGGCCTGTTTTTTCACATCCCTACATAAGAAAGTTGCAGCGCTGTAAAGTGCTAGTGTAGACAAGCCCTGAGCTGCTCCCTCTCATGTTACTACTATACATGTCTTGTGACTGACTTTCTAAGGTGCTAGCACAGGATAATACATATTCTCTCACTCCCTGGGAAACAGCCAACTGAACAATCATAATGAAAATTCCTTCTGTATATCTAAAAGTGGGGAGGAAGAATGGAAAGAATTCTTTGTGACTACCTTGATTAACCACCTATTTTTTTTTTTTTAGATTAGATTTTTTTTTTTTGAGTCTCTAGTGAAAATTAAAAGGTTGCCATGAATTTTTGCCCTCGTTAATGATCCATTGGACTGAGTCAGGAGAACTGGTGGTGTAATCCTGGCACAGTAAATTGCTGTATGACTTGCATCTGTTTATTGTTTGGTTTGTCTTGCCTGTTCAGATTAAGTTCCCCTGGTCTGAAAAGGTCACTGTACACTGTCTAGTGCAGTTCTGAGGCCTCTAAGTGTTACTATAATTCATATCATCTCTGTATTTATCCTTGAAAGTCTCTGCTGCACTGTTTCATAGGATCCTTCTTAAATTTATAAAAATCTCAAGGGAGATGCAGGCCTGCTGTTTTTACAGGATGGGAGGAGGTACGAATAGGAAGCAAAACTGACCCTGAACTGCTGGGCTTTTTCTGCTTCCTTCTCCTTTTGTATGAATAATGTGGCAATCTGTAGCTTCCATACCCCCTCCTCCTGTGAATGTGTTGGATTTTGCGATATGGAAAACTGGCTTCTCGCCTACAGTAAGAACATCCTTAAAAAAGGTTTTATACTTGCGCTGTAGATGAAGGTTTTTATATTTGATATGAACAAAACAGGTGTGTTTGGCTGCTTGTCACGTTTTGGTAGCATGTCAAATTTGGAATTTAAAAGTTTGTGAGAAATGTTTAGGAGAGAAGGAAGAGCATAGGTGATTCATTACGGGAGGTGGGGTGAGGAGTTAATCTAGGTTTTCCTAAACACTGTGTTTCATAGTTAGGTATTCAGTATGAGGGAGCATGAATAATGAGAGAGGCATGTTATACCATCTACTATAGGACTTCTAAAGGTTCTGAAGCCTCAGTTACTTAATTGTGAAAATCTAGAACGGGTCGGCAACCTTTCAGAAGTGGTATTCTGAGTCTTCGTTTATTCACTCTAATTTAAGGTTTTGTGTGCCAGTAATACATTTTAATGTTTTTAGAAGGTCTCTTTCTATAAGTCTAGAATATATAACTAAACTGTTGTTGTATGTAAAGTAAATAAGGTTTTTAAAATGTTTAAGAAGCTTCAATTAAAATTAAATTAAAATGCAGAGCCCCCCAGACTGGTGACCAGGACCCGGGTAGCTCGAGCGCCACTGAAAATCAGCTCGTGTGCCGCCTTTGGCACCCAGGCCATAGGTTTCCTATCCCTGATCTAAGAATAGAATTTATACAGTAAAATACACTGCATTGCTGTAATCCATCTTCATACAGTTTGCACTTGCCACAAGTTTAGGTTGCATTGGTAATCTCGTAATATTGGAATAGTTCTGAAATATTTTGATACTGCTCTGTTCATCATGGTTTAGGACTGCATTATTACGGCTGAGCCCCCCTCCCCATTGGTGCCATAATGACTGGTTTACAGCATTTTTTGTGTTTTGGTCTTTAAAGGGCAAAATGTATATTCTCTTGTTAGCAGAATTCACATCCCAAATTAAAGTCCAGTGGCCTGAATAGTGGACAGTGGGCTAGCTAGCAAGGAAGACTACAGATGAGACTTTATTTCATAGGTACATGCATACATTCTTTTATAGTGCAAAGCAGCATAGTCACTTCACAATGTACACTAAACAGAACGCATGGGAGTCACTGGTGACTAATCTTTCTCCATATTTTATGATCTTCACACAGCCTTGATGCCATACCATGTCCCGTCCAGTCAGCCACATTGTTGATCCTCGCTTCCTGTGGGTGCCTTCTGACACCAGCCCCTGCAAAACTAGCTTTGTCAACCTTCCTCCACTCATCTGACCCTTTCTACCCAGATGTCCTGCAAATTCAAGTTCTCTTTATCTGGTCATCTTAATATCAGGAATCACGCCAGTTAGGCTGTATATTTGGGTGATTGCCTTCTCTTTAATCATAAATGAGATATAGCTAGTGTGCAGAAATTGCCTGTAGCATTTCAGTTTGAAAGCTGAAAGTTTCTTAATGTCGTCTTTCCATATTATCCATGTCTCGTGTTTATAGCAAGATACTGAAGACAAGAGACTGCAGCAAGCAATTTCATTTCACCCTCACTCATGACACCTTTACATTTATCAACACATACTTTGCCCAAATGTAGTAACAGCCCGGGGTACTAGGATGCCTCCCCAATACCTCCTCCAATGTACCCCTTTTGGGTCTAAACCCAGGTGGTTGTTCAGCCACAAAGCTTTTTATCTTAGATGCAATTCTCTTCAGGATGATATGCCAGTAGTATTTTGTTAGTGTGTCAATAATGAGATTCTGCTGTAATTTCCATTAATGTCGGAGTCCCCCTTTTATGTACGTGAACCATTAGGGACTGTGTCGAAGTCCTGGGCCCTCTTCCAGATTCTCAAGTCACATTGACAAGCTTATGGTATGCTTGTTGAATGCTTCTTCACTACTTTTAATTACAAGTATTCTGCTTGTACATTATCCCTTTCAAAAGCTATATTACTTTTTAGTGTCTGCATTGCTTCATCAAGTTCTTCGATCATAGGAGGAGGTTCAGTGGGATAAATCAAGCTTCTGACATAGATCTCTGCCTCACTTTCAGCTTAAGATTCTTTTTGCTCCTTGTGCCATTTGCTGCAATAGAGTGATGCACTGCTGTCAAACCAATCTTCTTTTGCCTCTTCAGCCTTTCTCACATCACATGGAAATGCTTACTCTCTTGCAGTCTGATCCATCTTGCTTTGTGCTCTTAGCTTCCTTCACTGATCACACAACTTGATAATCTCTGTGATCCAAGGCTGCTGCTTTAGGATCTGTTTCCTGAGGAGTTCATCTGTGGTGTATGTAATAGAACACTACATCTGCTGTGCATCTGATATGTTACCCTTGTAGAGGATCAGCAGCTTGCAGCTTTTTGTCATCCCCTTGAATTCCACTTCTTTCCCAGATTTTCAGTTTATCAACTTTACAGTGGTGTCTGGAGACACTTGCTGGTTGTTTCTTGCTTTACAATTTGATCTTTATGGCTACTATTACTAACTTATGATCAGAGCTTATATTAGCCTTCCTGAGGGATTAACTTCCTGTTGCAACAGAACATCACTTCATCAAGATCATGATGAAGTCTACAGTAACTCTTCACTTAGTTGTTCTGGTTAACATTGTTTCATTGTTACGTTGCTGATCGGTTAGAGAACATGCTTGTTTAAAGTTGCACAATGCTGTCTTATAACATTGTTTGGCAGCTGCCTGCTTTGTCCACTGCTTGCAGGAAGAGCAGCCTGTTGGAGGTAGCTGGTGGGGGGCTTGGAACAGGGTGGACCGCCAGCCCCCCGAAGTTCCCTGTGAAGTAGCTGCTCAGCAGGCTATCAATTGCTGGCAGTTCAGAAGTGTCGTCGT
>ML677381.1:19220580-19274650 GCA_007922305.1 Dermatemys mawii | reverse complement strand
CCCCCCCCCCCCCCCCCCCCGCCCCGGCCAACTGCCATGTGCTGCTTCTGCCCTCTGCATTGGAACTGCTTCCGGGAGACTCCTGCTTGCTGTTCAGAGTGAGGGAAGAGAGGCTAATGTCAGGGTGTCCCCCTTTCCTCTCCTCCTGCCACCTGCTTACCCCATCTCCACAGAGCAGAGGGTGAGACATGACAGGGCTCAGGATGGAGGGAGCTTGAAACAGCAGCTGCTGCTTCCAGCAACTTGCTGATCTGCTTAAAAAGGCAATGTGCTTAGAGTGGGTCAGTGTACTTTAAAGGGGTAATGTCACACACACACTCTCTCTCCCCCACCCCCCGCCATGCTGTCTCCCTTCCCTCCATTTGTGCTGCCTTGTAGAGTGTGAGGCTACATTAACAACAATGTATCAACCCTTGAGGACTCAGCCAAGTGCTAATTCATCATTTAGCAGTAAGGCATTCGCTGGGAAATATTCCACCCTTTGACTTCACCACTTGAGCTGAGGTTCACAATCATCATTGCTGTGTACAATAGTAAATTGTTCATCTAAAACTTGTAATGTGTACATACGTTTTGTCTGGTGAAAAAAATTTCCCTGGAACCTAACCCCGCCCCCCTATTTACATTAATTCTTATGGGGAAGTTGGATTCGCTTAACATCTTTTCGCTTAAAGTTGCACTTTTCAGAAACATAACTACAACGTTAAGCAAGGAGTTGTTATATATGATATTGAGTCTGAAAATCTGGCAGTGTCCAAGTCCATCGCCATGATGGTTTGTGTTTAAAGGTTATTTAGTAATAAGTCATTTCCAGTTGCTTATTGCATGAGTTAGTCTTCTGCTGTTTGTCTTGCCATACCCAAAATTCCCAACACAGCTGCTCCATTCTGGGTAACACTTGAGATCACTGCTTACATTGCACTCGCCTTATTCAGTTAAGATGTCTCTGAGTTGAACAGATGCTAGCTCATTCTCAGTGTCGCTCTAAAATTTTTCAACCTTTTGATCAGTCACAGTCACTAGTTGGGGTACTTGCACTAGCTGGGACTAGTGCCTTAGATTGGCACTAGTGACTGATCCTTCATGAACTGATCACAGTGAAATTGTTTTTGAGGTAGAATGGTAAAATAGGCTGTAATTCAATTTAAATAACTATTTTTAGTGTAGTGGTGAAGTTCTCACATTCTTCCTTAAGGTGCATCATTAGAGGTAAAAGTATTTGTTGTGTGACAGCTTGGCAAATTGAAGCTATGGTTTGGTACTGTTAGGTCTGGAATGGTGTTCAGCATAACAAGATTAAACTAATTATGTTTGTGTTCCCATGAGAACCTATAAATGTACATACTGGAGACTTGAACAGATCTTGAGATGTGCTCATTTCTGCTGTCTGTCTAAAAGGGTTACAGAACGTAACAGTCAACAGTCTCATTTGGAGTTTTCTCATAACAGTGAGTGTATACTGAATTCAGAGGTGCTTCAAGATATAGCTACCCTTTGGGAAACCCGGCCTATGGATCTCTTCGCTACTTATCGGAACGAGAAAGGTCCTTGTTACTGCGCCAGGACCGGCCTGGAGAACATTCACTGGTAGTTGCTCTCATCTTCCCACTTGACTATGACAAGTCTGGCTCCCTCACTTGACACAGATGGCAATATGCCCTCCCGTTTCTCTGACCTCAGCCTATTCCTCACCCACTTTCTCAAAAACAATAGGCTGACCCTTCACCCCAACCCCTGAGTCCTCCGCTTCCAGGCTTGGCTCTTTCTTAGTTCCAAGGCTTAGAGGCAGAATGCTCTGACAAGCTTAAAGATGTGTTAAAACACAATCACAAGTTGACCATTCAACATACTTATCTACAGAATGGAAACGACTCCAAGTTTGTGCTATTCCAAACACACAGACGCAACCTCACCTTTCCTCCCTCTGATTTTGCACTACATTTTAAACTCTCACTTAGCTCTCTTTAAGGTACATCTCATGGTGAAAAGGGCTTCCCACTTGGTGTTTGTTCACCCACTAATGCGTAGATTCTTTAAGGGCATTGGGAATCTTTTCCCCCATGTGACACCACCTGCTTCAACTTGGGACTTTAACCTAGTTCTCAGAGCTTTAACTAGACCTCCCTCTGAGTCCAGGGCAACATGTTCTCTTACACCTGTCCATGATGACAGCATTTCTAATTGCTATCACCTCAGCTAGGCATATAGGAGAAATAGCGGCCCTGATGACGCACAGACATCATTCATGGCCTTTTTCTTTTAAAGACAAAGTAATTCTAAGGCTATATCCCAAGTTTCTCCTTACTTTTTCTGCACTTTCCATATGAATTCACAGACCTGTCTCCCTGTTTTTTTTTTCCCAAACCACATTGTGACAACTGGGAGACAATTGTGCATATGCTAGATATTAAAAAGACATTAGCGTTTTACTTGGACAGGAGTAAGGACCTCAGGAAATCCCCTAAACTTTTCCATTCATCCACAGAAAGATCCAAAAGCTCTGTGATATCTCCTCAAAGACTATCCAACTGTGTCTCTAGTTCAGGGGTAGGCAACCTATGGCATGCATGCCAAGGCAGCACACGAACAGATTTTCAGTGGCACTCTAACTGCCCGAGTCCTGACCACCAGTCGGAGGCTCTGCATTTTTATTTAATTTTAAATGAAGCTTCTTAAGCATTTTAAAAACCTTATTTACTTTACATACAACAGTAGGTTAGTTATATATTATAGACTTATAGAAGAAGACCTTCTAAAAAGTTTAAAATGTATTACTGGCACGCAAACCCTTAAATTAGAGTGAATAAATGAAGACTCGGCACACCACCTCTGAAAGGTTGCCAATCCCTGCTCTAGTTGCATTAATCACTTAGCAAGGCAACTTGCTTCTGTCCAGACGCATTCCATGAAATCAGTTCCTACCTCAATCATATTCCATAGGTATACCCCTATCTCCCCAATTTATAGAGCAATAATTGGGCCTCTGTCCATACTTTCGCAAAACATTATGCGATCACTGAAGATTTGGTCACCGACACCATCTTTGACTCCACAGTACTCTCTGTAGTAAAAGACTCCGCTCCTAAGTCCCAGCCTCCAGTGGTGGGTACTGCTCTGGAGTCATCTAAAGTGGAGCATCCCTAGGGACACTACTTGAGGAAGAAGTTATTCACCTTGTGCAGTAACGATGGTTCTTTGAGATGTGTCCCTAGGGATGCTCCACAACCCACCGTCCTCCTCTCTACTTCGGAGTTCTCTGTAGGGCTTTGAGGTAGAAAGGACATGAGGGGGGTTCACCCATGCAGTGCTAATTAGCCTAGAGGCAGACCACGGGGGAGGGAGAGCACTTGCGCGGGCTCAATGGGACACTGCTACCAAAAATCTCTGATGAGAGGTGCGGGGCACACAGAGACCTAAAGTGAAGCATCCATAGGGACACACCTCTCGAATAACCATCGTTACTACACAAGGTGAGTAACTTCTTCTTTCAGACCAAGTGGTGTGTGTGACCCAGAAGTGTAAGTAAGAGCATGATATTTAATCATATTTTATATTTTAGTGCCTTTGGGTATCTGAATAGAAGATATTCTCAATTAGAGAGAAGTTCTGCTGAATCTACTGCAAAAAATATTTCATCTTGAAGCCAAAAAATACAACTAAACAGAAATTCCTTTGAAGGATTGTTGCAGAGCCATATTTCCTTGTCATCAAGTGCAGAAAACCATATGATGTGATATGCTTTTTAACAAAGATGTTACATTTTAAGTTATACAAGACTGTTTAGGAACTGGTGAATACTGTAGTGTTAAATGTTATTTTAAATTAACAGAAAACTTGAAGCTTCATAAACATGAATTTGGTATAATCTTAAAATGGCTTCTTTGAAAATCATTAATGTACACAATTTTTAAGCAAACATCTGATATTCAGGTACACAGCAATTGCATTGTAGTAATTGTTCTTTGAGCTAGGTTACTTTAGTACCACATTACTCATATTTGCTTACCTTGGTTTTACGTCCAAGAATTTTTGCTCAGTGGCAAATTACAGTGGAATTAAAAGGTGAAATTGTCTTGTGCGGTGTTATTTCAATCCATTCTGAATAAAATGTGGTTATAATTATTCTCTTCAGACCTTGGCTTTTTTTAATCAAGTCTTGATTAATTTAGACTGTTATGGGTAAGTAGTTTATAGAGGAACAAGAGAAGGTGTCATTTTATTTTGATATATAGATTTTACGTGCAGGAAATCTTTACTTTTTAAAACCTGATTTCAGTTGTTGATGGCTTCATCTCTTTAACCCAGCAAATATTCTTCAGATTACTTACAATCCAAAAGGAGACCTGAAAAAGTGAGCATATAGAATTTAATTTCATATACATCTCAGAGCTGTAAGAAACAGATACATTTTTCAATGTCTCCTGGGGTTGCCCTGAGGCTGATTTTGTAGATGAGTCTAAAGATATGTTAAACCATTACAGTGTCTTCATAAAATACAGTTGTCTTTGATATTTAATCAGTATTTTTATTAAGCTAAAAAATGTTCTGATCAAAGTAAGGGGAAAATATAAAATGTTCTTGCACAAAAAATGGATCATTCTCCATCTAAAAAGATGAAATTGTGAATATCAGTTTTATGGAACACTGGTTCTAGACAAATCTTCCATCTGGCAAGGTAATTTTAAGACTGCATTATTTTCCAATTTATGCAGTCGACATGGTGAACTGTCATTAATACTAAAATTTATAGCTGGCTTATGCATATTTTTAATTTCGGTATAGAGCAGCCAGACCCACCTGCTTCATTAAATACTCTTGCTGTATTCATTCTGTCAAGATGACCACCTTGTCTTACTTTTTTTATTTTCAGTTTTACAGCTACCAGCACAATGGGAAAAAGAAGTATGAGCCCTATTCAAGAAGAAACTGGCTCTGATGATATGGAAGAGAGAGAAATCCAAGACACAGAGCTTGATGAAACAGATTGCTATGCAGAGTCCGGTCCAGAGGGAAGGAAGAGAGCCAAAAAGTTCAAAAAAGTCAAGAAAGAGCAAGATCCAACAGGTAAAAGCAATGTGGCTGAATCTTCATTTGTCCTTTTTCTGTTTGGAACCATCATAACCCTAAACAAGGTTCAAGTTGTCTTTTGAGTGTTAACTATATGGATAAAAGCAATGTTTATCTATCTTAAGGCAATGCTTTAATTTAAAGCCCATTTTGAATTGCAAACAATAGGATTGCATTGATCAGTGTTAAAAAAATTGCTGACAAGATAGAAACTTGAAATATTTGACCTTGATTTTGGGGGCCAGAAGAAAGCTTGAGGGTGAGGGTGGTTTACTAGAAGATTACTTGCCATTTGTAAAATAAAGGCCTCTGCGGAGATAATCTTGGTGATCTGAGGTAATTCTTCTCCCAGTATCGCTATGCACTTTCTTGACAATAGGGTCATCTGGGACACTTTTGCTTATGCTATTGAAATTTGAACATTAGACTACTGGAAGCACGATTCTTCAATTTTTCCCATTAGTCCAGGAAACCTGTGCATATTGCAAGACATGCCTATTATGCCAACCTTTTGTTTTAGGCTATTGGCTTGAGTGGATGGAGTCTTATTTGTCGACTTGGCATAGTTTAGATTGACACATTGGTTGCATTTTGTTAGCTGGTCTTTTATATTGATTGAAAATATGCTCAGCTTTTAATAAATTGTCCAGCTCCTCTGATTAAGCTCATGAACTCCTTTTTTTAAATATTATTTAGCACTTGCATATAGAGTTTTTAATGCTCAAAACACTACACAAACATTAACTGATTCTAAAACATTGTGAAAAGTAGATAAAATATCTTACAGATGGGAAAACTGAGGGCGGGAAATGAAAGGAACTTTCATCAAGTCACTCATCAGAACTTGGGGCTTTTTGAGTCCCCAACTTTGAGCTCTATATTCCACGCCATATTGTCCACCTCATAAAATATCCTCCGATTGGACTATGTGCATATGTGTTGTCGATCATGTGTAGCTTCCCATAATATGAACTAGGTCATCCCTAAAGTTATTGTATGTTCTCTCCTTAGCTCCTAAAATGTCAGTACTTATTTGATGTAAGCAAACTCCTCAACAGGCTTAAAGAAGCATCTTTCCTCTCTGTCACCAGGTAGAAGAGGGAAAAAACTGACCACTTCCTATTCTTAGTATAGCTAAATGGATGTCTCATGTCATACATAAATTGGTTTTTTATTACTCTGAGAAAACATTTGGAGTCCAGCAAAATGTTAAATTCTTTACACTTTATATTTAATAAATCACATTTTCCTCCAAATTAGAGTCCTCTTTCTCTCTCATAATAGCTTTATAATCATTTCATAATGATTCTGAAATGATGATCATGCCTAAGTGACTTCTGTTTTTAGCTATCTAAAACAAATTATGGATTTACTTGATATTTCTGTGGGATTAATGTAGTATTGGGCACTTCATGAAGACTAAAAGCCTTTTAACAGATAGGATTAACGGTAGGTAACCTCTTTCATTGTTTGCACTTACCTCCTGTTAATTAAGGGCAGGTGAATACTTGTTTTGAAGGCAGTAGAGATGCTGAACTCAATTGCCAACAAAGTTTCCATATTAATGGCAGGTCATAATAGTGTGTGTGTTTACATGTATTTCTTACAAAGAGAGGTAAATAATGAGGTAATAGGGATCTTGTAACTTTTATGCTTTGATAAACAAATCCAGCTGCTGAATCTAGATAAAGCAACAAAGATACAAAAAGTAGGAATTGTAACAGTACCTTCCTGCCCAGCCTTGATGCCATACATTGTAATTCTTTGCTCTTTAAAGAGATATTTGCAGCATATTAAATATAGTTAGGTTAAACATAGGAAGCAATAAAGATTTTCCCATATGTATCCTATCAGAATTATTTAATATTTTATTTTGCAGAGCAAGGTCATTCTGTGTGGAGGATGCCATTTTGCTCTACAGACTGAAGTCCTCCATGCTGCTGGGATCCTGGAAGGAAATAATTCATTAAAATAGGGTTCTGCCCCCAAGTTAGGGAACTCTTGCTCTATCAAGTGTTCTTCCCACAGTAAATGTGGCGTTTAAAGGGGAAGTTTTATACAACATAACTATTTAATGAGGGCATGGATTAAATAGTTGATAGTGCCTATGTTTACATAGAGTTCCTTTTAATCTTTGTTGATCAGCCATCATTCTTGAAAGTGATTTTTGGTGATGATCACTATTCTTTCCTCCCTCCTCCTCTGTGTATAGCCTGGTTTTCTTGAACCTCCATTTGTTTTCACAAGTTAAATAGAAAGGTTGCCTATATGCCCCCTAAACTTGCTCATTGTCTAAGACAGGGATGTGCAATCTTGGCACACAGGCTAATGAGGGCTGCGGGAAGCGGCGTAGTGCCAGCCGCCACTTCCTGCAGCCCTCATTGGACCGGCACGGTGAATCGGAGCCAGTGGGAGCCGCGGTCAGCGAACCGGCAAGTAAACAAACCGGCAGGGCCCGGCTAAGGGTGCTTACCCTGTGGTCCCACGTGCCAAGGTTGCTGATCCCTGGTCTAAGAGGTACAGTTTGTACCATACATTACATCCTCCTCCATACTTAGATGTGTCAGTTTGGCCTGGGGAACAAAATGTACTCAAGCTACTTCTGGTCTAAGTATACAGACCTGCAATTTTGTTGCCTGGTGAAGACTTCTATATAACTGTTGTTACTTTATTGTGGCCTACAATATCAGAGAGAACACCATTTTTCTGTCTAATATATCGGATACAGTTATAGTTGGTACCTACTGGCAAAGTTTTTCATCCCCCTCTAGTGGCTGGGTCATCATGTAAAAGATGACAACCTACTACTGTCAATTATTCTTTTAACTCAAGTGGTAGAGGTCTGTGCTGTATATCTAAAGCAGAGATACTCAGAACTCAGTGGTTCAGGAACCAAATTAGCAATAAATATTCCCCAAGAGACCCACAGTATTGTGAATTCATTGTTTCATTTACTATTTTTATATATAGAATTTTCACTGCAAAACGACTGACCGAGTATTCTACAATTGGTTAATAATCGAGTAAAAGCATCTTGGTAGGTTAATAATTAAATCACAGAGTGTTTTAGTACCACATACTGCAAAGAGCCGCCAGAGACATATTAAAGAGGCACCTGCCACTCCCAGGCCTGACTGAATATCTATGTATCACTGATCTAAAGGTTCCATGAAGAGGACAGTATGATTCCTCATAATGGAATTTGTTTACTTCAGTTTGCTCTTTTAAAAATCTGGGAGATTACCCACAACAGAGTTCTTAAAAGAACATTTGACTGTGTGAGTTTGCAATCTTACAGTTAGGAAATGTCAGAATTATGGTTACCTATGCAACCTGAACTTGAGGCCCACGAACATTTGCATTGTGATACTTTAATTTCATGATTTTTTTCCCCCACAGGACCCCTGCCTCATTCAGTGTCCAGGATGGACAATGCTCACTTAATGAGCAGCTATTCAATTTTCATAATACGCCAAACCTTATTTACTACACACTTGTCAAACCCTGATCTGAATACAGAATTATTTCCTTGGGACTTTCCTGTGGCACTCATTACTATAGTATAAGAATGCATCACAAATATTAATGAATTTATATTCACAATACCCTATGGAGGTGGTTTTGCTTTCACTTTTGCAAATGGGCAACTGAGGCATAAAAAGGTTAATGTCAGAACTATGCACTAATTATGGGTGCCCAATTTAAGGTGCCTAGGATCTGAGTCTTTTATGTTCAAACCATAGCTCCCATTGGCTTTATTTGCAATTGAGTGCTCAACACTTCTGCAAATCAGACCCAGGGCCTCAAGTTAGACACCCAGAAAAGGAGGAACACACTGATCACCTGTGAAGTTTGTCAGTGACTTGCCTAGTATCACATAGGAACTTTATGGCATGGGCACTGATACAATCCCATTCTTCAGGATTGCATTCAGATGCCTTATCCATGAAACTGGTCTTTCTTCCTGCAATCCCTTGCCTCATTCATTCTATGCCTTCCAACTTCTGCAATATGTGAGACACGGGTTTTACAGACACGTCTTTACTAGCCCTGGTTCATCCCTAGAGCAAGTCCATTCTATGCATTGAATATGGCAGAATTCCAGTGGAATAAATTGTATGTAACTGTGTAATTAAAGACTGTATCATGCTTAGACAGAAGGGGGCCAAATTAAAATTGCAGACCTAACTTTTAATTCTGGTGTTTCCTAACTTTAGAGCATGTAGTTTTGCAACCTTAATGTTATTTTAATTTAGTTTTTGTGTGTCTAACTTAACTTAACATTTATATTCTGGTATAATCCAGAGGCTAGCCAGGGTCAGGACTCCATTGTGCTAAGTGTGCTGTACAAATACTGTCTGATAGCAAATAAGGCAACAATGTCCGGCAATACACAATAAAATTACCATATTTCACTTAAGAGTTTAACTTTAAATATAACTTTGAAGAAGCTAAATTCTTAACTTTTTTTTAAAAAGTGTTCATAGTAGTTATAAATAAGAACAAGAATTGTTTACCTCATTTTTTAAATTAAATCAAGAGATTTTGATCTTCTCACATTATCAAAAACACTAAAGTCTTTCAGCCATGCAAATAAGGTAGTTTAATGGATCCTATTAACTTTGTCTTGTGTAAATATTCCCAATCCTATTAGTATCCATGTAATGTAGGACAGACCTCAGATTTCCATGCTGAGCCTGCAAAATGTAATTTCTCTTTATACGGCTATTATGAATTAAATCATAAACGTGTTCAAACATCAGACTTCTAATTAAACTCACAAAAGCACTAAGTGTGTAGGTTGAACTTTTCACCCCTTTACCTAACTGATGGTGATAGGCTTGAAAAATATGGGAGAGTTAAATTTTTGTCTTGTACTATGCTTTGAGAGCTGTAAAACAGAGTACCATCTTACATTTGAGCTTTTCAGAGCACGCCTGTGTTGAACTGATTACATAGGTCATTTTTAGGACTGTGGAAATACCTTGGTGCAGCACCTACCAGGGCATGAGCCTCTGCTTGGGCACAGGCCTCTGAGTTGGACAGACATGTTGCTATGACCCTCCTCTTTTCTCCAGTAGCTAAGACTCCATCTCAGGAAAAACCCAACAAGGGGGACAGAATAGAACAGGAGGAATGAGGAAGCTGACCCAGAGGGTCCTGGTGCGAAAAAGCACCATAAACTCCATGACCCTTTTTAGGCTACTGCCCCCCTCCACAAGCCCAAAAGTGGGAAGACGAGCTGGGTTCCTACTCAGATCCATTCCTCTCACCGTGAATGAGGGGTTTCTTATGATACTCTGGAGCAAGTCCTGCAAAACCCAGAGACTTCGAGTCCCAGAGTAAAAAAAGGAAGTGTATTCTTTGCAAAGCACCTGGTACTTTTATTAATAAGCAAAGTGGTTACTAGTGGAGTTCCTCAGGGATCGGTTTGGGGTCAATCGTATTTAATCTTTTTATTACTGACCTCAGAACAAAAAGTGGAGTGTGCTAATAAAGTTTGTGGATGACACAAAGCTGGGAGATATTGCCAATACAGAGAAGAATTGGAATCATACAGGAAGATCTGGATGACCTTGTAAACTGGAGTAATAGTTTAGTAGTAATAGAATGAAATTTAATAATGAAAAGTGTAAGGTCATGCATTTAGGGATTAATAACGAATTTTTGTTAAGTTGGGAATGCATCAGTTAGAAGTAACAGAGGAGGAGAAGGACCTCAGAGTATTGGTGGTCGTGAAAAAGGCTAATAAGGTCTTGGGATGTATCGGGTGAGTGTTATACAAGGCACTGGTGTTATACAAGGCACTGGTGAGACCTCATCTGGAATACTGAGAGTAGTTCTGGTCTCCCATATTTAAGAAGGATGAATTCAAACTGGAACAGATACAGAGAGAGGCTACTAAGATGATCTGAAGAATGGAAAACTTGTCTTATGAAAGGAGACTCAAAGAGCTTGGCATGTTTATCCTAGCCAAAAGAAGGCTGAAGGGATATGTGATCACTCCCTATAAGTATATCAGAGGGATAAATACCATGGAGGGAGAGGAATTATTTAAGCTCAGTACCAATGTGGACACAAGAACAAATGGATATAAACTGTCCAGCAGGAAGTTTAGACTTGAAATTAGATGAAGGTTTCTAACCATCAGAGGAGTGAAGTTCTGGAACAGCCTTCCAAAGGAAGCAGTCAGGGAAAAAGACCTATCTGGCTTCAAGATTAAACTTGATAAGTTTATGGAGGAGATGGTATGTTGAGATAACATGATTTTGGCAATTTAATTGATCTTTGACTATTCGTGGTAGATGGGGCCCGGTGGTCTGGGATGGGATGGGATCTGAGTTACTACAGATAGGGCAGTTGGGGACAAGGAGCCGGGGGAGTGTTGAGGATTCTGATGAATGCAGTCAGAGGATGGGAAGTGGGAGGGAGTGGATCTCTCCTCCCCCCTCCCCCCCCAGTGTTGTGTCCTCTCTTGAGTGTTGAAATATGGCAACCCTAGGCAGGAGGGGCGCTGCCGGAGCAACAACAACGAAAAAAAGGCAGCCAGGAAGAGCGCCGCCCTAAGATTGGCCAGATTGCTGCCCCTTACAGTACATGTATATAACTTATAAATATACAGATATGGGGGGTGCACACTCAAAATTTTTTTACTGATAGGGATGTATGATCAAAAAGTTTGGAGACCACTGGCTTAGAGTATCAAAGTTATCTCTTTCTAGATGGATGAGACTGTGTATCATTGAAACCTACAAGCCTTCCCACATGCCTTTTCCAGAAGGAATCAAGGTGCATTCTAGTAGTTTTGTGGCAATCTCATGGGCCATAGGCAAATGTCTCTATCAGGTATTATAAGGTGGACTTTCTGTCGCTGCATAGATCTCCATTGACAGGAAGGTGCTCCAGGTAGTGGTGATCCAGACATTGCTTTTGCATTTGAATAGTTCAAAAATGGGCGGGGGAGGTCTGTCTTATTTTTTATGTTCATTTTTCTGTTCCCCCTACTCCTTGTCGTTGCTCACAACTACCCATACATATCTGGATTGTGGTAAACACTGGGCCACGGAATGGGAAACTTCTGCCTTATAGTTTCTTTTCTGCTAACAGTGGCTCGCATAATTCTTCTAATCTTGGACAACTTCACAGCCCAGAGTCAGGATTTTATTTGGATAGTTACTCTGTAGGCAGTGGCTTACTGTATATGGTTAATTAGTTGGCACTGAAATTGTTACTAATTTTCCACGGGTTTTTTCACAGCTTCGGAATGAATCATTGGCCAGCAAGCAGCATCTTGCACCCTTGACCATGAAATGAAATCATTGTAGTTCCCTCTTTGTGAAAGCTTGTTCAGAATGTAGCAGCAAAGTTGCACACTGTTTAGTTTGTGCCCTTTATGTTTTTTATAGTATCTGTCTAAATAGTAGATGTACTTCTTAAAAAGTATTTAATAGTTTGTAAAGGCCCTTAACAATGTTAGCCTTCAGTGTATATAAAGCTGTTTCATGAAGCCTGGAGTATGTTTTCTCATACCACCATTAAAAGATCGTACCACCACATGTCGAGTTGTCTTGAGATCACATTTTTACAAAATTGAGCACTAGAGTATAGGACTCGTGTTTTGGTGGTGAGAAATCCCTCCTCCATAGGATGACCTGATGTCCTGATTTTATAGGGACAATCCTGATTTTTGGGTCTTTTTCTTATATAGGCTCCTATTACCCCCATCCCCTGTCCTGATTATTCACACTTGCTGTTTGGCCACCCTACTCCTCCAGTGCTTCATTCTGCCTCGTACCCACTTTCTCTTTTTAAAAATAGAAATATATATTTTTTATCTTCCTGTTTTATTAAACTGGCCTGCTTCATTTAGTCAGGAGGGCGTTAAATTAATGACAGAAGGGAATGGTAAAAAAAGGAGAAAGGAGAAAGGTGAGTACTCATTTAGCACAAAATCCAGATGTTGAGAAATAAAATTAATCAAGGTGGCAAAGAACATGAAAGGATATTCTTAATTGCCTATACACTGATCCCAGGAGCCTGGGTAACAAATGAATGGAATTGCTCATTTATGAGCATAAATTCAATATAATTGGTATTACTCAAACTTGGTGGGTTGATTCCCATGACTGGAATGTTAAAAATCAATTATCATAACCTATTTAGGAAAGATTGAATGGGCAAGAGAGTAGGGGAGTGGCACTCAGCAAAAATGGCATTACCTGTTTCCGAGTCACCAGGAACTGAGAGAAAATGATCTTGAATGCTTATGGATCAATGGCAATGGTAAAGAATGATTGGATATTTAATTGGAATCTGCTACAGACCACCCAGTGACAGAGGGAAACAGAATGACTGGCTCCTTAATGCGCTGATCTATGTGTGTGTGGGTCGGGAGCTAAATGACCCTGTGGAACTTCGGTTTGAGTGGGACATGCTAGAGGTCTCATGCTGCCAGTACTGAAAGATCCTTGGAATTTTTAACTATTATAGATTATTTCTTGACACAAAGTGTTGCTTCCATGGGTGGATTCTATATTGGACCTTGTTTTGACAGAGAGAGAGTGAACTGATCCCAGAAATAAAATTGAAAGCTTAAGTACAAGTGACCATGACTTTATTCTGTTTCCATGTAACAAATATTATCAAGTCCAGACCAGTAACAAAAAAACATGGTGACTTTAAAGGGTCAGTTTCACAAAGCTGAAAACAATTATGAGCCAAATCCACTGGGAGAAAGAATTTAATCATAAAAAGTGGGGTGATAATTGGAAATGGTTTAAAAACACTTTACTAGGTGTCCAAAAAAAAAAAAATTGCAGTCTTACAGTTGAGGAAGAAGGCCATACTGGTTAAAAAATAAAAAACTGGTTGAGAGGGAAGTAAAAATGCTTTTTTTAAAAAATATAATATATATATATAATATATATAATGCGCGTGTATATATATTTATGTAACAAATGGAAGAAGGGGGAAGTTGATTGTAATGAGGGTAAATCAGAAGCTAGGAAGTGTAGAAAATAGATAAGGGAGGCAAATGAACACAAGGAGAAATCTATGGCCAGCAGAGTTAAGGACAATAAGGAGTTCAAGTATATATTATGAACCAAAAAAAAAATCCTGACAATTGTATTGGTCCATTACTAGATGGAAATGGTAGGATTATCAATAATAATGCAGAAAAGACAGTGTTCAATAAATATTTCTAAGATTAGCAGCTATATTAGTCCATATCCATAAAGAAAACGAATACTTGTGGCACCTTAGAGACTAACCAGTTTATTTCAGCATAAGCTTTTGTGAGCTATAGCCCACTTCATCAAATGCATAGAATGGAACACACAGAAGTAAGATGCATTTATATACACAGAAAGCACAAAAAGTTGGAAATTACCATACCAATTCTAAGAAGCTGTTTAATTTGGATGAGCCATTATCAGCAGGAGAAAAACTTTTTGTAGTGGTTTTGTAGGAACTGGAGAAAGTGGGGGCTGCTGTGGGGAAGTAGCCCAGGAAATTGTACGTGTCCTGTTTCTAAAAGGTCAGCTACCATAGCTGATACTATTAGGGTCCCTGGGCTGGAGCTCAGAGTAGAGGGCGGGCCCGGGCTACCGCCTTTGCCCCCCCAATTAATCACTGAGACTAGGAGACAACAGAGACTGTGCAAGGAAGGATAGCTTCTCCTCATTGCCCTCACTAGCTTAAGATGAAAGTGGCTCAGTAGGTTGTGATCCTTACCTGTACAGAGAGAGAGGTTACGTGGAGGGTCACAGTGAGCCTCTGAAAAGAACACAGCTTTGTCAATTTTTATATAATAAATATAGTTAACTTATAACTGTAGATACATTTATTAAATCCAGGAATCATGTGTCTGCTGCCTTCAAAGAGTAGTGTACACACCAGTTTACATGATTCAGTTGAGAATGCATGCTCTACTGAATATAGCACTGAGATGGTGGTTCATTAACAGGAAAATTTAGGTTTATTAACAAAGAACAGATTTTTCTAGATTCAAGTGAGTATTGCGTAAGAATAATGGAAACCATGATGATTGCAAATAAAACAAAAGTATAACACGCTTCTAAGAAATGAATCATAACTTTTAACAGGCTAAAACCTTTGTCTAAAATAAGTTTCTGACATGAAGCAACCTCTCAGACATATACTCCTGCCCCAGAGCCAAGATCCAACTTTCATTCATGAAAGCGTGGTACTGTTTTCTTCCTCAGTGATGGATAACACAGGGATTCTTCTCCCTTCTTATAGTCCAGCAAACTGTTTAAATATATCCTTTTGAAGTGTATCTCCAGTTAAGATCCTTCTTCCCAGGGGCTTGTGCTACAGTGTGCTGGCTCCATTCTGCTTTCCTCCTCCTAAGTCTTCCTGTTTACATCAGATGCAAATAAATTCCCGTTGTGTCAGGCTTATCCTGCTTAATTTACATCGGAAATCTAGGCAGACAGGTTAATCAACATTCCTTATCTGAAAAAATCTGGTTTCTGAACCCTGCTTGGTAATATAGTTTAGTACATATATGCAACTTCTTGAATAACACCATATGTGCATCTCACTGTACTTCTGATGATCAGTATGATACAAGCTTTCATTTGATACCTTACCTGACATTCTTTATAGATAAATACTATGACCAATATGTTAAGTGTAGTGAAGTTTTGAGGCATAACAGAAATTGCTGTTACATGACAGTGAACCCTTTGCCAGTAGGCATGGAGGACTCCTAAGTTCACAGCATGGTCACTTAATATCTTTTGAATTTAATTTATGGAGACTTGCTATAAAAGATTTCAAAGTCCTTAAAATGAGTTAAAATATATGTATTAATCTTTAAAAATGGAAACAGAGAAAAATATTCCAAGTCTTCTGGGCTTGTTTACTATCAAAGCAATATAAAGAAGACCTTAATGCTTTGCAAAAATTGTATTTTATTAGTCTTACAAAAACTACTGAATTCTTAAATCTTATATGTTTAGGGTTATAGTGTAAAAGTTTAGAACTCACTTGAAACAATCACTTTAGATAGTTGACAGGTTTCATTAAAATTTGAAATAAATTCTGAAGTTACTGTCAATGTACAAGGCAAAGCCAAAAAAAGCCCACCCTAAACTACTTCCAAATAAGTCTTCTAATGGTGGTTTTAACACAACACTTTACAGCTGAAAAGATCAAGGAGATAGATATATGCTGCCATGATGGAAGCTACCAGAATGTGCTAACTCATACATAAGTTTAATTCTTCTTTGTGACATTCTTATCATTTTAAGTAGAGAGAGATAAATACTGTTAACCTGGAGTACTGTATTTCACAGAGCTTGTCATAGCTGTATAATTCGTTTTTTGTTCAAAAATATTGGCTGAACCATTAATGCTGTGCATAAAAGAGGGCAATCAAATAGATGTACATTTTTTGACTATTTTGTTCTTTCATGAAGCTTTCATATATAGCTTTGTTTTTAAGGACTTTCCTGTTTCTTAAATTATGGATGACAGTCCTTGAAACACCATCAAAATAGTATACATGTTAGTGTAGGTGACATATCCCACACTGGTGTTCCTCAAGTTGTCTGTCAGTGATAAATAGCTGATCAGTTTATCAAATGATTTAATCGAGGTCTCAAACTACCTAGATCTTGATTTTACTTTAAGATCTTTCTCAGTGCCTCTCTTCCTTCCAGACACAACAAAGAAAAAAACATATTGTGCAAATGTATAATATGTTAGATCAATCTGTCCACCGAAATATTTTAAAGAATCTGCCTCTATTTTGTGTAAAATCTCTTTGCTATATTTGGCATTAGTACTTGTTTGGAAATGGAGACTGCCAGCAAAAACAGTAAATAATTTCTCTTTCCAGCATTAGTTTGAAACAGAAATGCTTTAGTTTTCAGTGTTTTACCTCCTCTTAACTGCCTTGAATAAGGATTAAACAACAATTGCAGTTGGTACATAAGAACTTAACATGAGAAGGGCCATACTTGGTCAGATTGATAGTCCATCAAGCCTAGTATCTTGTCTTTTTTGACAGTGGCCAGCACAAGATGTTTCAGAGGGAATGAACAGAACAGGGCACTTTCAAGTGATCCTCATCTTCAGTCATCCAGTTCAGCTTCTGACAGTCTGAGATTTAGGGATATCCAGAACATGGAGCTATGTCCCTGACCATCTTAGCCATTGATGGACCTATCCTCCTATTAACTTATCTATTTTTTTTTAATCCAGTTATACTTTTGGCCTTCACAACATCCCTTGGCAAGTTCCACAAGTTGAGTGTGTGTTGTGTGAAGAAATACTTCCTTTTGCTTGTTTTAAACCTGCTGCCTATTTATTTTATTGGGTGACACCTGGTTCTTGTGTTATGGAAAGGAGTAAATAATGCTTCTTTATGCACATTCTCCACACCATTCATGATTTTTTAGACCTATATCATATCCCACACCCCACCTTGTTCATCTCTTTTCTAAGAACACTCCTCGTATGGAAGCTGTTCCGTGTCCTAATCATTTTTTTGCCCTTTTCTATACTTTTTCCAGTTCTAATTTCTTTTTTAAAAAATGGGGAGACCAGAACTGCACTCAGTATTCAATATGTGGATGTGCCATGGATTTATAAAGTGGCATTCTGATATTTTCTGCCTTATATCTCCCTGTCCTAATGGTTCCTAACATTGTTAGCTTTGTTGGCTGCTGCTGCACATTGAGCAGATGTTTTTAGAGAATTGTTCACGATGACTCCAAGGTCTTTGTTTAGTGGTAACACCTAATTTAGAATCCATCATTTTGTATGTGTAGTTGGGATTATACATTCCAATGTGCATTACTTGCACTAATCAATATTGAATTTCATCTGCCCTTCTGTTGCCCAATTGCCCTGTTTTGTTAGATCCCTTTGAAACTCTTCAAAGTCAGATCTGGACTTAACTCTCTTAGGTAATTTAATATAATCTGAAAATTTTGCCATCTCATTGTTTATCTGCTTTTCCAGATCATCTATGCATAGATTGAACAGCACATATCTCAGTACCTATCCTAGGAGGTAGGATAGTACCACTAATATTTTTTATTTATTATAATTTTGATGCTGCAGCTACAAACTGAATATGCTGCTGCATCTGTTTTAATAAAATTAGATCTGATTTGTAAAAATTGTATGAAAATATAAAGTTCCTAAAGTACTTAAATGTCACTTGGTGATTTGCCAGGGTCATTGCTTTGTTACCTTATAATTTCATTTGGTGAGAGAGGTTTCCCCAGTTTTCTATTTTGTCTTGTTTTCAGCCCTTGAGAGTACCCAGGCAATCAAGGCAGGGTTTGTTAGGTTTCCAATTAGAAAGTCGTCTTTACTGACTTGCTAATTCCAGCAGTAAAAACTCTCTCTGAAGTAAAATGTCTTTGTACAGTGTGAAAGAGTATGAGTGAAGATCTCTGACTCTTGATTTAAACTTGTAAAGAGTCTTAAAATTCAGATTAAAAAAAATGTTGGTAAACTTTTACCAACAAGCCTCATATTTTAAGGAAGTGTCTGCACTGAGAATGCTTGGTCTTATTGTTTAGAGCAGAGGTCTTCAAACTTTGAGACAAGGGCCGTACTAGATTTTTGAAGGGGCTTCGTGGGCAGGAGCAACTGTGTAAAAAAATTAAATGTATGCAATATCGTTTAAAAAAAACACTACTGTGTCAGTGTTGCATTAAATTCTAGATCAGGTATCAAAGTAGCTGTATAATCAATGCAGGTACTGGACATCACACAATATTTGTCAATGCATTTAAAAATCATTTCACATCATTCACAAATAATTTTATTTCTAAAAACTCACAAATTTGTATCATACAGATACACAGCAGCGACTCTCCCCTAAGTTGGCTCCCCTTTTTGGGGGACACTGGTTCCCGGGAGCACTCACCCCTCTGCACAGCTCAGCTGAGCTGCTCCCACATGCGAGCTGCTGCTGGCCACCCTTCTCCCTGCCTGTTCAGCGTGCCACTCAACTGCAGCAGCTTGCTTCTCCCCTTGTGGTTGGGGGGCCGGACAAATCAAAGCCGCAGGCCGGATCCAGCCTGCTGGCCGTAGTTTGGAGATACCTGGTTTAGAGCATTGCTTACATGGCAGCCTTCAAATTGTGATTTGGTGATGCACGCCATGTGTGCTGCGCTTGTTAAACCCACTAATGTCTTCCATCTCAACCCCCCAAAAACCCCAAACAAGCAAAAACAGGCTGAAACTTAGCAATTTATCCATTATCAAAACCTGGCTTGTTTGTCTAAACTATGAAAAGTATGATTACATACTTAGGAGTGACTGCTAAATATAATGATATAAATGTAGATTTTTGCTTTGAGGATTTTTACCGTATAACTATATAGTATTATAAATTTACCCTGAATTGCAAGTATTATGCTACAACTTCTTCTATTTTAAGGTGGTTTCATCAACTTAAATATTTTGAGATGGTACTTTTTAATGTGGCAAATATTTTTCTTTTCTCTTAGGAAACATCGCAAGTGATTCCACAGAACTCTTTGAAGTTCCTGACACGTGGTAGCCAACATCTGTATTAATAAAATGTGAAGTTGATTCAAAGCAATTGCAAGAGTGTACCACTTGGAAGCCATACTTTATTTAAATAAAAAGTGGTGTTATAAAAGAAGTATGTCTCCTGAAAATCAGTTTAATTTTTTAAACTGTCTACTGAACAATCACTGTCAGTTTTACTCGTGTATTAACTAGTTTACAATTCTGTCTGTTGATCATGTGAAATCTTTGCCGTCGTAAACAATATTAGATTTAAGAAGCAAGATTAAATGTGTTTTGGTCACCTATTATGGCATGTTGGCTATGAAATGTACAAAAAGAATCAGCACTATTAAGAATTTTGTTATACTGTTCCTGTGCTTGATGGGAGTTATCACACAAGTCTTCTCATCTTCAGATGTTCAGGCAATATCAGTACACTATCAGTAGTCCTGAACAGATAAACCTCAGTATCGGTTACTGCTTTCTATGAGTTACCCTGGAAACCATACAGTGTTGTCCTTTTTTCCCTAGAAGGAAGACTTCAGCCAGTATCTGTCTGGAAACTAATCCTACACATACACTATCCTTTTGTCCTCTTAGAAAAAATTAACTTATACTTTCCTTTAAAAAAAATAAAAAGAAAAAAAGAAATTTAATGTTGGGAGGAGGTGGGTTTTCTTTGCTGTTTTCACTCTTAAGTCTTGATCTGGTTTTCCATGGTTTGTGTTTTTTGTAAAAATGTTTTTGAAACCTGTGACAAACCTGCAAACTGTACCAGCCCTTTATTCATTTAAAAAAAAATCTGCTTTGGTAGATTTCAGAAACTTTGATATTTAACATTTTTGTATCATGGAAATAAAATTAAAAATGTATTTCCATAAAATGAAAATAAAAGAAATTTTCTTAGGACCCAGTGTGTCTTTATTTTTCACATCATTTATTTCTTTTCTCTTGTTTTGCCATTCATATATGGTTAGTGGATATTAAGACACATGCATTCTTGTTTTATAAATCTGTTTCTAACACATCATTCTAGCAAATGGAATAACTACCAGAGTTCATGAGATTATATTTATTGTGGAGCGTGACCCCTTCCCACTTAAATATAATAAAGGGAAACCCTGTAGAGGTGAAGGATGAAGCAAAAACAACTTTCTGCCCTTTACTGTTCCTTTATGATCTATAGCAGCTGCATCAAATTCTTAAAAGTATATTTTAAAATTTTCCTGCTTGCCTTTTCTTTTAAAATATTAGGCCCTGACATATTGAAGGCACCATGTTCGTCTGATAATCCGGGAATGTACTATCTTCTATGAGGGAAACTAATTTTAATCTTAGCACTAACTTCTGTTCCACATCATCTGCTCCACTGCTCTGTCTGGTAGGGAAGAGTGTGTCTGACTGGATTCGGGGAGGTGATAGCAATGAATCTGAGTGAGCTTTGTTGCTATTAGGGATCCCCAGGTCTTCTCTACTATGATATCAGGATTACAATTTAGTATGGATCACTACACGCTGTGTGCCTTTGGTGGCCTCAAATGAAAGTGAGGCTTCAAATCCCTCCTCAATGTGAGTATGATCCTTGTTTGAGTTTTTCAGGAAGAACGCATGTTCTGCACCATCTTGAAGAGAGAGTTTCAAATGTGGAGATGTACAAATTAAGCTGCAGTCAGTGTCCTAATTTCATGTCTATATTCTCTAAAAACGTGGTTTTCAAGAAGCCAAAGTCCTCAAATATGTGAATGGATCAAAGAAAACACAGTTTAAAAAGGAGCTTAGCCTCACATTCTTACCTTGATGCAAAACAGCAAAACAAGTAGTGTAAATATTCAAAAAAGTAATACAGTAGTTTTGTAAATTTTTAAATTCTAGTAACAGTCTGAATATGGTGCATTACAATGGTCAATTTTTCCATTTCTTCAGACTGGGTCAGATGAATCAATGCATGTGCTATGAGTTTATTTTTTTTCCTTGTCTTTTTTTTTTGTTTGTTTTTTTGTTTTTGTTAATTTGTAAAATAATTGTTCTCCCAGCAATTCTGCTGGCTTTTCTAGTGGAAGCCAGCTTTAATCTTGAACTATATTACTACATCTTCAACCCTACCATTGTCTTATTTATTTAGATTTTAAGCTTTTTTTGGACAGTTACTTTCACTGTATGTACACTGGCATTTTGATTTGGTGCTTCTAGGTGCTACAGTCTTTTTTTTGTTTTTAAAAGATAACTCTGCTATTCTTGTAGCAGAAAAGATTTTAACGTAGCTGTTATGGTTATTGATCTAAAATGAGCAATGTCTCTAAACCAGTAAAGCAGAATGAAGTCAGGGTATATAGTTCTTTAATTATACTTTTAGGGGTTCTGGTAGGGATTAATAATAAACAGTAACAAGGCAAGATGTGACCTCACCAACAAAAAGTTCCTTACCTTGTGGTATCACAAAGACCTCCTGTGTTACCCTCAATTGAAGGATAACATGATTCATTAAATTCGCCTTTATCTTAAGTTAAATCATTCAATATTAACTCTAAAAGGGAGAGGACAACTTCCTATATTGGATCAATTTTGCTAATGTTTCCTAATTTATTTATGTAATACATACAATCCTGATCTTTGGTTCCTTTTGTATGTGGAATGTTAAAGACTTAATTATGTGATTAAGTGTCGTCTGTCTTCGTAACTGTAGTGTCTAGCACAATCCTGGGATCTTTGAGTAGGGTTTCTAGGCACTACTATACTACAGATAAATTAATATGTCTATAAATTGACCATGATGATGTGGCATGAACAATTCTTCACCATGTGTGAGATTTGCTTCAAGTTGCAAAATTATTAGTGGTTTTATGTAGGTTATCCCAATTATAGACAATAAATCTGTCACAATTTCATGTAATTTGTATGCATCATATTTTTATCAAAAATCCTTTAGGAATGGTTGAGTTTTAAAATTGTGGAAGTAGCTCTCTGCCAGGAAAGGCACTGGCATTAGTTACAATTCCAACTGTATGATTGAAGTTAAAGCTACTAAATGTGACTTAAAATGGACTTTGTTCATAAAGGCATCATGACTTTAAAGCCTGACATTTTGGAATATTCTAGAATTAGAACCAAGTGACAGATCCTGTTAGAGGTATGAGGGTCTTCCTATTTCAGTAGAAAAATCACCTATTTTGGATAATACCATAAAAGGAACCTGGTACAGGGTGAGCTGGATCTTTAGAACAGCTCAAGACTTGGCTCCAGTATTGCCAAGATCAAAAATCATGAGTCAGTCTCCAAATATGTTTTTTAAAAAGATTATATTGTTTTCTGATCTGTCTTAATTTTTGAACTATCCCTGACTGTCCCTAGTGTGTGAGAAACAATTTTTTTGCCTATTCCCAAATTTATGGGGTAAAACTGACCATTACCTGCCCAACAATTCTGCCCGAAACCTCAAAATCAGTTCTGTCCCCCCTGTGGACATTGATACGGATATCAAAGGATGTTGATCTCGAAGATCTAAAGACAAAAAAAAAAGGTGTTTATACATTTCACAGTGCTACATAAAATGGGTTCTTTTAAACAGTGAGGCCTTGGTTTTACTTGGTTATTTGGCAAACAGCCAAAAGCATTCATTCAGATTAAAATTTATTAAACACAAGAAGAACAGGAAATTAAAGGAGGCATTTATACCGAAACTGTGGTTGAGTGTGCAAAATAGTTACTCAAAATCTTTCAAGTCTTTCTTCTTTTGGAGGCAAACCATCAGTCTCTTATTTTCAGAACTCTCTTTCTTTGATGAAAAGGAAAATAGTTAATTTTAGTCCCAGACCCAGTCCTGATGTGTAGCTGGCATTTACTTATCCTGTCTTAACAAGGTAGAGGAGAAACAGGATAGAAAAGATTGTTAAAATACATTGTTGATATGTCTGAAACATTAGATGGTTTCAAGTGGATGCTATGGCTGGCAAGTCTTCCACGACGCATGCTGCTTGGACCTTGGTTATGATGAGGTCAGGGCTGTAATCCTTTGATAAGGCAGATTTGGATGATTGTAGTATACCTGAGAGTAAGATAGAAAAGGAGGAAAAATAGTGGGCAGAATATAACACAGCAAGGAAAGAGTATATAATACAAGATCTTATGTGTCTTGTAGTGCTGGTAATGAGAGATCCCCATCAATGGGTTGAGGACTGGATGTCCTAGTAATGTGATAACTTTCAGCATTTACAGGTGAAAATGAAGTTCCTTAAATGAGCAAGGCCAGCCAGCCTTCTTCTCAGGAAGAAACTCCTTCAGATGAGCCTTGATGAGTTCCAGTGCTGGCAGTCTGGGGGACGAGATGAGGCAAGCTGTGATGCAAGGTTGGACAGGAGGTGAGAGGGAGGGCTGAACTGAACTGATCATGTTTTTTTCAGTCCCTTTTTATAAAACGCAAAAAGGTCTGCATAGTTTAGGCCCTTCGTTATTTTGTTCACCAATTTAGACTTAATATGTCACATCAGTTTTGTTCTATTAATATCTGGTTCCATATCTTCTATTTTTACCAAGCATCATTTTAATAGTCCTTGGATTATATCAACATGGCCTTTTTGCTTTAGACTAATCTGTCTTCTTTGGTTCTCTTGAACTTATTACAAAATATTGTAAACAACTTTACTTATTTTTCATGATTATTGCCACATCTCAGGGACTCTTACATTTTAAATTTACAATAGGGGTATGTTTCATGGACTAGATAATTATAATACCCCCATTGCTACAGCTCCCCTAGCTTCACTGATGCCCCCTCTGGGGTTCTTTACCTGCAGCAGCTTGGGAGGGCATCTCTAGGGACTCTTCATACCTCTTCTGTTCCTCTCCCTAGGCTGGGTGCTGCAAGGAGAGGAACAGAGGCACCATTCTGTCCATTAGTCACAGTGCAGGTGAGGGAGCAAAGCCGCCCTTAGCTCTTGGGCTCTTTCTGCTCCTCTCCATATGAGAATGGCTTCAGGTTGATGAGGGGAGGGGAAAAGAGTTCTTCTTACAGATGAGAACAAAGACTGCTGAGGAATGAGGGTGAGGACTACAAACAAGCTCTTTCTGCTCACTGTAGAGAGAACCAGGGACCAGTGGCAAAGATAATAGAGAGCAACCACTCCCCAGCAGCATTTAGGGGTGTGTGTTGGGCCTTTTCACATGGGACTGCAATGTGAGCCTGCCCAGAGCTCATCCAACACCAGCAGCTCCTGTTCTGCGGGGCTAGGCCCAGTGCCCCACTGGCAGGTGGGGTCATGTGGCGCTGCAAACAATGTGCCAGGTTGCAACACCAGTCACTCAAATTTGGCGTGGCTGCCCTCCCTCATGACCCCTATGGGGTCATGCGGCACTGTGACCCTGTGAGCAAGGAGCCAGGCACTGCCCTGTGAGACAGCCCATTCCCAATGTCTGCCTTCTGCACTGGGCCAGGATTAGGGTTGCAGGACTTGGAGGAGGGTGCTGCTGCAGATGGTTAGTGCCCCTTTGGCCATCACACCTCTTGGTTGAAAAATCTGGCTCCACCACTGCCAAAGAGAGGAGTAGTTTGCTGGCTGGGTTATCCTGGAACTAAAGATCTCTCCTGTGAGCAAGCAGGGAAAGGAGTCTGAGTGGAATAGAGGGAATATGCTGAGTACACAGGCTAAGACTAATGAGCTACGTTATCAACGTCGACCAATAGAGGGCTCTGCAAAGGAAGTGCTATCCTGAGGTCAGAGGATATGTGGCTCAGCAGAGAAGAGTGCCTGCTGGTGAGCAGGAGCTGCATGTTGAAGAAAACAGTGTGGAGGAGAGCTGCAGCTGGAAGGCTGAGAGCAAGCCAGAAACAGGTGAGGAGTCACTGCAGGAAGAAGATACAGGACAGTGAGGAGGCCTTACACTGAGGTTATCTGTATAATCCTCCACTGGCCTGGCTCTCTGGGTTGGGTTTGGAACTGTTTGATTTGTAGGGGGTAATGATTAATTGGACCTTTGGTGATTGCACTTTTTTTTTCCTGGCAGCCCCAGTAAAGGTAATTTTATTAAACTCAACATGTGTTTATGGGAATCCACTGAGGACTACAGTGTGGTACATGGGGCGGCTTGGACTTAATCACAAGTCTGTGATGTTTTGTGGTTTTCAAGAGTTCTCATGGCTTTCTGATTTCTGCCTTTAAACTCAAGATTTTCCCTCATCCCAAATAGCCATTCACTTTATCATCAGTGGGACTCAAGTCACAGACTGCCCTTAACAAGATGGATGCCATTTCCCTTCAGCTTTGCTGCTGAAAGTGAGGCTGATGTCAAGCCTTCCTCAGCCAAGGTCCCTCTTTTTACAGAGTAAGGGTTAAGCAGGGGACAGAAAATGAGCTGCTCTAACTCAGAGTGAGGTGAACTGGAGAAGGAGCAGGCTAGGAAACTGAGGAGTCAGAGAAATGTGAGGAACAGAAGGCAAAGAGGGTGTGTGGGGAGAACTGAGGGAAGCAGAGATGTGGGGGACTGGGCATGTGGTAAACTGAAGAGGTTGCCAGGAAGTGCATTTTGGCAGAAGAGGGAAATGTGGGTGGAGAACAGTGTGCCACTTCTGAGGTACAAAAAAGGGATATGTGGGATCGTTCTGAGTTCATAAAACCAGACAGTTGTCAACATATGCTGAGCACCCTAACAGATTTTCTTGGACAGACACTTCAAAAAAGGAAAGATCATGGTAAAACCTGGACAAGTGGTAATGCTAGGACAGGGAGAGCAAGTGAATGTAATAGATGGTGGGGAACAGATACTGGGAGGGCATGGAGGGAGAATGAGAGGGAATGCTGCCTATTTTCTTCAGCTGAGGGCTTGGCTACACTTGCAGCTGTAGAGCGCTTTGGCTTTAACCAGCCTTCTGAGAGCGCTCTAGGGAAAGTGATCCCGTCTGTCCACCCTGACAGCTGCAAGCACACTGGCGTGGCCACATTTACAGTACTTGCAGCTACGTTGGGAGTGGTACATTATGAACAGCTATCCCAGCATTTAAATGTCTGCAACTTGCTTTTCAAATGCGGGGTGTGGGTAGAGCATGACAGGGAGTGTGTTATGTATGTGTGGGGTGAGAGTGGGTTTTTGGGGTGCTCTGTGTGTGTGTGCACATTGTCTTGTAAGTTCAGACCCCCATCCCCTCCACCTCTGTCTCACTCAATCAAAACAAATATTTACTGTTTGCTTCATCTCAGATCAGATAAGCTGCCCACTGTCAAAAAAGGAGCTTTGAAAAGGCACTTCCGCATTCCTATAGCCGATTTCACAACAATAAGAAGAGAGGCCACTTGACCTAAGGGGATTATGGGACCTTTCCAGAGGTCAGTCAGAGCGCAGTAACACAACTCCTCGTCCACACTGGCGCTGCAGCGCTCCAGCGGGGACACATCAGACATTAATCCTCTCGGGGAGGTGGAGTACCAGGAGCACTCCAGCCATGGAGTCAGAGCACTCTATGTGCCTTGCCAATGTGGGCGGGGAGTAAGGTAAAGTGCTCTGGGAGGCTTTATGGTGGTATAACCTGCAAGTGTAGCCAAGCCCTAAGAAGAGGGATAGAATGATGATTCCTCTCACCGAGGAGGTAATCAGGGTCATCTCCAAGGGGTGAACAATGAGACGTGTGTGTATTTATGGTTGAATTATAAACCTGAGATCACTTACCAATTGAAAATAGACAGCTTCCAATTGAGTATGAGAACTAGAAAGCAAGTGAAAACCATTATTTGATTTATTTAAAAATCATCATCATTTTTAAGCCCATCACTACTTTCTGTGGGTCTGACTCATGACATTTTAACACTTAGGATTGGCCATATTAAGTGTAGGAAATAGGGTTGGAGGGGGGGCAGAATAGTGAAGCAAAATATTTTGTTTTGCTGCCTAGGGCTCTGGGAGTAGAGGCACCTGAAAAGGGATTGGTTTGAACCCTGCAGCCTAAGTGCAAAGGACAGAGAGAGGGGGAGATGGTCAGGGGAGGGAAAATGAGACCATAGGGAGAAGGAACGGTGGCCCAAGCAGGCTAAAAATTTGTCAGTTGAGCTTCTACAGTGAAGTGATGACAACATTCAATTTGTGGTGAAGGTTAATTTCAGACTCTTATTTACCCCAGAAGCTAGGAGGACTGCTAATGTAGCTGGAGGGCTAAACTAACTCATCCTTCCACCAGAGAGGAAACAAACTGATGCAGTGGCCACACCTAATGAAGCTGATCCATGCCCATACAGAGCCATATAAAAAGGTAGGTCAATGTCATCAAAAGTGTGTGATAAATTCATTTATCAAGTGACTTTACACATTGTCCCCCACATATTGTCATAGTGAATGAGAATAAGTCAAAATATAAATTTGTTCTTTAAATATTATAGTAGCATTCACTGGGAAGAGTAGTTAAATATGTGTATATTATTCCTTGTCCTATATTCATGCCTTTATTTCTGATGTAATTAATTTTTTTACTTCATGCTAAATATTTAAAATAAAAATTGTTGGCCTCTTAGGAATTTAATGTAAGATAAACTGGAATAAAAATGGTAATTCAAATCCTTACCACCAAATATTCCAGTATAGTAAACTTTCAGCATAGTGATTTACATTAGCTGCACAACTCCATCATAAATAGTGGGAGCGATGGCTTAGCTATATAAAGTGCACTAAACATTAACCAAATATGTGTATATTTAGAGATGAGGTGCTAGTCCAGAAAATGGATCTTCTGTCATTAAACCATTATTTGTATTCAAAATAGCATACATGTGATGGGTTTTTTTGTGGTTTTACAAGTGAGGTGTGTGTTTTTTTTAAAAAACAAACAACTTGAAATTTAGAAATTAGTGTGTCCATGATGTGAGCTACATATTTTTGGTATTCTTTGGGGGGAAATTTTAAGCTACAACTTCAGATACTTTCAGTTTTTTGATAATTGGGCATTTGATGCATGCTTGTAAAATGAGATACAAATCATATCCATATGCCTGCAAACTTTAAACACCATTGTATGTTATGATTAATATCACCTACCAAACTGTCTCAAGGACTTCAAATTCTTAATGAGAATTTTGATTTTAATTGACTTGTAGTAAAAAGTGGATACCAGATAATCTACCAAGAAAAGTGTTTTAATATAAAAACTCCAGTGTATGAGTTTAATCTTGATGGATTTAGGATTGTAGATTCCCAAGTCCCTCTTAATGTTTAAAGGTACATTTTGATTCTGCAAGTACTACATTCGTTATATTAAAAGGATAAATAAAAATTTTAAATAGAATATTTTAAATATTCCTTGGGGAATATTTTCCCGCAGGGAAACAGTTGAGCGGTGAACTGTATCTAATGATTTAAAAAGGAATAAAAATAACTGATAAGATATTTGACCTCTTTTTCCCCTACTATTCTCCAAATGTTTCTGATAAGTGTTGTCATCATCCCCAGGAAATTCCTGTCATCTGATTGAGTCCCGTGTCTTTATTGAAGAAATAATAAATGCCTTCTGCACATTTTGCTTCAGAACACACACAGGACCACTCAGGATAATCAAAAGTCTTTGGCTTGTAAAGTCCTTAGACTATTGCCATATAAGCAGCTGCCTGCAGTGAACAGAATTCCACAAATAGCTCATTCACTTATTCCAGAGTCTACTTACTAAGTGAAGACAGAACAGCTTTTTAATAGTCAAATGTTACTCGGGCACTAGCCTGTTAAGTAAACTTTATCTCCGTGCCTCACAGAAATATTGCAACACCGCCATGGTGTGATGAGTAATGTCTGGAGGGTTAGGCTGTAATTTAAAAGGTTATTATACTCGTAATTAAGATGATCCTGCCATTTTATTATTTATTAAATATCCATGATGCTCCTTTTAAAAAATACATCAGGATAATTATTGGTTGCCATGTGCTTCACTGAGAACTAGAGCAGACCAAGAGGCTGTCACATTTACTGGACCCAGGTGGAATGCATCTTTTCCTACATACAATATAGGTGAAAATTCAATAGAACTGTGAAAATTTAAACTCTGTGGCCCTTATGTCCATTTGTAAATGAAGTGGCAGCAGTATAAGCACATGATCAAGTTAATGTCTAAATTCAAGCATTTTTAAGGTTAAGTGACTTACCAGACTTGATAACCAACATGATCTAATTGCTGTGTAGTTTTCCATTGATGCCAAAATTTGGACAGTTGTGCCAAGCATGTTGAATTCTAGTCCATCATCTGTGTTTACAAACCACCAAGAAGGATTGAAAATATTATTGTCTTAGCACTAATTACTTCAATCAGAAAAAAAAAAATCAGACCAAAACTGAGATTTGTATGAAGATTTATCCCCCTTAACATTGTTCCTGCAACAAGAACTACTACTTTGACAACTTTAAAACTGTCATTTCTGATATCAAAATCTGTAAAGAAGAACGGATATAAGTAATCTAGGAACAGATATGAAAAATCTAGCATTTGCCTGATTTTGGAACCATATTCTCCTTTTCCTATCTTTGAATGCACTGATTCTTAAAGTTGTCTGAATTCATTTTGCTTTTCCAGGGTACTTTAGTTTAAGCAAGGATGACAGTGCTCAGTGGAAAGAGAGTTTTCAAGTTTCAAACTTATAACATCTGAGTTAGAGTCATTAGGTCAACTTCATTTCCTCGGGCACAGGAGGCTGTAAATTGAGCCCACATACCTCTGCTGGGTCAGTTATGTTGTAAGGGGTTCTGACCCCTGAGGGAAGGATAGATAATATATTGCTTTTTCCCCTTTCCTGGGAAGCTAGCTTTATATTCCAGCAGGCATTCAATAGCAGTCTGCCCAGCAAATGTTTTCCAGGAGAAGCATTGAATCAAGTAATCTTCCTGCTGGTTTGACCTTGTCCTTTCCACTATGGCCTGGCACACTTGAGAAATGCATTAGCAAATTCAGGCTCATCTGCAGAGTAGGTTTGCTGAGCAGTTCATGCCACTTTAGTCTGCCGTCTTCTCTACTCCTGGGAGTCCAGAGACTGAATTTCTGGAAGCCCCAGTGCTCTCTTCCCTGGGGTGCTGCACCCCTGCAGTACCCCCACAGTCTCACTGGGTCTCCCCTGCCCAGGAAACTCCCACCCACTATCTCCACCTTGCCTCAGCCTATGGGCTCCTGCCAGTCATCAAGTCCCCTTTCACTGGGGCTGACTGCAATCTGTATAAGCCAGTCATCATAGGCAAGGAGGGTTTGGCCTGCTGCCTCAGCCTACCCGTGGGCTGCCCCCTGCAACTCCGCTACCCCTTCTTGGTCACAGAATAGGCCCTGGAGCCTGGGGAGTTGCCAGCCTAGAGCTCCCCAGCTCCTCTGGCCTTTCCCCCCCAGCCCTGCTCCACTCCAGGTACCTTCTGAAGCTTCCCCAGCAGCCGGGCCAGTCTGCCTCCACAGCTAGAAGAGGAGACTCTGTCTGCTCCTGGCTCACTGCCCTCTTATAAGGGCCAGCTGAGCCCTGATTGGGCATGGCTACAGCTGAGCCTGCTTCCCCCAATCAGCCTGGGAACTGCATGCTCCCAGCCAAAGCCCTGTTTACCCAGGAGTGGGGCAGCTGCCCCACTACAATGGTATTTCTAAGGAATTTCTAATTTTATACCTATGTAATGTCATCTGTGTAATGACATCTATTTTAGATACTATATGTCTGACTTCTGTTGCCAAATGCTTACTCTTTAATGAAGACAATTGTAGCTTTGTAAATAATGGATGACAACCAGCTACAGGTAAACAGTAGAGCTGTCAATCTCAGTAAACTCATATGATTAAAATTGCAATTAATGTTTTTAATTGCAGTTTTAATTGCACTGTTAAAGAATAGGTAAAATATATTAAATATTTTGGTTGTTTTTCTACATTTTCACATATATTGTATTCTGTGTTATAATTGAAATCAGTGTGTTTTTTATTACAAATATTTGCAATGTAAAAATGATAAACAAAAGAAACAGTATTTTTCAATTCACCTTATACAATTACTGTAATGCAATCTCTTTGTTGTGAACCTGCAACTTAGAAATGTGGTTTATTTTTTGTTGTATAGCTGCACTCAAACAAAACCATGTAAAACTTCAGAGCCAACAAGTTCACTCAGTCCTACTTCTTGTTCAGCCAATTGCTAAGACAAACACGCTTGTTTACATTTACAGGAGATAATGCTGCTCACTCCTTATTTACAATGTCACCAGAAAGTGAGAACAAGCATTCGCATGGCACTTTTGTAGCAGGCATTGCAAGGTATTTACATGCCAGATATGCTAAACATTCCTATGTCCCTTCATGCTTCGGCCACCGTTCCAGAGGACATGCTTCCATGCTGATGATGATTGTTAAAAAAATGTGTTAATTAAATTTGACTGAACTCCTTAGGCAAAAATTCTGTGTACCCTGCTCCATTTTCCTGTATTCTGCCATATATTCCATGTTATAACAGTCTCAGTTTATGACCCAGCACATGTTGCTCATTTTAAAAACATCTTTACTGCAGATTTCACAAAACACAAAGAAGGTACCAGTGTGAGATTTCTAAAGATAGCTACAGCACTGGACCCAAGGTTTAAGAATCTGACGTGCCTTCCAAAATCTGAGAGGGATGAGGTGTGGAGCATGCTTTTAAGTCTGAAAAGAACATCACTCCAATGTGAAAACTACAGAACCTGAACCACCAGAAAAGAAAATAAAACTTTTGCTAGTGGCATCTGACTCAGATAATGAAAATGAACATGCCTCGGTCTGCATTACTTTGGATTGTTATCGAGCAGAGCCCATCATCAGCATGGATGCATGTCCTCTGGAATGGTGGTTGGAGAATGAAGGGACATATGAATCTTTAGCGCATCTGGCAGGTAAATATATTGCAACACCGGCTACAACAGTTTCATGCGACTGCCTGTTCTCAGTTTTAGGTAACATTTGCTGTTCTCCCTCCAATCCTTCTTTAGAATCATAAACTTTACCCTTTTATGATCACTTTCACCCAAGCTGCCTTCCACTTTCAAATTCTCACTCAGTTCCTCCCTCTTTGTCAAAATCAAATCTAGATTTGATCAAAGCTTTCCACTAATAGTTTTCTTCACCTTCTGAAATAAAAAATTGTCTCAAATACCTTCCAAGAACTTGGATAATCTGTGCCCTGCTGTGTTATTTTCCCAACAGATACTACAATCCTACTAAACAACTTTGGTAGTAATGCCTGATGTGTTTAAGGAGTTGTGGTATCATTACCAAATATGTACTACAATATCACCTCCTCATTATTGTTTGGAAAACCTATTTATTTAACATATCTGACCTTTTAATTCTATTCTGAAGTTGCATTTAACTTTGCTATCATAATATTGCACAGAAACTGCTGATTATTAGCTAAAATAGTTTTGCAACAGCATGTATATTGCTACCACATCATAAAATTGTAACTGGCTGAGAATTGAAATGATACCTTGATTGCTGTGGGCTATAATGAACATATTACATTTAATTGATAGTACAGTATTGCAGGAGGAGGATGAACTAGAAAACACAAAGGTGTAAAAGTTATAGTCATGTAAATGTTTCCTATGAAAGCCCATTCTACTTGATAATAGCATGAATTTTTAAAAAGGCCATTAGATGTGGTTGGTAAAACCAATAATATACGTGGAAGAGAGAATTATACTACTAAATGACCAGTTTGTGAGAAAGTTAATGGCCTAAGAAGTGTTAGTGCCAGCAAGTATTCCAGGGATTAGTGAAGCGCTGTTTGAAAGCATGTTTTAGATGTTCATTCCCTTTAATACTCAACACTACATTTTTAGTTCTTTAATAGGATTTCTTAATTGAAGTAACTGGTATGGTTTGGAAATAGGATCTTTCTCTCTGAGCTTTCTCTAAGCTACCCACCACTACCCGAGACTTAGGTGCTGATGACATTTTGTTCTGGTAGCCATATGGAAATCTGCATGCCCAAAGTTTTGAACTCAAAGAGCAGAGCCAGAATAAAGTCTAAGAAACCTGCTGCCACATTGCTTACACTGCATCACGAACAATGCATTCTAGCTGGAGGCAAATTCTGCTGCGTATTTTAACAGGCAAACTTCTTTTTCACATATGATACCAGTTTACAAGCCAGCGAGGCAATGCAGTGCAGCAGCTCTCTCCACAATGTCTTTTCCTAAAGGGGGTAACAGATAAAAATAATGGGACCCCACATGGGAGTCTGTGTTAGAATGTCTGATGCTAAAATAGCAAGATCAGGGCTAATATCATCACAGTAGCACCTATAGCCTGAACTGAGATCAGAGCCAGTTTGTTCTAGGCACTATACAAAGAGAGAGTCCCTTGCAGGAAGAGTTTACACTCTAAATACACAAGTCACACACAAGGTGGAAAAAAGGAAGTAATATTACCCAAGTTTTACAGATAGGTAATGGAGACACAACATGATTAAATGGTATGTCCAGGAAAGTGTCTGAATGAGCTAGCAATTGAATTCTGATCTCAGTTTTAGTCTGGTGCTTTAACCACAAAACAATACTTTCATGCATTGCTTTATTATTTGTGGCAAATAAATAAAAATTAGCTAAATAAAAAATATTATTCCTAATCTAGCAGGTTTGAAAAAAAAAATTAATTCCAGGAACTAGATTCTCTTTAAAACTATTTCCCAAACTGGACAAAACTCTGTAGTAACATTATTTTAAGATAGTGTTTGGGGCCATCAAGGTAGAAGCCAGCCATTCTCAGAATCAAATGCTTTTAATTTTAGTACATTTCCATATCCACTGTCTCTTTATGAAAACTATATCAAAATGGAGTTTTTTCTCCCGGGGGAAGGGGAAACGGGACTTCACAAGCTACATCTAATCTACACAAAATTCCTAATGAACTTTGAGCAGGAGATTGGACTAGATGACCTCCTGAGGTCTCTTCCAACCCTAATATTCTATGATTCTATGATGTGTTTTAAATATCATGATTTTGATATTTTGATGATTATGTTCTTCATCCCATATTTCTCTGAACAGAGGTAAGTTAGTATGTAATCTGAGGACTGGCTCCAAATATAGCAATTATGTCTTCTAGTAGAAAGGAGATGTGATTTTTGATTGAGAATCGTTGTATAGTATTCCTCAAAATGGAAGATGTGAATCAGAATTAGTTCTGAAACTTGGGGGATGCTCATAAGGTGGTGTTTTGTAAACCACTTCCCAACACTAAGGATATGATCAATTTCTAAGAGAAGGTGAATTGTATTATTTCAAAATGGGATGTTGGGCAATGAGTAGAGAGGATTTCAGTGTGCTACAAAATTATTTTTGAGGGTAGCTCAAGAAGAGGGATCATATTAGAGGTAGGTAACAGAATAAGATTAGAGGTAGGTAACAGAATAAGATTAAACCAAATAAGGCAATAATTTCTCATTGGTTGCAAACCAGCTTGCCATGTACTCTTTTGTAAAGAGATAGTAAGGACTCGTATCTGATAGACTCAGACCTCCATTTACTGATGACTTTTCAATTATGTTGTATGAATGCCTTGACTGTTGGTTTCATCTAGGCTGGTGGCTGGAGATATGTTTGTTGTGGAAATTTTAGCTGGACTTAATGCTTAAGCATTACAGGAGATATGAGTGAATGTGAAATTCTGAAATTGAAATATGACCCATAAATGACGCATAATGGCTTCCTAGGAATTGAGTTATTTAATTGGAATTGATGGAAGGTTTTGTAACTCTTTTATAAATTAATCTATCCCAGACTTATATAAAAAGATATGAATTTGGAACAGATCTTTCTTGGATTGGAGTCCTGCCTTCACACATGAGACTTTACAAGGGATCTCAGATTTTAACTTTAATGTTTCACAAAGAATACATGAACACTCACAAATATAATTACCTGACTTTCTTGGAAAACATGACAGCCAAGGCGATGGTTTGTATTACATCTTGAGCCTGGAAAACACATTAAGGACATGGAGAGTGTCAAATATATGTAATGTGAGTATATACCTCATCAGTCACTCTGCGTGGAAGCAATTCCAAAACAGATTATGGATCAAGAAGACAAATTTAAAATAGAAAGCAACAGGAATCATGAAAGAATTTGTGCAGTTTTCTGAGTAATCCATTCAAAAAGGATATAGAACAGTCTTGGGAGTATTGTCTTGCTGTTAAAGAACAGGTCTGGCACTATGACATTTGGATTCCGTTCCCAGCTGCTCTACTAATTAGATGTGTGACCTTGGATAACTCAGTTATTTTTTCCAATTTGTGGGAGGGGATAATACTTTTCGACACAGGATTGTTAGGCTTAATTGTCTATAGGATTCTTTGAGATTATGCGATGGAAGATGCTACGGATGTGCAAAATATTACTTGTTACTGGAATTGCGTTAGAAATACCACTTTATTTTATAGGTCAGAGTTAAAGGTAGGATGAAAGATCTTATTGCTATCCACAATCAGAATTTGGGCAGAGGCAGATCAACACAGTTAGGCAGGAGAATCCTATTGACAAAATGATAGCTGTATTTGAGCAGAACACTGGAAGGTAAATCCCATTCTATGTGGTTTGCGGGGAGAGGGGCTTGGTATGGTGGTTTAAACTGGAGATGTTGTCTGCCTCTAAAATACTGTTCTGTCCTGACTTTACTGTGCTATTTAACTGCGCTCATTTCAGTAACCACTACTATATGGATTGTGGCATCTTCCATATATGAGCATGGGGTAATATTTAAGGAGAATAAGGCCATGCAGTACTAATAAGGAGAATAAGGCCGAATGATCATCTCAAGCCAGTGGGAAACAGAGCAGTGTAAAAGATTCCTTGGCATTTAAATTGGACTAGGATTCAGTTTTCTGGTATTCTAGCCATGGAAATCTCATGGGCCAAGATAGCAGGCAAACAACACTTTTCTAGAGCCCTAAATCATTTATATCCTACTTAGCTTTTGTACAACATGCATCTATTTTGTTTATTTTTCAAACTTTGTTAAAATATATTAGTATTTCAGGCTGATGATAGATTTAGAATTGGGTCTTTGCCATAAATATAAGTAATAAATGTTTTGCAAGATTAATCCAAGAATAAGGGAATTGGCCTTATTAACTTACTTTAATTTATTATAATGGAAAAATAATTGATAAAAGTTAAGCTTTTACTTGAGTGAGGTGGAAAGAGAAGACCAGAAAAATTAATAAAAATCTCCAATAGGCTTTCATGTGTTTTCTATTCCTGTTTCTGTTCTGGGAAGTCTGTGAGCCTAGCAGGCGTGGAAGTCTTCCCCATGATTTTAGAAAACATTATCAAGGTCAATCCAGATGAAAAACATAATTTCATCAAATTGCATTTTCAAAGCTCTCAGCAAAAGAACAATTACAATTGTAGACAAAGAATTGATAGCACACTGTGACATCATCCTCAATTTTTTTCTGTGGAATAGTAATCAGATAAGTTGAATGATGGTAAAAAATTAATCTGAACTATCCCTCTGATGCCACTGGGTGGGCAGATGCATTTTAACATGCTATGGCTGCTACCTTTATAAAATCCCAAGTATCTACCAAGAAGAATGCCCAGAGGATTTGCATTGTTAAAATGCTGAAAATGTTGGTGTGCATTTAATTACAGACAAAGGTGCTAGGGCACACACTTCTCTGGAATCCAGCTTACTCTCACACACCTGCAATGAGCTCACACTTTTCATGTTATGAAAGACGTTTTTTCATCACTGGTTTGAATTTGGGGGCAGCAAGTGCAAGTCTCATTGTATAGGCAGCATCATGCATTCTCTTTTAGAATGCCAGATACTTAATAAAGTATGTACTGTGGAATATGGAACTCTGGAAGATTGAACAGAAGGCCCTCGTTGCCTAGAAAATGTAGCCCTTGTTTTTGACAGACTGATTTGTTTGTATCCCACTATGGAATATTATAGTCAAATGTGATATTAAAATACTATACTTTGTTACTGCAAAAATTAATGAAAATCTGCAAGCATTTGGATCTGTGTTTTTGTGTACTCTAGTCCTATCTCCAGTAACAAATGTTATGACTTTTTGGTCCCCTGCATTCTAGCTGTATTTTAACATCTGTATACAAGATTATACATCTGCATATTTTATTTTAACCATTATAAACCACATAGCACACCTTGAACAAGACAGAAATGTGTACTTCAAACTTCAGCTGTAAAACACAATAATGTAGGATAAAACCTGATATAATTGAAGTGATCTGTCTGTCTAATCTGTCTGATGCATCAGTCATATTTACATGAGCCAGTACCGTAGTAGCTGAGCACCTCACAATTTTTCATCCTCACAGCACAGTCTACTAGGGAAATCCTTTCATTGCTAGGAAGGTATGCAAGTAGCCTGGTCTAGGAAATTTTGATCAACATGAATCTCTCCTGACAAATATATAGGTTGTAGGCAATTCTGACTTTCCTCAAATGAAGTATATATTCTGTTGGGACACTGTACCTTTAAATAGAAGCTCTCCTCCACAGAGTTCATGGAATGTTGAGAAGATACTTTCTAAAAGGTAGGTAGTCTGTCTTGAACATATACACTAGAGGATCAGATTATTTTTTCCTGTATTTTTTTTAGTCTATACCACTGTCTGCATAGCCATGCTGCACTGCTGTTTTTGGCATGCTAGTTCAATCAAAGCTGGTGTGGGTATAGCCATCTGAGCTTAAAATTCTCTAAAGTTTGCGAAGTGGGCATACCTTAAGGGTATGTCTTTACAGCACAGTTAACCAAGAGCTTTTACCTAGATTTTAGTCCCCTATTATACACACAGAACATCCTCTGGCCTGATTTTAGAGGTGCTTTAAGTCCAGGATAGAACCCACAAATTTTGCAATAAGAATACAGGCAAAAATCACTTGAGTACTAGAAGTCATCCAATGCCCTTCCCGCAATCCCCCTATCTCCCAAAGGACAGACAGGTTGTCTGACTATAGACTGGGAACGAATCCTGGAGTGCCTCAGTACAAAGATCCATGAGATAGTCCCCCAGATACACTGGGCAAGTGCAAAAACAGTGGAGACACAGTAACATGGGTATGGCTTTGCTGTGGGAATGCTCAGACCCAGGCTTGGCTAACCCAGTGCCAATCACTCAGGTTAACTGTGCAGTGAAGACAGACCCTAAGGCTGATTTAACTCTTAGTTACCTTAGCTTAGTTACCTTTAGCTGATAACTGCCAAACCCAGAGGGATTTATACAACATTCAAAAAAGTAAAACACGTATCTCCCACGATTAAAATGTAATCTTTTCAGAGAAGGGACCATGTCTACCTTTTTAAACAGTACTTGGCACAATGGCACCTTGATCATGGCTGTGGCTTCCGTGTGTTACCATAAAATAGTTGTGAATTATGTGGATTTCTCAATTTGTAACTTTATGTAATTTACCTGATCATCAATTTCTTTCTTTACAAAGATCTATTCCTTAGGTAAATGGCTCTGAACGTGTTGATCACCTCAGAAAGGAATGATGAGATCTTTGAGGTCTGCTACTGAGGTGGAAAAGCACAAGAAGAACATTTACATGTAAAGTTTTCATCCCTGAAACGTAGAAATATGAATAGACATGCCTAATAACCGTGTGAATTTTTCACCTAAGATTTATCATCAGCACTGAGCTCTTTGTCAGCTCTCATAACACAATGATTACACCTACCATAAATTGACACACTTAGTGTCTGTGTATGTATATAATTAGTGAGTTATCTTGTAAACCTAAAATTAATGCAATTAAATGCTGGGTGCTCATTACTGCTCTAACAACTTTTATCAAATGAAAATAAGTCAGTATCCTTTGATTGAATATGTGAGGCTGTATTCTTTGGGTTATCTTAAAATAAGTTCCGTGCTTATTAAGGAAGCCCCATGGGAAGGTCTCAGTAAGCCAGCCAGCTGCAAGTTTTTTCAGTCATGTGTAGAGGCAATAAAAGAAAAAATATTTGAGAAAGGAATCTGCAATAATGGTAGCCAGGATTATATCCCATTCTCCTTGATTACCATCAGTGTGAGCAGTCACAGAAGCTGGAGGTATTATGGCAAAAGGAAATTTTCCCCTTTCTAGCTTCTTTTCCTCCTGTCTCAGTGCGTTTGAAAATAAAGAACCCTGTCAGTCACAGACAGAGAGAGAAATCATGATGTGGTGTAGAACCAGCTATTGAAAACAAAAAGGCTTTTTTGTCCTTTCTAAAATACTCTGATTCTGGAAACCACATTTTTCATTTCAAGATGATGAGTCTACTTGACAAAGTTAATGTTTAAAGGCCTGGAAAGTTAGTCTGTTTGTCACTATGGGTATGCATGAGAATCATTTATTCAAAAATAGAATCTGCCCCTTTAGTAGGGTTCATCTGAATCCTTGCAATGGGTTTATGTACCATTTTCAGTTGTCTCAACATGTACTGTAGCAAGATACAGCATTTATGTAACATTTTTGTACACTATATTGGTTTTCACCTTTTCTTCATGTTAAGTTTTTAATACATTTGTCTTCAGTTGGCTCTAACACAGGGGTGAGCAAACTTTTTGGCCACATTGGGGTTCAAAATTGTATGGAGGGCTGGGTAGGGAAGGTAGTGCCTCCCCAAACAGCCTGGCCCCGCCCCCTATCTGACCACCTCCCACTTCCTGCCCCCGACTGCCCCTCTCAGAACCCCACACCCATCCACTCCTTGTCCCCGGACTACTCTCTCCAGACACACACCCCTGCCCCAACCACCCCCACCAAGATCCCCCCCCCACATCTAAGCCCCCCTGCTCCTTGTTCCCTGACCGCCCATTCCAGAGACACCCCCTGCCCCTAATCATTTCCCAAGCCCCCACCCTCTATCTAGCCGCCCTGTCCCCTGACTACCCTGAACCCTAGTCACACCCCAACCTTGTGGGACTCCCACGCTCTATCCAACCCCCCGTTTCCCGACCGCATGCCGCAACCCCCTATCAGTTTTATTCAGTTTCCTTCTAGAAACTGAGGGCTGAAGGAAATAGCAAAGGGAGCTCAAAGTGAATAATGTGTTTAGTGTGTAGTTCAGTGTGTAGTTCAAGATGGATTTGAATGGATATGCACTTTGTAAATCACATGCAGTTCAAAGGCAAGTGTGTTTAAAAACAGTCCACAGATCTTTTCAGCTTCAGAACACTGAACTGAAATGGAGCTACACCAATGACTAGGTGGAAAAACAGTCCAGGAAGCCACTGGAAGTTCCAGATGCAGTCAATGTATGTTCCCCAACCCAATCTATTTTCATTTTTCAGGCACACTCTGTATGGACAGTGTTAATTTCCAAAAGATGGATCACAGCATGGTAAAGGGCACAAGAAGAGCCTAAAGTGTTAAAGCTTACAGTTAATTGGGCTATGTATGGCCAAGACATCCTTAGCATAGCAAGCATTGTGGTTTAATTTTTTAAAAATTGATTTAAGAAGGTCCTAATGTGTGAACAGAAGGGCTCAGTCATGCCAGGTCTCAGGTTTCAATCTTCATCTTCACTGAAACTTGACAGTGAGAAGAAGTATTAAGACATGACTAAACACAGCTGTCTTGGCTATCACAGGCATTTCTAATCAAATATTTCTCATGTAGACAGCGAACTGCAGACCCGTTGTGTCCAAACTGACATTGACAATGTGGCAATGGACATTGCTGGTGTCTCTTAAAAGCAAAGTGGATTAAAGTATTGATTGATCACTAGAAATATCTTTTTTCCAAGTGGATGGGAAGCAATCCTAGCCATGTTGCAAAGCTCCACTGGTGAAGAAAGCGGGAATAGAAAAGACTGAGCAAGGCTCATCAAATTTCACTTTCAGCACACTGAGTAACATGATTGTTAAATCTGAAAGCTATTTTTTCCTTCGGTATTATGCAAAACATCAATATTTTAGCATAAAAGAAGAATGCTTTTGGATATGGATTTTGTTCTTTTTAAAAAGCAGTACTGATGTTTTAACTCATCATAAGATGTACATATGATAAACTCTGTTAGCCCTGATAGCCCCTAATCAGGGAAAGGACAGTATGTTACAGGCTTTGTTGGAGGTAGAAAATAACTACCAATAATGTAATGGTAGCATCTGAGCTGAACTATAGGGTGTCTGGCATGTTTGTGAAATCCTGTCACTACTAGTTCAGCATTGAAAAATAAGGTTAATCACCATTTGGAGATGAATTGGGATGAGATGCAGACGAGAGAGGCTGCAGCTTGGCCTCAGAGGGATATCTGGTGCGCCTGTGTTTGGAAAGTTATTTAAGACGGTTGGTTTTGGTTTTCAAGTATGTTTTGGGAGAGTGTTGGAGTGATTGGATGTGTTCATGCTGGGTTCCTGTTTGGGTCTTGTGTATACTGGGGCTTTGAACTGTGTGGTGTTCATAATGGACACGGATAATTTTGGTACATCCACACATGCTGTACTTCCCAACAGGGTTTGCAGCTGTGTATCATGGGATTTTTAGAAAGTTCTTCCAACTCAAGTAGTGACTGACAAAAAGTGTCAAAGTGTTTTTTTTGGTTTTTTTTTTAAGGAATCATTAAATCAGAACACCCTTCTTCTTTCTAAGAAGCCACATAAAATAGCTTATCTTAACTTCCAATAGGGAAATACCATGTGAGTTTCTTCTAGCTACCCTTTTCCAAGAAACACACTTTGATCTTGACACTGGTCAACAGAAATATCAAAATGTTCATGGAAATCCACCTAGAGCCAAAAAATTTTCACCTCCAGCTTTCATGAAAACTTTGTAGATAGGGGAGAAAAATGTAGATGAACTAGTGTTATTTACTAATGCTGGTCAAACTTGACCAAGTGCATTCAGGATTCAAGCTTAATGTTAATTTTGCACACTAGGTAAATTAGTATCTTGGGAACTGATAAATAAGTAGATCCTTAAATGCATAAATGAATAACTCTGTGTGATGAGATGTATGGAAGCAAAACTGATTAGAGATAATGAGTCTCACTCAAAATCTGTGCAAGCAGATGCAATTTCAGTTACTTGAATGGATTTGTACCTTCTTAGATCAGGTCAGAAATGGGTCCAAAATTTCTCAGTTGAAGGCTGAAACACACATAAAGAGAGAGACACACATACACTTTTTTTAGTTTGTAGGTTATAAACAAAAGAGAGTTGGGGGGGTTCCCTCCATAATTGTAACAGATGTCAGTTTCGCCTCCTGGGAAAAGACTCTATTTGAAATGTTATAACTATGAAAGCTCCTACAGTTGCCAAAATAGTTTCACATTTGTAACATGAGATTTACTAGCTTACTATATTCATGTGTTAACTTGAATTGTTTTGGATATATACAATTAGAAATCATTACATATGGTTTCAGTTGAATAATTTTTCCCAACAAGCTTAAACAAAATTGTTTCTAAATAGATTGGTTTTGATAAACCAATCTACTTGAAAATTATTGAGAGCTTTGGTTTTGATTTTTGTTTGCATACTTGTTTTTGATTTGCTGCTTTTTCTCAATCTCAGCTATGCCAAATTTTCAAGCAGAACTGTTTCCCTCCTCCCCTTTGGGTGTATGTACTAAACACAGTGCTTCTATCAGCAGTCAGAATGGAAATCTGTTAAACTCACAGCCTGCTATTCCCCAAAGAGCTGCTGCGCAGGCATTTCTCTTTCCCCCCACTTAAAATGTTTGCATCTTAAGTGTAAACACTGTGTGACACACCACATTATCAGTCTTGTTTGTATAAGTGTTCCCATTAATTCATGAGGTGTAACTTTCTCGTACAATAATTTTGGGTGGTGCACAAAGCCAACAAGAGGTGCGGTTGGCACAGATAAAGCATTTCTGGCTTCAAACAACAACTTTGTCTTCCAGGGAAAAATTGAAATGTTAATTGTCCAAAATCCAGTGTGCAGCTTTTCATTGTCCTATAACCTGATTTTAGCACATCGTTCTCCATCACATATAAGTCATGAAACAATGTCACTGTTGAATCCATGCACCTTGCTGAATCAATGAACATCCAGAATTCCTAGAGTTACCTTTAGGGGAAAAGGGATATTTCAGTTATTTCAAATGTTGCATATTTTTAAATCTAAATTTATGAAAATTCAATATTCTGATCCAAGCTGCAAAATTTGGATCCATATTTTGGTAATCCCAAATGCCCTTGTTTGTCTGCTTTTAACTTTGATAGATAAACACAAGGATATTCAGATAGAATGACTGACAAGCTGGGAGAGGGAATGGTTTGGTAAAACTGGAAATCCTATTTTGTTTCAGTAAATCTTTTTCTGGTTTTCTTCTTTGTTCCTGTCTTATTTTCTGTTTCCTCTCCACTTCCTGCTTTCTCTCATATGAAAAAATAAAGTTACCAAATAAGTGATCAGTCATGGTCCTATGGAAATCAGTGGGACTTCTGCTATTAGCTTTAGTCAGTACAGAACCAAACTGAAAGCTATTATAAATATATAACTAAGCTATAACTAATTTAGTTTCCTTTTGGGATCTACTTCCTAGTCATGAAAGGATATTTCATATTTCTATTTTCCCTGACACTTTAAAATGATCTTTTCATATTTTGTGTAAGTTTAGCGCTTATGAAAAGCGGTAGATCGACAGCCTTAGATACTGAAGTCTCCTATCCACAGTTTTTTCATGGCCATCCTGGATCTAGTATTTTGTGGACTTTTTGGTGCCATTGACACCATGTCTTGGGAACTTTAGTGAGGTCACCAAAGAGCCAACAGATAGTGGGAATTTGTGGTCACTATCAACTATCTACAGGAGAAAACTTCTGTACTCTGTTGCCAATTCTTTCAGCCATATAAATCACAATATTTTAATTTCTCTTTATTTTAAAAAATGTGGTGTATTCTGATACACAGCAGAGAGGGGCCTCGCCTAATCCCACAATTTGAACACTTCATTAATTATACAAGTTTTGTAAAGTCTGAATTTCATGGCTCAATCCCAGTTGTATTAGTCAGCATTACAATAAATACTAAATCCTAACATAATCTAGAAAGCTGCACTTAAAACTAAATTATTTTTGAGATAATATACTAATCATCTTCTTCCTCCCTTTCTTCTGTTAGCAGTCTAGTTTTACAACAAAAATGTGTCATTAGTTGGTTCATGATGTGTCTGATATTCACGATGATGAACTTTGTTAGACTTCAGGTACAACATAGATTTCATAATCCTTAAAACTAGCTTGTCATCTCTAATCACCATTTTGATAAAGTGGCAGACTTCAGTGGCTATTAATAGTAAAGCAGAATCATCTTTTGACAAATTTAATCCTGAGTACAGTTTTTAATCAGCGGAGTTGACTGTCAGAATTCTGAATTCAGTAGGCAGCTACCTTAATGTTATAGTTTTGCAAACTATAATACAATCATTGGCCTTGCACAGAGCATAAGATAGCACAGAATCTTGCCCACCAGACAGCATACATTTGTTCCCTTCATACTTCATAATTTTAAAATCAGTGCCATAATGTGAACAAGCAGAAGACTAAATAATCTTGTAAATTCCCTTTTGGTCTATCCATCTTTATTACTACCCTTCTTTATTATTGTGTAAAGGAAGAGGATTCCAGATAAGTTTCATAAACAGCTGATGGTTTCCAGATACTTATAATACTGAAGACAGGAACTGCTAATATAGAAATATTAAATACATCCTGGGAAAAACAAATCACATAATGGATAGGAATGAGGCAAATATGTCATCAACATGAACAAAATTTATGGGACTATGCGTAAATTAGGGATGCACTAGTTGATTCAGATGAAATGAGAATGGACCCTGGGCCTGCTCCAATTGGAGCTTGATAGTCTATACGCAAATCAAAGAAGGGCATAAATGGTCACACTTTGGAAATGCACACAGTCTCATAAATGTAGCCTGCTCTCAATAAAATGTTTTTGAATGATGCATCTGATCTAGGGCTGGCGTTAAACTCGCTAGGGCCCAGGGCAGAAACTATGGTCAGGTCTACACTGCACGCCAGATCTGTGGGTAGAGATCAATCTTTCGGGGATCGATTTATCACATCTTGTCTAGACATGATAAATCGATCCCTGAGCACTCTCCGTCAACTCTGGAACTCCACTGCAGCAAGAGGCGCAGGCAGAGTTGACGGGGGAGCAACAGCAGTCGAGTCAGCACTGTGAAGACACCAAGGTAAGTCGATCTGAATATGTTGACTTCAGCTACACTGTTCAGTAGCTGAAGTTGTGTATGTTACACCAATGTAGACTAGGGATAAGGAGCAAGCCGCCATGGAAGGCATGTGCGATGGACTCTGGGGGTGGAGCCAGGGCTAGTCGTGGAGCCAGTGCTGGTCACAGAGGTGTTGACACTGACCCACAGGCTGGGTGGCCCACTGAGGTGAGTTGGGCTGAAGCATGTAATTTTGTTTTGTGTGGCTCCTGTGGTGTCAGGCCCAAGGCAATTGCCATGCTTGCCGTGCCCGAATGACAGCCTTGCTCTGGTCACTGACCATCTGATTTGCAACCCAGGAAGACAAGATACTTGTCTGTTTACATATGAGTTCACCTCACATACTCTCTATCGTTAGTGAATCTGCTGCATTCATAGGCACCGACCCACTGGCAGCACCCCTATCAGCTCCCACTCAGTGTTTCCCGCCTGCCGGCAGGCCCCACAAATCAGCACCTTCTCCCTCTCCACACTTCCTGCCCACTGCAATCAGCATTTTCTCAGCGTTCAGAAGGCTCTGGGGAGGATGCAAGGACGCAAGGATGCGGCACGCTCAGGGAGGGGGCGAAACTGGGTGGGAAGAGGCAGGACATGGTCAGGCCTTTGGGGAAGGTGTGAAGCGGGGACAGGAGCTGGGGCAGAGCCAGCGGTCGAGCACCCACCGGGACTTTGGAAAGTCGGCGCCTGTGGTTGCATTCATTTCTTTTCTGTATTGTACTTTTTTCTCACAGAAGAAGGTTGTTCTTTACATTTTTTTTTCTCCTGCGTGACTCTCAATCTGATTCTGTATAGAACTCTGAGATGTAAGCGTCCCTAGTTATTTTAGATCTAGGCAAGGATCATAGTGAATGCAAGAAACAAACACACCTCCTCACCAGTTGAGTTGAGTGACAGTATCTACATGTGTAGATCTTTAGTTCTGAGATAAGTCAGTGCAATCTTTCTTTCCCCCTCATACTGTATCAAAATGCAAAGCCATCGTGTGTGTAGGGCAAAAAGAAATGATTATAAACAGTTTATATGCCTATTCATTTGTTCTAGGAGATAAACTTGAAGTCCTGAAATCATTTAGTTCCTCTACTTGTGTGGCAAAAACCTGTGTATAACATTCCAGCAGTTCGGCTGGCTTAATCCCTGATGAAGTCTATGTCCCAGCAGGAAGATGTAGTAGAATAGGTGCCCAGTAATCGGCCCAGTAATGTACTCACAACTGCAGGTCACGGTGTTTGGGTGCCTGAAATCAGACAGGTTTGTCAAAAAGAATTATTGATGTGTGGGCAGTGAGACTGAAGAAACCTAAATGTGTCCCCATTTACATTACTGCTGTTGTAGTTACTTTTGTCAGGCCTGTCTGTCAGAGGCAATTCCTCAGATGTGAAAGCCATAATGTGCGTCACCCCAGCTGAGCCTGCCTCAGATATGCAATTACCATTTGTGCCCAGTGATGGTAACTAATCAAGGAGTTTTGTTAAATGATGGTTATTCTTGATGTCCCTACAATCAATTTAGATATCTGCTAATTTAGAGGCCCATTCACAGCTTCCTGAAATATTGATCTAATCAATTTTATTCTCACAAATAAATAATCCAGCCCATAAGCCATCCAAGCCAACTTTTTCTTAGCTCAAATTTTTTAAACTTGTAGTACAAAGAAAGGCAATTCATATTTCTGAATGCATTGGAAACCTTCCTTCAAACTAATTATCTAGAATACAGCTACATTCTCTGAGTGCTGGTCCCTGTCTGTATTCCACTGTGGGTATCTATGTGCTCTATGTGCCCAAGACTACAGAATTCTTGAAAGTATGGTCCATTCGTCTGTGCCTGAGCCCCTACTCTCTTCATGCTTTGTATCGAGGGGATGAGGGGCAGAGCAAACAGACCACCTTTTCAGTTTCTTCTTACTGCTGTACGGTCTAAGTTGGAACCTCCAATGTCCAAAGTTTCTCCCTTTCTCTTCAGCCTTCTGTAAATATTTCAGAATTTGCTAGTGTTGTCTTTAGTGATAACTAGTAACTAATCTAATAAAACTATTATCTTCCACACCCCAGGGAATCCTCTTCTGGCTTCCACTACAGGAATTAGATTTATAAAGTCTTAAAAACTACACTGGACCCTCGCTAGAACATGCGTCTATATAGCACGAATTCACGTATAGCACGGTTGTGGCCATGGATCCCAAATTTAATTACTTTAATTGGTATCCATGGTAACACAGTCCCCACAGGACCGCGCATGGACCCCAAATCCTGTGTTCTAGCAAGGGTCCAGTGTACTGCTCCTGCCTCCGCTCTTTCTCGGTCAACAATGACCTCCAGCACTGCCTGTACCACCTTGGAGAAGTATACATATCTACCAGGTGCAGTATCTGTCACTCCTTCTCTAGCCAGATCCAACAGGCACAGGAATTCCATCTTAAAAAGCACCTCAGGGGAGAAGATTGAGGTCTCAGTCAGACCCAGACTGATTCAGCATCATAAAGGAGCACACCTCCTAGAATGAAGGAGTGAGGGAGATTATGCTCATGAACCCTTCGTCAGAGTTTCATCAGAAGAGCAGGGAGCACAAGAGCAGATCCCCCTAAGTCCACTCCTAAGAGAATAGATTCCTCTCTGACTCCATCCAGGTTGGGCAAATCTTTGTACCTAGTTCCCAAAGACTTAGAACTTTCTAAATCCAAGGTCCATGATAAAAAGACTCATGTGAGCAAGGATCTATCTACCGGGCTCCACACCAGCAAAAAACACTGCCACTGGTATTGTCCAGGTCAAGAGATTGAGTCTGTGTCAGGAACCTCAACCACTGGTGGTACTGTTTTAATCCCATATGGGTCTGTCAACCCAGAGCCTTCATATACGAGCTTTATCTGTACAGACAGACAGAACCTTGCACAATCCAAGAAGAGTGTTTTCCGGAATCCACAATTTCTTCTGCTGTCGGGACTATAACTTACCAGGGAAATTTTGACCTCAACAGAAGATACAGGCTATGGGAGAGATCTATCCTCCAGCCCATTTATTAGCTTGGCCTTTCCTTTGATGAAACCAATAGCTCCACCAATTTACCTAGCTCTGGCCTTCTCATTACAGAGGGAATTGGAAATACTTTTGTCATTGCTTCCTCCGTGGGGGATAGTTTAGACAGGAGATCAAGAGCTTCTTGGTACCAGCTTCTGTCCAAATCAGGAAACCCCCCTCAGAACCAAGTCTTGGTGACCTACACAACCCAGCTGCGATCACTTCTGTTGGCACTATACATGGTACCCTACCCATGATACACAGGGTCTGTGCTGTCTAATAGAGAGTCATATCACCTCCCATCCAAGAAAGCAACCAAATCTTTCTCTTGACCATATAGAAGAGGAAGACTATGAGCTGGACCTGAGAGTTTAAACAGTACCAACAAGGGTAACTTCATCTCTTGATGAGGCAGTCACTCCTGCTTTGCCATCCCCCCCGGATGATCACAAGCAATTCCAAGAGCTGCTGTGCATGGTGCAGGAGAAGCTCCAAATTTTTGTAGAGGAGGTTTTGTATGGATGTAGAAGCCCCTCTACACCAACATTCCACATAAAGATGGACTACAAACTGTCAGGAACAGTATTCCCAATAATGTCACAGCAAACCTGGTGGCTGAACTTTGTGACTTTATCCTCACTTACAACTTTTTCACATTTGGGGACAATATATAACTTCAAGTCAGCAGCAGTGCTATGGGTACCTGCATGGCCCCACAGTATACCAACATTTTTATGGCTGAATTAGAACAACATTTCCTTCGCTCTTGTCCCCCTAACACTCCTACTCTACTTGTGCTACACTGATGACATCTTCATCATCTGGACCCATGGAAAAGAAGCCCTTGAGGAATTCCACCATGATTTCAACAATTTCCATCCCACCATCAACCTGAGCCTGGACCAATCCACACAAGTGGTCCATTTCCTGGACACTACTGTGCTAATAAGCTATAGTCACATTATACCAGAAACCTACTGACCACAATACTTACGTACGTGCCTACAGCTTCCGTCCAGGACACACTACATGATCTATTGTCTACAGCCAAGCTCTAAGATACAACCACATTTGCTCCAATCTCTCAGACAGAGACAAACACCTACAAGATCTCTATCAAGCATTCTTAAAACTACAATACCCACCTGCTGAAGTGAAAAAACAGATTGACAGAGCCAGAAGAGTACTCAGAAGTCACCTACTACAGGATAGGCCCAACAGAGAAAATAACAGAGCGGCACTAGCTATCACCTTCAGCCCCCAACTAAAAGCTCTCTAGTGCACCATCAAAAATCTACAAACCTATCCTGGAGACAGACCAATCCTCACTTACAGACAGCCCCTCAACCTGAAGCAAATACGCACCAGCAACCAGACAACAAAAACATTAACCCAGGAACCTGTCCTTGCAACAAAGCCGATGCCAATTCTGTCCATATATCTATTCAAGTGACACCATCATAGGACCTAATTACATCAGCCACGCCATCAGGGGCTCATTCACCTGCACATCTACCAATGTGATATATGCCATCATGTGCCAGCAATGCCCTTCTGCCATGTACATTGGCCAAACCGGACAGTCTCTACGCAAAAGAATAAATAGACACAAACCTGACATCCGGAATCATACATTCAAAAACCAGTAGGAGAACACTTCAGCCTCTCGAGTTACTCAATAACAGACTTAAAAGTTGCAATTCTTCAACAAAAAAACTTCAGCGGTTTCTCTTTGGAGTCTGTCTTTGAACTGGAATTAATTTGCAAACTGGATACTATTAATTTAGACTTGAATAAAGACAGGGAATAGTTGGGTCATTACACAAATTGAATCTATTTCCCCATGTTAACTATCACCCTGCTGTTACTCGCACCTGTCTGAAATGGGCCATCCTGATTACAAAAGTTGTCTCCTGATGACAATAGCTCATCTTAATCAATTAACCTCTTAGAATTAGTATGGCACTTTCTACCTTTTCATGTTCTTTCTCTGTGTGTGTGTGTGTGTGTGTGTGTGTATATATACACACACACACACATATATATATCTTCCTACTGTATGTTCCATTCTATGCATCTGATGAAGTGGGCTGTAGCCCATGAAAGCTTATGCTCAAATAAATCTGTTAGTGTCTACGGTGCCACAAGTACTCCTTATTCTCAAGACATTATGCCTGGGTCCAGGACTCTTTCACAAATATGTCCTGTGGAGCAGCAGTTCTATGAATAGCTATACAACTTGCATCCTTGCACTCCCCTCCTCTCAGTCATACAAAGTGAAATACACACTGGGACCAGCACTTGAAGAATGGGAAGTTACTTTTTTATTGTAACTGAAGTTCTTCAATATGTGTGGTCCCTATCAGTATTCCACTACCCACCGTCCATCCCTTCTGTGTTGAATCTTGGCAAGATGGATGGTAGAGAAGGAATCAAAGATGTCATCAGTTCACCCCTCCTTTTGTCCCCATGGGTACAGAGCATGAGGAGAGCTGGGGCACAGTCATGGACCAAAGAATGCTGCCTGCAAGAATTCTCCGGTCTCAAGTGCATGAAATGCACACATGCCCATAGTAGAATACAAATAGGAACCACATATCTCAAAGAATTCCTGTGACAATAAGGTAATTAACTTTCCTTTAGTGACTGAATGAAAGGCACATAAGATTCCTTAACATAATTATGTGATGTTAAGATTCCACCACTAAAAAGGCTCATGATTTTAATCTTTACCCAGTTTTTGTACTGTAGTGTTTTAATTAATATGGATACAATTACTACTAAAAAAGGGATACAATTACTACTAAAAAAGGTAAAATGCAGCACACAGAGTACCACACTGTAATCTTACAAAGGCCTCATAGCAATCCTTCAGATTTATTTATATTAAAAGGGACATTTGGTATAGTAACACAAAAGCACTATTGCCTTCAGCCAGCTGAATGTAAAAGAAGGGGAAGTCTCTCAGAATCATATTCTGTTTGAATATAGTATTTGTATTTCCCACAAGAAAGTGGTAGGAGCTGGAACCACATGATTTTCATAGAAATTTCTTCAAGTGAGAGGACAGAGAACCTGTATTACTGTATTTCCTACCTTTTGAGAGATTGACTTTGCAATGTTAATGTGTTTTTTAATGTGGGGTTTTTAAAGTGTAAGTGTGTGTGTGTAATATATGTAGGTCATACTTCCAAGATGCATTTGTTCATTCTTGTAACTAAAAATAGATTTCCTTTTTTTATAAAGATATATTTTGAGAAATTTTGTCCCTTTGTGATGACCAATATATGTCACTGGGGTGTCTACAACATTTCAAAATCTATTATTATTGCTATAATACCTTTTGTCTCAGGATAAAACACTGGTTTGATATTTCCAGAGTAAATAATAAAGGAATGCTTGTTTTTGCTTACATTTATACCAGGGGTAGGCAACCTTTGGCACCCGTCCCAAAGGCAGCACACGAGCTGATTTTCAGTGGCACTCGCACTGCCCGGGGTGGAGGTGGGGGGGCCTCTGCATTTTAATTTAATTTTAAATGAAGCTTCTTAAACATTTTAAAAATCTTATTTACTTTATATTCAAAAATAGTTTAGTTCTGTATTATAGACTTATAGAAAGAGACCGTCTAAAAATGTTAAAATGTATTACTGGCATGTGAAACTTTAAACTAGAGTGAATAAATGAAGACTTGGCACACCACTTCTGGAAGGTCGCTGACTCCTGATTTATACAAACTGATGTTTTTTATGTATAATGTGACTTTATGTGTGAAATGAAAGTTATAAGCAATGTGAACAATTGTATTGATATAAATACATTGATATTTAAGCTCAAATATGTATTTATTGCTTTCAGCATTCATCTTGGTTTAATTTTAGGTTGTGATTTTAATTAATTGCTGTAAAATTCTCACACTATTTTTACTTTAGAAAGCTGTAAACCTATTTTGTAAGGAGGTGAGATAAAGCCTCTATGGCTTGCTGGTCTCAAAAGGACTTTGCTTAGTGTGAATGTGTTTAAATATAAGCTTGCTTGTTTGCTAATATTATTTTAAAGTTTGCAGGTTCACTGGATTTATATTCATAGAACTATATGTTAAAGTCAATGAAGAAAGTGTGTGTGTGTGTGTGTAAAAGAGGATTACGGCAACAAGTACAATGAAGTCCCAGTTAAGTCATAAATATAATTGTTAATTTGATTCCCACTTCTAATTCTTCCTGACTAAAGTAAATGGCATTTGGTATGTTCTGGCAAATGAGGTATAAAAATGTAATTAGGAAGGCCAAAAAAGAATTTGAAGAACAGCTAGCCAGACTCAAAAAGTAATAGCAATTTTTTTAAAAAAATACATCAGAAGCAGGGAGCCTGCTAAACAACCAGTGGGGCCATTGGATGAGATGTTAAAGAGCACTCAAGGATGTTAAGGGCATTATGGAGAAACTAAATGAATTCTTTGCATCATTTGTCTTGGCTGAGGATGTGAGGGAGATTCCCACATCTGAGTCACTCTCTTTAGGAGGAATCTGAGGAACTGTTTCAGATTGAGTTGGTGTAATTAGAAGAGGTTTTGAAGCAAATTGATAAATTAAACAGTAATAAGTCACCAGGACCAGATAATATTCACCCAAGAGTTCTGAAGGAATTCAAATGTGAAATTGCAGAACTACTAACTGTGGTTTGTAATCTATCATTTAAATCCTTTTCTGTACTGAATAACTTGAGGATAGCTAATGTGAGTCTAATTTTTAAAGAGGGCCCCAGAGGTGATCCTGGCAATAACAGGGCAGTAAGCTTGACTTCAGTATTGGGCAAAATGGTTGAAACTATAATAAAGAACAGAATTGTCAGACAAATAGATGAACATGATTTGTTGGGAAAGAGTCAACATGTTTTTTGTAAAGGGAAATCATGGCTCACCAATCTACTATAATTTTTTCTGGGATGAACAAGTACAGTAGAGCCCTGCTATAACACAACGGACGGGATCCATAAAATCCGATCACGCTAAATGCGGGGTCGCCTTATAGCAACTGCCCCGGGGACTTCCTCCCTGGCAGGCAGGGGGCTGTGCTTCTCTCCCTGCTGCCCAGCAGAAGAGAGAAGCTGTGGCCTGGCACCTGCCAAAGACAGAGAACTCCGGAGCTGCAAACTGCAGCCCCAGAATTCTCTGTGGAAGTTGCTGCCTACCCGCCTGCCAGGGGCAGGGGACACTGGCACCTGCAGCCCTGGAGTCCCCTGTCCTGGCGGGCGCGGGGGCAGCGGCTTCCA
>ML677381.1:19178114-19220180 GCA_007922305.1 Dermatemys mawii | reverse complement strand
GGCTTCCACAGGGAACTCCTGGGCTGCAGTCTGCAGCCCCGGAGTTTTCTGTCCCCGGCAGGTGGGGGCCGCAGCTTCTCTCCCCTGCTGGGCAGAGGGGAGAGAAGCCACAGCCCCCACCTGCAGTCCTGAGTTCTCTGTCCCTGGCAGGGGAGGCTGCAGCTTCTCTCCTCGCTGCTCAGCAGGGGAGAGACGCCGTGGCCCCAGCGCCTGCTGGGGACAGAGAAGAAGGACTTACAAGCCACGGTATAATTGCGCTATAACCGAACTCGCGTTATAGTGGGGCGCATTATACCGGGGCTCCACTGTATGTGGACAAAGGGGATTCAGTGGATATAGTGTACTTAGATTTTCAGAAAGCACTTGACAAGGTCCCTCACTAAAGGCTCTTAACCAAAGTAAGTTGTCATGGGATAAGAGGGAAGATCCTCTCATGGATCAGTAACTGGTTAAAAGATAGGAAACATGGTAGGAATAAATGGTCAGTTTTCAAAATGAAGACAAATAAATAGCAATGTCCCCCATGGGTCTGTTCTAGGAGCAGTACTATTCTACATAACTGATCTGGAAAAGGGGTAAATGTTGAGGTGAAAAAAATTGTAGATGATAGAAAAGTACTCAAGATACTTAAATCCAAAGCCAGCTGCAAAGAGTTACAAAGGGATCTCACAAAACTGGGTGACTGGGTAACAAAATGGCACATGAAATTCAGTGTTAAGTGCAAAGTAATGCACTTTGAAAAACATAATCCCACCTATACGTATAAAATGATAGGGTCTAAATTAACTGTTTACCACTCAAGAAAGAGATCATTGTGGATAGTTCTCGGAAAACATCCATTCAATGTGCAGTGGCAGTCAACAACAACAAAAAAAGCAAACCTCACAATTTTGGTAATAATTAAGAAAGGGATAGATAATAAAATGAAAATATCATATTGCCTATATATAAATTTATATATAAATCCTATATATAAATTGCCTATATATATATATAAATATCATATTGCCTATATATAAATGCCCACATCTTGAATACTGCATGCAGATTTATTTGCCCCATCTCAAAAAAGATATATTGGAATTATGAAAGGTTCAGAAAAAGGCAACAAAAATGATTAGGGGTATGGAACAGCTTCCGTACAAGGAAAGATTTGTAAGTCTGGGACTTTTCAGCTGGGAAAAGAGATGTCTAAGACAGGGATATGATAGAGGTCTATAAAATCATGACTGGTGTAGAGAAAGTAAATAAGGAAATGTTTTTTACTCCTCCTCATGACACAAGAACTAGGGATCACCAAATTAAGTCAATAGGCAGCAGACTTAACATAGACAAAAGGAAGTATTTCTTCACACAATGTACAGTCAACCGGTGGAACTCTTTGCCAGAGGATGTTGTGAAGGCCAAGACTATAACAGAGTTCAAGAAAGAACTAGACAAATTCATGCAGGATAGGTTCATCAATGACTATTAGCTGGGATGGGCAGGGATGGTGTCCCTCGCCTTTGTTTGCCAGAAGCTAGGAATGGATGACGGGATGGTTCACTTGATGATTACCTGTTCTGTTCACTGCCTCTGGGGCACATGGCATTGGCCACTTTTGGACGACAGGATACCATACTAGATGGACCTTTGGTCTGACCCATTATGGCCGTTCTTCTGTTCTGCAGAGGATCAGCCCTATAGTCTCTCTCCATGGAATGCAGATGTTCTAAGTTGAAATGGCTAGCTAGTCAGATTTGTAGGGATCACCAACAGTTGTTCTACACCAAGAAAGAGAGAATTGTCCATGTCTACTGGAACTAATTTTTAATAATCCTCCTCCTTAGCAGGAGCATATTTGAGTCTGAGCTGCTCTGCTCTCACTTTCTCTTCCCGTCAGACTTGAGTCACTTGTTGGAGACATAGCCCTGGTCTACACTCGGGGGGGGGGGCGGGGAGTTCGATCTAAGATATGGAACTTCAGCTACGAGAATAGCGTAGCTGAAGTTGACTTACTTACCACGGCGTCTTCACTGTAAGTCGACTGTTGCCGCTTCCACATCAGTTCCTCCTGCACCTCTCATGGCGGTGGAGTACAGGAGTCGACAGGAGAGCACTCAGGGAATGATTTATCGTATCAAAACTAGACACGATAAATCAATCCCTGATAGATTGATCTCACGGCATCGATCCCTGCTGTAGTGTAGACCTGTCCTCAGTGCTTTTGCTCAACAGGGAATCCTGGGAAAGAGGTTATTTTGGCTGGACTTAAACGTAGGAAGCATCACCTGCTGCAAGTTTTTATTCTTATTAATTCAGTGATTCTTAAGTTTAGTCCTTTGACAGCTCATTCCACTCAAGGGCAAAGAAGGAACACTGATCCCGTGGAGATGCCAAATACTGTGTTATCACTTGCGGTTTCCTCAGACTGACAACTGCCATTGTATTGCGATGTGCACATTGCTCTTAGCTGGCATATTTGTGTGTGTCCAATGCCAAAATGAGTTCCAGACTTGCCAGGGCTCATTCCTTTATTATAGGAGGAGCTAATAACAATCCCTATATTTACTATTATAAAAGATTCTTGTGATCTTTTTTAAAAGTTCTAATGCTTCCATTGTTTGTAGCTGGCATTTGAAATTTGGCGGGGGGAAAGCCTTTGGGCTTGTGAAATACCTTTTGCCCCATGAAAATACCTTTGGCCCATGAAATTCTATTTAGATTTTTCTGAGATATAAACTACTCAAAAATCACCATTCTCCTTGTTTCCATGCTTTAGGAAAATTTTGGCATTATGCCAAAGTAATAATTACATGATTTTCTAAAAAACTGAGGTCTCATCACACAAACATTTACTTCATGGAAAGTTGAGGGCCTGAATATACCCCACACTAGCCTTCAGTGGACTATCTGTGTAGATCCTGCCAAAGTACATTAACAGTTTAGCAAGCTTTGATCTAATCCTGCTGATCCATGTTCCCTTCTTCCCATTTCCCCTCTCTTAGAAGCACTCTAAGCCTTGGGATTGCGTGTCACATGGAGAATTGAGATTTTACTCAGAAAGCAATTGTGATAAAGTGATCTCACTGTAGATACAGTACTAGCAGTTTTTTCATTAGCTTTGAATTCTGTTACTTGCATGCAGTTGCATTTTCTACAAGCTCAGTGGCAGGGTTTTTGTAAGTTTGCTTTGTCATGAGTTTTTTTTGAGACAGTTTAAAATTTGGTGAAGGAGGAATGCAGTGAGAGGAAATGGTAACAAGATTTAATGGTAACAAGCTTGTGCATTAAAGTTTGGTAATGAGACAGAAATTAGTTAAACCTGCACTTGGAATTACCATTTCCATTTCAGCAGGTGCATCACAGCAAGCAACTTGTATGCAGAAATACCAGCCCTATGGCTGGGGGGTCTCAGGCAGAAAAAAACTGAGCTAACTACATCTTGCTGAAGCATGGTTCAGCTGTACTTATGTGGCTCTATTTTTATTAATGTGCTTGATTGAAATTCTTGAGAGAGCCAGTTCCTGCAGAATTTTTTTTTTCACAGAATGGCTTTTGATGGTCATGATTCACCAGTGTGGAAATTAATCAGAGTTTGGAAGAATACTGCATGATGGTTTGCCAACTCTTTGAAGTGCATGACAGTAAAAGCTATTTGGCTATAGTTTAAATGAACACTATGCTAATGTGTGATTTCCAAAGTTTCTGCATAGATTCTGTAAAAAAAAAAAAAAAAAAAAAAGTAGTAGAAAGGCAGTACATGCCAATGTACTCTGATGGTTTTAGTCTCAAGTGTACATCGTAAATGCATAGTAATGAGGAGGAGCAGAAAGCTGTTTAGGACTATATGGAAAATGCAAACTAATGTTCCTTAAAGTAACAAGCAGTTAAGTACAACTGAGGAGGAAAAAAGGTCAGTTACTCAAGATATTGAGACAATATCCTTGTAAACTAACAATAGAACTATTACTTCTCCTATGTATCTGACTCACTACGTGCCTGCAAAGACTCTAAACTGGAGTTTGATAGCTAATTTACTGTCTTACAGTATTTCTAAGGCATTGCACAAACTGCAAAACATTATGAGAAACCATCATCATGACAAAAAAGGATTTATTTCTCTACAATATTTGGATAAAAATATAAGTTAAAAGAAACTTAGAACAGTAGAATTTTAAAAATGAGTGTTTCAAATTTTGCATCTTTCATTGGTCAGTTACTTAAATGAACGGACAACAAAGATGTTTTCCTCAGTATAATCATCCTTTCTTAAGATGTTTTTACTGAAACACTGCAAAACCTTAGGGTTATTTTAAAGCTCCCAAATGGGCATGCAGTTGTCAAGCACAGTCAAAAAAAACAGTAATGGTCAGTTTTCAGATATGTTTTCTTAACATCTACTACTTGCTGCCATCCACTGAGGGACAGAGAAGAAGAAAAGAACAAAATTGGGGGAGGAGGGTTTGGGTTTTTGGGGGCTGAGGGTGGAGAAGGTTCATGTAGACACTTGGATCTAATTCAAACCAAGTCTATGCAGACATATTTTATAATACATAAACTCATAGCTTTTAAGAACAGAAGAGACTGTTATGATAAGGAGAGAAGACTTGATTAACACAGAATTTCATCCAATGATTCTGGCATCTAGCCAACATGATTGTTATTAATCATGTTTATTATGGTGGTGCCTAAGGACCAACCAAGAATGGGGACCCATTGTGCTAAGCACTGTACAACCACAGAGTTCGGACAGTCTTTGCTCTAGAGCTTACAGCCTAAATAGACAAGACAGATACGCAGTGGGGGAAGCAGTGTAATACAGTAGCAGATAGAACAGCGTGATAGTGGCAAATACCATGTTAATTTCATGATTATTTGTGGGGGGGTTAGTAATTAGGAGGGGATAAACTAAATGGAAAGAAAAGTGATAAGAGAGGGGACATTGCAGGGAAGAGGGACCTCTGAGTAGTGAAAATATGATGTGAAGGAATTGTAAAGGAGAGTTGGAGCAAGCAGACATTTAGCACAGGGCAGAGAAAATCTAGTTAAAACTGAAGAAATGTACAGAGGTTCTGGCTTTGGCTTCATGTCCAGCTGCTCCTACTGGCTGGAGTCTCTGGCTGGTGTTTCTCTGCAGTGTATTCCCAAAGACCACATAGTGTGGGGAGGGGACAACACATGGGTTCTAGTACCTCCATACTGTGTGGGAATCTCCCCTGCACTGTTCTGGATCCAGGAGGTAAAGTTAGGAAAGGTGGCCCTGTCTGGGGCCCATTTTACTTCCCCTGCCCCCCTTAGTGCATCAGTCCTTGCTTTGGCTGCCTCTGTTATCTGAATTGATATAAAGGGCTGAATTCGCCCACCCTCTAACACCACCTGGAGCTTTGTAAACATCATCTTCTCCCAGCATAAATTAGGGCTGTCTGTCCTTGTATAGCCCTAATTTGTGCCAGAGCTAAGCAACTCTGAATAAAGAAATTGCACTTTATTTTTAGTTTGGACTTTGAAATTAGTAATGTTCAACCATTGGATCTTGTTATGCCTTTGTCTGCTACATTAAAGAAACCCTAGAGCTAGATTTTGCTATTCTGCTCACCACTAAGATAATCTATGAACTGGATTATCATGTATGCATTCAAGTGAGCAGCAATATGTATACACAAGCATCCGTTTGTACAGAATATGTTTTGGAGAAATGCCAGGTTTTAACCAAAGCCAAGGCCTTTGTTTATTAAAACGTTACTGGAGTGATAGCGGGTGGTTTTCCCCCTGAAATTTACCCCATTTCTGCACAGTTTGTACTATACACACAGAGCTTAAATTTACAAACATCTGTATACTAATTGAGTTCAATTTGTGGTGCTCTTCACATATATGGTCTTTACCTAGAGGACTCTTCTTTCGTGTCTGGAAAGAATATACGCAGGCATCAAAGTACATTGGAATTTGAGAGGTGAGAAATAAGTAATATGTGGTCATCAGCTGTTTTATATCAAATCTTATATAAATTCCAACTTCTTCTCTGGACATAATCATTTCATATTATATATGAGTCAGGAACACCAGATACATTAATGTGGCAAAGGCAAATTCCATATTTTTCCATGTGCTATATATAATTTAATATGATCCTTGTAACAAGACATTGATAAGAATCTGAGTCTAAAATTCTTATACACTTACAGCTGAAAAATATAATACAGGTCCTTAATTCCGTTTCCAAGTGTGATTCATTAAATTATAATATATATTTTGAAGGTAGAGAAAGTTACAAAATTAAATTTTAGGGGAGAAAACTTCACAATACTCAGGAAGTGTTTTGTTACTTACAGTATCACATTTAGAATTTAATAAAATATACATTTAGAGTATCTAGAAGTACTGTAGACAATAGTAGTACTGAGCAGCAGCAAGTCTGATGGAGTGGGTCACAGTTGACCTATTTCCTGATACAATAAGGGGAATTCATTTACACATATTGTACTTACCTCTACTATTTCTGTTGTTCAAAATAATGACTACTCCTTATTTGATAATGCTCTGTGGATGAAAGAATGTTATCCTAACTACATATTTCAGTGGAGCCTTAAAAGACCAACTTCTGCTGTTGCTACCTCCCAAGTTTTCTTTTCTCTTTGTTTTCTGGTATATCTTCAAAGAAAAGCAAAAGGATCATCTAGATTCCATTAATTGCTTACACAAAACTTTCTCTAATAACTTGAAGGCCTTGTCTCTGGCTGATTTCTGTTTTATTTGATAGTACTAAGGGTTTGCTGTGGTATTTCAAAATTTTGTGTGATTTAAATTGATTTAATGTAAAATTCTCCTTTAATTGTTATGTCTGACTACTAGCTCAAACTTTGTTCAAAGCCTTTGAGGAATATTGCATGAACCCTTATACATTTCAAAAATTTAAAAATTATTAACTACAATAAAGTATTTAAAAGTGTGACTTAGAAAAATATATACTTTGCTATCATAATAGTTTTTTAAAATGCTTTAACTTATACATAAGTGTGTACCAAAATATTTGCTTGTAATCTTATAAGGCTCAATACATTTCATGCAGATGGTACACATGATGTTAAAGGGAACCAGGAGGTCATAGCTTTTCATTTTGACTGCATGATTAGAGTAATGTCTTGGCACTTATTTAAATCTCAGGATGTGAAAGTCATCTAAAGAAAAATCTATGCCACAAAGTTTTCTGCAGATCCAAACTGCCCCAAAATTCAGGAGTGAGGGGGTCTGTTAATCTGTTTTTGCTGACAAAACACCATAATCAATCAGCATTCATGTGCTTGTGACTTTGCCATTTTTGCAGAACATCTTAGTTAACTGTTTAAAGTACACAGTTGAAAGGGAAGCTGATAAAAACAGAATAACAGGCAAACATAAACTTTGACCCACACTGAATGAGTGAGAAGCCAAGTTTGATTTTTCTCAACTTTTGTCTGTAGAATCATTTACAATGATGATTACATTGCCCAAAACAAGCTATAGAACTTGGAAACAAGCTATACAACTTCATATGTACAGTTTACAGGTGGAAAGCAGGAAGAAGTAAAGTCCCTCTAAGGACTAGTGTGATGTTACAATATAAAATAAAAAGTCTGACTATCAAAAACCGTTCAAGATTTTTAATCTGGAAGGACAGACCTACAGGGAAAAAACAAATCCATACGTAACATACATAATCTACAGACATATAGGAGCAAGACAGAAAGGACTGGGGTAGAGAGAACACTGCATACATTTGTTCTTCATGGCTAAACAGCAAATACAAAATACCGTTCCATTTAGTTAAATATGCTTTATGGTTAAACACAATGAGAAGATGCCTTATTGTATACTATAAATTTTACTGTAACAAATGAGAGCTAAGTAAAAGTTCCTGAAGCCCTCTTTGTTGAATTGCTGATTTGAAAGTAGGCAATACCTTCCTTTTTGGCAAAAAAAATTATTCAACAATTCAAACAATTCAATAAATTAATTAATTTGTTCATGTTCTCCCACCACATTTGTCACTCTGTCTGTGTACTTATATGGCTATGGCCTTCAACACTGCAGTATCTGAGCATCTCCCAAGTATTTTAAAATAGATACAACAATATCTCTCTTTCTTTCTTCCCAGCCTATTGGAGAAAACTGAATAGTTTACAGGGTTATTTTTGTTTGCCCGCTTTGTGCGTGCGTGAGAGAAGCGATTGACAGAAGATTTATGCAAAGAAATGAATCTTACATGTAGCACAACAAATTCTGTCATATACATACACTACATTTAGCACAACTCTCTCATGTACAAACACACACACACTCTCTCTTTCTCTCTCTGCATTAGCAAGGCCACTTTTTTTTATAGACAACTTAACCTCCACAGCAGTTTTTCATGTTTCTTAATGTAAGGGAAAATGAAGTGTCTAATTAAAACTAGATGCACCATTCACATGGAATTTTACAGTAATTTAAGTGCCCATTCTTGTTTCCAGTAAAGCTTCTCACTTGCCTCTCCATCAAATAAATGGTGGAATTAATTATCAGAAGAGGGAGAAAGAGTTGGTCTTTGGTGTGTTTCGTTGTCTAAGGAATTTAACTGAATTCCCAAGCAATGGGAGGTCTGAAGAAATCACCTGTCCTTGTCCCCTCTTTCCAATCATCAAAGGCTGTGTGTGTTGGGGACTTTTTTTTTTTTTTTGTCACTTTTAACATGCTCTATGCTGTGGGGATAGATTCCAACTGCAGTAACATTAGTGTGCATCCATTAAAGTCAAATTGGGCATTTGAAAGCCAGCACACTACCTTTTGCTTTTAGGGTTCGATTGTGCCATTTAGACAACCTTGTGATGAGCCAGTGCAGTGCCATATTGCCGCGATGTGTGTGTACACCACCACAAAGGATTATGCTTCAGAAATTGTGGTATCATTCCTGCCTCCTCCCTCATTCCCTTTGGGGCAATATATTACCCTGTTGAGCCTAAGTAGGGTTCTAGATGCGCTTGATATTAGTTGGAAAATGCAATACAAAAATATTACGCAATGAAACAGCAGCATATTTCTTCCTTCCCTATTACATACCAGCTACCAGATAGGAAACATATTACAAATTAGAATCTCCCATTGCTTACATTGCCACCAAAATACCCATTCCAACTGTCTCAGCCCTCCAAAAATGCCCACACAAACATATAGACTTAGCTGCATGCCTGGAATGTTGACAGATTTGGGCTATTTCAAAGACGAGGACAACTGGGGGAAGGGGGAGGGGAGTGAATTCCAAAGCAGAAAGGCTTTCATATGCATACTGTGTATTTATAATTTGTTTCTTTCTTGATCATATAAGTATTGATATATCACTGATTGTATTTCAGTCATTTATGTCTGATGCTGTATGCATCTGATGTATTGAATATTGAATTGTATCTTGTCATTATCCACAGGACTACAGTAACTCTATGCAGCATTGTTGTTTTCCAATCATAACTCTCCATTATCTCTCCTCTTAGCATTCAGAGCATGCTTCTATTTTGTGATTTTTTTATTTAGAAATAACAATTTTTGTGATTTCCTTGGTTATTTACAGTCACTTAGACATCATACAAATCTTACACTTACTGAATGTACAAAACACTTCTCATGCTTTTGCAAAATATGCAAACTTCAGAGAGGAATCATATCCATGGAAATGGAGCCATCTCTGCAGTGTAATGTAGCGGCTTTTAAACAGTTCAAAGCAGTAGTACATAATAGTTTAGGAGACTAAGAATAATGTAATCAGTAGAAACTGCAGAATGGATGTTGGGTGACAGGATGTAATCAGCAGATTGGAATTTGGCCTGTGCTCATACTCTTGCAATAGTGTCATTGAATTTTTAGGGCCTGATCCAAAGACCATTGAAATCAATGGGAATATTTTCATTATGCTTCTCTGATCTTGAGCCCACTCTGCTGAGCTTTTGGCCAGTGATCAGCAATTTTAGCGAATTCCCACTGTCATTAGTTGGACTTATCTTCCCATATCTGGTTATGGTAGCTTTTATGAGCATAATCTGCTAACAGTGTGTGCCACAGAGCCCCGTTGCACTGGAAAATCTAGCCCTGCACTTTCTTTACTGGGTATAAATCTTCTGCAGCATACAGTACTTTGTCACTGGAGTTTCTCTGTGTTCATGAGTGGTAAAAGATGGTACAGTAGTAGCATTACATATGAATGGTCTTTGTAGGTTACTATGCAGGTAACCTTAAAATGTTACTCTTCTCAAGACCTTACTGCCATATCTTTAGCTTGAGCTCACTGATCCCTGTCACCCTTTAGAATAATTATAATAATACTTAGTTCTTGTATATTGCTTTACAATTTCAAAATGCTGGAAAGAGTCAGAGAAACAAAGAGGAGTAAATCAGCATTCATGTTAGTTTAATGCTGATCTCCAGAGGTGTCGTCATCTCAAACTATATTAAAATGCCTTTTGTGACTAATTAATGATTATTATTTGTGATTAATTGAGTGGTTCACTGCAGTATAGTTAAGCAGTCTTGGTGTTTACCTTATAAACTCTTAGCTGGAGGAGTGTATAGTTCTGTCATAAGAATTGACTCTCTGCTGAATCTTGCCCAACAAAATTCTAGGAGGGACACATTTATACAATCTGTGTATTGGGTTTTTTTAATTTATAGGGGACGGAGGAGTCTTGGTTCTCTACTGCCTATTAACATCTGATGTCATTTACACCTGTACAAAGTAATTAGACATTCGCTCTAAAATGCTACCACAACTGTGAGTGAGTGAAGAATTTTAATTTGGTAGTATTTGCCCCAAATTGCACAGGGGTAAATGACTACACACTCTCAAAGGACATAGAAAATAGACTCTAAAAGTTTATTACTTTTCTTTCCAAGACACTGTTTTGTGCTCCTGTAATTCAAAAACATCATTGCTTTTGAGAATGAAAATGTTTCATTTATTGGTCCATACTATATTTTATATTTAAATTAATAAATATTTAAGCACCTAATTTCCATTATTTATGCTTACATATCAGCTCCTAAGAATATAGAATAACACTTGTTAAATACATACATAAGGAAATTATTGATTTTCTTACCATTATTGATTTATAGAATGACTAGTAGATGAAGACAAATGTGACGTATGCTCTTTGGGATGGAGACCATCATTTGGGGAGGGGGAGGTAAGGTGAGATGATTGGCACAATGGGCCCCTGATCCTTGTTTGAGGCCTATAGATGCTACTGAAATATAAATTAAAATACAGTAATACTAAGATTCCTATTAGGGACCCACACAAAGACAGGTTGTAACAGCTCTAAATCAAATAAAGAATATTTTAGCAATTGTTCCTGCACAAGCATTAGTGATTTCATGAATGTCTCTGTTTGGCATCTGATGTCTGGGCACAAAGTTTAAAGGTTTGTTTGTTTTCCTAGAAATTAATGTTTCGCTCTGAATTTCTTGGCTTTTGTTGGTCTAAGTCTGTCTTTTATTATGATCAACTTGTTTGATTGTGACTAAATATCTGACAAAGATTGAACTGAATTCATTGAGTCTCGTTATTTAGGAGAGGAGTCTCACTGATGATAGGAAAGTTTTGTATCTGTTAAGCCAGGGGTCTCAAACTCAAATGACCATGAAGGCCACATGAGGACTAGTTCATTGGCCCAAGGGCCGCATCACTGACACGCCCCTCTCCCTGCCCCCGGCCCTGCCCCCATCCCATCCCTTCCATGAGGTCCCACCCCTGCCCTGCCGCCTCCTCTGAGCGTGCAGCTCCCTGCTCCTCCCTCCTCCCTCCTGAAAAGTGCTAAGTGCCTGGAGGTAAGCAGAGGGGAGGCGGGGGGTGCGGGGAGCTTGGCGGCAGCTGGAAATTAGGTGGTGGGAGAAGAAGGGGCATGGGGAGTTTGGCTGGCTGCAGAAAATAACCCTGCAGGTCACGTGTTTGAGACTCCTGCCTTAGGTGAACTACTCCACCGACTACGAAATCTGAGCCTCATACTCAGCCTCAGTGTTACACATACAACAATACAAAAGTATAGTAAAAAATGAAGAGTAATATAATATGCCATTAAATTTATTAATTTTTTTATTAACTTCTTTAACTGTAAGGTGAAATAAATAACTTTTCCCCCCTTTCTCCGGTTAAATAACTTTCTCCGTCCCTTTCTCCCCCTCCTCCCTTGTGCAGGAGGCTTCCTGCTGCTGGCCCCTCCCTCCCAGAAACCGCTAAGCTGGGGAGCAGTGTATGGGTGAGAAGCACATGGGAGGGGAAGCTTGGCGGGGGAGCCTCGGGGAGCTTTGTGGGAGCATGTAGGCAGGACGTGGGGGCCTCGAGGAGCTTGGCGGGGGACTGTGGGGAGCTTGGTGGGGGAGGCAGGGGACCGCAGGGAGCTTGGCAGGAGCCGCAGGGTGCTTGGCGGGGGGCCGCAGGGGCCCCGGGGAGCTTGGCGGGAGGACTTCAGGGCTGCGGGGAGCTTGGCTGGGGGGCGGGGGCCTCGGGGACCTTGGCGGGATCTGTGGGGAGCTTGACAGGGGGTTGGGGGGGCTTCGGAGAGCTTGGCGGTGGACTGTGGGGAGCTTGGCGGTGGGGGCGGGAGGGCCACGGGGAGCTTGGTGGGGGACTGTGGGGAGCTTGGCGGAGGGGCGGGGGGACTGCGGGGACCTTGGTGGAGGGGCTGGGGGGCCATGGGGAGCTTGGCGGGGGGGTCGCGGGGGAGCTTGGTGGGGGTGGTGGGGAGAGCATCGCGAACCACAGAAATGGGCTTGGCGGGACGCATGCGTCCCGCAGGCTGCATGTTTGAGACCCCTGTGTTAAGCTGTTCAGCACTCTAAAAGAGGACATTTAGGGTATGTCTTCACTACAGAGTTAGGTCGATTGCCTTGCAGTCGATTTTTTAAAGCAGACTGTATAAGGTCGATTTTGTGCGTCCCCACAAAACACAACAAGTTGGCAGCGTTCGTCCACAATACTGTGGAGAGCATTGACATAGCAAGTGGTGCACTGTGGGTAGCTATCCCACAGTTCCTGGAGTCCCCAGCAGGCACCATTTCGCACACTGCATTGTGGGTAGCTTTCTCGGTTCCTTAACTGCCCTCCCCCCCGCAGTGCCCCTCCCGCCGTGAAAGCAACTGTAACAGTTTTTTCGCGCCCTTTTTCTGCGCTGGAGCCATAGCAGTGCAAGCATGGAGCCTGCTCAGATAACCGCTGCAGTAATGGCCGTTGTGAATACCTCATGCGTTGTGGACTTTATGCTGCATCGTATGCACAAGAAGGCGATCAGGAGACAACTGCGCTATCAGGAGAGTGATGACAGTGATGAGGACATGGACATGGACACTGACGTTTTTGAAAGTAAGGGGTCCGACAACCTGGCAATTTTGGTGGCAATGGGGCAGGCTCATGCTATGGAACACCAAATCTGGGCCAGGGAAACAAGCACTGACTGGTGGGATCGCATAGTGCTGCGGGTCTGGGATGACTCGCAGTGGCTCAGAAACTTTTGCATGCGAAAGGGCACGTTCATGGAACTTTGTGACTTGCTTTCCCGTGCCCTCCAGTGCAAGAATACAAAAATGAGAGCAGCCCTCACAGTTCAGAAGCGAGTGGCGATAGCCCTCTGGAAGCTTGCAACGCCAGACAGCTACCAGTCAGTCACAAATCAATTTGGAGTGGGTAAATCTACAGTGGGGACTGCTGTGATGCAAGTAACCAGGGCAATCATTGATCTGCTATCATCTAGGGTTGTGTGCCTGGGAAACGTGCAGGCTATAGTAGATAGCTTTGCCGTGCTGGGATTCCCTAACTGTGGGGGGCTATAGATGGCATTCATATCCCTATCTTGGCACCAGACAATGAGGATGCAGAGTACAGAAACCGCAAGGGGTATTGTTAAGTGGTCATGCAAGCACTGGTTGACCACAAGGGACGTTTCACCGACATCTACGTGGGATGGCTGGGAAAGGTTCATGACATTCGCGTGTTCAGAAACTCTAGGATTTATAGACAGCTGGCGCAAGGGACTTTCTTCCCAGACTAGAAAATTACTGTGGGGGGTGTTGAAATGCCGATTGTTATCCTTGGGGACCCAGCCTACCCCTTAATGCCCTGGCTTATAAACCCATACATGGGATCACCGGACAGGAGTCAGGAGCTGTTCAACTATAGGCTGAGCAAGTGCAGAATGGTGGTGGAGTGCGCATTTGGCCGTCTTAAGGTGACGTGGCGAACCTTACTTACTTGCTCTGATCTCAGTGAAAGAAATGTGCCCATTGTTATTGCTGCTTGGTGTGTGCTCCACAATCTCTTTGAGAGCAAGGGGGAGACGTGTATGGCGGGGTGGGAGGCAGAGGCAAATGTCCTGTCCGCTACTTACGAGCAGCCAGACACCAGGGCAAGTACAAGAGTACACCAGGAAGTGTTGCGCCTCAGAGAAGCTTTGAGAAACAATTTTGTGACTCCCCAAAGTGCCATTGAAAACCAGCTCTCTTACTCTGCTCAGTGTTAAGCCTCCCACCCTCCAGCCCCATAGAGCTGTTGAAAACCCGCTCCCTTGCTCTGCTCAGCGTTAAGCCTCCCACCCACCTTATCCCCTCCCCCACCACCATTTGCAGAGTAAATAAATTCACTTTTTTAAAAAGCATGCATTCTTTAATGATTCTTCACAAACACAGGGGAAGACTGGCAAGGTAGCCCAAAAGGGGCTGGTGAGGAGGAAAACCAGTCGGTGTGGTGGATGATGGGAGCAGGGGACAAAGACACAGCACATTTTTAAACCTTTTGTGATAAAAAGCCTTCTGCTGCTTGTGTTGTATTGTGGGGTAGAGTGGGTTGGTTCCCGGAGTCTTTCCCCCTGCGTTCTCATCCCACGTCTGGGTGGGGAGACAATGGAACTTGGGGAGGAGGGGAGGTGGTTACACAGCGGCTGGAGAGGTGATTTTTGGTCCTGCTGAAGCTCCAGCAGACACTGGAGCATGTCACTTTGATTCTCCATTATCTGCAGCATTGCATCCATCCTCCTTTCTTCGCCCTCCTGTCATCTCTCCTCCCGTGCTGCTACTGCTGCCCTGGAGTCTAAAAGGCTTTGCCTCCATGTATTCTGGGACTCTAAAAATTTTTCTCTCCCTGCGTTATTACGAGCTGCTTCACTATGGGAGGAATAGAGAAGCTCTACAAACATTTCATGTCTTGTGCGTTTCTTTCTCTTTCTTATCTGTGGTAGCCTCTGTGATGGGCATGTTAGGGCGGGGAGGACCGAGATGGCTGTAGGAGGAAAGAAGGAAAAAGGTTATAAGATAGATACATTCTCCAGCACAATGGGAACAGTCTTTCACGATAAAACAAAGTATTCACAGAGTACATATGCTTTCATTTTGCACCTTAAATTGAGTGCCTGTAGCTTTCCTGTAAAGACATCACATCAGACACCCTCTCCCAGGGCCAGGCAACAGAAATCACCATGCAGGCGGCCATGGTAAGCCACATTCTTTCGTTTTGATCCACATTCTTTACAGCAGTGCTCTCCTTTCCCACAGTAACCACACACACCCCCACCGCGTGGCTCCCTGCTAGTGCACCACAAGCAGCCCCGTGCGGTTTGATCCACATTCTTTACAGCAGTGCTCTCCTTTCCCACGGTAACCACCCCACCCCGTGGCTTCCTGCTAGTGCACCACAAGCAGCCCAGCACGATTTGTCTCCCCCACACAAACACACACATGCCGCTTGGGATACTGTGGGGAGGATTCCTTCACAGTCAGATATATGAGGAGCCCAGCGGGAACGTCCGAAAATGACTGTCCCCTATTTCAAATAGGCTACCATGAACGATATCACTCTGCTGAGGATTACACAGAGAGATAAAGAACGGATGTTGCTGGAATCCCAGCAGGCGCCAGGAGCGTATACTGCCATGCTGTGTTATGCAATGATCCCAGAATACCTGCTCCTAGCGTGGCATGGCAAAGTCTCCTACTATGGAGGACGAAATAAGGCTGCTCTCCCCAGAAACCTCCTGCAAAAGGTTCAACGTTGTCTGCGGGACAGTTTCATGCAAATCTCCCTGGAGGATTATCACTCCATCCCCGAATATGTTGACAGACTTTTCCAGTAGCTGTTCTAGCCATGCATGCATTCCAAGTTAATCATTAATAAAAGCTTCCTTTTAAATCATGCCTTATCTTATCCCTAAAGGGACACTCACCAGAAGTACCTTTGCTGACTTCCCCATCTGGGGTACCGCCTTGGGAGGGTTCTGAGGGTATTGGCTCCAGGGTGATAAACAGTTCCTGGCTGTCTGGGAACAGAGTCTCTCTGCTTGCCTGCTGCTGCGTGGTATCCTCTTCCTCATCAGCTTCGTCATCATCTGAATCCTCATGCCTCATGACTACCCCATCAGAGGAGTCCACAGACATCGGTGCAATGGTGGTGAGGGCCCCCCTCCCAGTATTTGATTCAGTTCGTTGTAAAATTTTCATGTCCGTGGCGGTGCCCCAGAGTGTCCATTTGCCTCTTTTGTTTTCTGGAACGCTTGCCTCAGCTCCTTAATTTTCACATGGCACTGCTGTGGCCCCTATCCAGCATGGCCTTGGAGACTCTGGCAAACGTGTTGGCATTCCGTTTGTTGTTAGGGAGTTCTGCCATCATGGATTCTTCTCCCCCAGATACCTGTGAGATCCAACACCTCCTGTGTGGACCATGCTGGAGCTCTTTTGTTCTGGTTGGTCTCCTGTGCTGATGAGCTCTGCATGGTGCCTTGTGTTGAGGAGCTCTGCATGGTGAGTGTCCTGTGCAGGTGAGCTTGCCATGCTGGCCAAACAGGAAATTAAATTTGAATGTTCCCGGGGCTTTTCATGTCTACCTGGCCAGAGCAGCGAGTTGAGAGTGCTGTCCAGAGCAGTCACAGTGGACTATTGTGAGTGCTGTCCAGAGCGGTCAGAATGGAGCACTGTGGGACAGGTCCTGGAGGCCAATAAAGTGTACATGCATCCTTACTAAGCCACAGTCAACCCAGAGAGGTTGATTTCAGTGCTGCTACTCTCGTCAGGGAGGAGTACAGAAATCAATTTTAAGGGCTCTTTAAATCAATGGAAATGGCTGCCATGTGAGGACGGTTGCAGGTTTAGGTCGACTTAACGGCGCTAAAGTCGACCTTAAGTCGTAGTGTAGACCAGCCCTTAGTAACTGTTTCCACAGCTTGCTGGGGTCAACAGGGCATCTGTTCCACAGGTGGCTGTTGAATGGTTCTCTGCTATAAGAATGGCATTTTTTTCTGCTTCTTGTTAACAAGAAGTCTCCCTTATGTGTGCTATTACCTTCAGAAAATGAGTAGTGTATAATGTCTAGAAAACTTTACAATAAAGTGTCATTAAAGAAAATCCTGTTCCAAGTGGCTGTCAATAACTGTTAAGGCTGTTTAGGAAGAACATAAACAATGAAATAGTAATTGTTAATTGACTACTGTAAAACAATCTAAGAATGTCCACATAGCATAAACATAGCATAAACATGCTCTATTACAGAATGCACCTCTTTATATCCAATTATTTCAGTATGTTGATAGGCTACAGAAACACTGTGTATAGACTAGCAGAGAAAGTGTTTAATGAATAGTTATCATCTGAAGCTATTGAAACTTTTATCTATGTGTGTATTCATATCACACACAAACTCTGATAAATGAACATTAAGATTGCAAAGTCAAGCACTCAAAAGTTAGAAAATGTAGAATTAAGGTTGCCTGTGGAAAAGTTTGCTGAAGACAGTTGAATAACTGCAGCTTGCTTATAAGCAGTTTGTTGTGAATATCTGCTATTCAGAATTTGAATTTAGGAGACATGAGAATAGAAACAACAACATGATTTTTGGAATGCTCAGATTTCAAATGTGAATGCTTGTGAAATTTGCTTTTCCATTAATATTCTGCAGCATTCACTTAAGATTTGCTTTTTCAGTAAACAAATCCTGCCTGCGTTTGCTAGAATATGAAATATTGTCTAAAAGGAGTGCAAACACAGCTGAAGCACATTCATTAAAAATATTTGGTATATAATGCCTGTGTAGATTAATGAAGTGTTATAACAAGAGTGCTGATTTACTAAGTTTCTCTCTTGAGGTCTTTCAAAGGGGCATTGACTCCTCTTGATAAAAGGCAGCATTTATGGGTTCTAGTGGAAGTCAGAGACAACAGCACTTCACCACCTGTCACTGCAACAAATATAGTGATAATTCACCAACATGAGATGATCAAGCCAGACAACAAGAATAAGCCATGAACCTACTTGAGGAAGTGTAGCTTTAAGGGGTAAAAAGATGCTACTCAGATAGCTACTAAATATAGCCTCTTCCAGTAAAATTAAAGTACGAGGTTTGTCAAACTTTGATGAATTTCTACAAAATCTGTAATTGTGTATATATAAAGCATTTGGTGACACTTGTTTTCTCTTGTATCCTTTCTCTATTTCCTGAAAGCTTTCAGTGAACCTAGTTCCCAAGACAGCTGCAGCCAGGCTTGTGTATGGGCCTTTTGCCTCTCAAACTCAAGATCTCTAGGTCTGTGCCAAAACATTTTCCAATAGGTTTTACTTGCTGTGTCATAGGATACAAATAAATCCAGTTTCAATGCCTGGCATGAATTCTGCAGTTGGAGAATTGGAAGCCAGCAGGGGAGGTTCCTCTTCTTCTTTGGTGCTTGGCTGAAACAAGTCACCCCAATCCTCCGCTGCCCCACATCCCACCCCATTGCACTTTGGTTCAGGAGAGCCCTGTTGTGTTTGGCCCCTATTACAGATGCAGGAACTTCTTTGCATTTATGTTTCCGTTTCAAATAAAGCTTCCTACAGCTGTATTTGGCATGCATCATTGCAAGAAAGGATTTAGACCTCTAGCCAAAATTCATAGTTGATGACAAAGGCAAAAAACTCTGTGTGGGGGAGATTGACCAAAGAGCGTGAATTAAAATGGCTACAAGCAGCCATTGGTGTCTGTGAAAGACAGTATTTAAACTCAATTATTGAGCATGTGCTGGGAAGCTAATGGTAATTGTTCATGGGTCTTTGTATCCTCAGTGGCTGTCTGCACACAAACACTTAATTAGCAGCAAGTTCAAGGGTAAATATACCCTGTTGGTCACTTGACCCTGCTGCTGTACACTGAAAGTTCTGTAATGCACTTTGATCTACTCTGCTTCAAAACAGGAGTAGAGGCCACATAACTCTATTGTGAATGTAAATAAGCAGAGCAAACTGCTTTGTGATGCGTGTGGGGTTAAGGTGGTGAGAGAGTTGGGGCTTGATGGGCTGGTTGAGTGAAGGAGACATTCTGTCTGGACATAGCAACAGGAGCTGATTCTGACAAGAGAATCTCAGAACAAGAACTTGCTTTACAGGCAAGTGAAAGTACACTGACCGCTGGGAGTAGCATAGCAGGTTCTCTCCTCCCTAGCACCCTCTACCAACAGTAACTCTGCCACTGTGGAGGTGTCTCTTCCCATAACAGAGCCCTCCCACCAGGTCACCATTTAGGGCATGTCTATACTGCCATTAGACACCTGTGGGTGGCCCATGCCAGCTGACTCAGGTTCATGGGGCTGGGCTGAGGGGCTGCTTAATTGCACAGTAGACATTCAGACTCAGGCTGCAGCATGAGCTCTGGGATCCTCCCACTTTGCAGAGTCCTAGAGCCGAGGCTTGTACGCCACAATTAAACAGCCCTTAGCCTGACACCCACAAGCCCAAGTCAGCTGGTATGGGCCAACCTTGGGTATTTAATTGCAGTGTAGACATACCCTTGATCCACCCATTCCCAGGTAACAAAGTCCAACAAATAATCCAAATGTCCTCATCTTCAGCACCACCTGCCGGCTCCATCGTCCCCACCTTTCTGGCAGGGTTCTACATTGGTCCATATCCCTTTCTTCTGGGGCTTTACACTACCTCCTCCGATTCTAGAGTGTGACTGCAGGACTCTTTCCTTTCCCTGCAGCTCCCTTCTGTTCTAAACGTCCTGCTTTTATAATTACCATGCAGTGCCTCCTTACCTGGTTTTCATCTTGCCTAAGATTGGTTGTCCCTCCAGGTGCAGACAGGTAGCATAATTGGTCTCTTAGGACCACATTAACTCCTTTGTTATGTGGGATAAATACCCCACATGAGAAGTATACATCTAGATATGTTAAGAAAACCAATAATTTTGTTTTCATTCCATTTTCCCTCTGTTTTTTCATATACTGCAGGATTACTGTTTTGGTAGGATTACTGTTGGGGGGGTGATTTCACATAACATCCCCAAAGAGAAGAAATCACTATAATCTCTAATGAGAAGTTTTGAAGGGGAAATAGCTTCTGAAACCTGCTCCTTGTCTGTCTCAGTTAAGGGGTCTGGACAGAGATGTTTTATGCCAGCGAGTTGTGGTGCCATCAGGCTGCAGCAGATGAAGATGAGGGCAGAGGTGGATGGTCCAAGCAGGAGCTAAGAGGGGGTTGATCATAATTCTTCTTGACAGTTTCTGTTAGGTATCAAACAAATATTTACTACCACCATCATACTGATATCACCCTTACAAACTCGTCAGTTTTGCCTTTGATAAATAAGTAAGGTTACCTTTCAGTATTTGTAGCATTCCCTGTGTTGACTGTAAGGAATTCTGCAGATACGGAATAATCCCTTGAATAAATTTTGTCATCGTATCTGACACACTCAGTATAGTATCTGAGCACTTCCCAAATGGACTCTGTCTTTCTTTTGTTCCAACAAGCAGACTGCCTATCTTCCTCCTCCTCCTCCTCCTCTTCATGGTACATGAATACATTAAAAAGGAAAGATAATATTTAGATACCGAGTCCCTGTCAGTACAGCAGTCAAAACTGCTAGTAACATCATGGTAATATGATTCTAGCATGGTTTTACTTGCCAACCTCATTAGAATACTGCAAACAATAACTGTATTGCAATCTGGCTGCTTTTAGTACCATTTCAGCTATAACTTGGTGACAGAGCAAACTGTCATTGGAAATTAGAAAAAAGCTATGGGAAAAAAATACTATGTGCTGTTTAACAAAGTGGAATTATTCTCTGTATTTGTTAGGTCCCTGTGACTGGTAGAGAAGGATGAGTCAGGTTTTCCCTTTTCCCCTCATCTTGGTTTCAGGAGGAATTTAAATAGGTCCAGGGAGATTTTCTGGACAATGGACTCAGGACAAAGCAGGATTTCGCCACTTAAGAGGAGGAAAGGAGGCCTGTGTGTCAATTTCCTCTCAACAAAGCATGGTGGGAATGGGCTCTTTATAATGCAGGTTCTCAGTCTTTATAATGTTCTGCTTCTCAGTCAGTGCTTATAAAGACCACACTTGGAGGAGATTTTTAAAGGACCATGTGAGAAGTAGGCAGGGGAGAGAAGGAACATATTGATAGGGGCTTGAAGGGACCCCTTTGTCTGAAAAAAATCTATTGACTGTACATTGGAGAAGACTCTAAGTCAGTATCTCCAGGCACACTGGGAAACAGGACTATATGTGAGATAATGTGATTGTCAGTGTTATAAACAGCCTGGTTTTTAAGATACTTCGTCTCTATCCACCTTTATCTCACCATCTCTGTGGTGGGCAAGGCATAATGAAACATTTCAGTAGCCAGTGACTAGGGTAGACAAGAATCTTGACTGTCTCAAAGCTTCAAGGCCTTACTTTTATGATCTTGTATGCAAACATGTTCTTTGAGTCCATCTGACTCTAAAGCATATTTATCCTGATATTGATGTGATGTAGCTTTGACTTTTTCTATTTCATGTTTTATCCTTAATTCATTTTAATCCATAATTTACAGTATACAGTAGGATGCTATCGCCAGCTTTACCACATGCATTCCAAGAAATGTTAAGATGCAACAAGCAGATAGCATTTAGCTGTGGATGCTTTAAGTATGTACTTAAGCTTTGGACTGTGAGTTTGTTTGTCTGTTGCTTCTGTTATTTTCTTATAGTGACTGAGGATCAGTAGCTCTCACTGGCAGAAGATTTATGAAAAGAAGTGTTCAGTCTTTGGGTTTTTTTGTTGCTTTCTCCAGTTGGTCTGTTGCTTTGTATATCATCTTAGGCTATGCCTGCTGTATTTATGCTCCCCTTTATTTTATTATGTCTTCATTGACCAATATGAAATACTACAGGACAAATACGTAAAGGTTCTGTAGAGCTGATATACTAGCGGGGCATTGATAGAATTTGGGCATGAAGACACAAACTGGCCAATCCTTTGCCTCCCCCATTACAGTCTATGCATGTGTATTGTTATTTATATGCATTATTGTAGCACCTAGGACCCATACATATGGACCAGAATCCCATTGTGCTAGGCACTATACACATACACACAACAATAAAACACAGAGCCCTGCAAATCTGCAGATATCCACTTTATATCCACAGACCATTTTTGTGGATCAGACACAGATAAAAAATTTGTATCCTCGTGGGGCTATCCCAAGGAGCTTACAGTCTAAGTAATTGTCTAATGCCAACATGCCATTACATAATTTGACCAAGATACTAGATTTGAACATGGCAGGTTAGGGGCATCAGTTAGCGCCATACAGCATTTCAGTTTACTCTAGCTGGTGCTTACTTCATCAGAAGGAACCCTTACCTCCAGAAATGGCTGATGGAGACTGTAGCAGCAATGTCCTGAATCAGTGCAACATGGGCAGCCTTAGCAATGCCCTTTCTATAGCCACCACTCTGCCAGGGAGGGAAAGCTGAGGATGCCTGGTTTGAACACATCACCCCCTTGATATGTTTATTGACCTTGATGGTCTTGGGGCTTCTTATTCTGGTAGGAGCTGGGGTATACTAGGGTTGCCCAACTAGCTGTAGGTATTTACTGACATACTAACAAACATCTGATGAAGGCTTTAAAAACCCCATATGGAATCAAATTGCATGTTTTGGCTGCATCTATCATTTCCTGTGTAGGAGGGATATCTAGTAAAGGACATATGTACAGATTACTCCTCCTCAAAGAATTTACAAAAATAGTATATTCTGTGGGCCAAGTTCTTACTTGCATTCCACCCATGTATCCCTGTTTAGGTCAATGGGGCCACTCTGGCTAACTTTTACTAAAGCGTTCAGTGTATCCCCATTTCAGTGCATCTAAGACACTGCTGCTAAGACAGTTCTACTGGTTAGAGGAAGACTACGTATTCCCCCTTCTAAAATTACTTCACAGACTTATACTCTTTGTCCGTTATATTCAAGCTTTTTGTCTTCACCTTCAAGACTTTGCATAATTCACATTTATACCTCTATCCTCATTTCCACTTCTGTTCTTCCTGCACTCTGTGCTCCAAGCAGATTCTTGACTGTGCTTAGTGGCTGCATGTACACTAGCTTTGTCTCCTTGAAATTTTTCCTCACTGCTATAACTGGGGCAGTTACCCTGGTGTGGTAACAAAGGGTAGGGTTTTTAACACCACGTTGTCAAATTCTCAGAATAAATCAAGGCTCTTTCCCTTTGCCAACCTTTCATTTATTTTGTAACCTCTTTAATGCAGTTTTGGAAACCGTTTGCTTGGTTTTTCCTCTTTCTTCAAATCCTTCTGAAGTCTTGACTTTTCTATGAAGCATTCCATCATTCCATCAAATTAAATGAACATCTCATTTAATTTGTTCTCTGCTGTAGAGTTGTAGATTCTAGTTTTAGTTCTATAGGACATGGTCCTATTGTTAGGCACAGTTTACTTATTCTTATGTACCTGTAATATTATGTTCCTGCACAGTGCTTAGAGTCTCCTGAAATGGGCTAAGTACTTTTAACTCACACTGAAGATACAGTTGAGGCTGCTCAGCATCTCGCAGGATTGGGCCTAATTATTATCCATGCCAGTCACAATGTATCTGGTACATTATAAACAATTATAATGAGATGTTTTCCCCATCTACCCCCAATTTCCTGATGGGTGCTTTAGTTATTTTTAATACAGTTGTAGGATTTCATATTTCTCCTACTTTGTTGGAAAATTACTGTAGTAACTATTTTTTCCTCTTTAAATAGTAGAGAAACAATGAGCAAAAAACCTGAAATGGTTAGTGAATGCCATGCGGTGGTTTATCTGCTATCCTATAGAGAAGATCTGTTGTATAATTCTGCCTATGCCAGTTCATTTAGTTTTGTACTCTGTGGGGTCACTATATGGCAAGTTTAAGATTAGCAGCCATGTTAGTCTGTATCCGTAAATAAGACGAGGAAGACTTGTGGCACCTTAGAGACTAACCAGTTTATTTCAGCATAAGCTTTCATGGGCTATAGTGTCCAAACAAAGAATGAACAGAAAACTAATGGATATAATAAATTAAGTGAGGAGTATGGTTTCTGTGCTTTATTTTATGATTTGTAGAAAAAAAAATCGTTATAGTAAGTTGTGACCCCTTGGGAAGCCACCTGATGTGCTGAGATAACATAGACTCTACCTATTCTGCCAGCATGGGCCCTGCAGTGGGGCGGCTTCCCCCTTCCAGCAAAAATGGGGTTAAAACAGCCCTGCAGAAGGTTGTGGCTGGGGAAAGGCAGCCCAGCAGAGAGCTGCAAGTGAAAGCAACTGGGGCGGAGCAGCCACAGCTGTGGCGGGGTCAATTAGAGCCCAGCTGGCCCTTATAAAAGGGCCCAGAGTTTGGTGCTCAGTCAGAGAGTCTCCTCCTCTAGCTGTGGAGGCAGAGTGGTCTGGCTGCTGGGGAAGCTTGAGAAGGTATCGGGGAGTGGAGCAGGGCTGCGGGGAAAGGTCAGAGGAGCTGGGGAGCTCTAGGCTGGCAACTCTCTAGTCTGAGGCCTAGAAGGGGTACTGGGGTTGCAGAGGGCAGCCCATGGAGAGGCAGCAGGCCAAACCCTCCTTGCCTATGATGACTGGCTGTTACACTGCAGTCTGCCCCAGGGAGTGGGGGCTTGATGATGACTGGCAGTAGCCTAGACTGAGGCAAGGTGGGGCTCAGAGGGTTGGGTGTTCCCCAGGGAGTGGAGACCCAGAGTTAGACTGTGAGAGTACTGCCACGGGGCAGCATCCCAGGTAAAGGGCACTGGGGTCCAGGGAGGGACATGGGGCCAGCGTACAGCAGGATACCGGCCTGAAGAGGGCACTCCTGAGCTGGAAGAGCTAATTCCCCGGATGACCACCAGGAGGCACTGCAGGGTGAGTCACTATATGCTTACATCTTGCTGAGCCAGACTATTAAAGCCTCCTCTAACATACACACAGGCAGGGCCACACCCAGATACAAATCAGATCTGAGAAGACTCCGATTAAGGAATTTGCTTCAGCTCTCAGGTGCCAACCTCCCTTGGAGTGCAGACCCAAAGCTGTTTTATGAAATCTGCCTCCTCCCTTCGTATGGAGAAATGTATGCACAACTTCTCTCCCCCAGTTAGAAATTACTGGACCTGGGTTAAGTTATAAGCAAAACAAATTTTATTAACTACAAAAGACAGATTAAGTGATAAGAGGTAGCAAACAGAACAAAGCAGATTACTAGGCAGATGAAACCAAATATGCAAACTAAGCTAGTTTCACTAAAGAAACTGGTACAAATAGTATTTCTCACCCTAGATATTGTTGCAAGCAGATTACAGAAAGTCTTGAAAGGCAGCTGCACTGGTCTGTCTTGAGACCTCAAGTATTGTATTACTCACAAGCCAGACACCCTTCTCCCCACTGTTCAGTTCTAGCTTCCAGGTCTTTTTTCGGTGTCTCTTGGGTGGGGAGGCAGAAGAGAACCATGATGATGTCTTTCCCCTGCCTTATATACCTCTTGTGTAAAGGTGGGAACCCTTTGTCTTTTCTAGTGGAAAATCACTAGCATTCCAAAAGGAGAGGAGGGGGTATTCCACACCAGGTGACTCAGACCCCTGTTTCTGCATGGCTATGGCAGCCTACGAACAATGGCTATCTTCAGGGTCCACAGGAAGACTAAGCTCTTTAACAGTCTATTGTTTCTGCTAATAGCCCATTAGTCCTGTCTGGGTTTTCCATTGTTGTACATGAAGAGCTGGTTGGGGTTGAAACCCAATGGAATACATTTGAAATACAGATACATAATTAATATTTCTACCTTCAGATACAGGCATGCAAATTAGATAATCACAGTCAGTAAATCATAACCTTTCCAATGCCATTTTGCATGAGCCATCTTGCATAAAGTATATCTCAGTTATGTACTATTCATAAGCATAAACATAAGCATATTTTCACAAGGAATATGGAATGTCACATGACTAACTGCTATTTCATGAGTAGGCCTCTTAATCCTCAGCCTAAAGGATTGACTTGAAAATTAAAAGTCCAGTAGCTTGGTATGTATTGTCCAGCATCCAGAATTTTACATTGTGGTAAGGGCCAAAGTAGTACTATGAAGGTATATGTTAGGTGGAAAAACATTTCTGAAATAAAAGACAAAAGATGTAAAGGGTTAGATTTTACCCAACTGTTTGAATTTCTCTGAGAAGAAAATGGACAAGGTTGAGAGAGAGAGAATGGTTATGACAATTTATGGAGACATCCAGAGAGTTTCAATCACTTATCACATCCACTTAGTACAAGTAATTAATCTGTTAGTGTATTCTGTGGCCTTTGCTTTGTCTAGTCAGAATCCTTGACTGCTTTTCTCTGGGTCTTTCTGCTGTGGCACTCCTCTTGCCTTTCTCTAGATGACTACTGAAGAACATGAAAGAACTGCAAAGGTTTTGTGTTTATATGTTTGATCACAAGGTTTCTTTTTATCCCTTTTACTTACTGCATTGTAAGTGCACATGCTGCTCACCAACTGTAACAGCAAAGACAGTGTATGTAAACAAGTTTCTGGAATCAGAAGTGCTAATGTGTGGGTGCAGAGAGAAGTCCAAAGTTTTTATGCGTATGGCCTAGAAATGTAGATAACAGACCAAAATTTGCAAGCTATCACATTTATGGCAGATTTGTTAGATGTGATTAGTTGATTTAATTCAGATGTTTTCATTTTAACTAGTGTAGGTTATATTAAGTAGTCCTTTAAGAAGGCTTGGAGTAATGTAATCAGTAGCAAGAATATTTATAATGAAATGGACAAAGGAATCTGTACCTTCCATGGTTTAAGGGCATGAATGCTTGTATCCTGGAGATTGAATTGCATATCAACTCCAAAGACATCTAGAGATTTTGAGGATTTTAGGCCTATTTTTCATATATAAATGTTACATTGCTGGTTACTGTGTTTACAGGCTAGTTTTTATAAAGTTTTTCTTTGATTAATCAATGTGTACATATTGTTTATTGTCAAACTTGGTGTTATAGGTATATTTTATGTCATTTAGGATTTTTTTATGGTAGTGGTTCACAATTAAAGTAGTGTTTGGATATTTGGGATTAACTTTATTAATTCTAATTTATCCATATGAATTAGTGAGCATTTCTACAAGTGTTAAATGATAAAAAAAACATTGAGAGGAGAAAAGAACAAGGAACCAGCAGCAACTGGAGATTTTTAAAGATTTGAATTTATTATATAAATACAGACATATGGCATATTTAACATGCTATTAGCAAGAGAATCAGACATTAGAGGTGGAAAAGAGCTTTGGAATCACTTTACACACTGCCTTCTCTTCAGCCAATGCAGGACTTCTCTGTAGTATTATAACAAATCTGTGGCCCCACAGATATTTGAGTTGTTACTATGTTGCATACTATAGCTACTTGGAAAAGCACAGCACCTGTGGAGATAGAACTCACATCCTCCTCTAAAAAAAAAAACATATATCCCTTCCATTTGTGCATAAGGAAAATCTTTAACTGTTAGCAGTATAGGCTTTAAGATACGTGGCTGGATTATTCTGACTGCATCCATTAGAGGGTATTGGTACACACACACACAAGCTAGTTCAAGACAGTATATTTCAAGAGGCCAAAAAATAAAGTCTTACCAATAAAGCCATAGAGTGGTTTGTCAGAAGCACAATACTTTCCCTGAGAATGCTCTGGAAATACTTTGCAGTTCCTTCCGTCTCTGAGGGCAGAACAATCAAATTACAGATACTGTAGGCTAAACCATTCAGCAGGAAAGCTGATCAGTCTGAGGAAGCTCTTTATTTTAAGGTGTGCCATAAAATGAGCTTTTCTTAGGATCATTGTATCTAGCAATTAATTAAGCAGGATATTTAACCTTAAGATTGGCATTTTTCAATGTGCCAAACACATATGAGGGCCTGTGTGTTTATATGACTAGTTTCCAATAAAATAGTATGAAATCTGCAGTCATAGAATGACTGGAAAAATGAAGGCCAATTTCTGAAAGTTGGATGCCTAATGCTAGCCATCTAAATCTAGGGCTAGGCACATAATTAGTGGCTAGATTTTTTTTTTTCCAGAGGCTCCACAGCTCCTATTGTGTGATTAGTCTACTATATCCTTTTGACATTAAACACAGAATATTAACACTTGAAATGGCAAAACAACACAGGGATGGTGACAACTGACACATTCAAGGATTAAAAGGATTTGGGGTAAAATTTTAAAGTGTCTATTAATTTTGGTTATCTTGACTTAAACTTGTTTTTCAGAGATTCTGGTCACCACAAGTTACTAGAGAATATATTGGAAATTCAGAAAATGTAATAGAGATATAGAATTACAAAAGGCAGGCAGATGCAATGTATCAACCTATATATTCATTCCATTTTTCCTCCCAGTTAATAGAAGGACCATATGAAAATAAAGAAAAATATATTTCAGAACAAAAGCGTGGAATAGCACTTGCAAAAATATGAGAATATTACATAATAATAACCTCAACAGGCAGACTTGTTGGGGCAAACACATTGGAATCATTCAGAAAAATAACTAGATGACATGATGTGAGAGGGAGCCAAAAAAGGACAAGATTTTATACACCAAATAGTGTCTATTCATTCCCAAAGAATTTCCTCTACTCACACAAGAATTAGGAGAGGAAAATAAATATATAAAACAAAACCTCTGTATATAAAACAAATCTATTTATATATATATATATATATATATATATATATATATATATATATATATAAAAAAAAACCAAAACCTCAAGAAGCCAGAGCTGAAAGTGACTCTTATAGTCCAAAGTCCTGAGGCTATTGTGGGTCACTGCATGCTCTTGTCAGCTTACATTTTCAGCAGATTTTTGTCTGTGATAACAATTAAAAACATAACACTGTTCTACAAGTACAGGATGTATACAAACACTTTCTGATACCTTGTATTTCATCTTGCTCTCTGAGAGACAGAAAGCAGTTAACCCCTGGAATCTGGATCTCATGAATTCCCAGTGTGATTCTCAGGCACCCACCTGGCATTAGCAGATTGCAGAAAGAGCTGCTGCCAGACATGCAGATCTGTGCTCTTTAGCTCTGCCTGTTTTTAGACAGAGAGCTCTACTATCTATACCCACCCATGTAGTTTGGAGGGAAGTAGGATGTTTGGGTCTGGAGGGCTTGCAGGACTAGATTAGGTACTGTAGTTTATATTTTAGCCTCTGTGCCTCTGAATCTGGGACACTTTCCAGACACTTGAAATGAGACTTGACCAGGATCTGATCTGTTTTAAACGCAGCATAAAATATTTATTTTAATGTTGGGAAAGTATTTTAGTGGTAGTTTTACTCGGCTATTTCTATGAGGTGCCTGGAATGCTAAAATGGATAGAGGCCATAAAAATAAAATTCATTGTTGTTTTGTTAATTATTTTACCATGTGGTCTTTGCTTTGCTTAATTGATTATTGCTAACTTTCTACTCTGCCCTTCTAGCTTTGAGGTTAGGACTTTAAAAAAAACCTCTTCTTTTTTAAAAAATGTGTCTCTTTAGTGCAATTTTGTGGCTTCCTGCACTTAAAAGGCATTTGTCTGTGGACAGATACCCATTATCTGCCTCTTTGTTATCTCTTCATTGTTTCCTGATGGCCAGCTGCCATCTCAGCACCTTCCCTCCAGCTGTTAGTAATTTTCACTTCATGTAGTTCAATCCACACTATTTATTAGAAATCTCATTTGTCCTTGAATGTGCGCAATATGCATAGAAATGAGTATGTTACCAAATCAACATATAAAACCATTTAGAACTGGTATTTTGGGACACATGATTAAGTTCATCCACTTTGTTAGTCATAGCATTCAGTTTTTATCAAGAAGAAAAAGGGGCTGTACTTGAGAAGAAAATACAACAAAGTTCATGTCTAAATTAAGCCCACAAAAACAGCAGAATATCGTCACTGGAGAACCAACCGTGAGACATGAAAGTTGAGAAGCCAGAAATTGGCTAGAAAGAGGATAGCTGGCCACCTTGCGTGCCCATAGATATGCATGCCTAACAATCAATGCTCTGAACCAATTGGGCTTGGGCGTCTTCAGGTAGAACATTATGCTAGCCTATCAAAACTGTCACACAGTGCTGTAATTTCCTAGATAAAGCCCAGGACTTCAGAGGCAGACTGGGACTAGAAAGCAGACTGACTGACCTGCTTGCACTTTGGCTGTGAATTCCACTTCAATTAAGCGACAGAGTCCTGTGGCACCTTAAAGACTACCGAAAGTATTGAAGCATAAGCTTTCATGGGCTAGTACCCACTTCGTCGGATGCATGCAGTGGAAGTATCAGAGGCAGGTATAAATAAGAAGGCAAGAGCCAGGTTAGAGATAACGAGGTTAATTCAATTAGGCCTTGTTATCTCTAATCAGGAAGGATGAGGTGCTCTTCTAGCAGCTGATCTGGGGGTGTGAACAGGGAGAGAGGAGAAACTGCTCTTGTAGTTAGTTAGCCATTCATAATCTCTATTCAGTCCTGAGTTGATTGTGTCAAATTTGCAAATGAATTGCAGCTCTGCAGTTTCTCTTTGCAGTGTGGTCTTGAAGTTTTTTTTTGCTGAACTATGGTGACCTTAAGATCTGTAATTGTGTGTCCAGGGAGATTGAAGTGTTCTCCTACAGGATTTTGTATATTGCCATTCCTAATATTTGATTTGTGTCCATTTATCCTTTTTCGAAGGGACTGTCCAGTTTAGCAGAGGGACATTGCTGGCACATGATGGCGTACATTATGTTGGTAGATGTGCAGGTGAATGAACCGGTGATGGTGTGGCTGATCTGGTTAGATCCTGTGATGGTGCTGCTAGTGTAGATATGTGGGCAGAGTTGGCAACGAGGTTTGTTGCATGGATTGGTTCCTGAGTTAGAGTTATTATGGCACGGTGTGCTGTTGCTGGTGAGAATATGCTTGAGGTGGCGGGCTGTCTGTGGGCGAGGACTGACCTGCCTCCCAAGGCCTCCGAAAGTGAGGGATCGTTGTCCAGCATGGGTTGTAGATCACTGACGATGAACTGAAGAGGTTTTAACTGAGGACTGTAGGTGATGGCCAGTGGTGTTCTGTTGTTTTCTTTCTTGGACTTGTCTTGCAGCAGGAGGCTTCTGGGTACATGTCTGGCTTTGTTGATCTATTTCCTTATTTCCTCGTGTGGGTATTGTAGTTTTGAGAATGCTTGGTGGAGATCTTGTAGGTGTTGGTCTCTGTCTGAGGGGTTGGAGCAAATACGATTGTACCTCAGTTGTTGGTTATAGACAATGGATCGTGTGGGATGTCCGGGATGGAAGCTGGAGGCATGAAGGTAGGCATAGCTGTCGGTACGTTTTCGGTATAGGGTGGTGGTAATGTGGCCGTCACTTATTTGCATCTTGGTGTCTAGGAAGTGGACCTCTTGTGTAGACTGGTCTAGGCTGAGGTGTATGGTGGGGTGGAAGCTGTTAAAATTGTGGTGGAATTCTTCCAGAGTTTCCTTCCTATGGGTCCGGATGATGAAGATGTCATCAATGTAGCGTAGGTAGAGAAGGGGCGTGAGTGAATGAGAGTTGAGGAAGTGTTATTCCAGGTCAGCCATAAAAATGTTGGCATACTGCGGGGCCATGTGGGTGCCCATAGCAGTGCCACTGGTCTGGAGGTATATATTGTCATCAAAATTGAAATAATTGTGTGTGAGGAGAAACTCACAAAGCTTAGCAACCACTTGTGCTGTGGCATCATCAGGGATACTGTTCCTGACAGCTTGTGTTCCATCTCTGTGTGGGATGTTTGTATAGAGAGCTTCTACATCCATGGTGGCTAGGATGATGTTTTCTGGAACATTACCAATGCATTGTAGTTTTCTCAGGAAATCAGTGGTGTCATGGAGATAGCTGGGAGTGCTGGTGGCATAGGGTCTGAGTAGAGAGTCCACATATCCAGACAGTCCTTCAGTGAGAGTGTTAATGCCCGAGATGATGGGGCGTCCAGGATTTCCAGGTTTGTGGATCTTGGGTAGTAGATAGAATAACCCTGGTCGGGGCTCTAAGGGTATATTAATCTGTTCCTGTGATAGTGTAGGGAGTGTCCTGAGTAGATGGTGCAGTTTCTTAGTGTATTCTTCAGTGGGATCTGAGGAAAGTGGCCTGTAGAATTTGGTATTGGAGAGTTGTCTGGTAGCCTTGTTTTGGTAGTTAGACGTGTCCATGAGGACACCAGCACCTCCTTTATCAGCCTCTTTGATTATAATGTCAGGGTTGTTTCTGAGACTGTGGATGGCATTGCATTGTGCGCGACTTAGGTTATGAGGCAAGCGATGTTGTTTTTCCACAATTTCTGCCTGTGCACGTCGGCAGAAGCATTCTATGTATAGGTCCAGACTGTCATTTCGACTCTCAGGAGGAGTCCATGTGGAATTCTTCTTCTTGTGCTGTTGGTGGGAGGGTGTCTGTGTATCAGTGTGCTGTTCTATGTTGTCTTGAAAGTATTCTTTGAGTCGGAAATGGCGAAAGTAGGCTTCCCGATCACCGCAGAACTGTATCATGTTTGTGGGGGTGGTACGGCAAAAAGAGAGTCCCCAAAATAGGACAGACTCTTCTGCTGGGCTGAGCTGGCTGGATTGACGATATTGCTGGGTGAGTTAAGGGTACCACTGTTGTGGCCCCATGTGGCAGGTAGGATTTTAGCCAGCTTACAGTCCTTTTTCCTTTGTAGAGAGGTGAAGTGTGTGATGTAGATCTCCTGTCTTGTTTTGGTAAAGTCTGTTTGTGTGGAAGATTGGTTATTAATGAGAGTTTCCAGGTTGGAAAGCTCTTTTTTGATGTCACTGCTCTACAGCCAAAATGCTTCTGAAATAAATGTAGTCAAACTTTACTAATTCTGGGTCACTTAGAATGAAAATTATGCTTAAAATTATTGATTGGCTCTAGGTTTCAAGATATGCTATTGGGTCAGTGTATACGACCCTTGACATGGGAATGGCGGAGGATAAGTGAGTTATAAAGGGAAGGGATCTCAATTTAAACCAGAAATGACTAAAATACATCTTTGACTGGATCTATGAATAAATCTATGACTGGGTTTGGACAGTACTTGCTTTTTAGGCAAAACAATGAATGACGCAATCTGAAGCTGGTATTGCGTCATACATGATATGAATTGCATCATGTTATTCCTAGAAGTCATGGATGATGCAATCATAACGAAGCTTACATCACTCTGCTGAACAAATTGCCCTATATCAGCTTTAGAAATCATACAGTGTCGTGCTCTCTTATTTGTCAGTGTTTGATTTTGCAAAGGGACACATTTCTGTTTAGCCAAAGTGAGCAGAGATGCCTCGTACTTGTGTGAACAGTGCAGGTAACTTCTGCTATGTTTGTGGTGAAGTGACTTTTGCATCACAAAAGCGCAGTATAACCACTATGGTTAAGAAAGCCTATCACCTTTATTTTGGCTGCAAAATTGGAGATCAGGACAAGAGGTGGGCCCCACACATATGCTGCAACACTTGTGCAACAAATCTTCGCCAGTGGTTGAACAGGAAAAGGAAATCTGTGCCTTTTGCAGTGCCAATGATTTGGAGAGAGCCAACAGATCATACCAGCAATTGTTACTTCTGCATGGTGCCTCCAGTTGGGAAAAGTGTGTCAAAGAAGAAAAAGTGGACTGTGCATTATCCAAACATTCCATCAGCTAGACGCCCAACACCCCACGGAGAAGGACTGCCGGTTCCTGATGCACCAGAATCATTCTCACTTGAGTCAGACGAGGAAGAGGATGAAACTTCTGGTCCTGAACCATCAATGTCACAGGACCCACATTTTCTCCCATCCTCCTCCTCTGAACCACACCTCATAACACAAGCTGAACTGAATGACCTTGTCAGGGATTTGGAACTACCCAAGAGTAAGGCAGAGCTGTTGGGCTCCACACTACAGCAGTGGAATCTCCTGGCAGGTGATATTAGAGTTTCCATATTCCGTGACCGTCAAAAGGATTTTGTCCCATTCTTCTTCATGGAAGGTGGCCAGACACCAGGGCAAGTAGAAGAGCGCACCAGGAAGCGTTGTGTCTCAGAGAAGCCTTGAGAAACAGTTTTCTGACTCCCCAAAGTGCCGTTGAAAACCAGCTCCCTTGCTCTGCTCAGCGTTAAGCCTCCCGCCCTCCGGCCCCATAGAGCTGTTGAAAACCTGCTCCCTTGCTCTGCTCAGGGTTAAGCCTCCCGCCCTCCGGCCCCATAGAGCTGTTGAAAACCCGCTCCCTTGCTCTGCTCAGCGTTAAGCTTCCCACCCTCCGGCCCCACAGAGCTGTTGAAAACCTGCTCCCTTGCTCTGCTCAGTATTAAGTCTCTCGCCCTCCTTATCCCCCACCACACATTTGCAGAGTAAATAAATTCACTTTTTTAAAAAGCATGCATTTTTTAATGATTCTTCACAAACACAGGAGAAGACTGGCAAGGTAGCCTAGAAGGGGTGGGTGAGGAGGAAAACCAGTAGTCGGCGTGGTGGATGAGGGAGGAGACAAAGACACAGCACATTTTTAAAACTTTTGTGATAAACAAAGCCTTCTGCTGCTTGTGCTGTATTGTGGGGTAGAGCGGGTCAATTCCCGGAGCCTCACCCTGCATCTGGGTGGGCAGGGAATGGAACTTGGGGAGGTGGTTACATAGGGGCTGGAGAGCCAATCTTTGGTCCTGCTGAAGGTCCAGCAGACACCGGTGCATGTCACTTTGATCCTCCATTATCCGCAGCATTGCATCCATCCTCCTTTCTTCACCCTCCTGCCATCTCTCCTCCCATACTGCTACTGCTGCCCTGGAGTCTAAAAGGCTTTGCCTCCATGTATTCTGGGACTCTAAAAATTTCTCTCTTCATGCGCTCTGGCGATCTGTTTCACTGCGGGAGGAATGCATAAGCTCTGCAAACATTTCATGTCTTGTGCGTTTCTTTCTCTTTCGTATCTGTGGTAGCCTCTGCAATGGGCATGTTACTGGCAGGGAGGACTGAGATAGCTGTAGGAGGAAAGAAGGAAAAAGGTTGTAAGATAGATACATTCTCCAGCACAATGGGAACAGTCTTTCATGATGAAATAAAGTATTCACAGAGTACATATGCTTTCTGTACAAGGTCGCATTTTGCACCTTAAACTGAGTGCCTGTAGCTTTTCTGTAAAGACATCACATCAGACACCCTCTCCCAGGGCCAGGCAACAGAAATCACCATGCAGACGGCCATGGTAAGCCACATTCTTTCGTTTTGATCCACATTCTTTACAGCAGTGCTCTCCTTTCCCACAGTAACCACACACCCCCCCATCATGTGGCTCCCTGCTAGTGCACCACAAGCAGCCCCGTGCGGTTTGATCCACATTCTTTACAGCAGTGCTCTCCTTTCCCACAGTAACCACCCCACCCCCACCCCGTGGCTTCCTGCTAGTGCACCACAAGCAGCCCAGCGCGATTTGTCTCCCCCACACAAACACACACATGCCGCTTGGGATACTGTGGGGAGGATTCCTTCACAGTCAGATATATGAGGAGCCCAACGGGAACGTCCGAAAATGACTGTCCCCTATTTCAGATAGGCAACCATGAACGATATCACTCTGCTGAGGATTACACAGAGAGATAAAGAACGGATGTTGCTGGAATCCCAGCAGGCGCCAGGAGCGTATACTGCCATGCTGTGTTATGCAATGATCCCAGAATACCTGCTCCTAGCGTGGCATGGCAAAGTCTCCTACTATGGAGGACGAAATAAGGCTGCTCTCCCCAGAAACCTCCTGCAAAAGGTTCAACGTTGTCTGCGGGACAGTTTCATGGAAATCTCCTTGGAGGATTATCACTCCATCCCCGAATATGTTGACAGACTTTTCCAGTAGCTGTTCTAGCCATGCATGCATTCCAAGTTAATCATTAATAAAAGCTTCCTTTTAAATCATGCCTTATCTTATCCCTAAAGGGACACTCACCAGAAGTACCTTTGCTGACTTCCGCATCTGGGGTACCGCCTTAGGAGGGTTCTGAGGGTATTGGCTCCAGGGTAATAAACAGTTCCTGGCTGTCTGGGAACAGAGTCTCTCTGCTTGCCTGCTGCTGCGTGGTATCCTCTTCCTCATCAGCTTCGTCATCATCTGAATCCTCATGCCTCATGACTACCCCATCAGAGGAGTCCACAGACATCGGTCAATGGTGGTGGGGGGCCCCCTCCCAGTATTTGATTCAGTTCGTTGTAAAATTTGTATGTCTGCGGCGGTGCCCCAGAGCATCCATTTGCCTCTTTTGTTTTCTAGAACGTTTGCCTCACTCCTTAATTTTCAGGTGGCACTGCTATGCCTCCCTGCTGTGGCCCCTATACAGCATGGCCTTGGAGACTCTGGCAAACGTGTTGGCATTCTGTTTGTTGTAATGGAGTTCTGCCATCATGGATTCTTCTCTCCAGATAGCTATGAGATCCAACACCTCCTGTGTGGACCATACTGGAGCTCTTTTGCGCTGGCTGGTTTCCTGTGCTGATGAGCTCTGCATGGTGCCTTGTGCTGAGGAGCTCTGCATGGTGACTGTCCTGTGCAGGTGAGCTCGCCATGCTGGCCAAACAGGAAATGAAATTTGAATGTGCCCGGGGCTTTTCCTGTCTACTTGGCCAGAGCAGCGAGTTGAGAGCGCTGTCCAGAGCAGTCACAATGGAGCATTGTGAGCGCTGTCCAGAGTGGTCACAATGGAGCACTGTGGGATAGCTCCTGGAGGCCAATAAAGTGTACATGCATCCTCACTAAGCCACAGTTGACCCAGAGAGGTTGATTTCAGCGCTACTCCTCTCATCAGGGAGGAGTACAGAAATCGATTTTAAGGGCCCTTTAAATTGATGGAAATGGCTGCCATGTGAGGGCAGTTGCAAGTTTAGGTCGACTTAACGGCGCTAAAGTCGACCGTAAGTCGTAGTGTAGACCAGGCCGTAGACCAGGCTTAAATTTTAGTCCCATCTTTTCCACTGGCTGCTGTTGCTACTTCTGTGCACTTCAAACTTTATTATGAGCCAAAACCTTATACTGCTACCATGAGGCGTAACTATCATTCACTAATTTCACATATAACGTTTGGCTTCTCAGTCAGTTTCAAAGTAACAATTCACAAAGTAATTTCTTGTACCCAGGTTTCTAAGTAGAAACCAGGTTTCCAGATAACATTCTTCCTCCTCACATGTAGGATCTGGTTCCTATTTCAGGTTAGGCGAAACACCTCAGTGCACACCTTGCTTATAGAAATCTAGACAGACTCACCTAATGCACCACAGATGGGCCTTGCTACATTTCTCTCATGGATGGGCTCTCTCATAATCACTGCATTGAGGGCATGCATCTGTGGTCTTTCCTATGTTCTGGGAGAGGGTTAACCTTTTCCCTGACAACTCTTGGAACCAGTCTATACACCCTCTCCACATGAAACGTGTAAGGATGTTCCATTTTCTTCTACGTTGATCCCATAAACTGATATAGGGCAGTGATAAAGTGTTCTAATAAATGTGATATGATTGCAAAAGCCTGTTCAGCAAGGCCATGGCGAAAGGACAATGAAATGAAAAATAGGCATGTGGTAGCAATCAAAGAAAATTGATTTTTATGCTTTTTAAAAAGGACATTGCAAGCAGTATATTTTATATTAAAAACATTTACTTCAATTTGAAAAAAATTCAGCATTTTCTTTTGCCAAAAGCTGCTAATCAGCTGGGAGTGGATTCCCTTTTTCCCTGCTGACTGTCAGTTTGCATCTGGTATGGGTGTCTCTCCTCTCCAAGGTAGTGACTAGAAAATAGAATTAGCAGGTCAAAATGGGGACCAAAGTCCCCACAATCGGGGCTGCCTTTTCACTGTTTTCTCATGTGCTCTTTTGTCATGACTTTGCACATTTCTTTCATTGTTTAGGTAGGGTGTAAATCACAGATCTGCACAACCATTAATATATTGGCTGTATTCTCTCTGTTAAAAGCTCTAAATGTAATCTTCTGATGCCTCCTAATCCCAGCCCAGGAACTAAAGCCCAGATCCACAAAGGGATTTAGGCATTATGACACAATCTCTTGTTTGAGTAGTTCCACCTAAATATTAATTGGGTCAGAGAGTGAGAATCACTCTGTAGTCCAGTGGTTTGGGCACTCACGTCACAGGTGCAAGACCCCTGTTCAAATATCTTCTCCTCAGGCTGAGGGGGAATTTAAACCAGGTGTCTCCTCCCATCCCAGGTAAATTCCTAACCACTGTGAAAAGGTTTTACTCCTGGGCTGTGTAGATCTAAGTAGTCTCTGAGCATCTGGATTGGCCAGGCATGTAAGGCAGAGGAGCACCTATCTTCCTCTGGTTTGTGAATTGCTCTGTGGCTTAAGTGGGAGAGAGGTGCCTGAATGTCTAGAGTAAGAGGGGAGTGCACAAGCCCAGAGGCAGAAACATAAGTGCCTAGCCTACAGCCAAATAGTAGGTGCTGAGTGATTTTAGGCACCATCCTACAGGGTTTTATCGGCAGCTGAGTAGGAGTTTTGTGGATTGCAGTGGTGCCTAAAAACAGCATTTAGGCACCTAAATCTGGGGATTACGTGGTTAATTACCTCTGTGAATCCATACTTAAGTGACCACAAGTTGTGCACTGTCCAGGAAGCAGTATGTCACATCATGTCTGGTACCATCTCTAAAGCATTTTTAAATGGACCCGTTGGTTTACTCAAATCTTCATCCAAACTCATTGAGTAAGAAAGTGCTTACAACAACAATAAGCCTCTTATGTAGTAGCCAATCCCTTTCTACTGTACTTCTGTTCATTCTTGAAGAAGTCACTGTGTCCCAATGCTGCTTAGTCATAATTGCTGCATGTTTATGTTTATAAGCAGCTGAACTGCATTTGTAACATTAACAGGAGATTCTAGCGCCTGGAGCACAGCTTGAAATTTGAATCTGTGGTGAGGATCATGAAATTGTGGGTTGGACTTGAGGAACACACAAGGCTCATGATATGACATTATTTTCATGTAGAGCTAAGGAAAAACCACACACATAGGCAGTCAGAATCTGTGCTGAGGGATTAGTTTTGAAATGCTATTTGATTTGGAGTATTCCAATTGTCATCAATTTAGGGCCTGATTTTCAAAATGTAAGAGCTATGCATAAAGGATAAGCAGAGGAGCATCCAAGTGTTTTATTGTTTGGCATTGTTAGTATGTTTACTTACAGCAAAATGCTGGAATTTGGCTAGTTCAAGGGATATTTTAGTTCTCCCATTAAAGCTAAAATAAAACAAATCCTAAAACAAACTCTGAAAAATTTATGCTGCTTTTGATGCATCTGGACTGGGTTGGGTTGAGCAGCTCCATATATGAACACCATTTCAGTTCCAGTTGTTCTACAATCAGTATGGTTAAGTATGCACTTGTTCTAACCCAGGCCTGCACAACTCAGAAAGCAGTGAGGGCCATATTACTGAAAAAAAACCAGCTGCGGGCCGAAAAGCCTCGCCCTCGCCCCACCCACATCTGCTTCCCCCCACTCCACCGCTTGGCTTGCCCCACCCCTACTCACTCCCGGCAGGCCACACAGTGAGTCCATGCGGGCCGCATGTGGCCCCCGGGCCGCATGTTGTGCAGGCCTGTTCTAACCTATGCACTAGCAGTGTCAAATATTTTCTTATATTCAAAAGTAGTACTTTAAAGGCTATAGAGCTTAAAGTTGCTTTCTCTGTGGTTTTGGTTTTCTTTCTATATTACAACATATGATATTAGGAATGCATCCGTTGAAGGAACTTTTTAGTATACATATATACTATAGTATAATATATACTAAAAAGATAGTATATATCTTTTTAGTATATACTATACTATAAAGTTCCTTCAACGGATGCATTCCTAATATCATATGCAGTAATATAGAAAGAAAACCACAGAGCAAAGCAACTTTAAACTCTCTAGCCTTTAGACACTAGTTCAGGCCTGCACAACATGCAGCTCAGAGGGGCACATACGGCCCAAGAGGGGTGAGTAGGGGTGGGGCAAGCCAAGCGGTGGGGTGAGAAGAAGCGGATGGGAGCAGGGTGAGGGCGGGGCTTTTCAGCCCGCAGCTGGTTTTTTTGCAGTAATATGGCCCTTGCTGCTTTCCAAGTTGTGCAGGCCTGCACTAGTTGATAGGAAGGAATCCAAAATCCTTTGGTTTAAGTGAGAACCAGGAACATACCTAATGCATGTAAATACACTGTAAAGCAAGCAAAGCCAGCAGAGCAACTGTGTAATCAATATGCAAAACTGATTTACAGGAACTAGATTACATTATTTTAAAATGGGGCTAATGTCCTGATAGCGCTTGGCAAGGTAACTGTCCTGGCCTTCATGCTCTGGAATAACTCCAGAAGTTCTGTTGGCCATCCAGACAAGATTCCAGTTACAGTTATAAAACCCAATCCTAGATGGTACATACTCTAGGCCTCCCTTTCTTCTTTCGTGTTAGGGATTTTGCATCTGAACTACATTTCTTAAATGCTAAGCATTAGAATGTTCTATCCAGTGTAACTGATTTGGAAAAAATATACTAAATTGCTTAAAAATTCCCTTTGTAATTAACACATTTTAAGATATTACTGACACAGCCATTCCCTGTGCTTAATATGGAGACCATCACTAGTGCCACTGAAGCATACTGAAAGGTTTTTTAAAAGTATAAACTTTTAAAAGGTGCTGTAACTGATAATAGCAATAAGTTAGTGATTGCTGTTGTGTTGAGGAGTCAAGGGCCCGTGGAAAAGGAGTCAGGAATGGAGCCCCAGGAATGAACCAGAAGAATTGTTAACTGTATATAAAAGTGCTAATGTGTTTTAAAAAACAATGAGGAGCAAGATAAAACAATAGCAGAAAAAGACATCCATTTTTAAAGACATCTGAGGGAATTCGGTACCCAGGCCTATGGAAAGTCAATGGGAACTCGGTTGCTACCTCATTTAGGCATCTTTGAAAATTCCAGCCATAAAGAATGGGTGAATTTTTCTGGTAAGTCAGCTGCAGATAATGGCTGTTTCCATTCAGAAACCTAAATGCATGTATTCTTTCTGCATCAGGCACACATAAGATAAACCAAATTATTGACCAGAGGCTCTAAAATGATAGCTAAAAGCCTATGAGCATGTAGTATATGAAGGGAAAATCTAGACGGACATACATATTTGTCCCACAGTATTGAGACTTGTGAAACCTGAAAATTAAATATAGTCTTATAACCAGTGGGTATTATTTTCTAGATATATAGATATCTATAGATATATATAAATAAGATGAGGAAGACTTGTGGCACCTTAGAGACTAACCAGTTTATTTCAGCATAAGCTTTCATGGGCTATAGCCCACCTCATCGGATGCATAGAATGGAACAGAAGTAAGATGTATTTATGTACACAGAAAGCAAAAAAAAAAAGTTGAACATTAGCATACAAATTCTAGAGGCTGTTTAATTTGGATGGGCCATTATCAGCAGAAGAAAGAACCTTTTGAAAACCTTTTTTTTCCTTCTGATGATAATGGCCCATCCAAATTAAACAGCCTCTTAGAATTAGTATGCTGATGTACAACTTTTTTTTTTGCTTTCTGTGTATATAAATACATCTTACTTCTGTTTATATCCGATGACGTGGGCTACAGCCCTCGAAAGCTTATGTTGAAATAAGCTGGTTAGTCTCTAAGGTGCCACAAGTCTTCCTCATCTTATTTACAGATACAGACTAACACGGCTGCTAATCTTA
>ML677381.1:18966854-19177714 GCA_007922305.1 Dermatemys mawii | reverse complement strand
AATAAACCTATTATATATATAATTTGAGACACTAGGACAATCAAAATAAAACTGCATCAGAGAGAGACCCATCAAAAGTTCAAAAGAGACCATCTCATGATTAATAATATCCAAAACCAACCACAGATTTAACTAAAGTGCATACAGTAGGCCAAAACATCTTGCTGATGTAGCTTCTATGACTTCAACAGGGATGAATTTAGCATTGCATCTGAGACCACCTGCCAAAAATCACTGCAGTCACCAACCATTGAAATTTAAGTACCATCAACCTCCCCCACTCAATATTTCCTCGTTTCCTTTTGAGTTTGAGAGCCACATAAGTGCACAGGCCTGCTAGTTGCTATTTGCCCAATTCACTGAGCTTTCAGAGTTGCTAAAGTCTCTCAAAAATGGCAACTCCACACCAGTCTTCTTTTAAAAGACTTTATGGCCTGACTTTCAGAAGTGCTAAGGAGTCACAGCACCTACTGATTTCAGTGGGAGCTACAAATGCCCTGTGTATCTGAAAATTAGGTCCTTTGAACAAAAAGCTCACTGTAGAAAACTTAACATGCTCTGGGCTTCTCCTAATTCAGACTAGTTTAGATGCTAGTGGTGAGATCAGGTAACTGCATATCTATCCACAGCTCAGTTTTGCAACATAACAGAAAAATGGCCATTCTGCTTCAAACCAATGATCCATCTACCCTCATATCCTGTCTTCTCACAGTGTCCAGTGCCTAATGCTTCAGAGGAAGTGATCAGAACAGGGCAATTTATCAAGTGATACATTCTCTGTCATCCAGTCTCAAGCTTCTAGCAGTCAGAGAATTATGGACACCCAGAGCTTTGGGCTGTGTCCCTGACGAACGTGGCTAATAGTCATTGATGGACCTACTCTCCATGAACTTATCTAATTCTTTTTTGAATGCAGTTATACTTTTGGCTTTCGTAATATCCCTTCGCAATCAGTTCCAAAAATTGACTTTGTGTTGTGTGAAGTAGTGTTTCCTTAGGTTTGTTTTAAACCTTCTGCCTAGTATTTTCACTGGGTGCCCCATGGGTATGCAAAGGGGTAAATAACACTTCCCTATTCACTTTCTCCACACCATTCATGATTTTATAGACCTCTCTTTTTCTAACTGAACAGTCCCAATCTTTTCAATCTCTCTTCATATGGAAGTTGTTCCATACCCTTAATAATTTTTCTTGTCCTTGTCTGTATTTTTTTTTCCAATTCTAATATATCCCTTTTGAGATAGAGCATAGTATTCAAGATGTGGGCGTACCATGAATTTATATAGTGGCATATTTTCTGTTTTATCATCTACCCCTTTCCTAATGGTTCCTAACATTTCTTTAGCTTTCTTTACTTCCACAGAACACTGAGGAGATATTTTCAGAGAACAATCTGTGATAACTCCAAGATCTTTCTTGAGTGGTAACAGCTAATTTAGACCCTTAAGTCCTAAGTACAACCTGTACTCATCCTGAGCAATGCTCATCATTTGAGTAGTCCCATAAACTATTCATGTGAGTAAGTAAGTGTTATGCTATTCAAAGTCAGTTGGGGGTTGCCATATTGGACCATTAGTTAATGAAACATAATATATTTGTTGCTTCTCCAGCAATTGTCATGGGGGAAACTGTTCAGCAAAAAACATCTGCTAAAGAATAGCACCTGGAGTCTGGACTCAAAACTAGACTGAGAAATAACAGGTGATCATGCTGAATGTACCAAAATCAACAGGTACTGACCTTTCTCTGCTAAACAAACTGCCAAAAGATCAAAGTCTGGAACAGTTACACAGTCTGAACAGTTGGTGTCAAGAATGGAGGCAATGATTGTTAATACACCACCTGTGCATGTTCAATTGCAGTGAGAGCAATCCCTAGCCCAGCAGCAGTGAAGCACAAAGGGTCTGGTAATGACCGGCTCAGGGCAGGAAAGTGAGAAGAGTGGCCTGGCTGAAACACTGAATCTATTTTAGAGGCAGATTGCTTACAATAAACTTTGCCCCCTGGCCAATAATTCCAGATCCCCTATAAAAATCTGACTGCTGCTGGCTAAGCAAGAAAAAAGACCTCCAAAACAAGTCTGACCCTTGTGTGCCAGGTACACATAGCTGTGTATGTGTGCACCAATGCAGATCTGTCAGCCGTAAACCTGCCACATCATGACAGCTGCTATTACTATACTTAGGGAGAGGGATTAAAGTTAAGTCAATAGCAACCCAATTAAGAAACTTCTTAAAATTATTCTGGAGTTTCCAACTCCTTCATTTACTAGAGAGGAAGAAGAAAGAACTCTTAAGGGTTTAACAAACAGGTTAACTTCCTATGCCTAACATTTATTCCAAATCATACCATATTAATGTGGTAATTGAAAGAGCATCTCCCTCACAAACACTACTTTCCTGCTACTTCTAACCTCATTTTCTTTCTCACACTGAGAAGTGGAGCTAAGGAAGAAAGATATAGGACCTAATTCTCTGCTCTGGTGATGCCCCTTTATGCTATTCCAGCATGGTAAGTGGGCTGTTAAGTGAGTGGAACTGGCTGTCAGGGAATATTTCTGCCATTAAAAGGTTGACAGTGTGGTATAGAGTAAGTAGAACAGCTCTATATTGACTTCTGTCCCCCTCGGCCTCCAGCACAGAGCTCTCCTGAGATATGAGAGTACTCTAACTTTCACCATAGACCATTAGATAGACCTTTAGGCAGCACCAGAATATAGTTACAATTGCCTCACACAGCAGCATGTGTTTAATACAGCAACAGATAACCAGGGTCTTAGTACTAGAGCCTTAGTCTAACTCTAGCCATTTGGCTTTGGATATACTTCTTTTGCAGAACTGGGCTACAGTGCCTTGCAGCTAAGCTTACCCATTTGTTTGCCTGAGTTGGAGAAAGAATTGCCTGTGAATAATGGCATTAAAAATAGTTACACATTTATGGTTATAGCATCATAGAAATGTAGAACTGGTAGGGACCTCGAGAGATTATGTAGTCCAGGCTCCTGCTCTGAAGCAAGACCAAGTAAAACTAGACCACCCCCAGCAGGTGTTTGTTTAACTTGTTCTTAAGAACTCCAATGACAGGCATAGGTGCCGACTCTGTGGGTGCTCCGGGACTGGAGCACCCATAGGGAAATATTGATGGGTGCTTCTGCACCCACTGGCAGCCAAGCACCCTGCCCCCACCACCCAGCTCAGCTTACCTCTGTCTCCTCCCCTGTGCACCCTGTGTCCCTGCTTCTCCTCCCAGCGCTTGTTGCTGCAAAAGAGTTGTTTCGTGGCGTAACAAGCTCTGGGAGGGAAGGGGCATGGCTGGGGTGAGGATTTGGTGAAGGGGGTGGATTCGGGGCAGAGCAGAGGTGGGAGGGGCCAGGGCGGAGTCAGGGCAGGACCCGGGGGTGTCGAGCACCCACCAGCAGCTGCAGAAGTCTGCGCCTCTGAGAACAGGAATTGCACAACCTCCTTTGGAAGCCTATTCCAGTGTTTAATTACCCTTATAGTTAGAAAAAAAGTCCTAATATTAAACTAAGTCTCCCTTACTGCAGATCAAGCTCATTACTTCTCTTCCTACTTTCAGTGGAGAAGGAGAACAATTGATAACTGTCCTTTTTGTAACAGCCCTTAGAATAGATTTATCAGGTCCCCCACTCAGCCTTCTTTTGTCAAGACTAAACATGCTCAGGTTTTTCAACCTTTCCTCAAAGGCAGGTTTTCTAAACCTTTAATCATTTTTGTTGCTTGCCTCTGGACTCTCTCCCATTTGTCCACATATTTCTTAAAGTGTGGCACCCAGAACTAGTCCACACTGCCCCAGCTGAGGCCTCACCAGTGCTGAGGAGAGGACAATTACCTCCCATGTCATATATACGACAGTCCTGTTAATACACCCCAGTAGATTAGCATTTTTCACAACTGCATCACACTGTTGACTCACTTTAACCCTTAGATCATTTTGTGATGCTAGGAGGGTTCACTCAGCCCCATAAGGAGTTGTGACACCACCTGTCCTGTAATCATGGGTGCTTCTGTGCAGTGCACCTTTGGGTCAGGACACCAAGAGCAGAAGCCACAGTGACCTGGCTTCTACCAGCCTGGTTTCTCCTTTCAGGAGGACACCAACTGCCGTTCCAGTTCAGAGTCTTCTCCAAACCTCTCTTCTGTAGTGCTCAGCCCCTCTCACTGTAGCACTGTCACAATTCTCAAGTTGCTGACAGGTGCCTCATACTGGACAGACACTGAAAATTCCTTAGCACATGCTCATCTGCCTAAGTAGAGGTCTCTACTATACAAATCATGCTAAATAGGCCCTTTGTGTTGATGGGGTAGGGTTCTTGGTTCCCATTCCCTCATCCCTTTTATGTGATCCCAGATTCCCTAACACCAAAAGGGGTAGAGAGTAGCTGCACTGACCACCTAATCAGGTCACCTACAAGCTTGCCAAACCTATCTTACCCAGCCAGTATACCAGAGTCATTAGAGTCATTGCTTCTTGGGAGGGGCGGGGGTAGGAGAAGAGGGGGGCACTGGTACATGGCCTTTCTGAGGGCAGCTCCCCTGAGATCTTCCAGGAGACTCCTTTAGGAGCTTTATAGCCACCATCAGCTCTCTCTCACAGAGCTTCCAGCAACTGGTGGGAACTTCCTGTTTTTAAGCTCTTATTCCACTGTTAACATGGCTGACAGGGCTGGAGAGATGGGCCAGCCAAGCTGCCAGCAGCTCTTTAACCCCCTTCATTGGGCATAAAAGCCATGGTGGCAATCACCAACGTTCACAAAACCTTATCCAATTTGCTGCTTCTTTAAAGAGATAGTACAGATCAGCCTGTTAATTTGACTAAGAACTTTACTGTTCAGTTTGAAACGCTGCACTGAGTAGGTTGTGTAGTAAAACAAGATTGTTTGTTTATTAACAAAAAACAGATATTTAAGTGATAGCATGTAGAAGGAATAGTGATCAAAATAGTTACAAACAAACAAAGGTAAAAATATGCTTCTAAGACTAAAACCTAACTTAACAAACTATAGTCTTTTGGTCAAACTAGTTTTCTCACAACTGTCATTCTTCCAGTATGGTGGCCAGTTCTTAGCCAGGATCCAAAAGATCCCAAAGCTCAGGTTGCTTTGTCTCCTCAGGTGAAGGATGCCAAAATGGCTCACACTCTGCTTATATCCTCAAAGTTTATCGTTGTTTTCAAAGTCAGGAAAACTACCGGGGGCTCAGCTAACACCATGGTAATTTTTGAAGCCTCCTCCTCCATTCACTAGTTTGATGGCTTTGTTTACCTTATGTAAATGTACTTCCACCGTCTCTCCTTGATCAATTTACGTCGGAGAAACTTTCAAGGAGGTGGAACCACATTCTTTTGTATGGGGCAGGGTGACTTAAGCCCTACCTGCCAAACACATTTGAAGGACATATTTCCAGCACATATTTATATTTCTTTCATTATATTAGCTTTTCACAAGTGCATCATATTGTTGACATATTCAATTTGTGATCATCTGTAACCCTCAGATCCTCTTTAGCAGTTCTACCCCCAAGTCAGTTATTCCTCTCTCGTAGAAGTGCATTTTATTTCATCTTCCTAAATGGAGTACTTTTCACTTATATTTATTGAATTTCTTCTTACTGATATTAGACGAGTTCTCCAGTTTGTCAATCCTGTCCTCCAGAGTTTTTGCAGCCCTCCCATCTTGTGCCATCCACAAATGTTAGAAGCATACCCTCAAATCCATTATCCAAGCCATTAATGAAAATATGGACTAGTACTGACATAGGACTGATCCCTGCAAAATCTAACTAGATACACCTTCCCCCAATTTGACAGCAAACTATTGCTAACTACTCTTTAAGTATGGTTTTTCAGCCAGTTGTGCACCCATGTTGTAATTTAATCTAGATCACATTTCCCTAGTTTATGTAAATGTCATGTAGGATTATGTCAAAAGCATTACTAAAATAAAGCTATATCATGTCTACTGCTTTTTTCCCCAACCACTAGGCCAGTAACGCTGTCAAAGAATGAAGTAAAGTTGGTTTGGCATAATTGTTCTTGACAAATCCATTTTGGCTATTACTTATAACCCTATTATCTTCTAGGTGCTTACAAATTACTTGTTCAATAATTTGACTCAGTGTACTGAAGTTAGGCTTACTGGTCTATAATACTGTGAGTCCTCTTTGTTCCCCTTATTAATAAAAGGTACTGTGTTTACCTTTCTCCAGTCCTCTCAGACCTCAACCATCCTCCATGAATTCTCAAAGATAATTGTTAATGGTTCCAAGATTGCTTCAGCTAGTTACTTAAGTACCATAGGGTGAATTTCATCAGGTCCTGGTGGCTTGAATACATCTATCTTATATATATCCTGTAATCTGTTCTTTCCCTATTTCAGCTTGCATGCCTTTCTCCTTGTTGTTGTATTAATTGTGTTAAGTATCTGGTCATAATTTACATTTTCAGTAAAAACTGCAGCAAAATAGCATTACAAACCTCAGTCTTCTTCATGTTGTCTGTTATTAGCTCTTATTCCATGCTACAGGAGGACCTACACTTTTCTTTGTTTTTCTAGTGCTTCTAATGCATTTCTAGAACCTCTTCTTATTGCCTTTTATGTCTCTTGCTAAGTGTATCTCATTTTGTGCATTAGCCTTTATGATTTTGTCCCAACATACTGAAGCTATTCTTTTGTATACTTCTGTGGTAGTTTACCTCAGAGCAGCACTGCCTAGAAGCCAGAGTCCATAAAGCAGCCCTTAGGGACAGGACAGCATGGCCTAATAGAGTCTGTTGGGGCTGCCACACCCACAAAGGGGTGTGGCAGCCCCAGTAGTGGGGCCTAGACCCACCCAACTCTACCAGACCCCAGCCCAGGGCCCTAACAGTGGCATAGAAACTTGCCACTGACTCATTAGGGGGTTCTACCAAAACACACTGAGGTTTCTCAGGTGGAAGGTACCACTCCATCACCCTCCCTGGATCACTTCCTACTAATATCTGCATTAGGGTTTCCTATGAGACTTCAGATTCTCCATGGTCAGATTCTCCAGTGGCTCCTCCAGTCACTGAGGTTCAAGCAGACCCAGAGAGGCTCTGATCCCTGGCACAGTTAGGGGCTGTGGCTGGCCCTCTGCAGGCATTTCCCCAACAGGTCCTTCCCCTGAAGCCTCCAGCCCTGAATGAATTGGGCTTCCTCCCTTTATACAGCTAGAGCATTTGGAGCATGCCCAGTCCTGCTGGAGAGGCGGGACTTCTACTGTCAATAATATGGGTTTAACCCTGTCTGGGCAAGTGTGGGGTAAGTGGACTCGATCACAGCCTTCTTAGCAATTTTTTATTTTGACTTGACTCTAGATCATCTTCTCAATGAAGTTAACTTGTCAGGTTGCTTTTAATAAGGTCCCGCAAAGTGCCAAACAAGGAGTTAAAACCTTGTCACATTCAGCTAGATACCTCTTCAAATGCTGCAGGGATTGTAGAGAGAGGCAGCCACATGAGGCACTGGCTGTAAACCAGAAGCTAAATCTAAATGGCCAGCAGGAGATCCCCCAGGCATTACTGACAAGCTAACGAGACAGTGAATGCACGAAGTAAATGGCTGGAATTAAGTTTCAGAGTCGATGGGTCAGAGCGCATAATTTCCCAAATTTACTCACATCTGTAGGCTGGGTGGGAAGTCTCATCACTGTGTGATTTCTGGGATATAAGTTTCACCCACTTTTATTTGGGAGTTTGGGTTAGTCAACAGTTTTACTTGTGGGGCTCAGTTGTGGAATATATCTGACTAGAAACACAGCCGTACAGATTCCTCTGTGTCCTAGCTGCTACCCCTTTGGCTGCTTTAACATGGCTATATGCTCAGATATCAAAATCAATGTCATGATCAAGCTGGTTAACTTTTTCTTTCCGATAAAGAAAATCGACCCAACTAACTTGCAAACTGTTCACATCTCCTATGCAGAACGTAAAGATTTAGTATTTTTCTGAAGAGTGAAATTTGAATCACTTTGGGCTTTGCATTTTTCATTGTTATGCAATCAGGTCTCTTAGTTTCCTGCTTAGCTTCCACAGAGAAATATTCCACGTGGTGAGGAAGAAAAGATAGTCCTATACAAAAATAAAGCAAAGGACCTGGGAATTAGTTTAGTCTTCAATGATACATTTTTAAAGCTATTCTAGGCTGCCTCAAACTTAATAAAAATGTGTTAAAATAATGGTTACTGTAGAGGTAGAAAGGAAATTAGTAAATAAACTGAAAAGACTTTATGACAGACTTTAAAATGGCTAGATACAGAAATATATAAGATAAAATCCCTTTCTCATCTTACAAAGACTATATTTAAAATGCTGTTAGTCACAGCAACACATAATTCCCCCAAATCTCCACCCTACAGCTTTGAAAATAAAGTTCAATAAAGTGGCCTGGAGCTATCACAAGATGGTTTAAACAACACAGCTCAAATCAAGCCTGGCAGAGAGTCAGTGATTTGAATCATCTTGTTAAAATAGCAATGCAAGCAGTTCAGTCTCTTTGAATACAGCAATACTTATTTTAAAGATGCTTTTTTTTTTGGTTTTATATATATATATATTCACTTTAATTGCCACATCCATTTAGTTTTCAAACTTTCCCCTGTAACCTGTACACAGATGACATCCCATTAACTGATGGAACATGCAGATCCACGTCTGCTGATGATGATTGTGTCTTATTTTGCTCTTGAACGTATGTAGGAATTAAATTATCCTACAGAGATTTTTACATCTGCTTAAAACCAAAGCAAAAGGTTAGGAAACACTAGCAGCATCCAAACACTGTGCCTAGGAAAATGTTGCACAGTGTTTAGCTTAATAAAATACAGAAAAAAAAAAAGCTCTCTAATATAAGAGGAGAGCAGAAGTAGCAGAATTCCTAATTGGTATTCCTTAACTCTTCTTTTTTTCTTTTTAAACTGAAGCTCCATCCAGGTTCCAGGAAGCCTCCTGCTTGGAGTGCACTGAAGAAGCAGGACCCATGATCCGAAACTTGAGTGCTCTTTATCTTTTTAAATAGATGGTTAGCTATGTGCAACAGATGCATTAAGAAAGAATGAGGGAGCTGCTGAGAGTAAAATGTGACACTTAATTGTCTTTCTTTAAGACTTCAAATTCCTGGAACAAACTGTTCCAATGTCCTTATATCAAGTCTATTGCAGTGATGAATAGACTGCTGTCTTACAGAAGCCTCTTAGGTAACTTCCAAAAAATGGAAAGGTCCTCAGACCATAGTTCAAGATACTCCTTTTAGTTGTAAATCACAGTCCAGAGAATATGGAGCAGGAAAGGGGCATAATGGAGATGTCTCGGGTACCTTTTATATCCTCTACTTCTACTATGTGCATGGAAATCAATCACAGTCCTCTCTATATCATCCCTTAACATATTTGAAGACTGTTATCAGGGCCCTCCCCTCAGTTGTCTTTTCTCAAAACTGAACATGGCCAGGTTTTTTAACCTTTCCTCAGAGGCAGGTTTTTTAAACCTTCTATCATTTTTGTTGCTCTCCTTTGGATTCTCTCAAATTTGTCCATATCTTTCCTAAAGTGTGATGTCCAGGATTGGACACAGTACCCCAGCTGAGATCTTATCAATTCTGAGTAGAGGAGGACAATTACCTACCATGTTTTACATAAAATGCTCCTGTGAGTATATCCGAGAATGATATTAGCCTTTTTCAGAATGGCATCACATTGTTGTCTCATATTCAGTTTATGATCTACTATGATTTGCAGCCCTTTCAGCAATACTACCACCAAGTCACTTATTCTTTCCTTGTAGTTGTGCGTTTGATTTCAAGTGTAGTACTTTGCACTTTATTGAATTTCATCTTGTTGATTTCAGACCAATTCTCCAGTTTGTCAAATTTGTTTTGAATTCTCATCCCATCCTACAAAGTGCTTGCAGCCTCTCCCAGCCAGGTGCCATCCATATATTTTATGCTCTTCACTCTATTATACAGGTAATTAATTAAAACACTGATTAGTACCAGACCCAGAACTGACCTTCTGCAGAACTATACTAAATACATACTCCCAGTTTGACAGCAAACCATTAATAATGACTCTTTTGAGTACAGGCTTACCATTTCATAGTAATTTAATCTAGACCACGTTCTTCCATGTGTCAGAAGCCTTACTAAAATCAAGACATATCTCATCTACCACTTCCCACCTCCCAGTAGGCTAATAACCCTTAATAACGTTAATGAATCTTCATGATATACCAATATCCCCATTGCGTGGCGCATAGTTAAGGTTAATTGGGAGAGTCTTCACACTGAGTTTCCTTGCTCTCAAGCATTTTCTTCATAATTGCTATAATATTCCTTTAACATTTAATGGAATGACCGGTATTTACAATCTCTCTCTCTCTCTCTCTCTCTCTCTCTCTCTCTTTTTTAATAGAGAGTTTTGTCTGTAAATATAAAATCGCACACAAAATTTATAAAAATCTCATGGGGACCTCAAACCTTCATAAAAACAAAGTTTCAGATACTTGAGAACATATGTGGAACTTCATCCCTGCAAAGCTGTAAGCTTCACGGGGCAGAAGCAGATAAACTCCTATAAAGCTAAACTCAGGACTGGGTTCCATGGTACCCTAAACTATACAAAGTTCCAGAAGAACTTGGCTTCCTGCATAGCTTCAGGCAATACAACATCCAAGGATGTAACTGGTAAACCGTAGTTCAGAAAATTGGGGTTGCACTGTACAGTGATTGCTGCTGGGACTACTGGAATGAAGCATTTCTGGAATTGTTTTAAGAACACACAGTACCATTACACACCAGCGAAGGACAGGTAGTGAAGAAGAACTCTGTAGGTAACAGTGAGGAAAGAAAGAACGAACTAGAGAATATTGATCAATTACAGAGTTATCTCAGAAGATGCTTTGAAAATCAATAAGGGGAGATTTGGAAAGACTGACATTTTGAGATTTCTCCTCCAGGGGAAAAGATCAGCAATTACTCTTTCAATTGCACTGTGCTCTGTGAAATTCAATGCCATGGAGAATACCCATGATTTGAGAGAACTCTCAAGATTCTGACTGCCTTGAGGGCTCAGCACTGGAAAGATCATGTGTTTAGTTTCCCGGGCAGGTGTGGAAAAGAAAGCAGAATTTGTGACCCTTCCAACCTCCAAGCAGAATGCTACCAGGAAAATGCCTGGGGTTCCATCCCACACAATAGAGTGAGGAGTTAAAACTCACTGAGTGAGTGAGTGAGTATAAACTCACACCTAGTTTGTCTTCATCCTGTTTTCAACACCTATCTGGAATGTTTTAATGTAAGTAACATGAATGTACTGAAAAAAAAATAAACATATTCAACCTCATTCTCTTTGGGCTTGTCACTGCAAGATCATTCTAGTATGAATAATAATAGTATCCTATATATAATGCCTTATCTTTAGGATCCCAAAATGCTTTACAAATAAATCAGGTACACAGACTATGGACAAGCGATCATGTAATCCACCCCCAAAATGCAGCCACATCAACCTGAAATATGACAGCTATTTAAAAATAAAAATTTGGCCCAAAATTTAGGTATTATAAAAATAAACTTCAGGAGATCAAGACAAATGTAGCTATCATTTCTCTACATTCCCAAGGAAACAGGTTTGCATGGGTTTTCGTTTGTTTTGTTTTTAAACAAATGTTGCCCTGCAGCACTGTTCCCTGTAAACTGTGCGCGCACACACAAATCCTAAACCCCGCTCAAACACAGCGTGCACCAAAATTTGCACAGAAGCAGAACAATTTTCACAGAAGAAATTTTTCGTGCACATGGCCTGTCAAAAATTAGAGGGGATATTGCCCTGCAGAGTTTGCAAAACAAACATTGCAGCATGATGCTTGTGCACAAAACCCAGAAAATGAAATTGAGTAGAAAATTATTAGAAGTAAAAATGAAACTGACTAGTCTATTTAATTGTTCAAAGAGAAATCAGTGGTATATAGCACACTAATTTATTATTGCATTTTTAAGAATTCTAACACATTTTATGTTTGTCCTCTAAGAGTTAACAAACCAGGGATACAAATATTTCATTTCATGCTTAGATTGTTATGGGAAAAGAGTTAAATATACTTTACTTTAGGATACTGTAAGATACTATATTGATACATTGAGCTTTTTGATCAATGACTATGTATTTCACTGGGAAATGAGTGATACAGATACAGTATCATCATATACTGTCCCAAGCTGTGAAGAACCAGGAAAAGTATAAGTCTGAGCTCTTGGGTTCTATTACTGGTTTTATCACTGAGTCTCAGAGAGTATGTCTATACTGCAACAGAAGGTGTGATTTTAGCATGGGGAACTTTTTTTCTAGCTAGCACAGGTGATAACAGTAGTGTAGACATAGGGGCATGGCTAGCAACCAGAGTTTATACTCAGGGTCCCTTCTACTCTGGTTGATAGTCCATGCCTCTATGTCTATTCTACTGTTATTACCCATGCTATAATCACACCTTCACTTGCAGTATAGACATACCAATGTGGTCTTGAGCCATTCCCTGAACATACCTGAGGCCTTTATGCGTGGGATTTAAGTCATGCAAGCCCACCCACCACTGTATCTGCCCCAGTACAAATATCTAATGTACACAGCCCAAAATGCTATAAACCAGAATTTTCATTTGTACAGTTGATCTCTGCTTGCTGGACCAATGAAAATTACAGCTACAGAGAGGTTTTTGCCTGGCTACTGTAGGGATTTGTACTGGTGCAGCTACACTAATGCCTGGCCACTGGAAGCTGTAACTGGAGCAAACCCCTAATAATAGACAAGGCTTGAGTCTATGTTTTCCCCCTGCTGCTTCTTTCACACTCTCTATACAAGGTGCTTTAAAACTGCAAGTATTTTTATTACTAAGGTTTCAGTTCAACAGTAGAATTATAATGAGTAAAAAGAATGAATAAAAATAGTGTAAGCATAGTTGTCTGTATTGTCTTCTAATTCAATAGAGCACTTCTGATTTTGATTATACACTGTATAAGGCCAAAGCCAGATCCCTTTGTGTGATTAACTAAACAGAGCTCAATCCTCTGAATGCCACTGGTTGCTTCAAACAGGAGACATCATTCATTTGTAAGTCCTTAAAAGATTAGACTGACAGAGAATTTCTAAAAAGTGCTACTATATATTTAAATTAAAATACAGAATTTTTAAAATACATCTTTAATATAAAACATAAGATAAACAAGCAAGAATATAGTAAGCTTACTTTCTGGTATAATATTATGAGACATTAAAATATAACAATAAAGATTATTTACCCTGCAAAATAATATTTTCAGGGATGTAAATTATAGTTCTCTGGTTCCCACCAAACATCTGCAGGCAAAAAGCTTTCTCTTTCCAAATGGATTTTTTTTAGAGTGTATATGCAACATTGTTTTGTTTCATGATTAAACCACTCTTGCCCTTGACCCATTTTTTTTTCAGCCCAGAACTATCTTTTCATTAGTGCCTTGTAGAAATGAAACTCCCCACCTCTCCCTCTTTTCCCCCAAATGGCACAATTCAGGAAAAACAGTTTCAAAACAAATGCAGTTTAATTACAGGATCAGTGAACAGAGCAATGTTTTCTTGGCAACAGGTAGAAAAGCTGGCAATTAATCAGCCTCTCTGGAGCTGTATTTTGGCACTGTACCTCTGGATTAGAAACTTGGATTTCAGTACTTATTTTTAATGCTTCTTCCCCCCTCTTCCTTTCTTCTTTATCAAACAGTGTTTTTTCCTAATAATACTTAAAGAAAATTATTCTGCACTGTTTGTTGTGAACAAGGAATTCACTATAGTGTCCTGTTTAATATGTAAACATTGGTGGTGGTGATGGGAATTCTGGACAAACACAAGCATTATCTGATAACAAAGTGTGTCAAATAAACATGACTACCTCAGAGATTGAAAAGGGGAGAAAACAATCAAAAAAGAGCTCTTTACAATTAATTTAATAATCATAGTAGGAGTTAACAGAAAAATAGTAACATAGCAATAAAAGAAAAACCTTTAAAAAGTGGAATTCTTTAGCTCATCACCTGGGTACAATTTAAAACTGCTACTAGGATGGGGTAAGAGAACACTACAGTCAAATTAATAGAGAAAACCAATCAAACAGATGAAATTGCGCTCTGCTAAGAAATAGAGTACACTTAAAAATATTATGCATGGCTGGCTCTTGCAACATTGAAATCAATAGGAGTTTGCTGTGGTCTTCATTGGAAGCAGGATCAGGCCCATGAAGTTCATTTTTATAAATTATTGGATATACAAACAAAATTTCATATTTGTAAACAGATACAAGATATCTTAAGATCAGTATTTCTCCTAGGGAAAATGTTCCAATACCACTACAATGAAACAATAAATATAGTTACTGCTGCTTGGTAGAAAACACCTACTTATTGAACTTGTCTCTTAAACTTAGCATGGGGTTAATATCCAGTTTTGTTAATTCAGTTTGATAGATTTTGTTCATCATTCTAAATTAAACTAAAGAATGAAAGTATTCAGTCTGTATTAATCTAATAACAGAACTGTTAAGCAAAGATTAGCCAAAAAAGATGAACTGATTAAAAAAACTATTGAAATGACTTTTATTAAAACAATGATGCATAACCTGTATTGTCTCAACTCTGTGGTATTTTCTTCTTTACATTTATCACTCTCACTTTTCATACTATGTTAAAATTTGTATGATTAATAATTTTGATGGTCATTAAGAAAATATTAATTAAATTATACTGAAGTATTATTACTTTTTATTGATATCATAGTAGCATCAGAGGCCTCAGCCAGGTTCGGTCCCATAATGTCAGGCACTATGTAGACGTATAATAAAAAACAAACCCAAAGATTTTCAGGCTAAGGCCCTAATTTGGCATTGCGATATATGCATGGATAGACCCCAGTTAACTTCAGTGAGGCTGCATGCTAGCACAAGTATCACCTATGTGTAACGCATTGCAGGATCAAAACTAAACTATGGAACAGGCTTTGATGTTTTCCCTGTCTTCAATATGAAGGGGAATACTACTCATTATTAGGCAATTTTTTTTAGAGATCAACATTCTTAGACTGATCTTTAAAATGTATCACCTGATAATTCTCATGTTACGCATTTCTACCCTGGCATAGCTCCAGCAAGTTCAGTACAGTTACTCCTTATTTATACCAATGTAAGTGACTAGAAACAGCCCGGTGGAACTCCTTTTTCTTCATTTTTTTTTTTAAACCATCTACTTTGTGTAGCCCTCATACCATCCAGAAAAACACACACTAGAAGTAGCCTGTTTTCTATCTTAAATTCCAGTTGCTGGTGCCATAGATAATGTTTGAATCCTTTGTACACCAGTTATTGAATATGGCTTATGGTGCAAGCTTGCATCATGTTCATTGTCATGTATGAAATTTCTCACCCTAGTTTCTGAATGGCAGAATCAGAACACACAATCTTTCATAAAGCTTTTTCCAAACAATGAAAATATGCCACAATGCTAAAGTGCCATGTTTAAAATCAGATTTCCAGATCCAAAAATCAGAAAGTAGGGCAGCATTTGGTTAAACTAAACTTTTATGCTCTCCTTTTGCCAAATGCCAAGCTTTGGGAGTTTTTTCTTTTCTTTTTTTAACTTTAAGAAATTGTTAGACTGGGTTAAATGTGCTTTCTCTATATTTGCGTACACAAGTACATATATTTTAAAACCATTCATTTAAAAATACTTAAGAGTTAATGAAGAACAGGACAAAAAAAGTTAGTCATCCGATACTATAGCTTTTACTTCTGAAAGACCAAATGCCTTGTTCTATGACTTTCCCCTGAAAGAGTTTATTTAACTGCACAGCCATTTCAACTGTGGTAGCTTAAAAAGAAAACAAACATGCCATAGGTGAGGACAACAGATTTTATAAAAATACAGTATTTGCTTTATAGAAGTAAGACAGAATGGAATATTTGTGAATATACATTTATTTTAAGTTTTAATTTTTGCCTGAAAGTGTTTCATGGCACACATGACTAGAATTTGGAAATAATTTACTGGGATACTGGATATGATTAGGGTTGCTTGAGTTAGAAAAGATAAAACCTCAAACATTATTTTATATAGAAAAATTATAGGGTCTATTATAAACTAGAGATGATCCCAAACCAAAAGCCTAATCTTGCTCATATGTACTCCTTGTTGTAGTTCTTACTACCATGAGAAGTACCATGGCAATAAGCATTCCCCAGCTTCCCCACAATAAGTGTTTGCAGGACTGGGCCTTAAAACTTCTTATGTCAGCACTCATTAATACAGGAGAGAACTAAATATGATTTTAAACTTTGCAAAGAGTTTGTCTTTATACTGAGATGACCAAATTCCTGGATCTGAAATGTTGGAGAGCTGAATTTGATAAAAACAAATTATGCCTCAGTACTATTGCCCCTGGTTTAAACATTAATGAACCCTTTTAAAGAAGATAGTTTGTGATCATTGTGATATGCACGGTCATCTGTCCATCCCATATCTTCTGCACGATTTCTATACACAAAGAGGGTTTCAGTTTGAAAATGCATTCTTTCAGATCTTTAACTTTTTCCTCTTTTTTTTTAATCTTCAGTACTTGTGTTCAAAAGATACTGTGACATGTAATTATCAAATAATACTCTCCTTCACAATATGTTATTGCTATGAAAAATGCACACAATCCATAACATTCTTTAAAAACTATATAACAAAGGGAAATTATTCTAGTGTTGTTTTCAAAAGGTGAATATGACACTTGTCTCTGGCTTGCCTTAAGTAATTTCAGTTGCTTGAAATGCTAACACATTTTCAGGAGTTTGTTTACTGATAAAAGTGCTTGATTTCATCTCTCATTTACATTGGACCACATATAGAATCACTGCATGGATTTCATTCACCTAGAAGAAACTTTGGCCCATTACATCTCCTTTCTTTCCTTTCTTTTTGAAAAGTGAAAACTTGTAAAATGAATTTTAATATCCTTTAACATGAGGCACTTGCCAAATACAATTACATTAATAGAAATTAACATGTGAAAAACCCTGCATAGTCCACGAGGCATATCTTGTCTGATTTTCCACAGCTGTGGAAGTTTACCTTGCAGTGGGGTCTGTTGTGAACTTGGGAGGAGCGTGATTTGGAGGAGAGCCTGGCAGAAGGGGCATGTCTTCTGTTTGAAACAACTCTGTATAGGGTAGGTGGAATAAGGGCCAGAGGATCCACCTCTGCTTGGATTCTCTGGTTCCCTGCTCCTTGAAAGGAGGCAGAGAAGTAAGGGATGAAGCTTGAAGCCGAGGATTTTTTCTCTCCTGCACAGCACACATACACATCTCCCCAGTTACTCAAGTAGTAATTAGCATAACAATTTGGCTCCATATGTGTAGAGCAGATGTAGATGTTTGTCTGTTTCCGGGAACATGCATAGGGGCTCTTAGATCAATCTATTATTTTAAACCCTATATGTGTGATTGATTAATTTTCTATTTACGCAAGAGTTTTTGGTATAACTTCGTCATGCACATATTATATATCCATATTCAAAATATTGTACCATACTCAAGTCACAGTGAGCATTGTGTATTTTAGGTGCAATTCTCATAAGAATTTTCAGAGACCTTGCACATGATATTTCTCAGAAATAGACCCAAGTTAAATTTATAAATTAGAAACCCTACTCAATTACTATTACAAGCTTGAATTATTAATCTGTGTCAGGCATTCATAGCATGAGACACTGTTTTATATAAAATCTAGTTATATAATTTTGATTCAACACACTGTGAATTCATATTCCAAAGTTATTGGAAAATTAATTTCTAATAAGTAGACAAATAAGGTGGAAAATTTAGAAGCACAATTCAGTGGAAGTTGTGCTCCTAAATTACTTAGAAAATCCCACTTAGAATGTCTAAGGCCAGTAACAAGTCACCAAATCATGAGAAAATATGGCTGTTAACATTGTAAACCTTAAATGGGCAATATGAGTGAAATTCCCAAAATGCAGAGTGGGTATGCACGACCATTGACTTTCTTAAGTCCTTAAATCCTTTACCCTATATGAATGAAGTTAAAATTTTCTGTGAATGGGTATCTTTAGTAATTGCTGGAGCATTCTAAGGACCTGGAGTGCAGTGAAGATGAATGGACTAAGTGAAAGGGAGAAGTCAGGAGTGAACGGGGTGGAGGGAGTAGAGATGGATACCAATTATTACCTCTAGCAACAAACAGAGAGGAAAGTTAATAGAACCAGAGGCTGAAGCCAACTTTATGCTGGTGAAGGGAGGACTCTCTTAGGCCTCAGTTCAGCAAAGCACTTAAGCACATGACTAAATATATTTGACATCAGTGCTTAGTGCTACACATGTGCTCACATGCTTTGCTGAATCAGGATCTGGTTACTTATGTACTTAAGAACACAGTTAAGTGATTTGCCAAATTGGGATTCTAATGGGGGCATTCAAGGGAGCATTGTCACCTGGGAAGTCCTTGGCAGCAAGGCTCCAAGTTCTCTGAGATTACTCAAGTGTTTAAATTTAAGCATGTGCTTTGCATGTTGCTCAATTAAGGCCCAGTAGAGGAGGCTCAGTTCAGATTATTATATTTTAAACCTTTTTTGTATGTTTAGATACAGTCTCTAACTTCTACCTAAAAGCATGTTGATGTTTCTCAGAGGCCTCAAACCTTAATGTATGGTGTTATTTTAATGTTTTTAATTCTTAGCTGAGAGCTCATTCTTTTGGGAGCCTGGATTACCAGTTTGCATTTATTCTGTACTATTTTGCTCCATTCTTCTCAGTCAAAATGTATTGGTTTTGGGAAAACTTTATCAAAAATTAATTTTGGGATTGCTCTATTTCGTTTTGTTCTTTGTCTTCTCCTTATGTGTTCCTTTACGGTAGTTTATCTACAGAAGGTAATAATCTCTCAATGAGGAATGGAGGACCAGAAATTCTATAGCCTGTACTATACACGAGATCAGACTAGATTATCACAATGGTCCCTGTTGGCCTTGGAATCTGTGTATCTATGAAGGAAATACAAGAATGATCTAAGTATATTAATAATACTACTTAACCTGATCAGCTAATCCCTTAAGTAATTTCTAAACCTGGTGATAATGTGTGAGGCTTTGTAAGTACATTTGGACACTCGCTATAGCGCAGGTTCGTGTACAGCGCAGTCATTGCCATGGATCCCAAATTTAAATATTTAAATTGGGATCCATGGCAACACATCCCTCGCTTTAGCGCGGGACCACGCATGGATCCCAAACCCCGGGCTATAGTGAGGGTTCGGTGTATTAGTCAGTTAGCTTGGTCATCTGAACAATGCCAGTACCTTAGGGGAAGTTCATGATGCATACCCATGGATTACACCAAAGAGTCTAGTGATCTAAGTAGCCTGGATCTCCAGTGGTAAAAATGGGATTTTCTTATTTTCACACAAATATTAGTGGAGACACAATATGGAGATTGGTAGGCCCTAGTGGCAGACCAAATATATTTGATTTAGGAACTGATAATGGTGAAACAAGGCGTTGTGGAAAAACTGTTCTGACAAACTGTCAGTGTCATGATGGAAATGTAAATTGCAATATATAAAGTATTCCAAAGAGGTGAATCATTGAGATCTTGAACAACAGTGAAAATGAGAATTAGAACATTAATGTAAGCTCTTTCATCTTCAACAACCCTGTTATCCTAAAAAGATTTTAATCTTTCTTTTGATATTCAGGAAATTGCTCCTCCCAGTGTATTAATCACTCTCAGATGAATAATGGAATTTGTGTCTAAGTAAACGAGACGGTATAATCTGACAGCCAAAACAAAGATTGGGAGTGATGAGATCCTGAGTTCTAATCCCAGTTCTAACAGTGACTGTGTAGTCTTGGCCAAATAACTTGGCTTCAGTTCCTCAGTTTCTTCATCTCTAAAGTTGGAATAATACTACTTACTTCACCTCCTTCCAAGGGTGTTGTGATGATTTATTAGTTAATTTTTGTTTAGCAGTTTGTGACAACTGCTTTTGAAATATCTAGGATTATTAGAAAAATGTAGGAGTGAGAAGTGGTAAATCAGGATCTGATCCAGAAGGCACTTATGCACATGCTTATCTTTAAGCATGCGTATAATTGGTTTTGGTATGAATAATCATATGGTTATAGCAAAGCTTAAGTGCTTTGTTGGATCAGGGCCTGAGTATAAGGGTGTCTGATTAATATGAGGGCTACAACTTTCATCACCTAACAAAATTACTCTGAATTAGGCTTGAGTATCTTAACCTAATAGAACCTCTGAACAGTTGTTGATACAGGAAAATATTATCACAGGGAGACTCTTTGGCCGAACACACCAATCATTGTGACTTTGGGTACTAATCACTTTGCATGTAATAGTTTAAATGGTGTTCAAAACCCAAAGATTAGTTTCTTCTTTCTAAGGACTCTTCCGATTCTTTTATTTCATTCATTTTTTTCTTCTGTTTTCTTGGTATTATTGTTCTGATTGTTACTTAATGTGAATTTTTTATTTATATAACATCATTCATTCCCATACTATACTCTGTAACTGCTTTTTATAAATGTAAATGTCCCCATACTGCTATCTTATCCAAATATATGTCAAAAATAATGCCTTAAAATTTATGCTGGTAATGGGAAGCAATCTTAATCAAGCTCTTAGTCAGCTCTATTATTGGGAAATAACAGGAGATCAAAGTTTTGGGTAATATTCAGCATGATGAGAGGATGACAGTTTTGTCTCATGGTATTCCTGACAACCCTTTTTATGAAACTACTGAGAAGACTGGAAGATCAGTAGCTGGCTGTCAAAGCAAACATGCCGCTTCAGGAATGGAGATTGTTGTGTTTCCCTGTACTGGTGTTTTGCTTTTCACAGAAAGCTGGTACATTTAATAGGCTGCAAAGCTGAGTCTTCTGCCAATTTCACATGCAAAATAAGTATGGTTTTGGCTGTGTAATTTCACAGAGTATTTGATAGCCAAGGTGAAGAAAATAATTAGGCCCAAATTCTTAAATTGCTCTGCATATGGAACTCCCATTGCAACAGAATAGAGGGAATTCTTCATATGGAGTTGCTACAGAATCAACCCTCATTGCACAAGCAGGGCATAGAGGAGGGCTGAAGTTTCCATTCCTCTGCCATTTCATCCTCTTTCTTGGCATATGAATCTGCTAAAGCTGAATGTGATCCTGCTAGTTGGGTCACTCCCTGAGAAGCTGGTCAAATGATGTCAGGAATTATCAAAAGGTTGAGCAATGAAAGTGGCTTTTCTTTCTTCCTTTCAACTTTAATCTGTTTTTATCTTTTCATACTTCATAAATTTGTAAACAAATAAAAAGAAGAAAGGCATTCATAGATCAATAGAGGCATGAGGCGGGCATACTGTGTTAGTCAGGGCTATAACATCTTTCATCTTAATCCTTATCAATAAGAGCAAGCCTATTAGGAATAGCACGTCTGCTGCATGCTCTCATTCACAGTCTTCTAATCAGGGTCAAATGCATCTGCACTCAAGGTCATAGGTAGACACACCATTGATTCCATGCACCCCGAATCTCCCACTATTAGATGCATTTCCTCTCAGGCAAGGAGAGGGGGAAATGGAATGAACCCTCAGGAGAGAGGTGGGCTTTAGAGTCTGAGCCACAACTCCAAAAGGCCATCTATACAGCTATTTTTAGAGCACTAGCATGAGCCCCACTAGCCCGAGTTTGCAGACTCAGGCTGGGAGGCTTGGTCCCACTCATTCCAAAGTGCTGTGTAGACGTATCCCAAGAGGGACTCCCAGCAGGCAGAAATATTATCAATATGTAATTTTGGTGAGTTTGTTTGTTTAAAACCATGCAGCCAAGTTTCTCACAATTCACGGGATAGAAATATCTGGCCTGTGTTGACAAAAGTTATAGTGGTGATGGACATTAGAATTGCATGGACAGGTAAAAAGGCTGGCATGCCCCTTACTATGCAGTCTAAAAGATTCTTGTACTAAGCAAACAAATTATTAGGGGAAGATGGAGTAAGAGCCTTTTTGTACCAGCATATTCAAGCCTGATATTTATCACAAATACCAGGGCATCCCTTGAAGAATGGTTTAATTAGAGTTTGTTTGAGGAGATCTTCAATTTAAAGTCACTTTAAGGGAATTGATTTAAAGGAAAACATTCTCCCTCGCCACATTGCACCATCTCAAATTTACTTTCACAGGCTATTCATATCTTGTTGGCAAGCCCACTGAGCTGCAGTGCGAATAAAATGAATGCTAATAATGAAGAAATAAAGAGTGCACACACTACATAAAGTAAATCTGATCACTGCTGCCAGATCTTGTGCAAATGAGAGAGAAATTTAAAATTTTCATAAATCATTTTGGGGGTATTTTAGTCTAAACTCATCTTCTTTGACTTAATTTTTGTAGTGTTGGGGAAGGGAGGAAGATTTTTTTAGAAAATAGCAACTATTTTGCACTTTTTTTAAAAAAAAAATAGGTTTGATACTTGCAGAGTTTTCTTGAATTTCAGCAACACGATGTCCTTGGGCAAGAACTGAAAGTAGGCTCTCAGATTCTGGCCTTTGGTTCTGTCCACCTTGGTGTAAAGGGGACAGAGAGCTGATTTAGGGCTCCCAAAATAAATCCTGCTGCACTCACACTGTGGCTGGGAGTGGAGCCAGAGCACACGGCAGCCGCTGAACAGTAGAGTGGTCCCTTAGTTATCTTTAGGGATTCTTCTGTCTGTAGTGAGTAGTTTAGGAATTTTCCATTTTTTAGGATCACAAACTATAAAAGCTGGAAAGTAACACAGATTTCTAAGAGACCATAGAAATTTTGTTTATTCTTTTATATTTTAATTAGTAATCCTTTAAGGTACAGTGCAATGTAACAATATTCCTCATGGGTGAGATTTTAAAAGAAAAAAAGAACAGTTAGGTGCCAAACTACCACTGAAAGTCAACGTAACATAGGTGCCTATCTCCCATTTGTGCCTTTGAAAATCTCTTCCACACATCCAAATTGTGGTTAAAAGATTTGTTAAATGTTTTGTGACTATCAAATAAATAAACAAAATAATCATAAACATTAATAAACAGAAAAGATCAACTAATTGTTACAGACCCATCCCCATGCCAGTGCAAGATTGTTTCCTATAGCATATTAGGGAAATACTGTGATAAAAAGATGAAGAAACAAAAACTATATAATTTCTTGAGATAAGAATTATTAGGAAACACTGTTAAAAATTAAATTATAATTTGAAGTAATATGTTTCTGGCTTGAACCTGTCCTATTTTCTGTCAAAAAATGTCAATGAATGTTTCATGTATAAATTGAAAGTTGAGGAGGGGAGTTGTTTTTCTTGTGTTGTTTTCTTTTTTAAATGTAGACATTTCACAAACATATGCCAACTGAACTTCATGCTAATGACTACCTCAACTCTTATTCCAAATCACCCTTTAACCTTGGCACTTCCAGTCCATATTCTGTTGTTCATTAATAATGTTATAATACAGGGCTTTTTAAAAAGCATATTATTAAAAGTGAAGCTTCCATTTTGATTACTAATGTCCTATTCCTGTGGAAATTGTTGGTGAACTTAGAGCTTAACAGAAAAGCTTAAGGGATGACTTGATTACAGTTTATAAGTGTCTATGTGGGGAACAAATATTTAATAACTATCTCTTAAACAGGGTAGATTTGATTTAAATCAAACTGATTTAATCGTGATTTAAATCCCTAGTCAGAAGACTCAATTTAATCATGGATTTCTGCATAAAAGTGTATTCTTCTTCGTTGTTATAACCTTAATACATATTCTTCACAACTCAGAGAGAGATGTAGGTTTCATTTTTAGAAGGTACATACTATATATTTTTAAAGTGATTTATTTTGAAAACTTTTCAGATTAGTTTTACAGCTATATCAGAAAATGACTGATTGTTTGGTTATTTCATTTACCAAAGGTAATTGAATCATATAGTTTTCCTCTCAATGACTTCATAAATATCTCAAATTCAGCAAGGTAATCATTAATATTTGGAGGATTTTCTTGCTCTGCTGTATTAGGAGGAGAACATCACTAGATAGACATTTAAACTGTTTTATTTAACTAAAACAACAATGTTATGTATTCTGGATTTTTTTCTTCAACAGCAAACATAATAATTTAACAAAACTGGCATATGAATTTTTTATTTTAGTTAAACATTCAAGTCTTTTAAAATCAAGTTTGTTTTTGTTAAAAGTGTCTAACTAAAATAGTTAAATGAAATTTTAAAAAAAATCAACTGTCAGCTAGGTCAAAAAGAGAAACTTAAGATATTGGCTTCTGCATCTAACTCAGTCGTCTTCACTTTCATTGTATTGTTTATTTATAATCTGGAAAAGAAAAGCAACCTCTCCTGCTTTTTCAGGTCCCAAACAGTTTCTCAATTTGGAATGAATTAGTCCAAAGGAAGAAAATATTCTTTCTACATCAGCAGAAGAAGGTACTGCTGTTAAAAGTGAGTTTATCAAGTCAACAGTCTCTGAATCCAAGTGCTTAAGTGACTTCCACCAGGTCATTGGTGTGACTTTCTTTAAAACATCATCAGCAAACATATTTCTTGAATGATTCTTATTCCCAAACTGGATCTCTCTTACGGCCTGCTGCCATTACAGGTTTTCACTTCTAATGAGAGAATGGTATAGTAGATCTCAAATCAATGAAGGCTACACTCAGAAAGACCTCAAGACTTCTGGAATATGCTGTTCAAATAGTTTCACTTTTGTTTCTACTGTTTGTCCCTCCATTCTCACATTTATCTCTAGATGACGACTTGTTGTCCAGATCTATTCCACCCCAACAATCTTCAATTCACTGAACTTTCTGAAACTTTGCACTTTTAGAGAGAGGGAGGAGGTTGACTCGGTGTATACAAATTTGCAGAGGGACAATAGGGTTGAGGTCTGTTATTTCTCACCTCTACATATTATTTTATTTATTTAAAAACATTTTTGCTGTTATCTCTGGAGACACAAATCCACAGTTTGAGAACTGCAAAACTAAGCATCCTTGATGGTAACTTAAGAACATAAGAATGGCCATACTGAGTCAGACCAAAGGTCCATCCAGCCCAGTATCCTATCCACCTACAGTAGACAATGCCAGGTGCTCCAGAGTGAGTGAACCTAACAGGTAATGAGCAAGTGATCTCTCTCCTGCCATCCATCACCCCTCTCTGACAAAGAGAGGCTAGGGACACCATTCCTTATTCATCCTGGCTAATAGCCATTAATGGACTTAACCTCCATGAATTTATCCAGTTCTCTTTTAAACCCTGTTATAGTCCTAGCCTACACAACCTCCTCAGGCAAGGAGTTCCACAGGTTGACCATGCGCTGTGTGAAGAACTTCCTTCTATTTGTTTTAAAGCTGCTGTTTTAAATCTTCTAGACTGAGCACTGAGTCCCATTGGGTAGATAGGAAGATTAACCTAAATAATCTATACAGAAGCCCTTGGAACCCCATAAAATTGGGACCCTAATCCATGAATTATTGGAACTCATTTACAAAACTTTTTTTAAACATTACATGAATATATTGTCTCATACTATAGAATTAGAATTTATAATCCCTATTCCCTGATGAAATATCTTTGAGCTATAATGTATCTTAATTAAAACTATCTTTAGATAGGTTTTTTCCTCAAAAAGCATTTTATCAAAAAATCCAATTTAAGTAAAAAAATTCTGATTTAAATTAAAAAAAATTGATTTTTTTAAAAAAAAATCATTGATTTTTATTCACCTTGCTCTTAAATCCAGCAGACAAAGGTATAACATGATCCAATCACTGGAAGCTGTAGCTAGACAAATTCAGATTGGAAATATACTGTACATTTTTGTTTAAAATTTTTAAGCTCATGGTATGGATTCTTCATCTCTGACAATTTTTAAATCAAGAGTGGATGTTTTGCTAAAAAATGGGCTCTATGAATTATTTTGAGGAAGTTCTATGGCTTGCATTATATAGCTCAGATTAGATGATCACAGTGGTCCCTTCTGGCCTTGGAATCTATGAATCTCTAACTGAATGGGGTGTAGAGAATGAACTATTAATTTGATGGTAGAAAGGGCTCCAGTCCTACATGTCAAGATTGGGGCAGTGTACTGTGAGGAAGCCTGCACTGTTATCAGCACTCTGTCTATTCCAAACAACACTCTGTCTATTCTAAATAAAGAGCTGCCCAACCTTTCCACCAATTTGTTTTAAAACAACTGAATTTTGCCATATGGAATAAGAACTCAAGCACCTTATAATCTGAATATTTAGATTGTTAAAAAATAACATGGAAGAGCACTATATAGATGCATAGGTAGCCAGATCCATAGTGGTTTCTGGTGCTTCTCGTTTGGTGTGAAAATTAATATTCAGGCAAGTACTAGTCTGATATCAGTGTAAAAAGCAAACCCCAGTGCAAGCAGGCACTGGGTAACTCTCTTATGCAACTTTGCCAGTGCATATTAGTACTGACTTATAAATTTTCAAATTATTCCAGTCAGGGTACTCATTTAAAAGAGAACAAAAACTCTCCTGAAGTGGTCTAAATTATGGAGTGTTTTGCTGGTTGGGTTACTGTATGTTCTGGCTACCAAACTTTATTTTCCCTTAGGTTAATGTTCTGGAAAAGGTTAAATCCATTAGCTAACCTGTGTTCAATTACTTACCCTTTGGGAGAGGCTGTTCTTTCCTTTCCTCTAGAAGAGCCTATCACAGTGGGTAAGATGTTAGAGAAATTAAAGTGAGGAAATGAGGAAACACAGACGGAGAGAACGTGCCTCTGTTTATTCTGAATTCTATCCTACTTACTTTTTTTTAAAAAAATACCATGCACACCAATATTCTAGATAGCTGTGCTATAAAACATAAAAAGACATGAAGATAGTGAAGCCATATACTTCAAACTGCATTTTTTGCTCCTCGATAATGATAGATCAAACAGTGCCATATCAGCTGAAGTAACAAGCAAGCAAAGGTATTTCCCCTCCCATAGATGTGCACACAGAAGAAATGTACAATATGGTAGTGATCTGGTTTGTAAGCAAAGAAAAAAATATTTCCAGTGTTAATTTTAAATTAATATTTTTACATTTGTAAAACCACATATGCAACCTATAAATGTACAAGCCTAATGAAAATGTGGCTATAAAAAGGCTCTTTTCCTAATGTTTGTCAGGGGAAGATTAATAGGATAGTCAGTACATATTAACAAGCTCATTTAACACTTTTCAGCTAATTTGGTCCATCTCTGATTTCTTCATGCTAGAAATAGCACCACAGTACTAAACATCAGCAAATTATAGCAACCGCTTTTTTTAGTATTGTAAATTATTTCTTTGCTTTATCACGTATAACATTATGTATGTACAGGAATTCCTCATTTAACGTTGTAGTTATGTTCCTCAAAAATGCAACTTTAAGAGAAACGATGTTAAGCAAATCTAATTTCCCCACAAGAATTAATGTAAATGAGGGGGTTAGGTTCCAGGGAAATTTTTTTCACCAGACAAAAGACATATACATATACACACACAGTATAAGTTTTAAACAAACAATTTAATACTGGTACACAATAATGATGATTGTGAAGCTTGGTTGAAGTGGAGGAGTCAGAGGGGGGGATATTTCCCAGGGAATGCCTTACGAGTTCTAAATGATGAACTAGCTTTCTGCTGAGCCCTCAAGGGTTAACACGTTGTTAATGTAGCCTCTCACACTCTACAGCAGGGAGACAGCATAGCAGACAGGTACAGCCACATACCTTGTGTGTGGGAAAGAGAGAGAGAGAGAGAGATGCATACTGCCCATTTAAGTAAGCTGATCACATTCTTAAGCACATTGTCTTGTTAAGTGGATCAGGAAGTTGAGACAGCAGCTGCTGTCCCAAGCTCTCTCTGTCTCTCTCCCTCCGTGTTCCCAGCCTGCTCTATATGGAGAAGGGGGTAAGCGGGGTGCAGGAGCAGGGAGGAGGGGAACACCCTGACATTAGCCCCCCCCTTCCACGTGCTGCACAGCAAGCAGGAGGCTCCTGGGAGCAGCTCCAAGGCAGAGGGCAGGAGTGGCACATGGCAATGGAGGGAAGGACATGTGAACTGCAGGCAACTGATAGTCTGCTGGGTGGCTGCTGCACAGGGAACTTAGGGAAGTAGGAAGCTGATAGGGAGGAGATGATAGGGGAGCTACCGGTCCACCCTGGTTCCAAGCCCCCACCAGCTGGCTGCAATGGGCTGCTCTTCCTGAAAGCAGTGGACAAAGTTGCCAAACAACATTAGAAGGGAGCATTGCACAACTTTAAACGAGCATGTTCCCTAATTGATCAGCAACATAACAACAAAACAACGTTAACTGGATGACTTTAAATGAGGAGTTCCTGTATTTACTACTAGATTTTACCTCTCATGCTTTAATCTCCTTATTATTAATGCATAGATTCTTGCTTATTAACTGAGCACTCTCAACTCCCCTTTAAGTCAAAGGGAATTGAGGGCCCTCTGCACCAGACAGATTGGGTCTTATAACATTTGATAGGATTAAGTACCCTTTCTTAAATTAATATATGAAAACCAGTCTGTGTTGGTGAAATGCCGGACAAATGTTTGTCTATAGTGGATATTTTACCACTTTTGTACTTCTAAACTCACACATGTGACACAGACACTTGTAGACCATTTTCTATATAATTTTCAAATAGTGTATATTATTGTATACTATTTTTATTTTCAAAGAAACTGTTAAACAAAACAGAGATGACAACATTCTGAATTTTACCATCTAACAAAGATTTTAAAATATCAGATATAACATATGTCTGCTTCTGGTTTTACGCAGCAGAAAAGAAATATAAAGCCCCAATCACTCCTGTAAATGTTGCATGCATACAGATTCCTGCATCCACATATAGCCCCAGAGACTTCATTGGGGTTCTGTGTGCAGGGTCTGCTCCAGGCACCAGTGCACCAAGCGCGTGCCGGGGGCGGCCAGCCTGTAGCTGTTAGGGTGGCAGCGAGGTGGCCTTCGGCAGCATTTCTGCGGGAGGTCCGGCGTGTCCGTGGATTCGGCAGCAAAGACGGAGCTCCCGCAGAAGTGCCACAGAATCGGCAGACCGCCCACACAAACGCTGCTGGATGCCACCTGATGCCATGCTTGGGGCAGCAAAACACGTAGAGTCACCCCTGTCTGTGTGAGTAAAGAAGTCTGCCTTTCAGATTCAATTATAAAATCAAGGGCATAGTTTGCAGAAGAAAAAGAAATTTGTTTATCTACTGTAAGTTAAAATATTCAGAATCCTGCTTCTAAAAGCTTGCTACTCTAATCCAAATTTTAGATTCCGGAGAGTAAACAAAGCAAGAACTCTTCTATATTTATACAAAAAGTTGACTGTGGCAAAGTGCCTGGTGAGTATGGGAATTATGAGTACAAGGTCATGAATTTAAAATACATAGTGAAAAGCACAAGATGTGACCAAAGTATCTGAAATATCAGATATAAAGATCAGAATGATAAAAGAATGCATTGGATTCCACCACAGAAACACAGGAAGCTGGAAAACTGTTTGCTTGGCCCTCTTTCAAAGCCAATATAATTTTAACTCTTGCTGATACCCTGCATGCAAGAAGAAATATTTTGTTAGGACTAAGGTCTGGAAGGATTGATAAGAGAGAACTCACTTCCATAAAGCTGTAATAAGAAGAAAGTTCACAACTGTCATATAACTTTAAAGGAAGGCTAAGTTTGGGGTGGCATGTACTAGCCATTAAGGATGATTGGTTTTCTTTAGAAAACCAAGGTGAATTTAATGCATAATTTAATATTAATGAACATGTACAAACCATGGCCCAGCAGATGCAATGAATATTTCATAAGTTTTCCCAACGTACAAACAAATTATATTCAGTATACAACTAATGCTAAATTTGTAATAGAAATAAAAAAAAATTAAGGGGTGACTTAAATTAAATTCACCCATTTGCATCAGTGGAGATGCACTATGGATAAATTTGGCCCCTTGTCAACTTTCTTTATAAATTCCCTAATGCAAGTCTATAAGAGTTGTGATATGCTTCCCAAGTCAATAGCTAGATTGTTCAGCCATCTAACTGCTGCATCATTGAGGTAGCAAGGTGTTTCAGTCCACCCTCTAGTCTTCTAATTGTGCACTCCTCTATCACATTTTACCATCTGCATTGCTGCTCCACAGTCAGTGTGAAGATTGGGCTAACCCAGATTTTTGCATTGTGGCAGTTTTGACCAGGATCTGTTTCACAGGTTGCAAACAAGTGCATATAAATTAGGACTTCTGAAATTCATCAGCATGTCTATTCTTGTCTCTTCTATCCTGCCACTCTGTTAGGACATAATTGTTGTTTCTGATATGCCATTCTTCATCTGAGATTGGCGATGGGACAGCAGTACTGGACATGAGTGTATGAACAGTTGCTGCAAAAGGATGTTGTAGTCAGTCTAGCAAGTCAGCAGAAACTGCAGGTGTCAATGTTTCCTTCTAGAGACAGGCAGATCTAGGAAGTGTGCTTTGCTTATTTGCACCTATTGAAATCCTTGTCAGCCTTGTGTGCTACACATGAGACCTTTCTGAGATGATGTCATATACTTACATTGATCCATATCAAGAGATAATCACTTGCTAAATCGTTTTAAAATTTACACCATTTAATAGTGTAAATAATAGAACCATTTTGGGGGGGTTTAAATGTGTCATTTCCATACACATTGATATAAATAGTGCTCACATTTGCATAGATATAGCAGAGGGCAGAATTGGGTCGTTTAATACTCTGTTTCAGCCTACAACAAACTTCGTTTTTAGTTAAATCAAACCCACTTGAAAGGAGGATTAATTGCGGAAACATTAACAAATCCTTAACTATGTCACTGTTAGTTGGCACAGCTGTAACATGCCACTTAAAATCAGATATGTAATTAAAAGATAATGCCATTGTCACAGGATAGAGGTTTTCTGCTGCTAAATAAATACAGAAGGATATATTTAAAATAAACATCAAGATGCTGATTTTGTTTGTAAAGTGGGAGTCACTTATCCCATGGCATATTTTACTCCCTCAGGCTTAATTCAGTTATGTGAAGTTACTGATGGTACCAATGTTGTATTTTTAAAAGGATTATTATTTCTTGTATATGATAACGAAATTGAAGGCTTAGCAGTATTGATTGTAGTCAAATATAGTGTAGGTGGGTGCTCTGCAGGCTTTTTAATATACCTTAGCCAGATGACCTCAAATCCTAACATCCTGTGGATTCTGCTTGTCTAACCCTGGTCCTCACTAAAGAGACAGTCTCTGAAACTGATTTCAGTTGAGATAAATCCTAGAGTGAAGCCACTAAGACTTGTTTTTATTTATGATCTTTGGTTTTAATGCTCAGTGACATTTCATAGCATTTAGAGGCAGATTTACAAAAAAATTAGAAATTTATGCAGATGGGGCCAAGTGGGATTTAGGAGCCTAACTCCTAGTGGAGTGTAAATCGCACTCACCACCTATCTGCCTCTTTAGGTGCCTAATAGCTCTGTACTTCTGGCCCTTAACTCCATGTTTCTATTGATACATCTTTTTTGGTAGTGGTGGAGGCAATGCTCTGGTGATGTCAATTCTAAATTCCTGACCAGGACTTTGGCATAACCAAAGAAAGGTGGCCTGAGGAAATCTATCAAAGATTTTACACTGAGCTGAGTGTATGCTGGAAAAGGAGTTAGGGAGTTTAGTCAGGGCAGTATGCTTGTAAGTATTGGTTCTGAAGTGTGTGCATGTGTAAGTTTTTATTGTTTGAAGCAAGCTAGCAAAGGTTTTGCTGGAGAGCCTTAATCCACAGAGTGATTCCCCATGACCTTTCTTTTTTTGCTGATCAGCAACAAACAGTAACTAAGTATCTTTCTATTGTTAACTGATAGTGATTCACTTAGGTTAATGTTTAAAGTGGTTTACTAAAATTGTCCTTTTTATAAAATACACTGTAGTCAAGCGGACCCTTTAATCTGGTCTTCATTATAGCAGCGATATCTTCTATGCAAACATCCTGTGAAAAGTTAAACCTCAACAACATAGCTCCATAGAGAAATCCCTATGTTGAGTGAAGCGTGTAAGGGTTGTATTTGAATGGGGATCTATAGAGCAAAATGTTTTCACAAGAGATTTTTATAATTAAAATATGTCACGACTGTCTCTTGTGCATAGCATGAAATAGTGCTTCAACATGTTACAAATAGATGTAAATTACAAAGAGAGCTTACTTTGCTACTAGATATTTCGTTGACTATTCTTGCCATTTCAAAATGTTCTGGAACTCAAACTAAATACCTGAAATGTGTTTCTAGGACAGTATATCAGAGGATCTCTAGATTCAGTCCACCTACAAGGGCTGGAATAATACAGAAATAGCTCTGTAATGATCAGGAAATGCTCTTTATACAGCCAAGCATGCATTTCATAATGGACCAAGTACCTTTTTCTTGCTTGCACAAGGCTTTCTTACTAACCAACATGCAATATAAACGGATATAAGGTCCTTTACTATTGTTCTTACAATACTCTGATACTCCTGGCATTCATGCAAAGCACATGCTGATTAGCAAGGCAACATTTAATGCAGCAAAGCATTCATTAAAGAACATGAATTAAATCCACCCTCCCCCACAAAAAGCTGTGAAGCCTTCCAGTAAACATGAGCACAAAAAGCTTGCCTGCAGCAATATTCTGGAAGGTCATCAGTCTTGTTTACTCATTGTGTGGTTCAGCTATCAAAGTCTAGCTCTGTTTCGTAGAGATCCTCCTCCTGGACAAGCACCTACCCCTTTTTATCAAACATAACATTTACATTGATGCTTAATCATTAGGCATTAATGAGAGTGGGAGCTCCTGTGCTCCTTGCAGCAGAATGACTTTTAACTTCTGGGACTTTTTGCTTTATGGGCAATGGAAAGACTTGGTGTGAACCTTATTAATTTTGCCTCAAAACAGTTAGTGTAGACGTTTTCTTATTCTTGGACCACATAGTTTCACATACCCTAGGTTCTGTGAAACCCTCAAACTCCAAAAACTCTGAGTTTCACCTAATTCCTGTCACCAATCCTAACTTATCTGTATACTCACATGAAACCATAAATCAGCCCAAGTTCACTGAAATGTCTGTGAATCTGGCCTGGGTTTCCAGTTGACTTAAAAAAAAAATCTTGACAGCAGGAGTGTTTTTGTTGTTGTTGGTAGTATCAGAGCATCCGATTTCCTTCTGAGCGTTTCACATAGTTCTGTGAGTCAGCAATTAGATAGATGATTTAAGGGTAAAATGCAGATTTCTAATAGCCCCAGAGGCATATTCCAAGGAGGGAGGATACTTTGAGGCACAGCATTAAGCAGAAATTAAAACAGAAAGCCACACATTCAAAAGCACTGAGAAAGTACAGCCAGACAATCCCGCTAAAGAATAAGCAACTAGAATTTAAAAGAAGGGAGAAATTTCTCAAGTCATACAATTTGAACACCATGTCATTCAGGAATGTTCAGATTCAGTATTTTGGTTTCCTCCATTATAAACACAGAGCTACTTACAAAGTTCAGATCCAGCCTCAAGTTTGTATTTGAAACCCCAAAGATTGCATCTGGGTTTAGTAAAGACGCATCTCCAATAGACACTTCAAATTACAGAGATATGTATGCAGCAGGATTACTGCATAGTTTTTATGTAAGGGCTTCTCTACTCAAGGAAGTCTACCAGTATAATTATGCTGGTATAATTATACCTCTCTGGTCATGCAGGTATCCCTGTGTAGATACTTATGTTTTGGGATAAGAGTGTCCACACAGAGAGTTATGCTGGTATGACTATAGCCGTATAATTATACCAGCCAAAGTTTGCTCAAAAATTCCCCCATGTAGGGAATCCCTAAGTATAGTTGTGCTTTCTCATTTTAGGGAGGATTTGGGTTTAAGCATCTCATTAGTTTTCCATGTGTCAGAGGCTTGTTCATGTGATTTTTCATTTTTGTTTGTTTACTATTGCCTACTAAAATAATTGTACTTTGTAAATGCATACCATGTTCTTTTATACTGGGTTAGTTTTAAGTATTTATCATGCAAGGTATCTGTAAGTTGTATAAATGTATTTGGAGTGCTTATAGGGCAGCATGGGCACCGACTCCAGGGGTGCTCTGGGGCTGGAGCACCCACAGGGAAAAAATGGTGGGGCCAGGGACAGGGGAGGGCACGAGCACTCACTGGCACCAGGGAAAGTTGGTGCCTATGTAGGACAGTATAGTAGCAAGGACAGGCAGGTATTAATGAGTAAGGCTACGATTTAGTCATGGAGGTCACGGCAGTCACGGATTCCATGACTTTACCGGACCTTCATGACTTCTTCATCTTCAGCTCTCAGCAGCTGAAGCCACGGCTGAGCCTGGCTGAGGCTGGAGCCGGGGTTATGCTCGCCACATAGCCCCATGGTGGGGGCCGCAGCTGGGGTAGTACTCCCCTGCCCCACGGCTTGCTGTGGGAGCCGTGCCTGGGCCATGCGCCCTTGTCCTGTGGGCTTGCGGTGGAGGCCATGCGCCTATGCCATGGCTTGGACGGTGGTTATTTTTAGTAAAAGTCACGGGCTCTGTGAATTTTTGTTTGTTGCCCAGGACCATGACCTGACTTTTACAAAAAATAATCATGACAAGATCTTATCCTTATTAATGAGACAATACAGACGCAGTCCCTACTGTTCTCATTTCTTCTTTCTTGTCTTTCAACTCAGTAGTCAAAAAAGTTTTATTGTGCATCAACTTACGTAGTCACTTTATTCTTACTAATTTTTACTCAGATAAATCATAGACTTCAATCCTGCAGTGTACAGTATGTGAAGGGGTTGCTGGGCCCAAACAGAGCCCCACTGAAGTCAGAGCTCTGCAAGTGCAGCCTTCCACCCGTAGACTGCAGACTGCAGGATGAGGTGGAAGTGTTTCTGAGTAGCAGATTCCAGGATACTTAATGTGAAGGTTGGCAAGGCTTTTCCTTTATTGTCCTCAAATCATCCATTTTTGTGGTTTTAGAACCATTTTCTCTTTGTCCAGCATGCAACTTTCGAACTGTGATCAAGTGCAACAGAACTAGTACTCCCCACTATTCACATAGCTGAAGTCGAAGTACCTTAGTTTGACTTACCTGGCTGTCACCACGGCGGTGGGTTAACCGCGGAGGCCCCCCACCCCCGTCAACTCCACTTACTCCTCTCGTGGAGCTGGAGTTTGGAGTCGACAGGAGCGCTTTCAGGGATCGATTTATTGCATCTAGGTGAGACGCGATAAATCAATCCCCAATACATCGAACACTACCTGCTGATCCGGTAGATAGTGTAGCCCTACCCTAAGACAGTACAGGGATACCTGGGAGAAACAATCCAGGGAGCTGTGAAAGATGCACAGAGCTTGCATCTCTGTGTTGAATTCAATCTACAAAAACAGACTGTTATCTTTAGGGGTTGGTTTAGGAGTCACATACTGCACCTACAAAAAGATTGCTCTCTGGTTAGGGACGCACTTCCTCTTCATCTGCTGAAGCAAAGCAGGGGTTTATGTACATGACATTCTCGTAAACAAATTAGTTAAATACAACCTAGATGGAGCTACTGTAAGGTGGGTGCATAACCGATTGGAAAACCATTCCCAGAGAGCAGTTATCAGTGTTTCACTGTCAAGCTGTAAGGGCATATCAAGTGGGGTCCCATAAGGATCAGTTCTAGGTCTGATTCTTTTCAATATCTTCATCAATGATTTAGATAATGGCATAGGGAGTATAAAGTCTGTGGATGACACCAACCTGGGAGGGGTTGGAAGTGCTTTGGAGGATAGGATTAAAATTCAAAATGACCTGGACAAACTAGAGAAAAGGTCTGAAGTAAATGGGATGAAATTCAATAAGGATAAATGAAAAGTACTCCACTTAGAAAGTTCTGGGCACTACATTCCAGGAAAGTTGTAAGCAAATTGGAGAAACTCTAGAAAAGAGCAACAAAAATTAACGGTCTAGAAAACATGAACTATGAGGGAAGACTGAAAAAATGTGATTTGTTTAGTCTGGAGAAGAGAAGAGGGGACATGATAACAGCTTTCAAGTACATAAAAGGTTGTTACAAGGAGGGAGGAGGGCGAAAAATGTGCTTATTAACCTCTGAAGATAGGACAAGAAGTAATGGGCTTAAATTGTGATTTAAGTTGAACATTAGGAAAACTTCCTAACTGCCAGGGTGCTTAAGCACTGGAATAAAATGTCTGGGGAGGTTGTGGAATCTCTGTCATTGGAGGCTTTTAAGAGTAGGTTAGACAAACACCTGTGGTCTACATAATACTTAGTTCTGCCTTGAGTGATGGGGACTAGACTAGAAGACCTCTGGAGGTCACTTCCATTCCTACAATTCTATGATTAGCAGCTCCTGCTCCTTAAACTCTCATTGATTGTAATGGGACAGAATCAGGTTCAACCAGCTACATTTCCTGTGATTTGGAATATGTTAATTGTTTTAATTATTTTTTTTAAAATGTAGTTCTTGAGCCAGAGCTGGACAAAAATAAAAAACCTGGATGTGTATCTGAAATTCCAGAAGGAGGTGGTGTTTCATACACAGAGAGTAAAATTTTGATTACATCTTTCTACCTTGAACCAGTTGCTGTCAGAATATAAGATTAATTGGAGATCCTTCCACTCATCCCAATTGTCTTGCTTTTTATTTCCTTTTCTAAAACTTAATAGTCAACACAACACATAGTAGTTTTTCTAGATGTCCACAATACTTGTAAACTAAACCTAGATCTCATAATTATATAATTTTAATTCTTGAGAAAGGGAGCCATTTACAGCTTTTCTTGTATGTAAGGATTTGTTTAAAATGAACATTATGCTCCAACTGTTATGGAAAGCTCCTATAAACTTTCATAGGGATTAAATAATAGGGGTCTATAAAAATTATCCTATACAATTTATACAATTTCTATAAATTTATACAGAAAGCAGATAACTCTCTATTAAATGTTATAGTATCTTTCAATCGGTAGATAACTATTACTTTCATTCTGCTCCTCTGTACATACCATTTGCTGCTTTAGTAGGATTAACAAAGCATTCAAAATATTTTTATGGGGAAGAGATACATTTACAAATAAATCTCATAAAAAATCTTTATCTTCAAGTTACAAAAGAGAACCTAAACTCCACAGTGCACATTTTTTTATGATAAAGCCTATTTAATGAGGCAGTCTATATTTTAGTATGATTGTGATTCTGGTGCTGAACTTGGTTGCATGTGTTTAGAAAGAAGATCTCTCTCCTCGCTACCACTTTCTTGTGTCTTGGGGTCTCATTACTACAATAATAAATATCCTATTCTAGTCACACTATCTAATGTGCATCTATCAGCAGGTGAATTATTTGAGCAAATCCTATGTGTACCCATAACAGTACCAATATGGAAATATCCATCTTTAAAAATTTATAATTAAATAATATTTGCACCCCCATACACTTATTAAAGCTGTAGACAATGTTGAGCAGCTCTTTTTAAACTAACTCTTTATTTCCTTTGACTGTTAGGTCTGTTATCAACTTAGCAAAAATCAGTTTTGGAGAACTCTCAATTCTTCATACAATTTAATCAAAACATCTCTTTGGTCTTCAAAAGGATACTGTCTGTATCTAAATAATTACCACTACTATTAGAATGTATGCATACTGGGCCAAATTGAACACCTATTTAAGCAGGGATGAGCACTACATATCAATAGGACCAGACTTACATGTGCAGCATTCTCAGCATACAAAGGGATTTATCAAGAGTAGTCTGCTCTGCATTCTATACTGGCTTGCAAAAGTCCAAGTAAATAGACACTCCCTGAAGGTCAACAGACACACTTATTTTCAGACCATGTGGAGGGGTAGGTTTCAAAGATGGGGCTGCCTCTCAGAGAACCTCTGCCAGCCTCTTCTCTTTTAAATCTAGAGGCCCACAGCTCAAGCATTTTTGCAGGCCACAATTGCTGCAGTATGGCAGGAGGAGAACGGTGGTTTATCATAAGAATGTCCGTATTGGGTCAGACCAAAGGTCCATCCAGCTGAGTAGCCTGTTTACCGACAGTGGACAATGCCAGGTGCCCTGGAGTGAGTGAACCTAACAGGAAATGATCAAGTGATCTCTCTCCTGCCATCCATAACCTGCCCCCTCTGATAAAGACAGGCTAGGGACACCATTCCTTACCCATCCTGGCTAATAGCCATTAATGGACTTAACCTCAATGAATTTATCCAGATCTCTTTTAAACCCTGTTATAGTCCTAGCTTTCACAACCTCCTCAGGCAAGAAGTTCCATAGGCTGACTGTGCACTGTGGGAAAAAGTACTTCCTCTTATTTGTTTTAAACAAATACTTTATCAAGTATAACATCTCCACTGATAAGAAACATGCAGTCAGATGTTCGTATTAGTCCTTGATTTTGTTCCTACTAAGTCAACAGCAAAACTTGCATTGAACTCAGTTGTGCAGGATCAGGCCTTGAGTGATCAAATTTACATTATAATACATTTGTAGTATATTATTATCCTGGCAAATACAAACATGATGCTTATATATGTAACTATATATAAACATTTCAGATGAAATGACCTCAGAATAATCTTTAGGGGTATATTTTATACTTGGAGAACAGTGGACATAGACTCAGACTTTAAGGCAGTGGTGGGCAACCTGCATGCGGCTCATCAGGGTAATCCGCTGGCGGGCTGTGAAACAGTTTGTTTACCTCAACCAGCCATAGGCATGGCTCCCCACAGCTCCCAGTGGCCACAGTTTTCCATTCCTGGCCAATGGCACCGCAAGAAGCGGCGTGGGTCAGCCACCGTTTCCCCAGCTCCCATTAGCTGGGAATGACGAGCTGTGGCCTGCGGCTGTTTGATGTAAACAAACTGTCGCACAGCCTGTCAGCGGCTGTTACCCTGACAGGTCGCAGGTTGCCCACCACTGCTTTAAGGCCAGAAGGGACCATCATGATTCTCTTGTCTGACCTCCACACGTCGCAGGCCACAGAACCTCACTAATTGACTCCTGTAAGAGACTTTGGCGGTGGGAGGAGAATTATGTCCAAGGCCAGCAGTACTGCCTAGGGGCAATACTCCGGTCTATGTCTTCCCATGGTGAGAGTCACTGGCTGCCATGCCTAGTGATTAGAGTCAGTAGCAATGTTACCCAGTGATGAGCATTCGGGGCTGCCTTGCCTACCAGCTAGACCCAGCGGCAGTGTCTTCCAGTGGAAAATTAGTGGCTGCCTGCCTAGCAGTAAGTCTGTAGTAATGTCGCCCAATGGCAAGAGTCAGCCTCTGGAGGTAGAGGAACCTGGCCCACCTTGCTCCACCAGGTTCCAGCCCAGGCCCCTTCAAAATAATGGTCCAGATACATGGCCTAGGGACAGGTGCCCTTACAGCTCTACTCTGGGTCAATTCCTATCTCAGCTGTTCCTCTCTCTATGCCATGGGTCTATCTTGGGGTTACCCTTGGCATCGTCTCTCAGGTCACTCTCTGGAGCATCTTCCCCTCTCTGCAGCAACTCATTATCCTCAGACCCTGCATCTGTAAGGCCTGCAGCAGCTTGAATGTGAATCCTGGGCCTGGCCACTTGGGGCCCCAGCAGCTTCTCTGCAGAATGTTGCAGCACACAGCTGTTCTCCTGCTCAGTCAGCCTAGAGTCTGAGCTGACCTCTCCCTTCACTGTGAATGTGCCCAGCAGGAGCAAAGGGGCATGGCTTCCTGTGTCCAGAGGAATACCTTAACTCTTGCCTCACCAGTGTGAGATTTGTACAGCCCATCACATAAACCTCTCACCTTGGCTGCATTACTAAAGTCCTGAGATCATGATTTAAAGACTTCAAGTTACAAAGAATCCATCATTTACTTCAGTTTAAATCTGCAAGTGACCCATGCTGCAGTGGTGTCTGCCAATCTGCCCCAGGGAAAAGTTCTTTCCCAACCCCAAATGTGGCAGTCACAGTATGTCAGCAAGTCCCAACAGCCAGACACCTGGAAAAGAATTCTCTGTAGTAATTCAGAGTCCTCCCTGTTTAGTGTCCCATCACCGACCATTGGGGATATTTGCTACTACCATGCTGAGAAGATTTAGAAATGAAATAGTGCAGATCTTAAATGTTGCTGTTCTCCACGTTTCACATTAATTCTTCATGAATTCATGAAGATTTATGAATGTGCAGCATTATTTCTTTCTTTACACATCCTTCCTCTTTCTCTCTCCTTTTCTGGATAAATTGCTATGGCTGTATTTCCTGGGAGTTTAAGTTTTAATTGTGTGTGTGTGTATGTAAAAAATATTAGGATGGCAGGTGTGTTCAAAGTCGTAAGAATTTGAATATCAGAACAGCATTTTATGTTCACCTGTTGGGCGTTGAGCATATTTTACTACACCCTCATTACAATGATACCGGCTATGAAATTGTGTACTATCATATGATATAAACTGACATAGCTCAATATGAAGAATTTGCCAATTCTTTAATTGCATTTTCCTGTTTTAAATTTTCCCCCTGATAGTGTGTGAAAACAAACACAAACAAAAGAGGAAAGTAAATTTGACTACGCTTTGGAATCAGTGGGGCTACTCCTGAAAGCAAAATTACACATACGTTTAAATGTTTGCTGGCACAACAGCATTGATTCTTCTCCATTTAAATATTTAATAATTTTTAGATGGTGTGAGAGTTTTTCCATGGCTTTTAGACAATTAGAGAATTTCTATTTGGTTTCAGGATCCATTGTGGAATAAAAGCCAGAAGAAGCTTCTTGCAGAATTTAGAATCACTGGGGCCAATCAATTCTCTACTCCCCTGAATTTTCTGTTGTCATTTATACCAGCATAAAGTGCATATAAAATTCTACCACTCTGACTTGGTGGCTTTTCCACCACCTACACTAGATCATGCAGTGAAATAAAAATTAGACAACAGCCCGAAATTCATGGAAACAGCTACAGATTTTAAAAATTAAATTAAATTTTAAAATGTAGCACAATTAATACTGAAATTAGGGTGACCAGACAGCAAATGTGAAAAATCAGGACCGGGGATGAGAGGTAATAGGAGCCTATATAAGAAAAAGACCCCAAAATCAAGACTGTCCCTATTAAATTGGGACATCTGGTCGCCCTAACTGAAATGCATGAAAAAAATCACAGCTTTTAATATTTTAATTAAAAATAAGCATATTCAAAACTCTTTATATCATTCAGTTGTTTACAAAACTTCATTTTTAAATGTGTTTCCATGCATTTCAGGTTGCCATTGTGTTCAGCACCATAGAGATTTGGGCCTTCATACAAAATTTAGGCTGAGTGAGAAATGCATCTATCTAAAATTTGTCTCAAGTATTTAAAAAGACAATGAGTATTGTCTTTTAAAAAGAAAAATCATAAAAACTATAAATTTGTATCAGAATTTAAAATTGATCTTATACATATTTTAGAAAGTAAAATATTTTAACAAGCATTCACTGATTTTATTTTCTTAAAATTGCAATTTAGGTTTTAAAAATTGCATTAAAATTTAATTTGTTCTGGCCAAACACAAATATTACTAGGCTCAACAACTATTAAATATCTCCTAATCACATTCATACAATTGCCTTATGTCTTGACAGTATAAATAGGGAAGAAGAGAGAGTGCTGTTCCACACTCCCACCCCTGCGCCTTGCACAACAGTTTTCTGGTCAGGTCCTAAGAAACTCAGATTTATCTAGAAAAGTTATCAGACCATCCATAAATGACTTTTTGGCATGTATCTTCCAGAGCAGGTTATATTTGCCTGTAAAATCTTGTAGACTCCTTTCTAGGATCTGGAACAATCTAAGACAGATCTTCAGCTGATGTAAACTGACATAGCTCCACTGAAGTCAATGGCATTATGCCGAGTTGCCCCCGGTTAAGATCTGGATCTTTGGATTTTTGTATTGGTTCAGTATGGGCATGCTACAGAACAAGCAGGTCCTCACCAAAAGAGATCTATGTCTTGTTTTCATTATCCTCAAATTATCCTCAAATTAAAGGAGATGTTTAGTCTGCTTGAGGCCTAATTCAGCACCCTTCTCATGAAGTGCATTTCAAAGGTCAGATTCTCTCTACTTGTTTTGAGAGATTACACAACATAAATTGATCTAAAAAGCACCTTTCTTAAATGTCTCCTTCAAGCAGGTCAATTACACTTTCCCAGGCTTTGTGGCAGTGGGGTTTGTATGATATTTGATTTCGATTTTAATCCCATGCAATATATTTACCTAAACTATAAACCCATCAGAGCACATATGAGATCACTTTTAGCCAGCTAACGTAGTTCTCTGATGTCCAAAGGAGACAAACAACAAATTACATATTATCTCTCATCAACCATTTGAGTTTTTTTCACAAACCACAAAAATATTTCTAGAGCTCACAAGAGAAATGCCATGGTGGAGGAGGGAGGGAGAGGGGATTATATGTGTGATAGATTTAGCCCTGGCAGTACCTGCAGCAAAACTACTGGCAGTTAGTTGAAAGTCAATTTATTCTTGAAACAGGGTGTTGCTCCTTCAGGCGCACAGCCAGCTAAATTGGCACATTTAATATTTTTTCTCCTCCTCACAAGTCATTATTCATGATGCAGGCATCCATAAGTTCTGCTGCTTCAGAGCAAAAAATCTGAGGAATGCTGGTGCATTAAAATCTCTCTCTCCTCATTCTGCAGTGGCTACACACTGTACTGATTATAAGTAGAGGACTGATGGCATAAAATCATAGACGTTTCAGAGCTGGGATGGAGTGCATTCTTGTCTCACTGAGCAACAAGAAGCTATTGACTCACAGAAGATTTAATAACTTGACATAAACCTTCTAGGCCTCATAGTCACTGTATTACACATATATTTTTACTACAAGCATTTTCAACCACAAAATACTTTTCTCCAGCTGAAGTATCTCCTATTTCATATGTAAAACATCTGGATTGCAATGTGCTTCTCTCTGAGGGCCTGATTCTGCAACTCAGTTTACATGGGCATACTTCTACTCCAGGATGGCGTTCCTCCTTCCCCGCAACTTTACTGGGGCCACCCTCATGGAGTTCTTTGTAGGGTTAGAGTCTACTCTTCTGCAAAACATTTAACATTCTGGAAATGGCAGAAGACAGAAATAGGAGATGGCAGAAGTTATTTATTCAATTAGTTGAAAATACCACAGCACAATGTGGGACTGTCTCTTAACTTCAGTGTAATGCTAAAAAATGGTCACTACAAGGTGACGAGTGCTAATATGGTAAATTGCTTATTACCATGAAAACTGCTTGTTTGTTCAGGGAAGCCAACAAAACTGTAAAAACACAACTTCATTCTTGCAACAGAATGCTATTCAGTGTCTCTGAGAATGCATGAAAACAAAAAAAGACTGCTGTTTCTCCTTCAGGACAGATACTGGTATGTTTATTTTCACCAAGTCATCACATTTGGGCTATAGTCGCTCATGAACATTCAGTTGTTGGAAGAGCACCGCTCTCATTGCTTTCAATAAACATCCTGTGCATGATTCTTCTCCTGTGTTTTGCATTAAATAAAACAAAGTCTTGAAAGACCTGCTGTGTATTCCCTTGTATACCCTCAGCGGTATCCTATGCCTTGGTTTCCAGTTCTCATACAAATAGCCAAAGATATCCACATTCCACAGTGTCAAGCAACCATCATATCTAAAGAAATTCACTGGCCCTCCTCTCTGCCTTTATCCCAGGCTTCCAAAGGAGCATAGAATTATTGGCAAAGAACTTAAACATGTTAGCCCTGCCCTGATTATTGATCATATCTTACTAAAGTTACACATTGCACTCCACCCTGCCTGTGTTCTTTATCCTTTCAACCTGTTTCTAGAGTCAGGGTGTGAAAATAACTTGTCAGTATTTCTTTGGAGAAGAGTGTAACAATCTTTTTCAGCCTAAAAAAATCTTCACATCATTCTTCACAATTGTTTTAGGGGTTTCTAAAGTGTATTCGTTATCTTCTTTATGTATCACTTTATCACTATTTATCTAGCATCCAACTGTGTGCAGATTTCAAATGGACATGGTGCTAAGGAAGCCTGCCTTTCCAGGGGAAGGAATATAAAAAAATAGTTCTGACAAAAAATTTTAAACTCTTTTTAAAATTTTTGTGAAAGAGGTTCTCTATACCATGTGTGATCTAAAGAAAATTCATGATGGTATGATCTAAAGGGATTTATTTAGACTTACTTGAAAGTCCTTAATGATTTTCTTGTGGCTTCCCTGCTAGAGATTAATACAACCATTCCAAACTCTTGCCAATAAAACCTTTATACCATATCACCATGCATCATCTAGTTATATGTCCCTATTCATATCATATTGGCATATACTGCTGGGAAAAGATAACGACAGTCTGCATTGGGGATATATGTTGAACAATGTTTTAATAACATTTTACCCTTGAAAATCTGAGTTCAAATATAGACTTGGTCACAAGTAATGGCAATTTAATGTCCAATTGTCATTTGCTTCCATCACAAAAAATTCAGGGAAGAATCAAGGTGCAGTAAGAGGCAGAGTTTCATGGGGAAGTGCAGAAGAAGTTTGTATTATGCCTGACCAATTAGTCAATGCTTTTAGTAATTCACTTTCAGAACCTCTTAAAAGAAACCCACCTCACCACTTACAGTGAGGCTATATAGAGTGTTGCACAAAATGATCATTTTTAGTCTGCAGAAAGTCACTGGGTCAAATTCTGCTCTGTTATGCCTGAGTAATCCTACAGAGTTCAGTGGAATTGTCTGGATACAATTGCAGAATTTAGAATATTAGAAAACATGTATCACCTCCTACTCATGGTACGTTACACACAGCAGGCAGAGATGTTGAAGCATTTACCACAGACAGAGAGATAAGTTAACTATGGCAATAAAAACTCCAGTAAGAACAGAAGAAAACATTTTTCAGTGGGATGTAGTGGGCACTGAACAATTATTTTTTTATTTTTCAGCTACAGATCAAAACTCTCCAGCGTATTTGCACCGTTTTCAAATGAACTAATAAACTCCAGATACAGCTCTAGTTAGTGCTTATCTTTCTGTCACGCATGGTGGTGTTTGTTAAACATTTTCTTGTTACAAGTTATCTTCTTGATACATTCAAGGCAAACTGCAGAAATGAAAGTTCTTGTGAAAAGAAGCTGGCAAATGGCCTGCATCTTAAAGGGACTTTGTTTTGCTGTTTTATATTTTATTCTTATGTTTTTTTCCAATATTCAGACAGCAGTGATATTTTTATTATTTCTAATGCTGAAGATTGTTAACCAACAACTACAGCCTGAAGTAGAAAAAGCTTGACAAAATAAAGAGGAGTACTACTGTACTCTACAGTAATGGTTCAAAAGTCTATGGCTTACAATAGTGACATTGCAGTATTTTAGGCTTTTACCACAGAATACTGCAGTATCTTCTTTTTTAGTGTAGTGTAAGTAGTATAGGTAAGCTCATATTCCTGTTCTCTGTGCTTTGGATAAATGGCCAACACTAGACTTCTCAGATGTACTAAATTAATTCAAAATGAAAAAAAAATTGACAAATGCATAATCTTTACTAGAGTCTAATTAATGTTGGTACTTTGAGAAACAAGTTTTTTTTTGGCATTAACCACTGAACATGCCACAGCAGTTTCTCATGTTTCATGAGGATTTTTGTTGTGTATGCTATCAATATTTATTTAGCACGTTGCCCTTTGGTTTTGTTGTCTACATTCGAGTTTGCTCCTGTGAATCATTATTTTTCCTTTTTAAAAAGTTGCACAAAAATCATTTTAAGAACATTAGTGTTATGTACAAACACTAACAAAGAAAATGACAGGACCAAATTAAACGTAGATTAAGATTGTACTGTGGTGTCTCATCATGCCCCTCTATGGTTAATAGTCTCCAATCACATTTTACCTTCAAAACAAGATCTTATCTTGCAGTCCTTGTTCATACAAAAAATCCCTGTGTAGAGATACTCGCCGTGACTACAATTGTGTTTGAGCATGGAGTACATGATCAGTACTCTGTCCCACTGCAAAGACATGAAATGAATAAATGATAAGGCATCAGACTCGGTATTGAACTTGCTAGCTCTTGCTTTCTTTCCTACATCCCTACTCTCCAATTCCAGAGTGCACTATTTGCTGTCAACCAATGCTGTGTTATGTCTCACTTAGTACCTGGTTCTGCTCCTATTCAAGTCAATGTCAGAACTCAGTGTCGACTTCAGTGGGAGGAGGATTTGGCCCATAGTTATTGGTTCTTGAAGCAAGGAACTGCCTTGGTTACATTTTGCTAAAACACCATTCACACTTATGTTACTGTATAGATATTAACTGTCTTTCTTATGCAAGGTGTTATCCTATGCTTTGCCCCAGTCCCAAATCATGTTGTGGATGGCAGACTTCTGTGACTCCACGCAGGCTCAGAAGTCTGCTTGTGTACTGCATAGTGCATGCTCAAGGCCTTAGTCTGAAATACGTGAGGTATGTTTTGGGGAGAAGAGAAGACTAACACATATTTAAACACTATCTAGTTAGCCAATTCACCTTGGCATGGAACTCCTCTACTTTTCATGGGTCGTGGTTCCTAATGGTTCACTATTATCAGCAATTTGGGGGAGTTATATTTCAAAACAAAAACTGAATTTTAGAGTAATAATCAGTCTTTTGAACTTACACAGAGGCGTTAAACATTGAGGGTCAAATCCTCCTTCTCCTACATATGCTGAATATAGAGTCTTTGGAAAGGAATCCACCCTCACAATTCCCATCCATTTTCTGCAGTCACAGCTGCAACCTCAGAGTTGCACTAACCTCATTAGTGTTTTCACCTGACTCACTAACATGGTGGCAAAGGCCATTCAATCTGTAAAGGAACAGATCCACTATACTGTTTTCACTCCTCTGAACTATTATAGCAAGACTTCTCTGCAGCTCATTGAGAGGCCACAGACATGAGTTACAGTGGGCAGGGGTTTTGCACCCCTTGCTAGATTCCCAGCCTCCCCGAGGCTCTGTGTAGCAGAAAACACACACGTTCTGCTATGGACAGAGCTTCAGTCTTCATAGAGGAAAGAGCAGGATTTGTACCTTCATAAACCTTTTATGTTAGTTTGCCCATTAGTAAAGTTTTGCATAAGCCTAGTAAAAGAGAAAACAATGAAGATACTTTGCTGCATTTCCATAGGAGTTTAAAATGCAGGACTGCTGTATTTTGCCATACTGCATTTTAAAAACTTGAAATCTTACAGCAGAACTGTAACTAGTATAAAAGCACTAGAGAATTAATTGAAGAAAACAACCTGAAAAAGAATTGGCAACAGAGTAATCATTGTGCAAAGCTATTATTATCTTTTTAGCCAACACAGGTAACACATATTCAGAAATAATTACGGGGACAGATAGATTAGGGAGTACCTACATTGATTTGAAATCTATAGAGAACTAACTAATGTTTTGTGAGACTATGCTGTGTTGGGAGGTACAGTAAACAGCAAAAAGATAAGGGAGAATTAGAATATCCAACTTAGCTTTCTCCCCAACAGCCTCTACCCCTTTTTTAACAAAGGGAGAAAAACCATAGTCTTACCCTTTAAAACTTTTTCTTAACACAACAGCATAATTTATAAGATGTCTGTCTGAAATATGTCAAAACCCATCAATGTAATCCTGTTGAGTTTCTAGATTTTGATACCACTTAAAGCAAAACTTAGAATAGCTGGTGGACTAATAAAATACAGTGAGGTAGCATCTCCATTTAAATATGTAAATATTTTAAAAATGCATTATTAAAAGCCTGTAGAACATCTATGCTCATTTTTTTGCAAGTATTCCTGTAAACTGTTTGTAAATACCTTTTAAAACATGGTCTTGGCAGAAATTAGTATGCAGTCTAAATGGATCCCCTTGTTACAGCACAAACTTCAGTCCTGTTTTCTGTCACTGCTAGATAAATTATTACTGTTCTTTCTTTAGGCATGTAAAATTAATTGTTGCTTCCTTTTAAGAATAATAACACCACAAACAATTATGCTAATAATCCATTGACTGATTGATTAAATATGTCCTGCAACATTGCAGTGCAGGTACAAAAAATAAAGTAATACCGAAGGCCAAACCATATGGATCTTAAAACACACCAATTCCCCATCCCATCCATTTGGACACAGCTAAATGCCAAGCCAGTTAGGACTTTGCAATGCACCCACAAGCAAATGCCAGGCCAGTGCAGAACACAGGTATGAAGTGGTCACTTCAGCCTGCAAGGCTAGCCAAGAGGTTAAAAAAAGCCATGGATAACTGTGGCACAGTCCACAAATTTACTGAAAACTCATAACAAGGCAATTCCCTCCTGCTTTACATACACCTAATAGGGACTGATGACCTCTCAAAATTAGTAGGCAAAACAGAGTCCATTTATAGCCATGGGCAGAGGTACGGCATCTGACTTGGAGGGAAAACATTGCCTATGCTGATGAGCATCCACTTTTGGTTTCTCATTAGATCAGGCAGGTCATGAATAAGAGAGGAAAATGGGATTATGCTTATGGGGCTATGCCTAACTAAATGGGAATGAAAGGAGCTCAAAATGGTGCACAACATTCATCTGCAATTGAGCAGCTGGTGGAATTTTCCCAGTTGCCCAAACCAGATTATGGTGTTATTAGGAGACAGAGCTATCAGGAAACTGCAGCTGTGTCTCAGTCTTTAATTTTTGGTATTAGTGCATTTCAGATCTTGAAAAGGAGCTACACATGTGTTTTGGACTTCTTGGAATGGCTTATTAACTAGATAATTTGCAAAGGAGAAGAGATGAAGAGAGCAGTTCCAGAAAAATATTATGGTTAAGGACAGTCCACATGAAAGTGGAGGCAGTGACCTTGTTTGCGAGTGAGATTCAAATGGAAGGGTTTTGCACTGTCCTGTGATTGGGCCTGTTTTGATCTATAGCAAGACCTGGAATCCAAATCCTTTTGAATTTCAGACATTCAGGCCCAGAGATCTTCAAAGGTATTTAGGTGTCTACCTCCCATCTGGGCCTCCATTTCTAATCCCTGGATTTGAATCTAACCATGTGGTTTGGTTTGCAAGTCTGTTCTAAAACTGGAATGGGGTTTATTTTCCTCTTTGTATTCAGATGCAGCCACAATCTTCAAAAACAAAACTCTAATTCTTATGAGGCTTTGGTACAAATTAGAAGAAATTTAATGAAAGCAGTTGACCTGACAAGCGTTCTTCAGATTTTAGTGACCTGAAATCAGAATCTAAATTCTAGCACCGATTCAACCTCTGACCCAAACCATAGCCTGAACTTATTCTAGATATGGTCATTGCCTCTTCTGCTATCTCAAGTCTATATCTGTTTAAGTACTTATACTATGCTCATTATTGTGGAATCTGAAAACCAGAGTTAACAAATACTAATAAAGCTCTTCTCAAAAAAATAAAGCTGTTCTGAAAAGAATATGGGCCATACAGCTTGTCACTGAAAGGGAGGGAAAAGGGAAGAAAGCTGCTGCTTGTCTCTTTTATGGGTCTCATCTATAAAATTAACACAATAGAAACCATTAATAAACCACACTAAGGATTTCAAGGATCCATTAAAGTGTCTTTGGTAATATTATCCATTACAGTCTAACTACTAGATAAGGTCATCAGTTACAAGTATTTGATTGCCGTTTTGTCCCTAGCAAAGTAAATTAAGTAATTATGCAGAATAATTTGTTAATTTAATTCATATAATGAAATTATCTTAAATTGTATTCATATTCTATTCTTAACCTCTGTTTACAGTTTATAACATGACAGTAAAAATCCATTTCAGCTAGCATCTTGGCATTGAAGGTGTAAGCCTGGGAATAAATTTGTTTATACACTTTCAAAATATAAACACAAATAGGCTCCTCCCCAGCCTATTTAACTGTATTTAAAGTTCTATGAGTGAAAAATAAACAAATAAATACAGGAAGTCAGCGGCAGTTTGGCCGGAGTGATAGGGGTGGGACTGACTTTTTATTAATGGAAGTTTCTTGATTTTTATTATGAATTTGTTTCCTTAACTCAATAACAGCTTCATTTAAAGAAAAAAAGCAGATTGTGCAGCTCCCATTTCACTGGGAATGGTGAACGGTGGCCACTGGGAGCTGTGGGTGGCTGTGCCTGCGGACAGTCAATGTAAACAAACTGTCTTGCAGTTCACCAGCGGATTACCCTGTTGGGCCACCACTGCTTTGTCCCCTATTACTGCATTACTGGTCTGGTTCAGGTTCTGCTGCTTTTGGGATCTTCTGCATAGTTCTGGTCATGGGGTTTAGGATTTAGGATTTGGCTCGCTGTCCTGAGGCAAAACTGCTATTGACTTCACTGAGTGAAGGACTAGAACCAATTAATCTACAGTCCTATGCATACCTAAAATAAATAAATAAACTGAGTTTTTAAAACAGATGAGTCAAGTGTTACATTGGCAATAACTTTTTAAATATCCAGAGAGATAGGTTTAGATCCTGCATTAGTTCTCATAATGCATTAAGTCAGTAATGCCTCTTGCAAAATTAAATAATATTTGTATTTAATTTTCTTTACCGTTTACATTTTGTGTCTGATCTGTGTTGTTTGTTCATTAGTTATATACATATCTAATGCCAAAAACTCTGTATATGAGAGGCATATAATTTGTTAATGTTTCTCACACTATGTGAAAGAATAGAAGTATTTCTCATTTCTTTGGCAAATAATAAGCATTTGATAACTTTTTGAGAGTAGAAATTTCAATTGGAAGTATTCACCTGATTCCTTTTGGTTCTAGCTAGCCAACTAATTTCTGGAACAGCACAATGCATCTGTTAGTCTACAACTAAAACCAACAGAAAACATTATAAAGACTAACTCCACTGGAATTTTCACTTTATTTGCATTAAAAAATCAAACAAACAAAAACAAGCAAAAGGACATTTAATTTTTTTAATATTTAAATAATATTATAGGCCCTATCTTGCAGTCTACAGACCAAGAAAACTCTCAACTTCAGGTGGCAGTTTTGCTTAGGAGTTCTGCAATCCTTTCTTGGGTCAAAATCAGATTCTGAGGTTTTAGTGACTTGTCAACAAGCCAAGAAATTAAAAATTCAGCCTAATAAATCTTATACCTTTTTATTCTCAGTTATGTGAGTTGACAATCCCGCTCTTCACCTTTTAAGCCTGACAGGGCTCAAATACAACCTCCACTCCTCTCACACAAAAAAGTCAACTTTCTCTCAAGAATGCATCTGGTATTTGGAAAATATTGTTTGTTTCAAAGTACAGTAATTTAGATGTTTAGAATACACAGCTTGTACCACACACTGGACTCAAATGTTTAAAAAACACATGTCAAGCCACACACTTTACTCATTTTCTAACGCTTATGGTCCAACAATGGAAAAATTATGTAAAGAAACACGTGCTTATATGACAGGTGATTTGTATCAGACCTTATATGCACTCATGAGAAGAGGTTTTCATTTTGACTCTTGTTTTTGTATATCCTCAATAGTAGTTTCATATGATAAATATAGCATTATTTATATGGTACATTAAAAAAATTAAAACACTTTCTAAAATCCTTAATGTAAGGTTACAGTATGGGATAAATGTCAATACAGGTCAGTTTTAATGCATAAGACCATTAAAATGTCCTTTAGATATTATTGTGACTAAGATAACCCCAAAAAACAACAAACAAACATACAAATGAAACCAAATAATTAAATCTCCATTCAGTTACACTATTGTCTACCACAGCAAAAAAATACAGACCAATATGGCTCTAAGAAGACTCTCCTCACTTTTCTTTAATAATGTAGTGTTCTCCAACAGTATGTGAATTCATACACCTTTATGTATGTTCTCAGTTTGATGTTGGGTTTTTAGTCAAGAGGTCTATTCAGCATTAGCAAAGTATACTCCAAAATGACTGAAAATGTATTAATACCATTAACAAGCTAATTAAAGATCTAACAACCTGTAAATAATCCTTACAGCTTTAAACTCTCTATGGGCCTCAGGCCAATCCTAGTCATATGTTTGTAGTTCATATTACATGTCTCATAGCACTCTCCTTTGACCTATAGTACTACGTCATGCCAAATATCCAATTCTTGTGTCTGAGGGTGCCAGTTATCCAATTCTTGTGTCTTTTGGTGGCCATTTCCTTATCTGTAAAATGGGGATAATAACAGTTCCCTACTACAATTGGCCAGAAAATTTCCTTTGAGGTGAAATTTTAGAGCAAAGCTGGAAAAAAAATCATTAAAATGTTCTGCTTTCTAACCAGCTCTTTTCCGTATATATAAGAGGGATGTTATAAGGTTTAATTAATATTTTGTAAACTCGTTGACATCTTCAGATGAAAGGGATATTAGTCCTCCTAATCTGGTGCCTGAATTAAAGAGTACCTTTACTATTGACCATTTATTGGTATTCTAATGGGCACAGCAGCTAAATTCTGAGCAGCGGTGGGCAGCGATCGGTGAACCGCAGCCACTGGGAGCTGTGGGCAGCCGTGCCTGAGGACCGTCGATGAAAACAAATTGTCTCTTGGTCTGCCAGCAGATTATCCTGACAGGGCATGTGCAGGCTGCAAGTTGCCCACCACTGCCGTAGATGGAGTAAGGGATAAGGCCTTCCAACTCTGCAGATCCAGAGGATTCATACTGATGGGCAGATGCAGGGTCCATCCAGCATAGATAACTGCACTTCCAAGTGGCTCTGCTATACCCCGTTCCCCAGAAGCACACCTCCAGCAGAAGTCCCTCAGTGCTGCCTAGTAAAAATTTGTAGGATGAGGTGATAATAGCAACACATAGATATCTCCTTTCCCCAGGCAAAACCGAGCAAGGGTGGAACCTACAGAGCCCCCACAACTTCTGTGATCTATCAGCGGGGATGAAGATAATGACATGGAGATAGCACCCTACTACATGATTAGTGGAAGTTCTGCCAACACAGCATCCCCTTGCATGGAATAGGTGATGACCTGGAATGTAACTTCAGAGTTAAACTGTTAATTTTTTACTGATTTTGGGATTGTGTTAAGCCCTTGATTTTAATCTCACAATAGATTTTGATGGGTTTAATAGAGGAACCACACTGGGAAGGTCTGTTTGTTGGATAAACTGCTTCAAATGTACTCTTATCATCAACAGATTAAAGGTCTTTGTGAGTAGGATCAAATATTGCAAAGTAATTCAAGAGTGGGCGTACTAAATTACTGAGAAATATCTGTGTCGTAGAGTTAATGATCCTAGTCATACAATGTAAGTTCTCATATTAAACGAAGGTGAAATTAGCCTTGCCAAACAAGTAAAGCTTGTTTTTAAACCTCATTCTTATGGTGAAATTTATTTATTTTCCCTAAGTACCACGTAGGTATCAACACATCCCTTGGATTTATAACTTAGTACACTTGTTTATCAACAGGTGGTTGCACATCTTGTTATTTATATTTTAAGCATCAGTAAACACAACGAAAAATAAAAGTAAAATAAATTAAAACTTAGTGTTTTTTAAGTTATTTTGCAATATAGGTGCACTTATAAACTAAGTCTTCAAGTAGTTCACACCAGGCCCCGCAACACAGAAGAATACTGCAAGAGTAATAAGGATTTTTAGGGGCATTATGATAGTGTAATGGAAACACATCTGCCCCCAAAAGTCCCTCATTTTCCCTGCGGTAATGAGCCATGCAGGAAGTGGTGAATGCTGGAGCATCGAGAGTAAACTAAAAGGAGAAATTTTAAAAAGTTAGAACAAACATTTTTCCAACAACAGTTCAAGCTTTCATAGTGTCTTGTTAGTCCACTCTGTAGGAAACTGATATGTAAAACTTTCTAATTTGCCAAACATTTCTTAATTCACATTCATGGATACATTCAACAGTTCTGTCCATTCACAGAAGTGGCTTCTAAATCAGGAAACTAGAACTATGTAACATTTGGAGAAGCAAAAATATGATATGAAAAATGCAGACACCCAAGACAATTTCTGGTTATTCTTTCACTTATAACAAAGGTACAAAATACAACAGAACAGTTCCCACCACCAGAACAGTTCCTAATCAGCTACTCTGTGTAAGAACTGACTTGATAGTTAGTGGAATAGATAATTTAAACTATACAGTAGCAAAAAAATATGTTTCTATAATACTTTTTATTTAAATGATTTAGAAGCATTTTATAAACAACAGTATGTATATTTCTGCAGCCCAGCATCCTCCCAATTCTGCTATGTCTGGGCTGCTCCTCTCCATTCTGCAGCTCCCAAAGGAGGTTCAAAGTTGCAGAACCACATGTGTTGGCCACACCTCCTGCTCCTACTGCCACCAGATGTTTTGCCTCTGTACTAGTGGTCAGTTAGCAGTTCATCTAGCTCCCGGCCTTTTTAGCTGCATTTTAATTTCCTCACATTCTTGGTCAGTGACAGGCAGCTTCCTTTCTTTTAGCCTCCTTTCTTGCTCCCTGGAGCCATCTGAGCAGTGGGGTAGTTGTAACCACCTGGAGTCTCTGCTGCAGTGCTTCCCTGCTAACTCCTTTGCCCCTTTTCAAGCATGGCACAGCAGCTATGAAAGCACTAGGCAAAGTCCAAATGGTGCTCTATCTGTGAGACAGCTTTCTCAGACTTGGCAGGCGATGAGTTTTGCCAAGCCAGCTCCCAGTTGGCCAACCCTAACTCTGAGAAGACAGGGGCTGTGAGTCGGTCAGCTTCTGGGGTCCCCTGCCCATCCAAGTGGCCATGACTCCAAAGAGGAAAAACCCAACGAGGAGACCCAGTGCAGAGCCAGGAACAGCTATAAGGACAAGGAGGACCTCATTCAGCCAGCCTTGGGGGTAAGTGCCAGGGAAACTCTGGATTGCAGGGGAAGAGGCTTGCAGGGCTGTAGGTTCCCCCCATCCCAAGTCTTAAAGTGGATCCTAAGTGCTTTGGGGAATGAAGTAGGATTCTTCCTCCCAATTTGAGCCAGATGGTTCTGCCAGTGAGACCCCATTGCCCACCTTACAAAAGGCCACATAAGACACCTATGCCTACAAACCGGCTATGAAGATTCAAAGCAAGCAAAAAGGGGATGAAAAAGCAGAAAATCTACAAGGTACTCGTTCTCTGACTTCCTCTCCTTCCCTCTTCTACTGAGGAAGGGGAGCTTTTTGACTCTGAACCCAAGCAGGACCAGGGGAAAGCACAACAAAGATTTTTTCCCCAAGAAGTTTGAGGCTCTGTTCAAAAAGATGGTGTCCCCGATACAAATCCAACTTGAACAGATTCAAGAGGGCAAGCTTCAGAGTAAATTTCACTGCTCCCAATCCTCCTTTGAATCCACAGTTCCACTTTTGGGGGCAGATGTGTTTCCATTACACTATCATAAGGCTCCTAATGAGACAGAGATACTCACTTGAGCTAAAAGATCCACCCCATTCTTTTTTTATCCAGTCTTCCATCTCCAGTGATCCCATAAAGCAGAATCTGGTCCAGAATAAGATTTTTTGTCTTCCAGATAGAGGACCGATAGAAAGCATTTCCTCAGAGGAAAGATTCTCAGAGCACTAATCTATCCTCTTTATAGTTCAGAAAAGCACTGGGGATGGGGAAGAGGAAAGCATCAGAGCCATCTTTGACCTCAAGAGGCACAACAAACAGATGAAGAAAACAAAGTTTTGGATGCAGACTTTAATTTCCATGTTGTCACCCCTGTCTCAAGGGCATTTCCTGACATCAGTGGATTTGGAAAAGCCTTATTTCCACATCCCATATGGCCATGACACTGCAGACTCTGGAGATTTGCTTGAGGCATGAACCATTAAGAGTACCGAAAAATTCCACTGTTTGTCCTATGGCCCTGGGTCTTTAGAGATATTGGTGATGATCATAGCCAGACTCGGATCACAAAGTACCCACTACACCAGTGGTTTTCAAGCTTTTTTCATTTGAATTTTAAATGGAGGTGCGGACCCCTTTGAAAATCTTAGACATAGTCTGCGGACCCACAAGGCTCCATGAAACATGGGTTGAAAACCACTATTCTATGGTAACAACAACCTTCAGAGAACCCTTTAGACATACTCTGTGGATCCCCTATAGGTCTGGACCACAGGTTGAAAACCACTGACCTGTACCTATTTCTTGATAATATCTTGAACAGATTCCCATCCCATGCTGCAGCTCATGGCAGCATGACTCAGACTCGGGAGTTTGTGCAGACACGTGGCGTTGTCATCAGCATCAAGAAAAATTATCTGATTTCCCATCAGAAGTATCTCACCTGGGAATGGACATAGACACCTTGGTGGCAAAAATCTGTTCATCACTCAGGAGGTTCCAGAAGATCAAGGATCTTATTAGGAGGCCTACCATTGTGCCACGTCTTCAGCCTCTGGACCTCCTGGTGTTCTGTATAGGGATCACTCCATGGGTAACATCCCACGTTGGGTTCACCAAGCTTTTTTCCTAAGTTTGAGAAAACTCCCTGAAGCACATGATGGAACAAGTGCAAGTCCTGAACTGTGTGCTCACATGCCTAAATAGTTGGACCAAGCCAGAGAATATCCACAAAGGCCTCCCTATATGCCTCCCAGACACCATAGTCCTCACAAACAACATCAGTCTGAAATGTTGGGGAGCACATCTGGGCCTCCAAACCACTCAATGGACTTGAAGGAAAAGGCCTACAATGTAACTCTTACGGGGTGGTCAAGATAGTGATCAAGATAGTTCTGTAGAGGTTCAAAACCAACGTAGAGGGAATCCATATCCTAGTTTAGTCAGACAATACAACTATGGTTGCATATATAACAAAGAAGACGGACAAGGAGCTATGCATTACATTCAGAGCTGGGCACCCAGCCAAAAGCCACCGCTTTCCCATCACCCAGCTCTGAAGGCAGCTCAGAAGTAAGAATGGCAATACTGCGACCCCCTGCAACTCCCTTTTGGGTCGGGACTCCCAATTTGAGAAACACTGGTTTCCCCTATGAAATCTGTATAGTACAGGGTAAAAGCACACCAAAGACCAGATTTCAGTGAGGGGAGTCCAGATTTCATAGTCCGTGATGCATTTTTCATGGCTGGGAATTTGGTAGGGCCCTAATCATTACTGTGTAGGCCACCTGCCTATTCTATCACATTACCTCTGGAGTTCTTTGTTACTAATATTTTTTTTACTAGTTTTACACAACTTTGGGACGTCTCATCTGGTGGCAAGCAGGAACATAGGCCAGTGTGTGTGGCACTGCAACTTTGAACAACTCCCAGGAGCTTCAAAATGGGGGGCGGGGCACCAGCCCAGATGTAGCAGAATTGTGGGAGATGCTGTTAGCAGAAAGGAAATTATTGGGTACGAAATATTCCAATCTTCTCAAATGGTGAAAGATTACTGTAACATAACATGAATGGGTTGAGAATAAAATTTTTGAGAACACCTGATCTATCTTCATATTTATAAATCTTGCCAAAAAGCAGATGCTGTTAGTGCTGCATATTAAATTGATATGTCAATACAAAGGTAAAATTATAAAATAATGCATTATAAATATACATAATAGGCAGATTCTTCTCTGGATTATTGTGAGGTAGCCTTACAATACATGCGCAATATGAATATGCTGAATATTATGATTATCAATTAATAGAATATTAGGGTTGGAAGAGACCTCAGGAGGTCATCTAGTCCAATCCCCTGCTCAAAGCAGGACCAATCCCCAACTAAATCATCCCAGCCAGAGCTTTGTCAAGCTGGGCCTTAAAAACCTCTAAAGATTTCTTACTAAATCTAGGGTAGTATACAGTACCTGTGCTCTTTGTTTATTCTTAATTTAAAACATAATACATTACAGAAGATGAGTCCAATCCTGCCCTCAGGTACATTGGACTTTATTGTTATCTGACTGATTTTATGCTAGTGTAACTCCATTGCCTTCAGTGTAGTTACTCCTGATTTACACCAGCAGAAATGCAATCAGTGACAGGCATATAGGCTTCTCTGGGATTTACACCCATGTATCTGAGGATGGCACTAGAAGGCACAGTGATGATGTTAGAAAAGTTTAGAGGATAGAGGAGTTTAATTACTAGAGAAAGAGAGGTTTTATAAAACTAACAATGAAAGCAAAAAACAAGCAAACAAAAAAACCCAGCAACATCAACCCAAAATATTATGCTCCCTTTTCAAGTAATGCATCCAGTGAAATAATAACAAAAGTATAAAAGAAAAATATAGCACCAGTAAAACTAGCAGCTGCAATACTTCTTTCTGTCATTCTCCCTGTCTGACCCTTGTGGGCTCACCATGAAACCTGCCAAAGAGCTGTTATTCCCCCTGTGTTAAGACTACTTAATCTGGCCTGTCATAGATGACAGGGCAGATTGTTTGTTTGTTTGTTTATTTCTAAAATTCTCCTTCCTAGTCTACAGAATGGAAGGGAAAATATTACTAGCAAAAGACAGATGTCTGGCTGTTAATTTATACCAATATATTTAAAGAGGCCCTGAATCCACTGAAGAGCTTCTGGCTTCCTGAGCCCAAGGAGATAGAAGCTCAAAGATAATTGACTTACTGTAGGTTAAATGCATAAGTATTAAATTACACTGGTGAATTGTAACTTCTCCCTTCTCCTGCTGACAGCCAAATTCAAATATTACCTCAGCGTTAATTTAAAAGTGAGAAATAGGTTTGCTTAACATTATTAACATGTATAAATGATATAAGATTTCAAATTATAAGGAAATCACATAGGCCTGCTACAACACTTTTAAGGCCTCTTTGGATCTTACCAGTGAACTGATCTGTTCCAAGCAGGAAAAGAAAAAATATCATTTAAGACACTGGAGTTTTTCCCTAAGCAGGTGTGATTCCATTCTTTTTGAATCCATGTGATAACCAAAATGATGGTAACTTAAGACGGTTACTTTTTAAATCTGTGGTATCACAGACATGCAGAAGTCACTGGCAACCTTCTTAAATGCAAAAGTTACTGGCAGTCTTCTTAAATGCCACAGTTCTTGACCTGTTTGTCATGCTTGCCAGGTCCACATAACGAAAGCTATTTAAACAATAGAAGATGGGTTTTTACCCCAGCTTTCTGCCTCACAGAATCCTGCAGGTCTGTCCTGAAACCGCCCCTCTTCCCTAGCAATGCTGAACATATACACCTTGTCTACATAAACACTGCCCTTGTACCAAAACCTTAGTAAGCAGAAACTAACTGGGTATGCTCGCAACAGACGGAAAAAAATGCTGATTCTTTGTCAGTTTTTGCAATAATTGTACCTTTCCCACAATCCCTATCTATCTGCATTGTTTGACTGAGAAAACACTGCACACAACAAGTGGTTTGCATTATCATTAATTGACTTGCACTCGCCACAGGACAAATGCTGTCTTAAATAAGCTAAATTCACATCATACCAACTCCATCAACTGCATAGGCTGAAATGGAGTTGGTAGCCTGCCCAATACAATTACATTTTTACAGTTTATTCCACTGTGAGTATAGGTTACTGGTCAGATCAGCTTTTTTTAGAATTCTCATAGGATACTGTAAAAGCCATCAACAAGCTCTAAGAACAAATTTTTTTTATTGTAGCATAATCTGCCAAACATAGCAGCAGCAATATTTTTATAAAGGCACCATAAAGATGATTGATCTTTGAAAAGATATGTTCTGCAAATATATCCATATATTCATAAACAATTTTTCTGCATACTCTAATGGCCAAATCCTGTTGATTATAGTCATGAGAATAGTTCCGCTGAAGTCAGTTACTCCAACCACATGAATATGATGAGCTGAATTTGGCCCCAAAATCATATAAAAGATAATCTGTTTCCTGGCTCTGAAAAATCACTGTGGATAATATCATAGGAAGATGATCCTAATCTTTCAGTCTTTACTAAGGCAAAAATTCCATTTGCTCCAGGGCACTGGTTCTCAAACTGGGGGGGTCATACCCACCTTCCCTTTAACTACAGCTAAATGGGAGAGGCATCCCGAAACGTTGCTGTTGAAACATGAGATCACAGTACATAAAAAGATTGAGAACTACTGCTCCAGAGAAGTGAGGGTGCTGAACAACTTTCAGGGTCAGGCCTTATGATATTAGAACAAGTCACGTCATCGCAATGTGGGTCATGGGCCTGCTCTATTTCTACTGATTTTTATGTGAGTTTACCCACTGACTCCAACAGGAGCAGGAATGGGCCTGTTGTTCACACTTTCACTGTTTCTTCAAACGTTTATATATTCGTTTTAAAAGTTTGTTTTGAAAGTGCTCAAACCACACATTTGCAAATATGATAATTTTTTAACTCTATTTTACAAACAACAAAAGTAAACTAGTTAGGCGATTTCAAAGTTATTAAAGTAAAAAAAGAATTGATTTAGTGGGAGGATGAATTTATTTAACTTTAATAATTCAAAATAGCTTTGATTTTAAATACATTATTTTTTATTGAAAACAACTATTTAAAGCATATAATAAGTATTTTATATTCCATAAAATACATTTTCTCATTTTAAACAGCAAAATAAAGAAATTGCCCCATGATCTTTAATTATTAAAGCTCAGAATACAAAATAAGTGCTAGGAAAGTGAGAGTGAAGGCTGACATTCCATCCTTCACTTGTGCCTTATAGAATAAAAAGGCATAACAGCATGACTTGAAGGGGCAAAGCTGCAATTTAATTTTTATTACAAGCATTTCATGGTGTCCATCACTGTATGACCTGGACATCACTAGTTTGGGTTACAAACTTAACATTAAAATAGAGATTTAATGTTTAGTATATTTGTATGACATCTGAATCTATCATTTTAATATACATCGGAAACAGAAAAGGTCTGCACCTGTAGTCTTTACTAATGGAAAAAATTAAGTCAATGGGAGTTTTGGATGAGGAAGGCCTTCAGGGTTAGACTCATATTCCTTATGCTTGTTGACATCTTAGAATTTAAGTATATTCATTTAAACACTCTACTTATTTTATATTTAGCTGAATGCTGCTAGGAAGATTATGCATGCAATCTGTGTATTATCAGTGAAAAACTAAATTAAAATCTATTTTAAAAATTGCAAAAAATATAGATGGATAACAAAATGTTATGCATAAGAATAGAAACATTTTCCTGAATGAATTTAGCATTACAAAGATAAATATTTTTATTCTGAGAACTTTTAAATAAAAGTTGGATTGCACTGTCTGGCAAGAAATTAATGCTCAATTTTATCAGAAAAGAGTTGATTCCTAAATGCTAGAGAGCCTCTCAACAGTTTTTTTCTTGTTTCTCACTTTATAAGATCAAGTTCCCTATTACACTAACTTTCCTTCCCAACTCCCCAGTTCTCTAGTCATCACTTCTCAAAGTATTTTCCAAGAAACGATTGGAAGTCCACCAGCACAGGTTGAGAACAGTGACACATAATATTGCATTTGACTGTAATGTATTCATTAGCATAATTTTTAAGTACTTTAATGAAAAACTAGTTAAATACATTTATCTATAGTTAAACATATAAGGGGACATGAAAAATTAAAGTGTTACCATAAATGCTACTATTAAACAATAAAAGCTTTCATATTAAGAAACAGCTAAAGGATATCCAATAATGTAAAATTCTGTCTTATATTGCTTTCAATAATCCATTCAGTCTTAAACTAAGTTGATCCATTTATCAAGTATGGAGTGGGGATCTCTTTCTTATAACTCAAATGCACATTATAGAGAATACTGTATAGCTATCCACTTTTCCATGAAGTATTAGTGTAATTCTGTCATTTAGCAAAATATTCTATTTGACTGAATATGCAGATTTTATTTGTAATCAAATAATATTCACATATCAACAGCTTTATCTTAGCAGTATATCACTCCACAAATGTTGATGATTTACCAGGCCTTTAAAAAGAATTTTCAGCTTTTCTACTAGAAAATCTTAAGTGGTGCATACAAAATCATCAGTTGAAATAAATAACTCTGACTACAGCATATGACAATGCATAAATACATTAATATTTTAGGTACTGTATGAGGCAGATCTTTAGCTGGTATAAAAATGGAGATATGAGCATTTATATCATTTGAGGATCTGCCACTGTGTGTGTGTTTGTGTCTGTGTCTGTGTTCATGCGTGTGTGATCTGTACATACATAGCATGTATATAATCTCCATAAACTTAGATATTTTGTAACTCGTTTCTTTACATTTTAAACCTATGTACTGTGTATTCAGGGCTGCAAAAAAGACAACTTTTTTACTAACAAATCTTTAGGGTTTATTAGAAGCCCATTTTTTTTTAAAGGATATCAATATCAAACTGCAAGTAGATGAATGGATTGGGAATTTTTACAAATTGCAAATGCCTAGTATATTTACCTTAAAAATATGTTTTACAGCTAATGTCATACAACAGCCAGCAATCTGTAAAATTTTATATGTACATGCTAACACACTCAGGCTGCATCAAGATATTAATTTGAGAGGTGCATTTTGTGAACAAATTAAAAATAGTGTAAATGTTAATTATTACAGGATTTTTAAGAAGTTTTAACCAGTCAATGTTAGTTTTCTATGAACAGCTTTGCTTTTTGCCAAAACTCCCTTCTTTTAAATGGTCATTTTTTGGATCTTATTCAGTAACTTAGTGACAACTTTGAACTTTTTAAAATAGGTTTTTAACATTTTTTTTAAAAAAGAAAGAAGCTTTCACAAGCCATCTCAAAAATTAAAAAAACCTTTCCTTCTGTTTAATTCCCAAGAGGTGGTAGCATTTTCTATCCATTTACTTCATTGATAACAATAACGAAGTTAAACTATTGTCATTTATTTAACGTGTCTAGTATTCTTGTACTAAGTGCAGTAGTAGTGTAGTATTAGTTTACTGTCCTCTGTAAAAGTCATAATGTACAGCTTTCTTTTGCAGAACAAAGTGACCACCAAAAGCGGGACTTTGTGGGCCAGTTGGATAAAACATAAGCTCATCTCGCCCCCAAAACCCCGACTCTGGAACCACAATCTTCAGAGGTCAATTTTTAAGTAAAATGTATTTACAGGATATGCCCAATTAACTGAATGGTTATTTGCTATAAATGACTAACTTTTCTGACAACTAAAACAGGACAGCATAACCAAGTCACAATGCACATTCTCTTTGCTTACTGAAAAACAGTAAGGGCTACCAGAGCTTACTGTTTGTTAAGGATATCTCATGACTTTTTTTACTACATAGTAAGCCAGTATGTTCCAACTTCTTATATAGCACATGTAGACAACTCAGAATTCACACAGAATATTAGATCCAACCCAATTTATATCTATTAGCTAAGATTTACATAATATAAGAATGGCCCTACTGGGTCAGACCAAAGGTCCCATCTAGCCCAGTATCCACCTTGTGACAGTGCTTGTGACAGTGGCCAATACCAGGTGCCCCAAAAGGACTTAACAAAACAGGAAATCACCAAGTGATCCATCCCCTGTCATGGAAAACAGTTTCTTGTGTGTTCCTTTTATTTCAGACTAAAGTTGAAAAATATTAGAGAGTTGTCTCTCATTAATGTCAAAATTTATTAAATGCTTAATTGGGTAGCAAATTTATAATACATTATTAAAATAACAGAAAAATGTGGATCTCCAGCTCAGAGGAATATGTTCCTGAAACTTGCAGGGTACTATTTCTGCAGAAATTCTAATAAACGCAATTATTAAAAAACATTATAATTCACTTCAGTTAGACTACTGAAGCAGCTCACTGCGTACACTATTTTAAAAAAGAGAATTTTACTTGTGCATATTAAAAGTGAAAATAAAGTGCATGTTAAATTCACTCCGTACTTGATACTTTGAAACATTAAGGTTGATAACTTTTCTATTATTATAGAAAATGATTGTACTAAACTGACCAAATATATCTTAAAATAAAAACGATTGAAAGCTCCAGTGAAATACCGAATAGCTAGAAAACTTAAAATGGGATGTATGGCCTGTAAAACGGGTATTATTTTAATTTTATTTTATTTGTAAATTTTTAAAAAATGGCCTTCTGGTTGTATGTAATCTTATTAACTACTGCAAGTTATATATCTACAATTAAGAACTTTTACATTTTTAATTTCTTTGCCTTTACAGTACTTTTTTTGCTTAAGATCCTTCAGCAAAAATTTTCAAAAATGCATAAAGATAGGCATTTGAACTGACATTTAGCTACCTGAATGGATGGCCCAATGTTCAAAATACAAAGCATCTTTAGCTCAAATAAGACTTGCAGGTGCTCAGCACTACTGTTATTTAGATGCTTAAAAATATAGAGAGAGTCCAACATTAGATACCCAAGACTAATTTACAAACTCTTGATCCATACCCTATAGTACGCATATTTGAATCCATTGTGTTTTATCTCTAAAACAATAAATAAAATAAATAATCTAGCTGGAATAAACCATATACGAATAATACCACTCGTCCACATGGCTATCAGCACATGTAAGCTCACCAACCAGGGTGGTAGAGCTGGGGTTTGCCTGTATTCACAGTCTTGAAACAGCCATGTCATCAGATGAGACATTTGCTCTTTATACTTTTTCATGATTTGTATTATCGAAAAACCAAGCCTCAATCAGTTTTGTTGTCTTGTATGTGTATTGTATATACCTATAGATATACAGATATAAATGAAGTAAGTGTGTGTGTGTGTGACGGCGGTGTACACACACACACACACACACACACACGCACAAAAGGAAGAGTCCAGAGGGCGAACAATGTGTTCTAGCAGATTTGCTTGGCTCACATTAAATGCGATCTCGGGGAGAAAAGATTGTTGTGGACAGGCAAGGAGGCATCCTCCTCGGGAAAGGGAGACTGCAGCTGAGCTGCTGCTGCTGAATCTCAGACACTGTCTAGCGCGTGGTCCCGAGAGAGCCCGGGTGCCCTACTCTGTCTGGTGCTTCCACCTCCTTCACTGCCTGGCAATCCCACTTCCCAGCCACCGACCCCTGGGGTCCGATGGCAGCGTGAGCAAATGCAAAAGAGACCCCCCCCCCCAACACACCAGTCTCCAAGCAGCAGCCCCCGAACTCCCATTCAGCAAAGCAGCTACCTCTCCGCTCGAGACAGACACAAACCTCGCAGCAATATTACCATGCCGCCCCCCGCGCCGCCCGCACCCCCCAAGCAATGTGCTCTGGCGAACCCCACACCTGCTGATCACCAAAGAAAGGGAGACGTGCATTAGGACACGCGTCTCATCGAGCATGGGAATCACTGTCTGCAGCCAAGGTGGGGGTGGGGGTGGGGGTGGGGGTATATTACAAGGCCAGGAGGTGGTCAAAAGAAAATACAACTTACCACTTGTCATTCCTGTGAAGTGGGGAGGGGAAAAAAGGATCCTGGGAAAAAGGTGCATCTCGCCTGTCAGTTTTCTTCTTGAAAGGAGACAAATACTCAATCCTCAAACCCTGCTCCTTCCCTTGGCAAAATCCTGACTCATTACATAAAAAGATCACACTGCCAGGCTCCCAGAAAAATTTCTTCATCATGGTCACGCCACAAGCTAAACAAGAGGCCACATCAAGGGTGGTGGGTGGGACGGAGGGTGAAAAAGAGAAGCAAAAAAAGGAGGTTTTATTAATAATTTTTAAAATAATTATCTTCCTTTCAACTGGGAAAGAAAGTGTAGTGGGAAAAAGCCCAGCAACCAGGAGATAACTGGAGAAGATTCACTCATTATTGCCACAAAGACACCTCTCTCCTTTTTCCCATCCCCTCTCCATGCTCATTTCTGCAACACTGTTACAAAGACATGCAGCTTCTGTCACTGGAGTTGATGAGCCCAGGCATTTGCTTCTAAACTCCTTTAGGATCCTTGTCAGAAAAGCTTAGGTGAAGTGGGGTCCTTGTGCAGTAGGTGTGGTGAGTCCAAGACCGTCTGAAAATATTTTTTTCCTAGAAGCTACCTCCAAATATAGTAACAGGGAAGGGGCATTCCTAGAAATTCGGGAGACGTCAGAAAGCGAAGATTTGTGAAATTCAGCTTCACTTCCTGCAGAGGGCTCCCAGCCCAGGGAGGGGAAAAAAAAATAATCAAGTGAGCAATAAAGTGCTTTTCATGCTTCTCTGATCAGATAATGGTTTTTAAAAAAAGAATAGCAAAGCACTTAACTCACATTTCTCAGATAAGATCTGGGAGTGTCATATGTGAAGGAAAGCTAATCAGCAAACTTCTTTCCTCATTTTCTAATTATGTTTATAGATGCCTGTCTCTTGCGTTTATTTACTCACATTGATAATAACATGATAAGGCCCCAATCAGGCAGGTACTTACTCCACATTGACATAAATGAAAATTGAGGGTGGTTAGCCACTCACAGGATCAGGCCCCCTTAGCACCTAGCAAATGAATTCTAACAACACCACTGCACTTTGTAATGAAGGCACTTACTATTATTACATGTATTTCTCACACATTTTTATATTTACCTTTTATTTGTCTTGTACATGCGTCTAACGTCTTGGAGTCCAGTCCTTTAAACCTTTACTCACATTAATTGTCCCAATTAAGTATTAAAATATTTTATCTGTCTTTGCCTCTAGTAATATAAATAATAATAATAATTAATTAATAATTAATAGGCATGTAGAAATGTTCTTAAGCTTAATTTATGTTTGAAAAGTATTTTAAGATTCTCAGAAGTACGGCATTAAAAAGAGAAAAGTGTTATTATTATTACTACTTCAATAGGATTTCAGTGCATTCCTGATTTGGAAAACAATCTGTATCCCTACAATAGCAGTGACAACTGTAGAAAACCATGATGAACAGCTTTTGGGGAAAGCAGATAATAGGTTTAAATACATTTATCTTTTGTTGGTCATTTGGATTTTCATAATTTAATAATTAAATTAAATAAATTAATTTAATTAAAAGTGGTCTTGCTTTTGTTCAGATTTTCAGCATGATCCAGGAAATCTCCCCACCTATACCCCTCAAGAGTAAATACAAAAATGTTGCTTGGGTTTGTGCCCCTTCCTTGTTTGAATTTTAATAAATGCTTTCATTTAATACAAATGTAATTACAAATATCTTCCTCCTCTGCAATCCTGAAAGAGGCATGGTATGAAAAAAAAAATTATCTGAGCTACAATCCCACTTGAAGTGTGATGTAAGTTTTAACTGTCAGCTCTGTGTTCAATAAACAATGACATAAAAATGCAGAATCCATAATTTAATAGGTTCACCTACTCAGTCTCATTCATAATACCTATTTAAAGGGCACATTTTAAATAATCTCTTAAAATCCAAAACAGCTTTTTTGTAAATTGCAAAAAAGGAGTTTTTTTAAGAGGGTCAGACTATTTGAGACATGTGACTGTTGTCACTCAAATTAATTTCCTCAGGGGGATGTGGATGATAGTCTGAAGTTTAGATTCCTTTGATCATTACAAAAATGTATTTGCTGTCCTCTGCTGGTCATATTGGTTGTCACATGTAAAATTAATTTGCTACTACCTCTTTAAGTAAAGAGGTAGTAGCAAGGGTCTGACTTAAGCTGGCAAAAGCAAGGAAATTGAGTTTAAAAACTGCTATACAGTCCTTTTTCACCATTGTGATTGGGTAGTGCTAGGAGTTTCAGAATAGAATATAGTTTTACTTATACTAAATGAAACAGTGAAAGATGCTAACAAATAAATTAAAGGCAGAGCTATATTGGCAGTCGGATTCCCATTAACATCAATGTGCTAAATTCTGCCCTTAAATGTCCATATATTATTCCAATTCTTCACTTTCTTATGCTCTATTTGTATCAGCTGTTATGGCACAAAAGGGCCAAGAGAAGCCTGACCAAACCTCTCACCCCCAAATTCTCCTGATGGAGGGGGAATCCTCAGCAGCTGCAAACTTAATTCCTGCCGGCAGGTGCCCGGGGGGATAGAAAGCACACTGGGGGCATGTCAGAATTAGGAAGGTGTGTAGCTAAGGGTATTCCTATATCATGGCTAGTTCTGCTGCCAGAGCAATTCATAGGGGTCTGTGATGGGGTGACCACCCCACATAAGGCCTAAAAGGTAAATTAGTCTGTTTAACCTTAGCCTGTACCTGGAAGAAACCTAGGGAGTGCTAGGGCCTAATTGCACATGAAGTCCAGCTGTGGGGAGGAGCTGGGCAGAACCTATAAAGAAAGGAAGATGGCAGTCTAGGGGAAAGAAGGAACCCTGAAGTTGAACCTCCCTGATACAAGAGGGAAGAGCATGACGCTGCAAAAGAGAAAATAGGAAAGGAGTGGTAATGGCTGGAAGAGTAAAAGCCTAGAGCTCCTGGGTCCCTGAACTGGAACCTAGTGTAAGATGGTCCTGGGTTTCCTCGCCAGCCACTAGAGGAGTGGCACAGACCAGGCAGTGAGGAGTAGACTGCCTGGGAGAGTTTGCCTCAAAGGACTTGCAATATCTCAAAAGGGGGAGAACTTTAATGTGACTTGGCCTGAGGGCTAATCTATCAAGAAGAAAGCACTGCAGGCCCAGAGGATGAGAGGCTGTGGAGTGAGTGATTGGAATGAGAGACTGAGTAACCACAGCAAGGGGTGTGCTAGCAGATGGCAGAGCTAACTCCCCAGATGAGCCACTAGAAGGTGCTGCCCCACGCTGAGTGCCCCTCCATCAGAGGAGCCCTTGCTCCCAAGGCACATTATAGGATAGCACATTATAGTCTGCTGTCAGCTATACTGAAGACTGAACCATCACAAGCCCTGAGAAAAGGGAGACACATTGCCCTCCACTTGCTCCCTCTGCTGGCCCCAGTTCCACCACAGAAATAAATCTTCCCCCCTGCTGACTTTACTGAGGGCTGTCTATGTACTTCCGAGGACAGGAGTTAGTGCAGTGGTTCTCAAACTTCTCTGTTAGCAAGCCCTTTCCCCACAAGCCTCTGAGTGTGACCATCATAAATCAACAACACTTTTTTATATTTAACACTCTTATAAATATTGGATGTGAAGCAGGGTTTGGGGGTGGAGGCTGATAGCTCATGAACCCCATGTGATAACCATATGACCCCCTAAGAGGTCACAACCCCCAGTTTGAGAACCCCTGGCCTAATGGGAGTAGTGCTGTAAAACCTGTTTGCACAGTGCTTAGAAAATGTAAGTTAACTCAATTCTTAATTACAGTTTTTAATTTTATTTTAACTTTTATTGTGCTGAATGCCTTTTGGGACTACACATGTGTACATGCCAGCAAGAGCTCAGCCAGAAATGCAGGGTGCTGGTTGGCTGCCTGAATTCTTCCCTAATGGAAAAATCACAGCTCCACAAATCCTTCATAAATTATGTAACAGCTGGAAAGTCCTGATGGGGTGTGAGCCATATGTTTATGATCATATACATATAGGAATACCCTGGCTAGGCAAACCCCTTATACACATTTTTTTTCACAGCCCCCTTCCTTATACTCTGTGCACTTTAGTCCTACTCTTAGAGGAGTCTACAAATTGGCTAGGCATGGGGCTGGACACAGCCAAAGCATATTCCTACTTGCAAGAGTATTTGCTAGTTTCAAGCAACTTTATTCACATACATTATTACCTAATATCTGGGTTACTGCATACAGACTAGGAGCATACTGTTGCAACTAACATTGCATGTTCCACATTTAATGTTAATCAAATTCAGAGTTACTATAGTGGACTGTTCTATCTGGTAAAGAGGTGAATAGAAAGTGTATTCTGGATTGGAAATCCAGAAAAAGGTATACAGTAGCCCAATAAAATATAAGGAAAGAACTGTGCTGATTAAAAACTTACCCTGTTTGGCAGAAACATGGATGAGATAATTCCTCCTACAGCAGGTCTACAGTTCATGAAATCAGTGACAACAGTCTGTTATAAATACCTAATACTATGCTAATCTGTCAAACATTTTTTTCTTATGCATTATTTTTTTTCTTTAACAGAAATTGTTTTGGCTTTGATGGGCGAACTATTCTTGGCCTCTTGGTTGGTGGCCCTTCTGGTGCGCCTTACAGTGCCTAGGGATCTTTCTTTAGGGATCATATTTATTTTAAAGATATATCAAATAAAGAAGCCAAAAACATGCAAAAAATAAAACAATTATCCATTTACTCATTCTTCATAATTGCTATGGAAAGTGTAATGCATGGTAGTGGACTTCTCCTTCAAAGTGAAAATGTGTGGAAGTGAAGTATCATCTGCAGGGATTATCCTCTGCAGCCATTAAACGCCCTTCTTCTCCCCAGCTCACAGGACCAGTAGCGATGCTGTGCAGATAAAAGGTGGAGCCAGAAAAACTGCAGTTCCTCCATGTGCTCCACCCAGTGCAATCTATCAATGGCAGCATGGTTGGGGGAATACAATGCTGCATTGGCTATTAGCACCCTTTCCAGCTTTTGGGGGCTTGCATAATGCAATAGAATACAGCATATGAAGGAAAAAAAACTATTTAAATATTATACTGAATGACTAAGGTTAAAAATCTGTTCCCTTAATGTAGGGTGTGGGCCCTTCTAATGAAATCAATGACAAAACTCCCGAGTGACGTAATGGAAGCAGGATTGAGTCCTTATGGACTTGGGCATTTTTAAGTATTTCTTTTGCCGAGGACTGAAAATATCAGGTATACTATGCTAAAAATAAAGATTATTATATCAATACACTGTCCCTAGTAGAATGTGAAGAAACAGCCATTTTGATATGATATAAAGAAAAAGACAGCATGATACATTTTAAAGAGAAGCTGAGTCTGACATGATGTAAATGAATTCTGCATGTCATTGCAGTAAGTCTGCCATAATATTTTTTCTTTAAAATTATACTCACATTTCTTAACTACAGTTGTAGTACTTCAGTTTATATTCTACAATAGCTACATTTCTGCTATAATTTTAGACGATCATCTTCCAATACAAAAATCAATATGTAATTTCAAGTGAACAGCTATGGGACCTGCCCTGCAGGTTTTACTCAGGCAAAATGTCCAATGTCTGCAGTGGGAGTTTAAGCTGTGTAAGGCTTTCAGGATTTTTCTTTGTATTTTTTAAATTTGAGTATACATAGGCTCCAAAATATCTTCATGATGGATAATTAGAGGAGTTATAGAATTTCATGTACACTTTGTGATAGTCTTGCCCCTTTTCTGCAGTTCTTTCAAGGAAAAAAAAACATATATTTAAACAAGCACTGTATCATACTGTGCAGTTCTACTTTAGATTTATTACTGAGGTTGTAGTGAATGAACAACATGCTTTAGGGAATTAAAAGATATATCTTGGATTTATGGATCTCATGCTTTGGTGGATAATCTTTGAAAGTAGCTATGGACAACATGCTCTAAAGGGACGGGTGGGGACATTATGTCTGACAGCTAACTATTTTTAAAAAATATAATCCACTGTAGAACATTTCCATGATGTATTCCTGAATTGCCTTTGCACCAAAAACTGCCAGTGATACCTGACACAGTGAGAGTAAGCAATTTATATAGGTGTGTCATAATCCCTTACTGGAGTAGTCTAAGTAAACATTTAACTATCCAATATGATGTTTTTTTTTGTTAGCAGGTCAGTCTGAATGTTTCCACGTAGGAATCATTTTTATTGTATTTCACACGTAGAAAAGTACAATAGTAAGGTGGCAAGTATGCAATGTAATTTTTGCTTTTTTAACATTTTAGCACAATAATTCCATTATTTAGCTAGTGAGTTCATACAAACTTAAATTGGTTTCTGAAGGCTTTCTGTAATGAAAAATCGTACATTTTGGTCTTGTGAAAATTTACTTTTGATTAAAAGAGCTTTTTGTTTAATTTTATTAATGGTTTTATATCATTAGCTACATTCAGGTAGGACAATGAGGTGGACTATCAACGCTTGTGTGACTAGGTGTTGCATATTAAATATCCATGCTGGCACTGATAATTCTGTTGATAATAGGTGAAAGTCAAAATTTAAGCAACCAATAACTAGTGAACTGCAAATCATTCACTTCTTAAATTTGTTGTGGCATTATTAACAGAATGTACACTTTAAATTTCTTTCTAGTTTGACCATGCAATTGTAAACAAAATACTTTTTATATTTTTGCAGTGTAAAATAAAGCATTATACCCAAACCTACTTAGCAATAATACTTCTATTTAGTGACACAGATGAATTCATCTCATATTTTACTACTCCATATAACCAGACTAAAAGTAGGCCTTGCATTCTTTAAAAACAGAGAGAGATATTTATAGGTGACATACTGCTCCTTTTAGTATGCTCATTATCCAACAAATTTACTACACTACTTTTGAGAATGGCTACACGACGACACATAAGTGTATTGAAGCATGAGAGCGGGGAGTGTGTGGGTGTAGTGGTCTTTATGTGCTTTGTATGGACCAACAATCTTCTAATCTGCAGTTCATAAACTTTGGACCCAATCCCATATCCCTGCTGCTAGCATCAAAGGTCCCGTTCCTTAGTTCACCAGGCACGCAAGATCAGGCCCTTGAGCTAGTACTCTAAAGACTGCATATTTAGCTTTGCAGAAACTTCATTAAAAAAGGATAGATTAATATTTAGGTAGTGCCAAATAATTCTGAGAAAAGCTCTAATGGGCAAGACCTGCTCCTATTGAAATCAGTGAGAGTTTTGACATTGATTTCGGTGCAAGGGGGCTTGGGCCCATTGAGTAGAGGGGGAGCTCACCGTGGTCTGCACGTCCAAGGAAGCTCTCGGCTTCTCGGTCTGTATTGTGGTATTCAGTGTGTTTTGTTTGTATGCATGTATAGGCCTGAAATACTGCACAGCTAGGTTTTCTCATGGCATTTCAGTTCCTGACTGCTGGAAACGCAAGGCCGGCCTGTGAGGTGACGAGACACAACTCCCAAGTGCTCTCAACCTGCACTAAGCCTGGCGCTCTCTATTTCTCCAGTTTGGGGGGCATTATACCTGCTGCATGGTGGGGGCGTTCACCCAGAGGCTGGAGTGAAGGATGCAATAGGGGCACGATACAGACATGCGCGTTCTCAGCAGACCGGCAGAGGTGTCTGAAAACGCGCTCTCTGCGGCTGTACCAAATCTTCCTGTTTCGCAGGATGATGCTGAGCCACTGTCCTAGAGTCCCCTAAAAATGATCCTAACAATTTCCGTCGGGGAAGGCACCCGCCTGAAGTGGGTCAGGCACGGACGGGGTTCGAACCCGCGATCTTCGGTTTACGAGACCGACGCCTTACCACTTGGCCACCGCGCCTGCGCTAAAGCCCCCCCTGACAGCTATATATGCTGGCAGCACTCCCGCGAGTGGATGTGCTCCTGTGATACCTCCGTGTGCGCGCGCAGCATTTGGTAACACCAGCTCCTCCCACTGCTCGTGGTCCGAGTACGCATGCGCAGTGGCTTAACGCACGTGCTTCGTGTCGTTTGCCTCACGTTCTCGTCTCGCCCCTCGCTAGAGAGTGACCGGTGTTGTGGAGTCCCGGGGAGAAGAGACGCTCCGCGGGGGCGGCTCACGCTCCCCGCCCAGGCTGAGGGGGTGTGTGTGTGTGTGTGGAGCGCTAGCAGAGGCGTGGGGCGTCCCCTGTATTTAGGGGACGGGTCAAGGGAATACGGGGAGACCAGCGCGTGGCCGGCCGTAGGGGGTGGGAGTGTTGTACACTCACGTTGCACAAGTGGGGTGGTGAGCGGGTGCCTGGCCTCAGTGTGGCCAGGGGGAGAAGAGCGGGCCGGGTGTTGGGGAGAGGGTCTGTGCTGAGGTGTTGGAAGGGATGGCGGCGGGCAGGGGAGTGTCACTTGAGACGCTTCCTCAGTCTCCCTGGGGCGAAAGGCAGCTTGATTTCAGCGGGGGAGGCCGGTGCTTCCCGAGAAAAGCCGCAGGCACAAGCTTTCTGTACGGTAACTATTGACTATACCACTGTGATAAACGTTATTGTCTGGCAGTAGGTGTCACTCTTGGTAGGGAAGTACAGGACATACGCAGCACAAATCCATCTGTTATTTCCGTAATGTTACGATTTTCCTCAGACTCTGCAGCAGTGGTTCCGAAACTTTAACAACCTGTGAACCTCTTTCACTAAAATGTAAAGTCTTGTGAACGCCCTCCTAAAAATGAATAGTTCGAGGGATTTTTCTCCCTTACCTGAATATAAATTATAAAAGCATTGGTTTTGGAAATATAAAATTCGTTTTTATGACATGCTTATTACACACTATTATTAATTATCATTACAGGTTTTTATTACGTAATGAAATACAATGCTATTCCAAGATCTCACTTTCATAGCTTGTATCACTTTGAATAAGCCTGTTATAAAACAAGGCTCCTGTGTTTCAAAAAGGAGTATCAGATGTGAAACAGCATGAAGGTATCTAAGAAGCCAATTCCAAGAGATCATCCTACACAAGCATTCAAGTCTTGATCAGTCCACGCAAACAACACATTACAACACTTAAGCTTGTTCTCTGTAATAATTTTAAAAACAATACTAGCTGCCTATTTAATTTGCATGAAACATCAAAAAAATCCACCTTCCTCTTCATTTCTTATAAGGAGTCTTGAAGTTTAAATCTCCTCAGTGTAATAGATACGCTTGCTTTGATATATTTAGCTCTTTGAATTCCCGGGGCTCCAGGCTGCTGGCCCCCTGCTGCCCAGGGTTCCTAGGGACAGCTCTGTTCGCTGTTAGGGGAGTTTTTCCTGAGAACCCCCTGTAACATTTCACGAACCCCCAAGAGTTTTCGAACCCCAGTTTGGGAACCACTATTCTACAGGGTCCAGGGCCCCTTGGGCTTTGAGCAGGTTTCAGGGGTCTGCCAAACAGGGCCAGTGTTAGATTCGCTGAGGCCAAGGGCAGAAAGCCAAACCCCCACTGCATTCAAAATCTGGGTGGAGCCAGTGGTGTTGCTGCCACCATTGCCTACTTTAAAATTTTTCCCCCCATAGTTAGCGCACACACCTGAGGTGTGGGAGACTCCGGTTCAGTTCCCCCCTATGCCTTAGGGAGGAGAGAGGATTTAAACAGGCTTTTCTGCCTCTCAGGAAAGCACTGTGATCACTGAGCAGTATGATACTCTGATATAGGATTCCTTCAGGGAGACTGGACCTCCCACAAGGGTACCCTACCCACAACTGGACTACAGAGACATATATATTCTCTTTCTCTCCCCCAGTGCTCCCCATCTGTAAAATGGAGTTAGTGATATTTCCTTTCTATTACTTCACCTCCTCTTGCTGTTTTGTGTGGAGTGAGGCAGGCACTTAACTCTGCAAGAAATTGCTTAGGCTCCCAAGCTGCCCTACTCTAGGAAATGGTTTCCCATTTGTGGGTTACCAAGCAGATATAGGTGCCTCCCTTGTTGGCATCTCTCACTGGCTAGCTTTTGCAGCTCCTCACCTTGTGTGGATCTGAGGCCCAGGCTACACTAGCATGGGGGGAGGGGGTTCGAACTAAGATATGCAACTTCAGCTATGCGAATAGCATAGCTGAAGTCGAAATATCTTAGTTTGACTTACCTGGCTATCCCCATGGCTGTGAGTGGACCATGGCAGCTCCCTCATCAACTCTGCTTACTCCTGTTGTGGAGCTGGAGTTCTGGAGTCGACAGGAGCGCATTCAGGGATCGATTTATTGCATCCTGACAGATGTGATAAATTAGTCCCTGATAACTGAACACTACCTGCTGGGGAGGGAGGGCGGGTAGTATAGACATACCGTCAGACTAAGGTGCCTCTGTCTGTCCATTCATTGTATAGTGAGTCTACGTGTCTAACTCAGGGTTTGTGGATCTCAGTGTTGTGTCTGTGATTATTCTAAGCAATAGAAGTTAGGCACTGTGATGCTCAGTATTGCAGTGCCTACCTCCCTTTGTGGATCCGGGCCTTAGTTCCCAGTCCTCTAATCTAACCATTAGATAAATAGCTTACATAGACATATCACTAAGATTTTTGGCACAACTACAGTATTTTATATTGTCTTACCTTGGTAATTTGCTTATTTGCTATAAAATCGCTTCCCATGTAAAGAATGATGGCACCTTTGTTAATTGCAACACAAAACTCTGGGTTTGTTGTGGGTTTATAAATGGTTTTGTTGAAAAGGTAAATATTTGTAAGAGTCCATGTCCTCCTTTAATGTGCTTTTTTGATTCTCTAAGAGGAGATGTTCCCAGCTAATAGATTGTTTTGCTCAGTTAACTGTAGGAAACTGATTTTTAGAAAATAAATTTATTATCCTCATGGTATGCTTACAAAACAACTTTACATACATTTTTTAAGAGAATCTGAGTGATCTATGTCATATCTTTTTTTGAAGTGCTCTAACTTTATGAGTGTCTGGGATAAAAATCTTGTCTGATTTACTAGGTTTTGGTAGCAATTTACCATTGTTAGTTGTATTTCTATGAAATATTTTATCATTGGAGGAAACAAACTCAGTTTCTTTGGATATTATTTCACTTTGTTTTGTCTTGGTGGAAATAATCATTCAAGTTAGTGAGAGTTCTGAAACTGCTGTAACTTTAGTGCAGCTTTCAGCACTTCACTGTCCATTCAAATTTAATTTTTTACTTTTATGTCAAACATCAAAGAATAAAAGTTTAAAAAATCAGCTGCTGCTAACTGTGGAGGTTGAGTAATACTTAATAAAATGTGTAGTTCTCCCTAGAATATTATTGCCTATAATAATTACACAAAAAAGTTCCAACAGTAATGTGCTTACACAAAGCACACCCATCTCAGCCACACTGCAGAAAGAAGGTATTTAACCCAAAGAAAAGACTGTGATAGATTAATAAACAATAAAATAATCTCAACCTTTACTGTAGTGGTGCTACTGTCTCACTATAATATTAAAACAAAAACAAAGAAACAAAGTACACAGTCTGAGCCAGGGACTGCAGATGACTCATTTTTTTAATATTTTATTTTTGGCTTGTTCAAAGACCAGAGATCATCTTTATGCATGGTATTAGCTAATTACTTGTTTGGATTTAAAATACTGCCATGACTTGACTAGTTCAGTTGCTTTAATTCCAGCTAGTTGTTTTCTGGATGGCCAAGTAAAAATTAATACTTCCAGAGTATTTTCACTTTTAAAATTATGTATTTTTCCAGTGCCCATGTGAAGCATTTTTACCTCATTTTCTGATTTGTTAAAATAGGATTGATCATCACTGCTTGCTTAGCTTTGGTTTTATGGACCGTGTAATTTACCTGTGTGCGGGCTGAATGGACTATATGACCACCCCCCCGCAAATATAGACTCTCGCTTAAAGGCATGTATTGGAGTGCCATGCATTATGAAAAAAATAATAGCACTGAGTGTGTGCAAAATTTACAAAAATAAGGTCACTGACATGTTTCAAATCCTTTTTTAACAGGCGAGAGGGAAGAGACTTGGTGTGCTTTAAATGGGGATCTCCATCATGCTCAAAAATAGTATCAAAGAATGTGAGCCCTGAGTCTAGTATACAGTAACTCCTCGCTTAACATTGTAGTTATGTTCCTGAAGAATCCAACTTTAAGTGAAACGATGTTAAGGGAATCCAATTTCCCCATAAGAATTAATGTAAATGGGGGGGGGGGGGGAGCTTAGGTTCCAGGGAATTTTTTTTCAGCAGATAAAAAACTATATATATACACACACACACACAGTATACATTTTAAACAACTGAATACTATACACAGCAATGATTATTGTGAAGCTTGGTTGAGGTGGTGAAGTTAGAGGGTGGGATATTTCCCAGGGAATGCCTTACGGCTAAATGATGAACCAGCTTTTGGATGAGCCCTCAAGGGTTAACATGTTGTTAATGTAGCCTCACACTCTACAAGGCAGCAGGAATGAAGGGAGAGGAGACACCATGGCAGACAGAGACAGAGAGATGTGCTTTGCTCCTTTATGTAAGCTGCCCCCACTCTTAAGTGCATTTTGTTTTTTTAAATGGATCAGGAAGTTGAGACAGCAGCTGCTGTCTCAAACTTTCTCTGTCTCTCTCTGTCCATGTCCCCACCCTGCTTTATATGTAGAAGGGATAAGCGGGGGGAGGGTGCCACCCTGACATTAGCTCCCTCTTCTCCTCCTGCACAGCAAGCAGGAGGATCCCAGGAGCAGCATGTGGTCGCTTTTGTTGATAGTATTTGTCAGATATGAACAATAATGTACACAGTTTATTTTTTTTATTTGAGACACATAGCAAAAATGCTGATGTTAAACATTTCCTCAGTAGCTACAATGTTGCCACTATGTACAAAATATTTGTTAAATGTACTACACATATAAAAATACAGTATGATTACATATATACAGTACAATGTGCAAAACATATGGCATTCAAAGATATGGAATTTATTTCAGGGGTGCAAACAGCAAATACAAAGGCATCATGGTTTCTTATAGAAAGGCAACACATAAATGGACATCCTGATTGCCATAATTTTTATTCAATAAACTAGTGCTTAAATGAAGAGTATCTTATCAAATTAGTATCTTTCTTCTTTTTTCATAAAGTGAGATGCTAAAACAATTGTGACTATGAAAACAAGAAGAGAAACACCTATCACGTTAAGCATTACTTCTACTGCAAGCAATAATGAAGAAAGAAACCAGATATTACTTAATACAATTTCTCAAACAAAACAATGTGTGCTGTTACCATCAAAAACAACTTCAGAAATATCTACATCCTTAATTTTTAAAACGTGTAAGTCGATAATACTTTTGGGGACTGACTTTTTTCCTTTAAAATACAAAATGCCTCCTTTGGCAATATAAATAACCATGCTTTGGTTCCTATTTTATTTGAGGCTGTGTATCTCCTTTTGATTATCTAAGCAGTATTCTTAAAAAAAAAAAAAATCACAGTTGTTACACTGTAGTATAAAGGTGTACTTGTTACTATTCTTTGCTGAAACGTAGCCCTCAAACAGTTACCAGAATGACTGCTAAAGCTACCTTTACACACTGGATTAGAAAATTCCTTGCATTCAATCTCAGACTCTGCAGAATGCAGTAACAGTGTCTCTCCTTTTCTGATGTGGAACTGCACTGAAGCATGAACTTTAATGCTTGCTTCCAATTTCCTTTTACATTTAACAAACTGATGTAAAAGGGGACTGGTTGCTTAAAAATACAGGTTAATTAGATTTGAGAACTCAGATAATGATCCTCTTATTCATGTTTTCTAGTTGCAGTATATCTCCTATGAATATTTTTTTATGTTCCACTTAGTCTCGTTACAGCTATGTTTATTTGATAAGAAAGGTGATGGGAAAACATTTAAAAATGTAACAGTTCTACAGCTGTAAAGTGTTTCAACATTTAAGGGTTCTTTAGTCAGAATTCTATGGCACGATGTTCTAGTATTTATTTTCCAGTTTATAAAAGTTAGGATGCAGTCCAAATAAATGATTGTGCATCAGTCAGCTTTACAAGGCCCTTCCAGTTAAAAGTATTCCGTGATTACATTGGGTCGTCTTTTGTGACCTCTAGAGCAGTTGGACAGCTTGTGCTGGGTTATCAGTTACGTTGCCTATCTGTTACAATTTTCAGCCATACAAATGTGTGTTGTAGTTTTGCAGATAGGCAAATACAAATAGAAAACATCCATATGTTGCATATTTTGTATACCTGCTTACCTACCTTAAGGTTACCTTGGTGAACTAACTAACTATACTTTAATGACTATTTAAAAAAGATTTCAGCATAGGAGTAGGAAGTTCTTCCTAAATGCTGTGGCACTTAACTCTTTAAAAACCTGATTCTGAAAATCCTCACTGTTGCAAGTTCAGGTTTCAGAATTGGGTCCTAAAGTTGTGCAGAGAACAATTGCCATAAATTCTGCCCTTCAAAAGCCCTTTAAATTTATGACAGAGGTAATTAACTGTTTAGTGTTCAAGAAAAATGGCATGTAAGCGCATCTTATAAACTTATATGCCTCACTAAGTATTGAAGGGCACTAGAAGTGCAGAAGAAACACTGTTTCTGTGGTAAATTTAGTGATAAAAATGGTATCCTTAATTGTAATGTTACCGTCCACTAACAGCGCAGTTCACAGGAACCATGTTTTGTTAGTCTTCTGAGCTAGCTTGGTGAATTTGGTATCAGTGCATTCTTTTGCAAGTGCAACTGTTCTCACAATGAGAAATACCACTCTAGTGATAGCAGTTACAAGTCTGTACAGTCATTGTTAAAGATTTGTCTTTTTTATATTACAAAAATTATTTAAAACATGCACAAGAAAATTTTTCCACAATGCCAGGTATGTATGAATATGGCAAATATTGTAGCACATTTCACAACATATACTCTAAAGCAAACATACATGTATCTATGTGTGTGTGTGTGTGTGTAAGGTTTTATAACACAAGTAATTCTGAATTGTACAAAATCACATTTCTATTTCAAGGACAGTGTAATAATCCCTTAGTTTTACATGAATTGAGCCAATATGAGGAGAAAGCAATTCTGTACTGTACTGGTATCAGTACATTTTAGATGTATGGGATTTTTTTTCTGCACGCAGGTTCCTATGGGTTTGTTAACATTCTTTCTACATTGCCAATAAGAGTATTTGTTTAGCAATATACTATACAATATTGCTAGTACAAAGCTATATTTACATGCACATAAATTTTTTCCCCTCAACTAGAAGGTGATTTTAACTAAAATCATTTTTCATCACATTTAAATTGAAGGCAAAGACAAAAGGGGCCATTTTGTTACTACCATCTTTGGTCTGTCGTCACATTTCACACTGCACATTTTTAGTACAATAACATACATAATATACTAACATAGTAGTGTAGAATAATATACATTTCATATACTCGTCTAGCTACCAGACCAAGCACCTACTCCTCCAAGGTGCTGAATGCCTTTAACACACTTCATTTCAGTAAAATCTGAGGAGAAGCAGGAGATCAGAGTAGGCAGTTAGCACCTCATAGGATCAGCGCCCCCCAGAGAGTGTCACCAAGTGGAATAGGTAAAGGTCAGGGTATTTGTTTGTTTATTGTCTGAAGAACCCTACTCTATTAATATTAAAAGCAAAATACTACACATAAGTAACAGTATATATAATACCAAAGCCAAGACAATCAAAACTTAAGGCAGACAGTCCATATGTAACATTGTACCCAAGTAATGTATGCACAACTACTCCTGGCAGTATCTAGGCACAACAATGAGGAATAAGGATAGCATCCTATCCCTTAACTTTGAATTTCTTTTCTTTTTGTTAATATGACAGACATTTTCTTAAAATGTCTGTTTAAAACCAAACTACATGTATGAATTGGCATCTTCATAACTGTGGCCTTTTATGAAGCATTTGCAAATATTTTCATATAAAGATATGTAATTGGTTTTAAAATGTTGATCTGATCTGTCCCAAAAAGTACAGATGCTAATTCAATCCCCAAGCCTGCAATGTAATCTATTAGTCTGCATTTCTATGTTTATAGTTAGTCAACAGAACTCTGTCCAAACAGAGTTAATGGCTCACACTTCATGATTGGTAATTTAGGAAGTTATAAGAATTTGGATAATCTAGAAGTATTAACAGCCATTTTGAAAGTTCATTTTGGTATGCTTATTAAAATGGTTACTGTACAGTTAACCGCAGCCACTTTTAGTTTGTTTCCAGCATTTCTTTGATATCCGTTTACCTCTGCAAAATGGCATAAGGGGTTCACACCACACTGCACTAATCACTTGCTATATGTTGTTATTTTTGAAACTGAAAAAACAATTGTTCCTGAACTGAGAACTCATTTTCAGGCCAGAAATTGCTTTACTTCTGATCTTAATTTTGTGGGAATATGTACATATTAGTAAAAGCAATACTGTATTTATTGTATGAGAAATAAAATAGAGTTCTAGACTATTTCATTCCTATTTGCATTCTGGTTTGTTTTTTCAAAGTATTTTCATGTTAATTTCTAAAAAGTTAGAAATTCTACAAGGAGCAAAGTAGAGGGTTGTTATTTGTTACTGCATGTCCATCACCACCGATCCAGCATGCCGTCAGCTAAGTACTTGATTTTGCTACAATCATCTATTCTATATTTTTGAAGCATTCCATTAATAGTGCTGAATTTTTCTATTTTTTCATTGCTCTTGAATAACTTTTACCTAAGATGTTCAGGGGTTAGAGAGTGGGTGTGTCGCTATCTTAAGAGATGAACGTTTACATCCTATATATTCTGACCCTGATCCTACAAAAATTTTAATTGAGGTCAGCATGTCTTACACATGTCCATGAATATTTGCAAGATCAGGACCTACAACAATTATATGGAACTCCTCTTGTATTGTCCTGTAAACATTTTAATAGCCTGAAATGATTCTTTGAGATATTTGGCTAGATGAATATCTCTAGTAAATAGTCTCTGAAACAATGGAAGTAAACTTGGATATTAAATATTCTTAAAATACTATCATCTATTGGTTTGGTGACCACTGCTACTCTCAAAAATAAGCTGTACAAGTCACAAAGGTAAAAAGTATACAAATAACTGTCTGATATACACATATCAAATACATCCGAAGTGTTGCTATAGAAAATTCAGTGTTCTCAATATACCTGGCCTTGCTACAGTGGATTGTGTGCAATTACATTTAAAATATCCCTTTGGATGCAGTTAAGTTTTTCCCTTAGGATTTAAAATTGAAATTGAGTAAGAGGAGTTTTCTAAGAGTCACAAAGATAAAATACAAAAACAACTTGAACAAATTTAAAGACACTAGACAAGGGAAATTTCACTGAACCAGCCAGTGCTTTTAGTTGCCTTTGCCCTTACAATGCCTCTTGATCTTGGCTCAGGCTGTCCACAGGAACAATCAAGTGCGGTGATATCTTACCTTCCCTCAAACACTGTTTACTCTTTATTGTACAGTAGGTTGAAATATGATTGCACTATTTGTCTTCTGTTTAAAGTCTAGTCAAATGACCACACGTTTTGCAGTTCATTTGAGCATTATGAAGGTATCTCAATGCTATTTCCTATATACACTGCTTTCTTCTTGGTGGTACTTTTCATCAATAACTACAACCATTCTCTCTTGACCTGTGAAGCATAATTCCCAGATGGCTCTGATCTGCATTATTGATAGAAGGGTAAAGAAACTTACATGTGTACTTCAACATAAATGCAGAATTAGCATCAAGCATTTTGCCTTCCCAATCATTCTGTGGTAATTTACCTTGTTTGCAACCAGAATTGTGTCATAAAAGACCTATAGTGTAAACAGATAAAGTCAAGTTTTCATCTGCTGTACCTCTATAGCTTAATCCCAGTGCAACTGTAGGTCTTGTGGATCTAGAAAGTCAGTGGAAAACATACTTGGGACAGTAGAGCTCAGAGGTGTAAGCCCTGATGAGGAATTGGGCATGGTAATGTCTAACCACTCCATATTGTCTAAATTTGTGTCAGGAAGGTCAAGAGATAAACAGGAACTATTAGCAGTGAATTGTTGGTCAGCTGTTTCCATGGGTGAATGAGCGTTATCAAGCATGCTGGAGTGATTAAGTAGATCATTCTGAAGATCTTCAATTAGAGAAAATGATTCTCTGTCCTCACTACTGCTTGTTAGTTGAGAAATTTCATTACCTGAAGATAAAGTTCCATCCAAGAGAGCTTCCAGTTGGTTCTCCAAACTTATAGACAAACTATTTGTTGGTTCTAAAGACATAGGAGGTGCCATTTGTACTTGTGGTGGTGGGCGAGATACCACTGTGTTCACTGGCATGGTGGTGATATTGGCTGTAACTGGTTTCATTTTGGAAATGGGAGATGATTCCTCTTTTATAGGAAGGGAAATCTCTGTATAAAAGAGTTAAAATAAATCCATGAAAATAAAGGACATATAAAGATTAGGTATCTTCAAATATTCAACTACTATATACTTTCTTGAGGTACAAAATGTAAATATAAACTAAGCATGTCAAGTTGTTTAGCATTTTAATAGTGAGACAAGGTGGCTGACATAATGTCTCTTATTGGATCAACTTCTGTTGATGAAAAAGACAATCTTCTGAGCCTACACGGAACACACCTTCAGGAGTTGGTCCAATAAAATCCACTGTATCTGTCTAATATCTCGGGACCAACATGGCTGTAACAACACTGCAAATAATTTGACGTTATCTCCACATCTTTTCTTTTCAGTAATATTTCAGCAAGTCTGAAATATTGTATTCATTTGAGGAGGAATGACATGATGTTCATGGTCTTTCTAAACTGAAGATCTGAAATACTAGTACTATGTCCAACTGTATTTTACCACAGTTATATAGCTGCTTCACCAACTTAGTACCAAATATCTGAGAACAAGAGTTCACCGTGTGTTTTTTCTATTAAAAGGATGTTTCTACTTAAGCAGTAACTGCACAAATCCTGGAGGAAGCTAATGGAACCATTTACAAGTTAAGTATGCCTACATTTTCTTAAGCCTTGTTTATTAGCTCCTTCTAAACTTCAACTCTGCTGTTCTTTATCAAATACCCTAGTAAAGTTAATGGAACTGATGCCTCTATTGTACATTAACTGAACAGAGTTCACAAACAATGTTTGCACCTAAAACTTTAAGTGAAGACAGTGAAAACCTTTTTTGTCTACCAATCCACACAGTTTTCTTGCATCTAGTCTTCACTAAAAAGGTTTGCTGGTATAGCTCATACTAGTTCCCCAAACAAAATAAGCTATATCTAAGGCCCAGCTTAATTTGTGATATTGCAGATTCCACGGTATTAGGCTTCCACTGCAATTCTGACAGCGGATGCCCTGCCGTATGCAAGGCTGACAATAGGAGCCCTGGCTGCCCATAATAATAAGGTTTGTTATTACTTGTCTGCAGCTCAGCTTCCATTCAAGTAGGGCCTTATCTGTTTCAGCAAAAGCACGTTTTTGCCAGCACAACTGCATCAGCATTTTTCTCTTGGTAGAAAAATGTTAAAAATACATCCTTAGTCAACATTATGATAGCAAAGATTTTTAGTGCAGAGCTTAGGTAGATTACGGCAATAAACCAGGAATGAGGGTCTTTCCTTTTTAATAAGAAAAGGAAAATATCCACCACGGTAGTTTTGCTTAATTTTTTTTGCAAAATTAGAATCATTTGCCAATTCCTGTTACTGATTAAACTGCAATTTCTTCTCCCTTGGCCACAGATGTTTGTATATATCTGAATAAGCTGTGACAAAGCTCCAAGTCTGTACTTGTGGGTCCTGCGCTTCCTGGCAGATTTAGGGGCCTCAGAAACTCATCTAGGCCCCAGAGTGACCTCCCTTTCTCAGTATAATTGGCAAGAGTCACCACCTAGTGAGTTGCCTTCATCACAGGCCAGTATGGAAGATGGAAAAAAAGGGGGGAGCCCAGGCCCGCCCTCTACTCCGGACTCCAGGCCAGGGACCCTAATAGTATCAGCTAAGATGGCTGACCTTTTAGGCACAAAACACAATACAATTCCCTGGGCTACTTCCCCACAGCAGTCCCTGCTTCTTCAAACTCCACTTCACCCTTACCTCAGGGCCTCCTTCCTTCTGGATGATATGTTGTCCAACACTCAGTCTCACCAACAGCATAACTTCCTTCCACAGCTCCTGACACCCACAGCCCACTTGACTAACTGGGAGGTTTTTATCTGGTTTCAGCCAGTCCCTGATTGGCTTCAGGTGTCCCAATTAGGCTAGCTGTTTCTGCTCCTTTCTAGAAGGTTCTTAATTGGCCCCAGGTGTCTTGATTGGCCTGGAGTAGCCTTTGTTTGGCTATCCAGGAAACAAGGACCTGCACATCCTCAGACTAATATACCTGCCTTCCAGCACTCTCCTATATCCTTCTGGTCTGACTCCGTCACAAAGCATAATAATGTGTTCTTTACCATTTCCTGTAACTTTATATCACCATTTGGGAGTGAGAAGCATAGAACCATTAGCATGAAGATGTTTTTGGGAGCATTAGAACCATTTGTGCACATTAAACAAAGCTTGATTTTTCTTTTTTAAGACTTGAATTTTTGTGTAATAGTGTCTGTCCTTATAAAGGACATATATTGTGCTTAGTCTGTACAGGCAGCTATTTTGCTTTCAGATTATACAATCTCTGCATTGTGTAATTCAAGTTTATTCTTATAACTCTTCAGTTAATTTTGACTAGCAGAAATACTAGATTTTTAGGATGTGGTTGAAATTCCAGCTACTGCTGAACAATGAGTTTTTTATCTTGGCACTCATCAATATCCTTATGGAAGCAACACTAAATATTACACTAATTTGATTGCTTGCTATCAGAACGTTTTCCTGTGTATATTCACCATTTCATAGCCTACACTGAACTTTATGTATATTTTTATGCCAATGCTAGTTTGCAAAATTCTTTTGTTCAGAGTTGCTTTCTAGAACTAGAACCACATTAAAGATACTGACCCTGGAGATTTATTTTTGAACCCTGTTAGAAAGGGGAAGTGACAGAGCTTTTACCACTTAAATAACTTACCCAAAAAGAGGTTTCAGCATAGTATCCGTGTTAGTCTGTATCTGCAAAAAGAACAAGGAGTATTTGTGGCACCTTAGAGACTAACCAATTTATCTGGGCATAAGCTTTTGTGGGTTAGAACCCACTTCATCAGGTGCATAGAGTGGAACATACAGTAGGAAGATATATATATGTACACACACACACAGAGCACATGAAAAGGTGGAGGTTGCCATACCAGCTTTAAGTGGCTTAATCAATTAAGGTGACCTGTTTTCAGCAGAAGGAAAAAAAAAAAACTTATGTAGTGATAATCAGGATGGCCCATTTCAAGCCTCCAGCTTCCATCCAGAACACACCACATGATCTATTGTCTACAGCAGGGGTGGGCAAACTTTTTGGATTGAGGGCCACATTGAGGTTCAAAATTGTGCGGAGGGCTGGGTAGGGAAGGCTGTGCCTCCCCAAACAGGCCTGCCCCTTATCTGACTCCCACCCACTTTCTGCCCATTGACTGCCCCCCTCAAAACTCCCAACCCATCCAATGGGCAGCCAGGGCTCCTATTGTCAGGGCTCCTATTGTCATGGCTCCCCCTGCTGCTCCTTGTCCCTTGATCACCCCCTCCCGAGACCGCCCCCACTCTAACTTCCCCCCCAGGAACCCGCCCCCTGCTCTTTCTTCCCTGAATGCCCCTTCCTGAGACCCCCCCTACGCTAACCACCACCCTGGGACCCCACCCCACATCTAAGCCCTCCTCCTCTTTGTTCCCTGACTGTCCTCTCTCGAGACCTACCCACCCTAACCACTCCCCCAACCGCACCAATTAGCCCCCCCCATTACTGTGTTCAGCCAGGTGCTCCAGCCTGAGTGCGGGGCCCCGTGGCTCGGCCTGGCAGGACTGCACTCTGCCCACCCGGCACCCCAGCCCAGGAGTACGGAGCCCAGCGGCTCGTGGCCGCACTCCACCCGCCCGGTGCCCTGCCCCAGGAGCGCGGGGCTCCGAGGCTCCCTGCGCTCGCCCGCCCCCAGCCCTGGAATGCGGGGCCCCACAGCTCGCTGCGCTTGGCCCGGAGCATGGGGCCACTGGCACTGTGCCCCCAGCTGAGCTTGCGGGCCAGATAAAAATGGCCAGTGGGCCACATATGGTCCACGGGCCGCCATTTGCCCACCTCTGGTCTACAGCCAAGCTCTAAGATACAACCACATTTGCTCCAATCCTCAGGCAGACACAAACACCTACACGATCGCTATCAAATGTTCTTAAAAGTACACTACCCACCTGCTGAAGTGAAGAAACAGACTGACAAAGCCAGAAGAGTACCCAGAAGTCATCTACTCCAGGACAGGCCCAACAAAGAAAGTAACAAAACACCACTAGCCATCACCTTCAGTCTCCAACTAAAACCTTTCCAGCGCATTATCAAAGATCTACAACCTATCCTGAAGGACGATCCCTCACTCTCACAGATCTTGGGAGATGGACCAGTCCTCGCTTACAGACAGCCCCCAAACCTGAAGCAAATACTCAGCGGCAACCACACACCACACAACAAAAACACTAACCCAGGAACCTACCCTTGAAACAAAGCCCGATGCCAACTCTGTCCCCATATCTATTCAAGTGACACCATCATAGAACCTAATTACCTCAGCCATGCCATCAGGGGCTTGGTTCACCTACACATCTACTAATGTGATACATGCCATCAGGTGCCAGCAATGGCCCTTTGCCATATACATTGGCCAGATCGGACAATCTCTATGCAAAAGAATAAATGGGCACAAATGTGACATCAGGAATCATAACATTCAAAACCATTAGAAGAGCACTTCAGTCTTTCTGGTCACTGAGTAACAGACTTAAAAGTGGCAATTCTTCAACAGAAAATCTTCAAAAACAGACTCCAATGAGAAACTGCTGATCTGGAATTAATTTGCACACTGGATATCATTAAATTAGGCTTGAAGATTGGGAGTGGCTGGGTCATTACATAAATTGAATCTATTTCTGCATTTGAAGTATCCCCCTACTGTTATTCACACCTTCTTGCCAACTGCTTGAAATGGACCATCCTGATTATTACTACAAAAGTTTATTTCCTTCTGCTGAAAACAGGTCACCTTAACTGATTAAGCCACTTAAAGTTGGTAGGGCAACCTCCATCTTTTCATGTGCTCTGTATGTGTGTGTATATATATCTTCCTACTGTATGTTCCACGCTATGCATCTGATGAAGTGGATTCTAGCCCACGAAGGTTTATGCCCAAATAAACTGGTTAGTTTCTAAGGTATCACAAGTACTCCTTGTTCTTTTTACCCAAAGAGAGTGACTGAAGTGGTTCTCCAGGTTTGCTCACATTCTAAGATTAGGTCTTCATGGAGTCATGAGGGAGGGAGGAAGCGAGAGGTATGTGAAAGAGCCCAGAAAAATATTGTGCAGCATGAGCAGAATGGCCAGTATTCTAGAGCAGCGTTTTACAATCTTTTTGATACCAGGGGCCAGTGCCAGTCCATGGACCAGTCATTGAGAAACAATGTTCCAGAAAAATGTGGAAGAAACATTTTCTAGAATGGCAGATGACCGGAATATACTAAATTTACAGAAGTATCTGTTTATAAGACTCTGGATATAGCATGCTCCTTTTGTTTTAAATACAAATCACTTTTTTTCAAACTTGTAATTCATATAAATCTCAAGAAAGCAGATTTTAATTACAACTTTTTCCTCTGAACTAGATCAGAACCATAAGTAGTTTACTTCCCACATACTCCTGAAATGAATGTTTCCCTTTGCCTCAAAATGAGAGCTGAAACCTTGACTAGTTAAAATGTAGAACTACATGTATACTGTCTTCTGAGGTATTTTTGTCTAAAGCTAATCTATCACAACTGACAGCCTTCTACAGCAGCAGTCAGCTTGGGGCATAGGGTGAATGATTATTTTCCTCAATGCTAATAGAACTTTTGGTCTTTGAAATACTTTGCATTTAGTTACAGTGTTCTTAGAAAACTGAAGAGGAATCATAAATGCCATTTTGGTACCTAAACATCCACTTGCTCCAGCAGAGGAGACCCCTCTCCTGTAGTGCTCCCGTTTTCTTCCTTATTCCTTTCTTCCCATAGCATCTTAACTTCTTGTTCTAATTTCTGTCAGTGTTTTTAATAGTTTTGTCTATACATTACACATAGTGTTAATCTGACTTACCTCCACTCTTAATGAGGATATCGAAGAGATCATCCATCTGCTGACTGTGTGCATTTGAAATCTGTAACAGAGAGAGAATTTCTTTTCATGCAGACCCTAATGTAAGATGTGACTGATGCCAGCTTCCTTCAGTAACTATTAACATTAGTTTCAATTATGGCTCTAGATTTTTTTTATTAAAATGACTTTAGCCTCACCAATAAAAGATGGAATAATGCCATGCTTTTAAATAATACTTTGAGTGAAATTAGATGGTGATTGTCATACGTGTTATAGTTTTGGCACAGAGGGGATTAGCATAAAGCAAATCAGGAAGATGCTGAAAGGCATTATTTTTAAAAATAATGTAAGTAATGCTGATGTATTTAATAGCTTTTTAAACAGTGCCACATAAGCACCAGTCAAGACTAGTGGGTGGGCTACTGGTTATACATTTTTTTTAAATAGCGTTCTAAAGAAATTATTACAATGAAATACAAATAAAGCAAACTAGCATCTTCCCTTGCAATGGTCTTGAAGTTTCCTCATTGCCAACACGAATGATGTCATGGTGATACTTCAAGGCCCACCTTCCAATATTGCTCATAATAGTACTGACAACACTCATTAAAATAATGAGTGGGCCACTTTTGAGTGGGCCTGCTAATGTACTTTTAAAATGTTAACAATTTTACACAGACAATGGAAAAATAATATATTGTACACTTATCAAATACAGCTTGACCATTTTCAAGGTATTATGGGTCAAATAAACTCTTTAAAGAGCTGAAGAGGTGCAATGCAATTTGAAGGGTAATTATTGCAAGATTGGTAACAAGGTGTCATATTTCATAATGTCACAAAGTATTAATAATTTCCATACAGCTAATAATATACAATCAATATTTTGTAGATCTGAAATAGCTGAATTTATCCTTCACATAAAATTAACAGAATCATGAAAAACCAGAAGTCTTTGAATAAAGATCACTATATAATGCAAATGCCAATAGGATAGGTCTAAGCAATGGAGTGCAGGGAAATTCTAGCATTTGGACCAATACATTGATGCTGATTTTAATAATTTTTCCCTTTTTACACAGAATTATCGGATAGTTATTTTCTCTTATTTAACCTACCTCTCGCTGACATGCCTGCATGTTGCGGGTCTGTTTTATGGCCTCTTCATAACGTGGAGGGTCTTTTGTCTTGGTTACTGGACTGCTGAATGGAGAATGTTGTATGATATATGGTAGGGACTCAGATGATGAGTCAGGCTGTGTGAAACAACAACATAATGAATCATATTGGTGAAGTAAACTATTCTTAAGGGGATCACCTATATAAACAAACACTGGATTTACTCTAGTTCTCCAGTCAGATAACTATTTAGTAATCACACATTATCAGTTATTTTACAGCTAGATTAAACATTGTATGTATTCTGTATGAAAAATATTCAGATACACCCAACACTAATTCCTCATGCTTACATTTTCTTAAAAAATGTAGCAACAGTCTTGTGGAGAAGAAGTAAGCAAACCTTACCTTATTGGGTCCGTTTTGTACTGAGGGAACCTGGTTCTTCCCAGCGTCAAGGCTAGCGTTTAACGCTTTATTGATACAAGGCTGTTGTAGTGTTGTAACAAGTGGATTTTGATAGGGAAGTACTGTATTTGATGTATTAGGTTGGAAAACCTGTAAAGGATTAATATTTTTGTCAAAAGCTAACATTTTTATATTCACATGGTTAAACGACATTAAAATCATTAGGGAAAGTAAAAGCAATTATGCTTTCTACCTTATGTATTTGTTTGCTTCTACCTGGGAAAGTGATTTTTCTATAAGTACAATAATTGTCTGTATTTTTCAGTGGATCAGGCAGAAGAGTCTGGAGCAACTGTCAGCATTGCTGTTCCTGGAGAGAGACCTGTCACTCTGCAATGTTGAGCCTTCACTCACCTGAAATTTATAATACTGCTTCAGTCTGCCTGAAGAGTCTGGCGAAAGCTTTTGCTGATGATTATACTTTAAAAAAAAAAAAAAAAAAAAAAAAAATTCTCAACTGCTTTCCTCTCTGAAACTTCCTCCAGGAAGCACATGAGCTATCAGTGTTGTTCTGGGAGGAACATGTTTCTGGCACATGAGAGGCATAAAATAATTTAAATTAATACCTCCACCTAGTGGCCAACCAATAATGCACAATTGTACTAATTTCTGGTAATTTAATTTCACACTAGTTCTTAGAAGATGATGATTTAAACTCCTTGTGTGTATCTAAAATACATACCAGATTAAGGGTTCCCTTTTGTAAATCTGGATTATCAAAATTATATAATGACAGTAACGACTACCCCTTTACAATAAAAAGTCCTTATTTGAGTAGGTTAGCTGGTATTGAGCACAATCTAAAGAAATAAATGGGAATAACATTTTTCCCCATCAGTACCATACAAGCTTAATAACAAATACAACAGCTAGTACTAATATAGTAGTTTTCTTTCATTATATCTACCTTATTAAAGTTTAAGGCCCTTCAGCCCCATTTTTTCACATAGGGTAAATATGGTACACAGAGAGGTTAACAACTAGGTCCAGAAAGGTGATTTAGACTCAGCGGTGCAATCACTAAAATGTAGACATCCTGGGGTGCAGTGGAATCCACAGACACAAGTTAGGTACCAAAGAACAGGATTCATACAAGGCAGCAGCCTGAGCAGGAAGCTGCCTAAATTAATCAACAGAAAATGTCGGAAAGAGGTGTGGTCTAAGTCCTGGCTGATAGAGGGCGTTGGGCCCCTAATTGTGGGCTGCAGGGAAGTGTTTCCCTCCACTCTTCATTCATAGCCCTGAACCCAGCCCTGGATTTAGGCCAAACCTGGCTTAGCTGGCTTTCTCAAAAAAAAAAAACAACAAAAAAAACGTAATTCATCCCTTCTGTGTTCTATAGCCCAGTGGTTAGCGCACTCACTGGGTATGTGGGAGACTTTGGTATAAATCTCCACTCGCTGATTCGAAACAGGGTTTCCCGTCTCTAAGGTGAGTGCCCTAACCACCAGAATATAGGCTACTCAGGGACAGGTCTCTCCATCTCCCCTGTAGAAACTATTTCACTTTGCATAAAATATTTAAATATTTACTGGAGCAGGGCTTGGAACCTGGATTTTTCCAGATGGGCACCTAACCACTGGACTACGGAATCATTCTTTCTGGTCCACTATATAGTATCCAGTAAACTATGTTGTCTGCCTTAGAAAGGATAAAATTTCCTAAGAGGGGACATAGATTACCCATGTAGCAAATGGTAACAGAAATGCCTCAAATTACAGTATATGCTAATTTCATATTTATATCTCATCACTAATCACAAACCTTTCTGAGTTGTTGGGCCTGACTGAGCACATACTGTGTGACAGTATTTTGTTTTGATGGTGGACCATGCAGCTGTGGTGCTGTCTGAACTGGACCAGAAGATGAAACAGGAGCAGATACTTGTGATGAAGGCTGAATTCCTGCTTGTGACTGAGCCTAAAGACAAATGAAATTTACACAATGACATTTAACATTTTAGCTATTTACAGTATAGATATGGTATAATCAGTAATTCTCAGTTGTTGTAATTTATAATCGGTCAAAAAGTCACATTGTTTGAATACTGGGTCACTTTCAGATTCCACTGAAGCTTCACAGCCCAATACTTGAGTATGTAAAAGTAACATAGAAGTAGATGGGCAAACACACAGTTGGACTTGGGAGAAAAGTCCCAATACACATTTTGCAAATGACAGTATTTGGAGTTATATGCTCTGATCCAGTAAAGATCAGAAAATCTGAACAGGATACTTTCTGTACAGTCTGGGAAAACTCCATCAAATCCTTGTTGAGACAGACTACAAATGAAACAGCAATACACATGAATATATAGTAAAATATTTGTACACAACTGATAAACCCTTTTCTATACACCTGTTCCTTGAACCTCAAATGTATGGTAATGTAAATCCCTTCCTCCCAAACAACGAACAAACCCAAAACTTTTAAGAACTTTTCTATACCAAAGCTAATTCTCCCCAACACAATCTGGGCAATCTCTTTCTTAAACAAAGTGTACCATCACTGCATGCAGGTATGATAAATAATACTTTTAAGTCATCAGGTTTTCCTCTTAGCTTGATAGCCGTCTAAAACTAAATGATGTCACTACTCTAAAATCTGAATGAAAGGAGATCAAGGAGACTCCAAAGTTTCCATTCACATAGTAGTACAGAATGCCATGGAGATCAGTTGCACTAGAATCCCCTCACTGATTTATATTGTGGAGAATGGAGTTGATGGAACAAAGAAAAAGGAGAAAAGGGGTTGGCTCTGCAGCTTTACCTGAAGGTTATAGAAGCAAGGAGCAGCATAGCCTATGTGGAGAAGAGCTATCTGCATATCCAGGAAGGCAGCAGAGGTTCCAAACAAACAGATAGGGCTTCCCAGGCTGCACTGGCAGGGGAGACTCCAGCATGGGGGCGAGGGAGGGCTGGTTGGTGAGGCCAGAATTAATTGATTTTTGGGAGAGCCTGAAGCTGATTAATTGGAAGGTAAGTGGATGTGAGAATTCATTTTATCGGAGGTGTGGGCATCAAAACTCATTTCATATATGAGAGACGAACTGATGACTTGTGTGGTGGTGGGAAGTCAGAGTTGATTTACTGGAGGCAGGAGGGAGTGCATACAGAAAGGGATAGAGGACTGCAGGTACTTGTCTCTTGGGCTAGTAGGCTGAATCCTTGGAAGAATAATTGTCAAGGAAACTTTCCAAAAAATCTTTGCTGGAATGCACAAAAAGGACTCATCTAGGAAATGCATGAGTATGGGAAAAGAAGCTAGCTGAAAAGATTGGCTCTTGATAGTTTCTACTCAAGTCTAATGCAATCATGGAATACTTTTACAGTTATTAAGCATATAAACAGCACTTTTCTACTCTGAATATAAAAAATGAGTGAATGGCTGACAATCGTAATGGGTAATTTAAATGATTAAAGTTAGAGAAAACATTTCATACCTGTAGCTGTATATTGCCCACTGGTAGCTGCACTGAAGTGGCTGAATTCGGTCCCTGGATAGACAGTGGGAGTAGCAACTGTGTTGTTCCACGGGTAGTTAGTAAAGCTTGAGGCTGGGCAACAACTGCAGTTTGTGGCTGCCTCTGTGAACTCACATAGAATTGAGAGATTACATTCTGTGGTTCAGCTTTGGCCAAAGGTACCTCCTGCTTGATAACGACAGCCTTTTTAGCAACTAGGTTCTGGCCACCACTAACTGGCTGTCCTAAAGAATGGCTGGTTACAGATACTGGTTGCCTTGGACTAGAGCAATCAGTGAGAGTGTTTTCATCTTTGATAGCAGCATTTAACTGTTTCTGATCCAAAGTAGTTATGGAGTTAACAGGAGTCTGGGATTGCTGCTGCTGCTGACCCCGTTTTTCAACCTCCAGTTGCATTTTCAGTACTTCCACAAGTTTCTGTTCTTGTTCCAGTTTCCTTTTGAGCTCTTCAATCTGCTTCTCTTTTTCTTGAAGCTTGCGGTCCTTTTCTGCTGCATCAAGCTCCATGCTTGAGACGCTGCCACTGGCATGACTTAGACTGTCTTCATTCACAGTCACTCTGAGAGGTGAAGTACTTAAGAACTGGGATGGTGACATCATGGTCATCATTTCTGTGAAAGTATCTGTCATGTTTGTGTCATCTGTGCTTAGACTTGATTGTTCTGAAGGAGATGGTGAAATGGGCAAAGGGGAGCTAATGCTTTCAGTATGTGCTAATTTGAAGCCAGTTCCAGCAGACGTTTCTGAAGTAAAATTCCCCACTGATTTATTTAATGTTGTTGTAACAGGGAAAGCCACAGTTACCTCCCCTGTGTTACTGATGACACCAGTAGAAGTGGTTATTGCAACCACTTTATTAGTATTGACACCATTATTATTAAGATCTTGGTAGGGTTTTAGACGCTCAATAAGATCTGTTTTAGTTCCAGACACTGGCAATCCCCTTAATTTCAATTCCATCTTCAGTTCAGCTACCTAAGGATAAAATAAGACTTAGTAGTCAAAACAAAACAAAACCAGCATGTTTTACTTGCACTGGATTTTGCTAAAAGCATATTCAACATATTCACTATTCATTATGTACTGTTTTTTGTGTGCAAGAGAGATTCTTTATATCAACATTTATGTAAAAAACATTCTATATGAACAAGTTCCTTTTGGTGGAAAGCCAGAAATTCATTTTAATACTGTTACATTGCTATACAATAGACAAACATTTCAGATAGCACTGTAATCACACTGTACATTTCCTTAACACAAACAAGACTCATCTTGGAAATAAGAAAGTACATCATCTCTTCAATTTGGACTGAAAACTTCTGAAACAAATCTACAGTATCTGACAAATGTGCATATTAAAGCACTGAATACACAAAATTTGGCATGTTGAGTCACTTCCATATGCCAGTATGAGACAAGATTATGGGACCTATTGTATCAGAAAATTATCAGGAGGATTGGATGACTCAGCGCATTAGTCACCTTTAGTTAGAAATTGACCAAATATTACCATATGCCACCTGTGTTTCTTTCACAAGAATGAAAAGCATAAGCAATTTAGTTATCTAACTTCTGGAGGAGTGAGCCTAGATTTTCCAGTTAAATAAGTATCCTGACATGCTCATGTGGGTAAACTATGGACAGAAGAGGTAAGTTACAGTGTGTATTTTATGTAATTCTTTTCATCAAAATTTTGATTTAAAAATAAGTGGTACGTACCCTACTGTAACTGTGGTTCTTTGAGATGTGTTGTCCATGGGACTCCAATTTTGGTGCACATGCACCTCATGTGCAAAAGACCATATTCTTTTGGTTAACAGCATCTGTTAGGGCCACACCTGCACCCTAAGTGTCCCCAACCAAGAATATATAGGGCAAAGTAGATCTACCTGTCCCCTCAGTTCCTTCACCAATGTCTTAGGAGTAGAACTCTGTATTTGCAGGAAAGTACGATCAGTTGTGGAATCTATGTGGATAACACAACTTGAAGAACCGCAGTTACTGTAAGATAAGTTACCCTTCTTCCTGTGAGTGTGCACACAGATTCCTCTCATGGTGACTAACAAGCAGTTGTCTGGTTGTGTGGAGGTGGGTACTAGGAGTCCTACTTAACAAATACTGCAGGAGAACCCTAGAAAAACTGCCATCCAATTTCTGGAAGCCTTTGTTAAAGAACAGCCTCTTGCAAATGTGTACAGCGAGTCTTGTGTAGCTGCTCAACATATTTCAGATAAAGGAATATTCCTTGAACAGGAAGTAGTTGCTGACTGAGCCCTAATGCAATGTGCTCTAACGTGGCTTGGTGGATCTACTCTGGCTAGTTCATAACATGGCCTTATACAGCTGGAGACTGATTTGGACAACTTCTGTGAGGATACAGTTTGCCCCTTAATTCAATCAGCAAAGACCATAAATAGTTTGGGCATGTTCCTGAATGATTTTGTTCTCAGTAAAAAGATAGTGCCCTTGCTACATCAAGTGTATGTAACCTAGCTTTCCTAGGGTCGAGTAAGATTTAACAAAGAAAACCAGGAGATGAATAGAATAGTTTATATGGAATCTAAGAGAACTTTAGGTAGGAACTTGGGTGACATCTAAGCATGTCCCTATTTTTATGAAATACTCTGTATAGAGGATCTTTCATGAGAGCCTGAACCTGCTCTACCCTTTATGCCAGAAAGGCAAGGCAGTATACATTGACAGTAAGAATCCAATTACTAAAGGCTTGAAGGGGGTACTCATCAACTCTAATACTATATAGAGGGCCCAAGACAAAGGAAATTCCTGAACTGGGGGAAAAACATGCCATTAGGTATTTCAAGAATCTAGCCACTTTAGGGTGGGGAAAAAGTTTGGTTCTGGCTTGGAGGAAGATGAGCAGATATGGCTGCTCTATGGACACTTACACAACTGATGGATAATCCAGACTGTTTCAGAGCTAGTGAATAGTCCAGCATTGCTGAAATTGGTAATGTTAACTGGTGTTGGGATGCCAAACAGAAAACCCTGTTCCATTTGGCTTTGTATTTTACATCTGGTTGAAGATTTCCCTGCTCTGAAGCAGAATGTTCTGAACCTCAACTGAACAGTGGTGGATATCATCCACTCAGGTGTAACAATGCTAGATCTAGGTGCAGGATCAGACCATTGTTCTGAGAGACAATCTTGGGCAAAGAAGGGAAGGCAATTGGGGGCTGTGTTGAAAGGCTGATGGAGGTCTGAGTACTAGAGCTGCTTTGCCCATGCCTCAATAGCTTCGGTATTGTGGGGACCTTGGTGTCCAAGAGAAGAGGACATCTGTCCAGGAGTATGGGCTTGCACCCCCTTCTGGAACAGAATGTCTACTGAAACTCGTTCTGGTCCATGGCAAATGGATTTCTATTTCCGGGAATACCACTTATGAAATATTCTCTGACTGACCACTCATAACTGACAGAACTGTGTCTCTATTGATCTACCAAGACATTCTGAAGACTGGGAATACTCAGAGCTACTGGGTGATTTGATTCAGAATGCACCAAATTCCACAGTTAAATGGACTTCTGACAAGAGTGGGGATGATCTTGCTTCCCCTTGCTTGTTGACATAGTGCATAACTGTGGTGCTGTCTCTCAGCATTGCACCATTTTACTTGCATGCCAGGTGGATTGCTCTGAGCCAGAGGTGCGCAAACTACAGCCCACGGGCCACATCTGGCCCGCAGGTCCCTCCTGCCTGGCCCCTGAGCTCCTGGCCCGGGAGGCTAGTCCCTGGCCCGGGAAGCTAGTCCCTGGCCCCTCCCCTGCTATTCCCCCTTCCCTGCAGCCTCAGCTCGCTATGCCGCTGGTGCAATGCTCTAGGCGGTGAAACCAGTAGATTGCTGTCTTAAACTGATCTTCAGAATCTTCCTTCTGTTTTTGGATAAGAAACCAAGATTCACTGCGTTAAGGAACACAGGGAAGAGAATAAACAAGCTGGCCACTAGATGTCTTGCTATTCCTTCACACAAAAATAGGAGCATTTGTGTAGTAGCTAACAAAAATATTTGAATCTGAACACCACAAACTTGATATTCTTCATATCTATTTTCAATAGCAAACTGACATCTTTAGTTCCTCAGGACAGCTTCTTAATGAAGAAAGGACCTTTTATACTGGAGATGGTAGAATACGACAAAAGTGACGTGTGAATATTTTTGTGAATACACATGGCAGGTTTATTTCATGATCCCAGTCTGTGGGTTCTTATTATTCACACAACTTCTGTTTCAGGATTCACAAACAGTGAAACTGAAAATTCATAAGGAATCAATGTGGTGTTCGATATTGCTATTCATTATTCTGCTGCTTAGTTTCCATAATCCAATCAGGAAAGAAAACAATACTGTGTGACATAGCTGACCAGTTATACATCACAGATGGTGAATACGCTAACAGCAGGAATGGTTCATAAACAATTAAAAGACAGGAAAAAAGGTCTAAATTTGTAGCGTAATTAGCAACAAATAATTCAACCAGTCCTACTCCAAAGGACCAATTAGAAAAATTGTTTTGTTGTTTATAAAGGATATAGAAATACTACTGGTAAATAATGTAGTTACTGTATAGAAATTTTAAATTATGTAAGATGGACCAAATATAAACATATAAATATAGAGAGGTGTGCCCCGCTTTGTATGTAAAAAAATTCTTGTGCACACATTCTGAACAGTATTCACTTGCTTGCTTAGGCAGCAGACAAGTCAATTCTACTTGTGCCCACAGGTGACAGTGCTCAAAAGTGTGTATGCAACAGGAGAAACAGGTGAGTTAAGATCCCAATAAAATTTAGACCATCTTTAATGGTGTTATTTCTGTGCAGAAATTACAACAGTCACTTCTCTGAATGTCTCCTTGAGGATCTGTTTAAACTTATAGTGCTTACTTAAACTTCTGTATTAGAGTATTATAACTCTTAATAGGGAACCATTAATTCAATGTCAAAATCGATTTATGGTCAAAATTTAGCATATAGTCTGCTTCATCTAGATACTTTCTCTTTTTCATTCTCCCAGGCAAGCCTTCATATACTGAACAGATACAGTATGCAAATAATCTATTCTATGTGCCTTTCTTATTTGAAATAGAGAAGTGTTGTAAGGATTAGATAAAATTTATAAAATGCGTTGGACAAGAAAAGAGCTTCTTAGAAACTGGGGGTGGGAACTAAATAAAAGCAAAAAATCCAGGTTGGTAATAAATTAAAAGGCAAAAACATTTCTATAAAATCTCAGAGGAAATGTCAAGTGCATAGAAAAATAAAATCCAGGTTCATGACTATCAGTAACATTTTGCAAGTTATAACCTTTGCTGATATTTGCACATAGACAAATCCCTTTTCATTTTTACCTTCAGGTCATCCAAGCTTGAAGGAAGTGGTCCTGGTTTCCTGCTAGGAATATTACTGTTCTGTCGTGGTGTGGAGGCTACTGACGTAGATATGTTGTTGCTCAAAGTAGTCAGTGGTATATTCCCGTTGTTGTTCTGTTTGTCACTGAGGGATCTGCCAGTAAAAAACAAACAAACAAACAAACAAAAAATCAGTGCTAGCTATTATGTAATTTACTTTTAAGAAGCAGTAGTACTGAATTTAAAATGTATCCACTTAATGGCAGAAAACTGACTTTTCCTCAGATGCAAAATTAAAGCAGTTGGACCCATTAAATATTTTAGATGATTCTTGAATTGCTTGCACAGAAAAAGGTTGCTGTGGAAAATGTATTGGTATTTTATATAGAGTACAGTTAGTCTTACAGGTTTATGTTTAATCACTTTTATTAACTACTAAAATATTTAGGAAATCTTGCCTCTAAAAAGTCAACAGGATTTATTAAACAAAGACAGCTTGGGTTGTATAATAATAATATATGGAGATATGCCTATATCATAGAACTGGAAGGACCTTGAAAGGTCATCGAATCCAGCCCTCTGCCTACACTAGCAGAACCAAGTACTGTACCCTGATAGATTTTTTGCCCCAGATCCCTAAATGGCCCTCTCAAGGATTGAACTCACAATGCTAGGTTTAGCAGGCCAATGCTCAAACCACTGAGCTATCCCTCCCTCAAATATCATACTATTTTTTTCTTTAATTCAAGAACACCACAGTCAAAAACACAGGAAGAAATATTGCTATTAACCAAACTTTTGCTGACTAGTGCAGTAAACTAGGTAAATAGAGTGACATACATTAATATAAAATTATTATTATTTACGTATTTATAATTAATTAAAGAACCTCTGGGAATGTGATAATTGTTTAAAATATATGTGAACAAATGGAGCCAAGAAGAAGAGTTTGCAAATTGCACACTAATATTTCAACCTCTTTCCTGTCAAAAAAGCTAAAACTAACATTTTCAAATTAGATACCTAAAATTAAGCACCCAAGTCCATATGAAGACACTTAAGTAAGAATGGCCTGATTTTCAGAGGAATTGAATATTCACATCTTCCTGTGACTTCACTAGAGACTGTACATTCAGTTCTTTTCGGGGAAAACAGGTTTTATTTATGTGCTTAAATATGGGGTTACGTGTCTAGATATATAGCATTGGAAGTTTTGGCATAATTTTTTCATCTGACAAACTGGTTTTGCTTTGCAAGAAACCTGGCCAGTCATTCTCAGAAAACAAAATTTATTCATGTTAATTAATTGGTTGGATTTATTGGTCAAGCATGGATTCCTACATTTCTATAATAAAACTGCATCATTTGGCCACAGAGCACATGGGCCTGTCGCTAGTGGTTGAAAGGCAGGTGTGTTAGTTTCAACAGGACAAGGTTTAGCTCCCAGCAGGAGGAAGGGAATTGGTTTCTTTATCTGAGAGAATATCCTCTCCAGGCCTTTGAGAAAACGAATGACCATTTCATGTGAGAAAACCAACCTATTATCAACCTTAGGACAAAGACTGAAATGGCCACCAGGTGAACCTTGACCGGAGAAAAGGCCAGGCCTGGCTCCTTTAAAAGCAGAAGGTATTCCAGAATGAGCTGCAATGAGGACTGCATAGGCAGAACTCTGTGCTGGGAAGACCAGATGTAGAATAGATTCTACTTTGCCAGATACATCACCCTGGTGAAGGGTTTTCTACTGCCCAGTAGGACTCTGTGAACTGCTCTGCGCAAGCTTGCTCTTTGGGGTTCAGTCATGAAGGTTCCTGGCTGTCAGATGAAGAGAGCTAAGGTTCGGATGGAGCAGCTGGCCGTGGTCCTGTGTGATCCCGTCCATACCTGAGCAACCAGGAAAGTTCCAGCAACCATCATGGGTGGTATGAAGGAACTGAAAGGGCGTGGGCATGGCAAGGCCCCTTATACTGGTGCCATGGGCGCATGGCACTAGAGGCACTAAAGCCAATCTGATGGATACCACCACTAAGGGAAAAAAGTCTGACAATTGTGTTCGGGGTGTGCACACACCTACATTGGAATGGACATGTGCAAGAACAAACTGCTATTAGAATCACAGAATCAAAGAATATTAGGGTTGGAAGAGACTTCAGGAGGTTACCTAGTCCAATCCCCTCCTCAAAGCAGGACCAACACCAACTAAACCATCCCAGCCAAGGCTTTATCAAGCCAAGCCTTAAAAACATCTAAGGATGGAGAGTTCACCATCTCCCTAGGTAACCCATTCCACTGCTTCACCAACCTCCTAGTGAAATAGCGTTTCCTAATATCCAACTTCGACCTCCCACACTGCAACTTGAGATCATTGCTTCTTGTTCTATTATCTGCCACCACTGAGAACAGCCTAGCTCCATCCTCTTTGAGCCCCGCCCCCCGTCAGGTAGGTGAAGGGGGCGATCAAATCCCCCCCCCCCCCACTCTTCTTTTCTGCAGACTAAATAACCCCAGTTCTCTCAGCCTCGCCTCGTAAACCATGTGCCCCAGCCCCCTGTTACAGCATGAAGGGCTAAGCTTGTTGTATTAATATCCGTTTAAAATGGATTTTAAATTCCCAGCACTTTCTTTGTTCAATTTGATTCAAGATAAGAATATTTTTGTAATGTCTCTACATGTAACAGAATGAGCAGCTGATATCACACAGCACATCACTGCTTCCAAAGATAGGATACGTGGCAATTATACAAATGTCATACTCTCAGGTTATACTTTTTAGTTATTTATTATCAGTTGTTAAGGAAGGCTGGAAACAGAATGCTACAGTGCTATAAGTTAGATCCTCTCCCTCATGGGCATATTGGGGGATTAATGATGTTTGTCAGTCACTCATTTACTATGGTGAGGGGAGAAAGGGAGGGGTGTATAAAGTACCTAGACAGGATTTTAGACCCAAATTTTAACTTCCTATTGCAGCTTACGAACCCAACATTCCTTCTTATCCAAAAGTCTCTCAGTCCCTCCAAAATGCCCCAACCAGCAACAAAAACACTGGGATAGCCGTAGCAAAATGTGCATAGAGGTTGTTTTCTGTTTCTGATCTGCCTGCTTGTGTCATAATGTGTGTGCAGGCAGGGTGCTGAAAGTTACAAGCATTCATAAGAGATCATGATGCTTGTGAATGTACAGTACAGACACATTTACGTGCGGATGTCGAGAGTCAAGTTGTCATGACTGCGGGTTAAGAGGACCATGCTGAAATATCTTAAGATATTTATATATACAGTACATGTTGTGACGGAGTCAGATCAGAAGGATACAGGAGAGTGCTGGAAGGCAGGTATATCAGTCTCAGGATGTGCAGGTCCCTGTTCCCTGGATAGCCAAACAAAGGCTACTCCAGGCCAATCAAGACTCCTGGGGCCAATTAAGAACCTTCTAAAAAGGAGTAGAAACAGCTAGCCTAATTGGGACACCTGAAGCCAATCAGGGACTGGCTGAAACCAGATAAAAGTCTCCCAGTTAGTCAGGTGGGCTGTGGGTGTCAGGCGCTGTGGAAGGAGGTTGTGCTGTTGGTGAGACTGAGTGATGGACAACATATCATACAGAAGGAAGGAAGCACTGAGGTAAGGGTGAAGTGGAGTTTGAAGAAGCAGGGACTGCTGTGGGGAAGTAGCCCAGGGAATTGTATTGTGTTTTGTGGATAAAAGGTCAGCCATCTTAGCTGATACTATTAGGGTCCCTGGGCTGGAGTCCGGAGTAGAGGGCGGGCCCGGGCTCCCCCCTTTTCCATCTTCCATACTGGCCTGTGATGAAGGTAACTCACTAGGTGGTAACTCTTGCCAATTATACTGAGAAAGGGAGGTCACTCTGGGGCCTAGATGAGTTTCTGAGGCCCCTAAATCTGCCAGGAAGCCCAGGACCCACAAGTACAAACTTGGAGCTTTGTCACAATGTATAATTATCTAGGATTACATATATTCAAGGCATCCCAAATACTGCAGGATTTTAACTTGGTGGGAAATGCATTCATGGCTGATTCATCGACTGATCGGCTTTCTCTGGAAATCATGCGCTATGTCATGACACTTTTTAAAAGGACTTATAAACCCCTAGCTGGCTTGGAATGATTCATCCCCCGTTTAAATTTCCAAATTTTGTTGCTTGGACTTGAAGAATTGGCCCACTTAGCAGCATTCCTTTCAGTGAAAGAAAGGTGAAAGGAATGCCATTAAGGAATTTCAGTGAAAGAATGTGAAAGGGCATTCCTTTCATGAAAGAAATGTTTCCCATTAGAATCAAATCAACGAGAATCAGACAGTTTTGAAATGTATTAGCACAGACTATATATTGCAACTCGCTAGAGTGACAATGACTAAGTCTGTGTGATAAGTCTTTACCTTTATTGCTGATCAAAAGGAAGAGGAAACGCCAGTAGGCCTACAACACATTTCCGCTCCGCACTTCCTGTCGATTTCTGTGTCAGTGAGCTAGTGAGCAAATCCGTAGCTCTACATAGCAAATTCCTGTACCACGTGTTAATGTGTCTCATGTATTAAATAGATAGCACTGGGAGGCATGGTGCTGCTGCGCGTTAAGTGGATTCGTGCATAAATGGATCTGTACTGTAAATAATGTCTGATTAGAAAAATATAGTAGGCAAATAAAGGGGCTGTGCTTGCATATGTCCATAGACCAAAATTAAGCCAGTATGTCCACCTATAGGTTTATCAGACTTTACTGTCCCTTCAGTAAATCAAAACTATAGTCTCATCACTATGTGTGCTGCTAAGAGATGCAGATAACTGGAGATGAAGGAACAGGTTGTAGAGAAGTTATGTGCACTGACCTACCTTCAGATATAACCACCTCAAATTATAATATACGGTTGGTGTACAAATTCTACATCTGATGTATATTTTTTCTTTATTTAAGGAAAAAAAGCAAATTAATCACTTTAAAGGAAAAAAAACTGACAAAGTTTCACATACTTGAGTGGTGCAGGTAGAATTGTCTGATAGTTGTAGTGTTGTTGCTGTTGGCTCAGAATCTGCAGCTGCAAAAAAAGCTGCTGTTGCTGTAGCAAACGAGCATAGTTGGAGTCCATCTGTGGCTCGTTCTTCTCACCTTTCTGATCAGGTGGGATATACTGATGGTACTTCAACTTCTTTACTCTAGGCTTAGGTTCTTTACATTTCTTGCTCCGATGCTTGTCATTTGGGTTCTTGGGGTGGCTTTGCTATTTAGAGACAGAAAAATTATAAAATAAAACATCTATTACACATACATCTTTACAGAGCAATTGTATGAACAAATGAAGTTGAGGCATAAAGGAACACATGTTATGAAAAATGAGATGGCAAGAAATGACGTTGTCCATTATAGTAATCAGCTCAGCTTGTGGCCATTTGGAAGAGAAAATACAGTAGAACCTCAGCATTACGAACTGACCAGTTAACCACACACTTCATTTGGAACCAGAAACATGCAATCAGGCAGCAGAGACCAAAAATAACCCCAATTACTATACACCACAGTACTGTGTTAAATGTAAACTACTAAAAACAAACAAAGGGAAAATTAAAAAAAAAGATTTGATAAGGTAAAGAAATTTTTGTGCTTGTTTTGTTTAAATTAAGATGGTTAAAAGCAAGAATTTTTCTTCTGCATAGTAAAGATTCAAAGCTGTATTAAGTCAATGTTCAGTTGTAAACTTCTGAAAGAACAACCATAATGTTTTGTTCAAACAACCTCTATTCCCAAGGTATTTGTTACTCTGAGCTTTTACTGTAGACCTTTTTGCCATTTTAGTAAGCTATACATTTTAGTCTATTCAGTCTAAAAGACTAGACATGTCATGTCCAGTAAGATTGTAAATGAAGGCTCCCTACTAATATATGAGTGAGTATCTGTCAAAGAGGGAAGTTTAGATCACTTTCAAGATTCCCACTAGTTCTGTTAAACAATTTAATCTACATGACATCCTACTTACATCAGTAGATCACAGTAATACCATATTAAGTAACTTCCAAACAAAGCAACTATTAGAAACACTCACAAGACACTCTGCTGCCACATTATGCCAATGCTTACCACTTTAATGTGTTCCACATCAAAAGCTAACAAACACATTGTGCTAAACACATAATAAAGTAGTGTTATCTACTAGTAGTGCTATCTAGTAGTGTTATCAGGAAAGTAATCTGTTTTGGTCCAAAATTGCCTACAACAACCTTTTATCATTTAAATTATACATTGGTAAAAAAAAAATTCAGATCAGAATGTGGATGATGAACTAATATATATTTTAAAGGTGTTTCCATGACAGTCTGCAGGAACAATGTTAAGCGAGGAGTTCCTGTAGTTTCAAGTGGTGCATGAAAAATGGATGATGATATCCTTGTCATAACTACAGTCTGTTAGTGATAAGAAGGATGTTCTCATTGTTTATACTTTTAGTTTCACAGATGTCATTTGTACATTGACTATGTCTTATCGTTATACCAAGAACCAGTGTGTGGATGCTCAATCATATCTTTTTCTAACTACACAATTATCTGGTCACAAGAATGGTGTTAATGGTAGGTATAATGTACAAGATGCTGTTGCACTGGCTGGTTTTATTATTTATTTTATTTTGAAATTGGTCTTATATAACACAACACCACAGACATGGATTAAAAACCACAGGAACACAAGAGACACAAAGTAAAAATCTGCCACAGCAGCAGTACTTATTCCTCCTACCCAACTATGCATAAGTTTGTCACAAGTCATGTGACAATATATCAAACTTCCCCACCAGACAGAAATTCTGCCTCAACTACCTCAACCCTCCAACATTACCTGCTTAAACAGATGAGCTTTGCAGAACACCTAGAAGGTCAACAAAACCATTAGGAAGTACATTCTGCCAGCAGTCTCAGAGGCTCACAGACTTTAAGGCCAGAAGGGACTATTGCGATCATCTAGCTTGAGCTCTTGCACACTGCAGGCTACATAATATCACATACACACTCCTGCAATAGGCCACAATCTCTGGCTGAATTACCGAAGTCTTCAAATCTTGATGTAAAGACTTCAAGTTACAGAAAAGTGATCATTTAATCTAGTTCAGACCAGAAGGGTCCCATCCCCCATCCTGCAGAGGAAAGCGAACACCTCCCTACCCCAGATCCAGAGCATATGGGTGAGACACACCAGCCAGACATGCGGGAAAGAATCCTCTGTAGTAACTCAGAGATCTTCCCATCTAGTGTCCCATCATCAACTGTTGGAGATATTTGGTAATAGCAGTCACATATAGGCCATATGCCATTGTAGGCAACCTCATCATACCATCTTCTCCATAAATTTACCTAGCATGGTCTTTAAACAAGTTATGTGTTTTGCCCCCACTACTCACCTTGGAAGACTGTTCCACAACTTCAATATTGTTATAGCTAGAAACAGCCCCCTCCCTTTCATAATGATTGGGATGAAGATGAGGGCCTCAGTTAATCTTAACTATGGCACATAAAGAGAGGTAATCTTTTCAAGTAGGAAGGTCCAAAGCCATTTAGGACATTTATGGATCAACCTCCACATTAAACTCCACATGGAAATCAATATAGCCAGTGCAGATCACAGAGCACTGGTGGGTATGGTACCATTTAACAACTGTGTTATTGCATTCTGCACTAATTTAAGTTTCCAGGTAAGATTTAAGATGTGGCCCTACACAAAATGCATTGCTGTAATCCAGACTCAAGGTGAGAAGAGAATCTCTTACAACCTGCTGGCTACGTGCATATGGTAAAAAGCATTTATATATATGGTATAATGTGATTATCCAACAGATCACCCTTGATGTGGGATCCACCAGTACTCCAGATTGCACCCCCCAAGAAACAAATGGCAGCCAAACGCTCTCAAAGGAAGAGATATCGACTTCATCATATCTTCTATTTGCTTCCTCCAGTCTCCCCCAGATATTGGATTTAGGCATTCAACAACCTTGGGCAAAATGGAGATATAAACTTGGGCATCATCAGCATACTGAAAGCAACTCAGTCCAGACTTTCTCACTAACCCTCCTTAAATCCACAGGTTTTAAAAAGATGACTTGCACAAATCTATATATGTTTGTTTTATGATTTAAATATTATAGTAATTTAATTGTTCTGCTTTATATTAAGGCTAATTTTCAATTACAAAGAATATCTTTCTCCTTATGAGAGCAAACAAAGTGATAGATCAGCCCTTAACTGTTCTTATATGTACACAATAAAGTTAAAGACGAAAAAGACCAAAACAATTACTATACAAAATCACTAGATTCTAAGAAACACAACTGCTCAGCTTGGGCAGGAAAGGGAGGGAAATCACCAAAAATTCTTTTTGCAAACTCTCTTCCTGTTACTACACCACTTACTACAATTCCACATTCAGATCTGGTAAAAACACTATTTTTGTTCCTAAGGAAACCAGTCAAAACAGCTAAAAAATTTTCATGTTCACAGCTGCCACTACACTATCCCAAATTAATTCATGTTTATATGTATAGATTTCTGATTTTTATTCCTTAACTTCTAACTAAACCAACAGCTGATCTCAGATTAGCTCACTTCCTGAAAAAAAATCAATGCCTCACTACAGAATTTCAGAAAGTGTCAAAAGTTAAAAGCAAACTCGGGTTTTATTTTCAAAATAAAAGAATCCCCTGTACATTTCAAAACAACAGATTTTGTCATTTTTTCCACATAAAAAAATCAGGGTAATTGTATAGTGACCCCCCCGCAATATGATCAGGACTTAGCTATCACTGCCACAAGCATTAGGCTATGTCGACACTATACAGCTTTTAGCAATACGGCTGTGCTGCTACAGCCATGCCATTAAAAGGCGCGCAGTGTAGCTGCTGTTTGTCAGCAGGAAAGTGCTCTTCCGAAACAAAAAACTTCCACCTCCAACAAGCAACGTTAGGGTTGTCAGCAGGAGAGCACTCTTCTGCCAACAAAGTGCTGTTCACACCTGCATCTGTCGTCTACAAAACATTTGTCTTTTGTTTTGTTTTGTTTTTTAGCACCTCTGAAGATGAAAGCTTTGTTTTCCACTTGCCAGTGTAGACAAAGCCTTAGAGAGAGAAGATGGGTGAAGTACTATCTTTTATTGGATCAACTTCTGTTGGTGAGAGAGACAAGCTTTCGAGTTTACACAGAGCTCTGCTTCAGGCCACAAATGTTCATTTTTTCTAACAAACTCTGAGAAAGGAAAACATACTGTAAGGCAGAGGAAAGTTGCAACTTGGGTAACAAATATATTCTATAGTAAACGGCACATGCTCTTTCAGATAAATTCTTTTACTTTTCCCTTCTTTTTAGTTTGATCATGTTGTGGGTACTGTTGGGACTATCAAATTAAAACGAAAAAAGGTAGGAGTCCTATACAATTCAGAGAGCTTTATGAAGACCAAGTAAATCAGAAACACACTGAGGAAATTCACAAGAATCAATGCGTACTTGCACAGTACCATTCTTAGTCAAAGTAAATGATGTGTATTGAGACAAGGGTAACACTAAAGAAACCAGAATCAGGGAAGGCTGTTTTTCTGTGCTTTTTGTTGGCTACAAAATAACATTAAGGCCATTTTAATGCATATGGGCAGGTAGACAAAAGGCACATAATTTGAGAAGCTTACATTTTGTGGATGATGTGGATCTATTTGCTGGGTATAAAGAGTTTAACTGGGGATTATAAGGAATCATGATTCTTTATAGCATGAGGTTTCTGAAAAGAAGATAAAGGCAACAATTCCCAATCATTTTGTCTAATAGCCATTGATGGATCTGTCCTCCATAAACTTATCTATTTTTTTTTTAACCCTGTTATTCTTTTGGCCTTCACAACATCCCCAGCAACAAGTACCACAGGTTGACTGTGCCTGTGTGAAGAAATACTTCCTTTTGTTTCTTTTAAATCAGCTGCCTATTTCATTGGGCGACTCCTAATTCTTGTTTTATATGAAGGAATAAACAACACTTCCCTATTCACTTTTTCCATATCATTCATGATTTTATAGACCTCTATCATATTCTCCCATAGTCAGCTCTTTTCTAAACTTATTAATCTCTTAGAATGGAAGCTGTTTCATACCCCTATTCATTCTTGCTGCACGTCTCTGTATCTTTTCAAATTCTAATACATCTTTTTTGAGATGTGGGAACCAGAACTGCGTATAGTATTCAAGGTATGGGCATACTATGGATTTATATAGTGGCATTAGTAAATTATCACAAATTCCCCCTCCTTTCATCTGCAACTGTTGAGTAAAAATAATAAAAAAAATTCTCCCAGGCCAGTGTGTGTGTGTTTGTATGAGAGTATATTTGGCTGTCCAATGATTAAAAAAATGAATCGTGATTAATTGTACCATTAAACAATAATAGAAAACCATTTATTTAAATAATTTTGGATGTTTTCTACATTTTCAAATATACTGATTTCAATTACAACATAGAATATGAAGTGTAGAGTGCTCACTTTATATTTATTTTTTATTACAAGTATTTGCACGGTAAAAAAAACAAAATAAATAGTATTTTTCAATTGACCTAATACAGCTACTGTAGTGCAATCTCTTTATCATGAAAGCTGAACTTACAAATGTAAAATTATGTACAAAAAACTGCATTCAAAAATAAAACCATTGTAGAGCCTGCAAGTCCACTTAGTCCTACTTCTTGTTCAGCTACTCGCTCAGAAAAACAAGTTTGTTTACATTTGCAGAGGCAATGCTGCCCGCTTCTTGTTTACAATGTCATCTGAAAGTGAGAACAGGCTTATGCTGGCACTGTTGTAGCCAGCATTGCAAGATATTTACGTAACAAATGTGCGAAAGATTTGTATGTCTCTTCATACTTCAACCACCACTCCAGGCGACATTCGTCCATGCTGGCGACAGTTCTGCTTGATAACAACCAAAGAAGTGTGGAGCAACACATATTCATTTTAAATTATCTGAGTCAGATACCACCAGCAGAAGGCTGATTTTCTTTTTTTGGTGGTTTGGGTTCTGTATTTTCTACATTGGAGTGTTATTCTTTTAAGACTTGTGAAAGCATGCTTCACACCTCATTCCTCTCAGATTTTGGAAGATACATCAGATTCTTAAAACTTGGGTTGAGTGTTGTAGCTACCATTACAAATCTCATGTCGGTACTTCTCTGTTTTGTCAAATCTGCAGTGAAAGTGTTCTTAAAATGAGCAATATGTGCTGGGTCATCATCCGAGTCTCCTGTAACATTATATATATGGCAGTGTGCAGATAAAACAGCAGGGGACATACAATTCTCACTCAAGGAGTTCAGTCACAAATTTAATTAATGCATTATTTTTTAACGAGCTTCATCAGCATAGAAGCATGTGCTCTGGAATGGTGGTTGAAACATGGAGATGCATATGAATTTTTAGCATATCTGGCATGTAAATACCTGTAGCAATGCCAACTACAAAAGTGCCATGTGAATACCTGTACTCACTTTCTGGTGACATTGTAAATAAGAAGAGGGCAACATTTTCTCTTGTAAATGTAAACAAACTTATTTGTCTTAGCAATTGGCAGAAGAAGTAGTAGGCTCTGGAATTTTACATTGTTTTGTTTTTGAGTGCAGTTATGTAAAAAAAACCCTACATTTGTAAGTTGTGCTTTCATGACAAAGAGATTGCACTACAGTACTTGAATGAGGTGAACTGAAAAATATTATTTTTAAAATCATTTTTAGTGCAAATATTTGTAATAAAAATAATATATATATACTTTGATTTAAATTACAACACAGACTAGAATATATAAGAAAATGCAGAAAAATATCCAAAATATTTAATAAACTTCAATTGGTATTCTATTTTTTAACAGTGGGATTAAAACTGCGATGAATCATTATTAATTTTTTAAGTTAATCACAAGAGTTAACTGCGATTGACAGCTCTAATATATAAATATATTTTCAACTGTGTTTCTAAGGTGCTTAGTTAGTATAACTACTAACTAAACTTACAGTTTTCACCACTGATTGAAATGCTGTTTCTCAATTACCCTATGGAAGTGCCTCATAAAATGATTTTAGGGCAGTGGATGCCCTATTCTTCATTCCTTTGGAGATTACTGATCTGATCCAACTGGCAACACCAAACCTGGCTGAGGCAGGTATTTGCTGATATTTCTTCCTCATAAGAGCCGCAAAATGTGATTCAGGAATAAAACATATCCACAGATATCCTGGGATATAATTGTTCTTTTTCACCTCAAGAAAGATCATCTCTGAGGAGAGAACTAAAACAAATTCCAAGTCTCCAAGCAGGTTGAGATACAGTGAGTGTGCAGTACACAAAGTGTTCAAAAGAATCAGTAATTATCAGTGCTTGGTTTGGAGGACTGTCCCAAAGAGCACATGACTTGGGAATATTACTAACTGTTCCCCTTTCATTTAAATTTAGGAGATGGTTTTCTGAACATCTTTAATTATTTGCAATTGGATTCATACTGCTTAAAATAGATTTATGTTCTGTATGTCAAGCCTGAACACTAAGAAACAAATGAGAACATGAACACGTACAAGTCTTTGAATCCCAAAAGCAGTGTTGATATACAGATTGTTTTAGCTCTACCCTAAGTGGAGGGTCCTTGTGTCCTGCCAAAATCTTCCTTTTCGACAGGGAATTCTCTTTAAGTGAACTCTTGGAAGCTACTTCCAGTGAAAAACTGGAGACAGACATACAGCACAAAAATTCTGAAAAGGGAAATTCTGTGCTGACATATGTGCACTAATGATCACTGACCAGGATGTGGGCATCCCCAGTGGTTAGAACAGATCCAGGAGTCGGGCCTAGTGGTTAGAGCAGGAGTTGGTAGTCAGGAATTGGAGCCAACTATCAGGACTAGGTTACCTGATGCAAGGCAAGTCTGAAGACAAGGGCAGAAACTTGGCTGGAAACAAGTAGGCACCAGACCTATTGCAGTCTTCAGCAAATGCTCTGAGTGGCTGCTGAACTGCTGCTGCTGCTACTAGGCTTAAGAGCCAGTCTGAGGAGTCTTCCAAACAATCAGGCAGTGTAGCCAAGCAGGCATCCTACTACAGGCTGGCTGCACTCAACTAGGTTGCCCAGAGACTGGCTCTACTGCAGGCCCTGATTCCTGACAATCATGCATTTTGGTGAGTGTCTGAAGTTGTTAAGGTTTTGCATTATAAGTGAGTTGGTGAATGAATTTCAGTGAATATCCTCCAAATGTGTATCAGTATAATACAACAACACAGCATATTCCTTATAAAAGTATATAAAAGTGTCTATAATGCCTTCCACAACACCTTCAGAGACTCCAAGAGGGGAAAACGGTAGACATTTACACACAAGGACACCTAAATCTGTGCAAAAGCTCCATGCTAGCTCCAAATATGTTAGGGCAGAAGGGGCTACTGTGAACGGGCCTACAGGATTCTTACTTATGAGGATCTGATGGTCTAAAATAGGGGTTGGCAACCTTTCAGAAGTGGTGGGCCAAGCCTTCATTTATTCACTCTAATTAATGTTTCGCGTGCCAGTAATACATTTTAATGTTTTTAGAAGGTCTCTTTCTATAAATGTATTAATATATAACTAAACTATTGTTGTATATAAAGCAAATAAGGTTTTAAAATATTTAAAAAGTTTCATTTAAATTAAATTAAAACGCAGAGCCCTCCAGACCGGTGGCCAGGAACCGGGCAGTGTGAGTGCCACTGAAAATCAGCTTGTGTGCTGCCTTTGGCACAGATGCCATAGGTTGCCTACCCCTTGTCTAAAACCACCACAAGGCAGCAAGGAAGCACAATTTCTGCTAATCCAGTCCACGGACTTGGAAAATAGATGGGGAGAGAATGTACTGCAGCCCTATGGCCTGTTTTTGGGTTGGTGTGTGAATGCAATTTCCTTATTCCCACTTAGTCCCCCACACAAAGCCAGATCAGTTGGGACTCTACGTTGGGAGGGATGAATTTCACCAATTAAAAATACAAAGTATCAAGACAATTTGGCAAGTACTTGCAGTATTTGTCTCATTTTGCATTTTCTTTTGTACTTCAATGAATCCTACTACATGATTCAGTTTGCAGAATTTTGCCGGGTCTCTCTAGAACTACAATATATGGATGGCTCATAAAGCATTTTGCAAAGCCTGCAAATTATGAATGGCAAATCTGATACAGTATGCCAGTTTTCAGATGACATATATATTCAACTGAATACTATAGGATCTTTTATCTATGTTTATAAAATATATACAGATAAGAGAAGAGAGAGCAGATTTAAAGCAAAGACATCAAATGCCTTCATTATAACCTACCTTTACCAAAGTTGGCCCAGGCTTTGCTGCAGATATAGTATTTGCGGTCAGAGTAGTAGCAGTAGTAGTTGTAGACTGTGTAGTATGCTGCTCGGTGGTGGGGGCAGGCTTTAGGAATTCAGGGACTGCAGAGGTTAATGAGAGATACTGCTGAAAAACAAAGAAACAATCATTAAAATCCAGTACCTGAACATTTCCAAAACACAAAATGAAAACGTAAAAAAAATAAATAAAACAAATTATGACCAATCCACACACACACAGAATTAAAGATATTAGAGAAATATTAACTAGGCCATCTACTCCTTTCCCCAAACAAAGCAGGATTGTTGATGTATTATATATTCTAGCTAATTGTAAGTCTAGATTTACACGTCTCTAATGATGGGATTTTCCACTGCTTCCCTTTAGAGAATGGTATACAGTCTTGGGACTTTCTCCAGCTCTCACTGAAGATAACAGCTGAAGATCAAGCCTTTATATATTATCATAAATTTCACTGTCTGGAAGTTTTGCCTGATATTCAGCCTAAATTTTCACTCTGTTAGTTTCATCCCATTCCCCGATTCATATCCCTCAGAACATGATAAATAATTATCTTCCTTCCTTTGTCTCCCAGCCATGCTCTACAAAATGCCATCCACTTGCATCAACGGGAGGGAGAACTTGATGGGGCCAGCCATGAAAGGGGCAGTCCTAGGGAGGCTTTTGGCAGGTAGTCCAAGAGAGACACTTGCCAAGGGACAACATGGAGTTCCTCCCACTGGGAGTTTCTGGCACCAATTTGGGGAGAGAGGTGCTGATTTTCCCACATTCCCCAGCTCCCAGGATTTAGCCCAGCACAGATGCCAACTGTTCTAGCAGCTTTGCTGGGGAATAGTGGGCTTGGGAGTGCAGCTCCAGTGGAGGAAGGATGTGTTCACTCTTCACAGGAAGGGAGATCAAGGGAGGATCAATGACTTGCAACATGTGCAGAAGAGTCACAAGAGGAAGAGAGCAGCTGGGCAGGAGCCAGGACCTCAGCAAGGACAGTTCACTTTGCAGACGGTGATGAGTTAGAGGAATGCATTCCTCCCAAATAGTGTCCTGAACCTCATACAGGAGGTCTATGTCACAAATTCAGGCTCTGACTGCAGAAAGTGAGGGTCCAAGCCTTACTGAAATGGACAAGGATGACATGGAGTGGGTGAGTGAGCCAGTGCCTCCCTCCCATAACCTGCCAAAAGTCCATCAGGCATCCTTAGGATAGGATGGTGGACTCCCTAGAGACTCATGTATACTGATGGAGGGGACTGTGAACCTTGGAACTCAGGGCAAGGCTGGTAGCCCAGATCCCTCCTCCTCCCTTGGACACCCACCCTAAAGGATATGGGGTGACCTAGTAAAATCATTGGCATTAGTGGCCCATGGGTTGGGCAGCCTGCCTGACAAGAGGAGTGGGCCACTCTCAGGATTGGGGGTGACATTCATAAGTTGGGGGGGGCATAATATCCCACAAAGGAAAACAGAGCAACTACAGAGCTCCCCTTGCATCAGGTAGAATTATTCCTAATGAAACACAGGCAGGTGACACAGCGGCTAAAGCCCCTAGAGCTTATGTGGGTTCCAATCACCCACTCGGGAATAATGTTTGTAGAGTTTAAAGAAAAGGTTGGAAAGGGAATTTGTGAATTTATTTACCTTGCTGTTCAGGGAAGAGCAGACAGAGAAGGGTGCAAATAACATTTTTTTTTTACAAAAAAAATGAGGACAAACCTTACAGACCTAATGTGACTCAAACTCTTGAACTGATCGACAGCCTTCCACATTTATGTGACTATAAATTGTGTGAGGAGCCCCAAGAGATGTCTCTCCTTCTTCAAGTCTGAGGAGTTAATAGCAATGGCTTATGCTACATGTGATGGGGTAACATGGTTAAGGTATGACAGAGAATTTAGACAGAGGGTAGCAAAGGAGCCTGATTTACCCTGGGGTAAAACAGATCAGGCATTTTTGTCTGGAGGTATGACTCCTTGTCACCTTGCCTAGCTGGCATTCACAGACAATGGGTTGCCAGTAACAAAACCTCATTTTTAAAAATATGGGTGTAAAAGCCCTTATGTTTCCATTAATGACAGGAAACCTTTTCATACCCACACAGGTACAAACACTGCTGTAGGCACAGCATACTCTCCTACTTCAGGGATCCAGGACGGTTCCAACAAGGTTGTAGGAAAGGGGGTTTTTCAGGTCCCATTACTTCAGAAGCTGATGCAGGGACAAGTAGTAATAATGGAACCGGCTCCTTCCCAGTTAAGATACAGGGCTATGGAATTTGTTATTGAACTATCCTGGGGGGAAAAAGAAAGACATAGCTTATTTATGGAATATATTTTTGGCTGGTTATCAAATCCCATATGAGAGCATGAGGTGCCACTCTTGGATAGACAACTTGAAGTCCATTAAAGGCTTTGAGCATATAGGTAGGGCAGAGATCACCTTGGAGGTGACAGCAGGGAGAATGGCAGGTTCCTTTCCATAGAGTCCAAGCCAGAACTGCTCATCTTCCCTGAGTGTGATACTGAAGAAGGTGAAGGGGAAATACAGGCTTATCCATCACCTATCCTACCCCCAGTGCTCATCGGTAAAATGACTGTATTGACCCCTACCTGTGTTCAGTCAGATACTTGTCATGCTGCAGTAGTCATGGTTAGGGATGTTGCTCTGGGGCGATGCTGGCAAAATGTAGCATCAAGTCTGCATTCTGATTGCTTCCAATGCATCAAAGGGATTTCAACTTGCTTTGATTTCAGTTTGAAGGCCACTACTATTTTGATAAAGCCACACCCATAGGACACTCAGTGTCACATGCTACTTCTCGCAGCCCCCGTTGGACTAGAGTGACGAACTGCAGCCAGTGGGAGCCGCGATCGGCCGAACCTGCGGACGCAGCAGGTAAACAAACCAGCCGGGCCCGTCAAGGATGCTTATCCTCGGGGGCTGTGTGCCAAGGTTGCCGATCCCTGATCTAGCATTTGCCTTCTCTGGAATGTAAAAACCCCACCACTTTATCAGAATGACAAGGGAAATGAAGGAAGACTTAAAAGTGTGGGAAAGATTCCTGGACAAGTTAAATGGAGGTTTCAATATGGCATTGGGGATGGTTGCTCAAGACTGAGCTGCAGGTATAATCCGCCTTGGGAGGTCTGGAGGTTTACTTTATTTTCAAGGTGAGTGGTGTGCACAAAGGGGGCCAGAAAGCCAGATGGCTCAGGGTAGTACAGGGGACATTACCTCCCTTGAGATTTTTCCTACTGGTTGCAGTCAATAGGGAAGAAAACCTTCAGAACAAGAAAGTCCATTTCTGGTGTGCAACCAAAACAGGCACCATATTATAAATAGACAGTTGGCAAAGACTGCTTGGGTAATGAGGCTGGCGAGAGCCTTCATTTTACATTGACTGCAGTTTAACATCCTTTTTCATACAGTTCATGTCCTGGAAATGGATAATTGTGTTGCCAATTCTCTGTCAATTTCAGGGCGAAAGATTTTGGAAACTTGCCGCTGGCCAGCAGGGATCCTTGGGCAATGTCCAACACTTCTGGGAGTTTCGCTCATGATAGCTGCGAGACTAGTCGAGGACTTGGTTGTCTTGTGGACTCTGAGGGCCTATAAGTCTTTCAGAGTCCATGGAATTTTGGGTACAGTAAGGGCTTCATTCTCGGTGGCCCATACCCATACAACAGGTGGTGCAATATGTGGTGCCTTTGACCCAACACAGGTGGCTCCCTCAATTATCTCTGGCTGGCTAGTGTGGCTGTCCTCCTGGAGTAGGATGGTGGGTTTCCCAGACACATGTAGGCATTTCATCGTATAGACACTCTTAGAGGAGTTGGCACCAGAGGGACGACAAGTTACTTATAACACTGGAAACCGTGACAGAGTTGTCAAAGGTTCTGTCTGGGGCTGCTGCTGAGAGGGAGACCTTGTTATTTAAGGCGGCAGTTGTTGGTGCCTTCTTTGGTACTTTGAGAATGAGTGAACTGGTGCCTATAGTAGCTGCGGACAGGTCCCAGCATGCATTAAATGCAACAGACATAAAGCTATCTGCAGGGAGTGGTGTTTCTGTGCTCGAGGTACTCCCTAACAGGGGAGAGGGGCTAATATGGCATAGAAGAAATGTGCAGAGAAGCATTTGTGCCCTATAAAGGTGATAAAAGCATCATTAAAAATTCAGGGCCTGCAGGGATGATGGTGTACATCTGTCAGATGGAAGTACTGACATACTGCTACAGCATGTGCAGACATGAACTGGGTAGGTGTTGTGACTCTACGCAGCATAATTGGGTGGGGAATGACCAAGTCAGTCAGTGGTGGCCCCTGTGGCTGGTTTCTAGGGCAGTTAAGAAAATAAAATGAGGGTTCCCAGAGGTAAAAGACCTGGGATTTCGGTGATGGAACTTGGGCTTATATAATAGGTTGAGACCCTGTGTCCTTCATGGGCTGAGGTCAGACTATGGCCCTTGCAAGCTAAAGTCCCCATCTTGCTTTGCTCTCTTTCCCCCTTGCACCAGGGAGGGTACTAAGACTCAGAGAGATCTGAGTCCCGGTGGGTAGGCTGAGGGGAGCCTACCCACATTATGGGTTATATGTTAAGGAGCCCTGTAACTCCTGCACTGGAACCAATTACATGCCTGGAAAGCACCCCTCCCGTGTATTAAAGTTTAATAAAAGTTGTGACTTGCCACTTAATTCCATGCATGCATGTATTCTCATTTTGCCACTGTGTCCACATCAATTCATTTTTATAACCTTTGCAGCCCTCAGTTTTAGTTCTTTAAATTCTCTCCAGTTTGTTTACAACTAAAAGGGACATTGGGAAACGATCAACTTGTAATGTAGTTCATTTCACAAAATGAGAAAAGTAGTTCTGAGGTATTATACTCCGAGTCTCTCTGCCAATTCTTGTAGGGTGACAGACTGACAATTTCCTGCAATATACTGAATGAATCTTATTAAGAACATAAGAAAGGCCGTACTGGGTCAGACCAAAGGTCCATCTAGCCCAGTATCCTGTCTACTGACAGTGGCCAATGCCAGGTGCCCCGGAGTGAGTGAACCTAACAGGTAAAGGTCAAGTGATTTCTCTCCTGCCATCCATAACCCCACTCCGACAAACAGAGGGTAGGGACACCATTCCTTACCCAGCCTGGTTAATAGCCATTAATAGACTTAACCTCCATGAATTTATCCAGTTCTCTTTTAAACCCTGTTACAGTCCTAGCCTTCACAGCCTCCTCAGGCAAGGAGTTCCACAGGTTGACTGTGCGCTGTGTGAAGAACTACTTCCTTTTATTTGTTTTAAACCTGCTGCCCACTAATTTTAGTGGGTGGCCCCTAGTTCTTCTATTATGGGAACAAGTAAATAACTTTTCCTTATTCACTTTCTCCATGCCACTCATAATTTTATATACCTCTATCATATCCCCCCCTTAGTCTCCTCTTTTCCAAGATAAAAAGTCCTAGGCTCTTTAATCTCTCCTCATATGGGACCCATTCCAATCCCCTAATCATTTTAGTTGCCCTTCTCTGAACCTTTTCCAATGCCAGTATATCCTTTTTGAGATGAGGAGACCACATTTGTATTAAATTAAATCTTAGTGAATCAAGATAATACCTTTGGGGTACATTGTAAAGTGTATATGTTATTGTGGCATTGTATATATTTCTCTAGCAGAGAGGGAGATGCAGAGATGATGACTTTCTAATGTGCCGGCTCTGCCCCAGACCCTGCCCCCACTCCACCCCGGCCAATGCCTCACCTCCACCCTGCCTCTTCCCACCCAATTCTGCTCTGGAGCATCCATGTAATCAGCACCGGTGGAGAGATGCTAATGTACTCCCTCTGCTATCAGCCCTTTGAAGCCACCCACTGGAAAGGTGTGCATTTATTAATTCAAACTACATTCTCCAGGGAACAATGGAAAAAGAGAGGGATTTTAGATAAATAGCCTGGTTTTAGGATGGGCCTTGGGCTCAGATATTCTCAATGTAGGGTTGGAAAGGACTGGGTGCTTGTTCTAAGCTGAAGCTGTGATGAATAGGTAATCACAAGGGCTCTCCTTGAGTAGGGCTGAACAACTGCTCCTGCCAGAGTCCATGTTAGGGTTAATTCTGGTAAGCTTATTAGCATGCATACTAGGTCTTTTATCATTTTTAATATGTTTTCTCTGTAAAGCTTTTTACCTTAAGAATAAAGTAGGCTTGATTAGGAAGTGCTGTTTGGTAACATATCTATGTTTTTTTCTAGGGCAGAAGGTTACCTGTGAACAATATAATTGTAAAAGAGCTAAAATAAAACTTGAGCAACTGCAGCACTACTCATTTTCCTTATTCAACCTTTTAAATCCTAATACATGCAGTAGTATCAGCACCCATGATTATACTTACTTAGGCAATGATACTACAGCCAACTCTTAATGAATGGAATTTTACAGAACTGACCATGTTTGAGGTTTTCTTAATAGTGCAAGGTCGAATGCAAACAGCATCCTACCTGCATGAAACAAAGCCTACGGCGATCAGAGATTAATGGCACAAGGAATTAAATTTAAAGTGGTAGTCCTGTGTAATTCCCCGATCTAGCCAATCAATATTTCCTTTTTTCCCATTCAGAGTATAACTTTTTATTGGTTCTATTAAAAAAATCCCCACCCCAAACCTAATAAACCATGCCATTTCACTGATACTAAGAATCAAACTGCTGTCTCTCAAGAAAACACCATGTTGCTTGAACTTGAACAGTCCCACTGCCACACAGTCAATTACCTTTCTCACACTGAAAATGAACTGCAAATTGAAAGGGCTGCTAACCATATGAAATATGCAGCTTGGTGGACTCCTCATTTTTACAATAGCTCTATTTGGAGCGGGGAAGCAGGGGGAGGAAAGGGCAAACAATGTCTTTCACTTTCTTGTCATGTTTTCTAATTTAATAGGTTTTAACTGTGGATTGATTGCCCACTTCTCTATTTCTTAAAGGGGGTATGTAAAGACAACAATAAAAGAACAAATCTCCTATCTCCCATCACAGATGTGTTATTTCTTCACTTTCCCTGTTAACTGAAAGTTAACATGCACCAGTTTAACAGCTAGTTTGAGTGTATTAGGAAAGTAATCATTTCACATTGCTTCATCGAGCAATGTCCTTCAGCATTCAGAAATTGGTCTAAAAATAAATTGGCTCTTAAGCAACAGTGTTACCATCACTTGACATGTTTGAAGTAATGAGGTCAAAACACCTAATCCTTAACAAATGCAAATATTTTAGGTGAAAGCAAGATGACTTTTGGGTCATCACTCAGTCTGTGCTGAGGGATCATAAATGTTTTAATTTTTTAAGGCCTGGAAACATGTACAGGAGGAAGTCTTCAAAGAGTCTTGACTATACTCCATTGCTTTCAAAATATTCTTCTTATTTTCTGTTGTAATAAAATGCAAAGTTTGTCAGAGGAAATTAACACAGTGAAAGAGCAAATTCCCACGCACATGTTTCATATGTGAGTTCTTATATTTCAAAACGAACATGAAGATAAGCATCTGTTTCAATCTGTGGAAGCGCAGTTTTGTACTTCTAGATGTATATGTGGAACAGTATGGAACCCAGTGTCAAATCTGCAACCAGAAGATTTAAAGCTCAATTTGAAGTGCTTTTCAAATTAGCTGTAAGTGCTCTGTAGTTGTTTTGTAGTTGCTATCATGTATCTATCTAAGGGTATGGTTACACTTACAAGATTATAGCGCCATTGGTTATAGCTGTCCCCTTATACAGTAATATGTATAGCGCTATTGTATGCCCACACTCAGACGCGCCAGCGGTATAGCCTGGCCACATTTGGGGCACTTAATGCAGCATTAAGAGCAGCGCATTAGGGCAGGTATCCCAGCATTCAGCTGGGTGCAACGTGCTTTTTAAACGAGGGGGGTGAGGGGGGATGTGTTGTGTGTATGTGGAGGGAGAGAGACAGTGATTTTCCCGATCTTCTGAAAGCCTGTCAGCGAGCCTCCGTTCACAGAAGGCTTTGTTTTCACACAGGCTCCCTCCTTAAACATTTGCATTGCTTATCTGCCGAGTTAAGAGAGAAACTCTAAAGAGGTACTTCCGCATTCCTCCAGCCCAGTTCAAAACAAAGGGAAGAGAAGTCAATTGCCTTAAATGGCTCTAGGCATCTCCAGAGATCACTTGTAGAGCAGTGGGTGTCCACATTCTTGCTGTAGCGCTACAGCAGCTGCACTACAGCCCTTATTCCCCATGCGGAGGTGGATTAACAATAGCACTATAACTCAGCAGTTATAGCGCTCCACGTGCCTTGCCAGTGTGGACGGGGAGGAGGTTATAGCGCTCGTGGGGACTTTATAGCGCTATAAAGTGTAACCAAGCCCTAACACTTACCATTTGAATGGCTTTTGGCATGCATTGCTTCGAATATTTTTATTTAACTATCCATAAAGAGCCTCTCTCTTCACTTAGTGATCTGATGTCATGTAGTTCGTTTTCATTTCACTCATTACATTTTCTCCATATGGAACCTAATTCATGTCACAATTTTCATCTCAGGAAGGAGTGCTCTTTAAATGATGTACACTATCAGCTGCCTCAGAGACATGTTTTTCTTTAATTTTGCACTCTTTTTTTGCATTTTGTCATGGTGATGGTCAGGAAAAAGATTCAAAATAATTACATTTTCTGCCATGTTGTAAAGTAGCTGCAATTTCACAGGAGTCATGGCCATGTTAAAAGTCAACTGGCTCAGTTTAAAAATAAGTCTACTGATATAAAGTGAGTTTAAACAACAAATGGGAAAATGTTCCAGAGTGCTCAGTTCGGTATTTTGTACTTTGTATAGAACCTTCATGAAATTCTTCTGAACCTATGAAGTTCTTCTGAAAATCCAGCACTAGATAACAACTATCACTAACCAAAGAGATATTACACGTTTACATTAAGACCCATTAATCTGGCCATTAAAATTGTTACCTCCTTAACTCTTTCCATAAACTGTAAAATAGTTATTCTTAGTCGCATTGCAAAAGCTTAATATGTTTATTTTAGAGTACTCAATTAAGAACGTATGAGTGTAAGCACCAGAAAATCCCAAACATCATTATCAATGAGTTATTAGAAAGTTATATGCAAATAAAAAAAATCCTTGCAAGATATTGGGTTGAACATTTAAGTATTCATGAATGCAGCAATATGTAATAAGGAGGAAGTCTGGCTAAGAAGAGCAAGACACAGGAAAAGAAAAAAATAAGGTGTTGGTAATGTAAAGAGGAATAAGAAAAAGACAGGGATAATTTTATTTAGGAAATAATGACTACCTTATTTACTTGAAAGCAACTGAACTTAACTTCAAATTTATTACTGACCAACAGCGACCAAAAGTCTAGTAGAAGTTTGGTAACCTACTTTAAATAAGTTGGTGGTCTCCAGTTCCAAGTGGATAAGTGTCCCCCTATCAAAAAAGCCCAGAACCATACTTATACTAATTGGCATCCCTGCTGGCTGTCTCAGAGAAGCCAAGGACCAAAATAGCACAAAGAATTAACACTAGAGCAAAACCAACAGTCTGACAACATCTATACAAGTAAGCATAATAAACAATGGTCTACTGAGTAACAAAGGCTGAAGATACCAAAACTGGCTGTAAGAATCTAGTGAGACACACTCGTAATAATAATGCCCAGATGACTATATTATACACATAGCCTTCTGTTTTAGAAATTGGTCAAGCTTAAATTTAATTTCCAGTGCAAGTGATGTTAGTTCCGTTGATATTCCGGCAAGTTGTTTTCCAGCTGCATTTTTATAAGATGTTTAAAGATGCAGAAAAATATTCAAGGTCAGACGGCGTCACTGTCCTTTCTAGACAACACAACTACATTATTGTGAAGATTTTTTTTTGTTTGCTTGCAAAGCTCAAACTATTTTTACAGTTCAGATGAACTGTGAAAGAGGGAATCAGGTATCTCAACATTCCATGAAAAGATCCATCCCGTCACCCATTCCCAGCTTCTGACAAACACAGACCAGACACACCATCCCTGCCCATCCTGGTTAATAGCTATTGATGGATCTATCCTCCATGAATTTATCTAGATCTTTTTTGAACCCTTTTACTGCAAGCATTTGCAAAGTAAGCTAGGTAAACAAGTGTCTCTAAATTCCATTAAAAAGAATCCAATAATTGCAGATACTAGCGAGCAATGAAACTGAGATGATTTAATTCATTATCAGTTCTAGTCTACACAGAGAGCTTGATAACAGCATGGAAGTTTGTATTTTTCAAAGGTTTATCTATTTTTGTGTTTGATTTAACTGGGTGTTATCCTCCTCCCAAAAATATCTAATTCAATGTCATCTCTGAAGTACAGTGGAAATGTGAACTATATGGTGTGACAAAGTTCCGAGTCTGTATTCGTGGGTCCTGCGCTTCCTGGCAGATTTAGGGGCCTCAGAAACTCATCTAGGCCCAGAGTGACCTCCCTTTCTCAGTAACTAATTAAGGGAGGCAGAAAAGAGGGGGGCCCGGGCCCTCCCTCTACTCCAGACTCCAGCCCAGGGACCCTAATAGTATCAGCTAAGATGGCTGACCTTTTATCCACAAAACACAATACAATTCCCTGGGCTACTTCCCCACAGCAGTCCCCGCTTCTTCAAACTCCACTTCACCTTTACCTCAGGGCCTCCTTCCTTCTGGATGATATGTTGTCCTACACTCAATCTCACCAACAGCACAACTTCCTCTCACAGCTCCTGACACCCACAGCCACCTGACTAACTGGGAGGTTATCATCTGGTTTCAGACAGTCCCTGATTGGCTTCAGGTGTCCCAATCAGGCTAGCTGTTTCTACTCCTTTCTAGAAGGTTCTTAATTGGCCCCAGGTGTCTTGATTGGCCTGGAGTAGCCTTTGTTTGGCTATCCAGGGAACAGGGACCTGCACATCCTGAGACTAATATACCTGCCTTCCAGCACTCTCCTATATCCTTCTGGTCTGACTCCATCACAATGGATAGGAAAGAAATGGTTAATTAGTTATGTAAATTATGCTACATGGAAAATTTCCTGTCCTCTGCTTTTGTTAATGACTTTGTATAATTAAACAGTACAAATGCTACCTGTATTCATTGAGCAAATAAAAGGAACACAGATATGTTCCCTCTGTTCAGACTGACCAGAGAAGGCTATCACAATATAATGCTATGAAGTATACCTAAATTCAGAAGTGACTCAAACACTTTTACACAATGTAACAGCTAAGAATGGGATACTTTAAGAACTGATCTGTTTTCTCTCTCTTGTGAAACTGAATGTTGAATGGATGTGGCCACCTTTATTATTTTTAAAGCACTTCCTGAATGTTTAACCATGTTGACTGTGGAAGAAGTTCCGTGCATATATTTGGATTCTGGTTGTGATGTGAGAAAGGTGTACAAGGTGCAGGAATCCCACCTTTCTCAGATTTTTTTTGTTTTAAACAGAACAGCAGTCTGAAGGGTTGGATTTAATATTTTATGTTTTTTACCACCATGATATCTTTCCTGTTTGTTCCATGCCCTAAATACTACAAGAAAGGTGGGGGAACATCTATAAAAGTTATCATTGCTTTTAAGAGTCCAGAGGAAAGGTACTTGCAATAAAGGGAAAAGTAAAATGCAACCCTCATATAATGGTGGGAGGCCACATTACAGAATATGAGGAAAAATTTCTTTAATACACTGGCAGGCAGGTAGGTCATGTTCACTCCCTCTGTTCCTCTATCATACTCATATAGAGGGGAACCAAGAAGTCTCACTAGTTCATTTTTGAGTAAACTGGATTTTAACCAGCATAATCATTTAAAAAGAATAGTTTTTGACCTGCTTAAGTTGAAGCCGGCTATTTTATCAACATGAAAAGCAGCCTACACAAACAATATTGAGAGTTTTTAAAAGCTTGAACCAGCCTGCTTTAATTTGGTTGTATGAAGATGTTGGGTTGCTCAGCAGTGTGATGAATGAAATCTGGCGTTCAAGAAGAGGAAGTATTTCTAGTGTCATATATAGCATAGAAAGAGACACAAAGATGGTGGCCATTAGGAAAGATAAAATAAAAGAGGAGTTAAAATTATAAATATGAATGAAAAAAATGAGGTAAATAAAGAAAGATGAGAACAGAACTAGTGCTCTTTATTTGCTTCCTCCTTTTCATATGCTATGTTCAGGGCCTTCAATACCTCTCTTTGGTCAAATCTGTCCTCCAACTTCGATCAACAATACCTAGAATGAGCACCATTTAAGTGAAATGCCACAAAAGCACGCAGAAAGTTAAATATCACGTTATGGTAAATGTGGGGTTTTTTTAATCAGTGCTCTCTTTACTGCAATACAGTACTACAATACATAGGTTTGTGATTTGATTCTGACATTTATAAACTGTACCTGTGCAGTAGAAGTAGTGTTCAGTGTGACTGATGATGGCGAGTCACTTGTTTTTGGCTCACCAGGAGATGCTGTTGAACCCTGGGATTCCTGGCTAGCAGGTTGATCTGGAGATAAAGCGTCACTGCTGTCTTCATCAAATGAGTAATCATCCAAAGCTCGGGGATAACTCTCTTGTCCAACTGCTAGGATGTTTACAAAATATAAACTATTTAGTCTGAAAAGTCAATATTTAGCTACCTAGGGGAGCCATGAAATCTTGGAAATCAACTAGCACACTATGATTTGTAGTTAAATATTTTTGTATATAAATGTTACTTTTAATACAATAAAAGCCATTTTAAATTATATTCAAGGGTTCAAAAATTGGTTGCTCAATGGCAATAGTCTTCTAAGAAAGGATTAAAAGAACTGTATTCAGTATATCTGAGCATTTAGTGGGATGATCCCTTAAGATGGGAGGTGACTAAATAAGAGTAATTAATGTAGTGTCAATTAATTTTTAATTATTTTTAATAATTAAAAGATTCATTCATGTAAGACAGACATAGATTTATACTCCAATCAACTATACAGTTAAAACTGATTTTGAATAAAAATAGTATTACTTTCCTTAATTTAGTGCTGGTAGGGCATAAATATTTTAGAAGTCGACATAATACATTGCTAATTAAATTTGTTTTTCAACTAACCTTTAAAATTAAGGTTCAAATGACTAATTTCTCATATTGCCTTACTAATAACGGATCCAAGTTGTAACTCTTCTACTTGCCTATAATTGCTTCTTTAACACTGGAATCTACAGGAAGGATGTTCTTTTCCACCAGTTCCATAGGGCCAGGCCTCTGAGCAATCTTCTCATTCAGATCATCTGCCAGGCGAGCTCTCTTCAGTTTCATCTGAGTTGCCTGCAGAGAGGGTTCTGCAAATGTCTCTAAAAGAGAGAAAACTTTTAATGATTCTGTTAACTATTTTGTCTCATTTTAAGTTCACCAAAATAGCATTTGATCTTCATAGCCATACCTCACTGCATGTCGAAAACTTTAAAACATCGGTGAGTTATTTTAGTCCTTTATTAGAATGTGTCATTTTGTTATAAAAATATGTATATAGTACTAACATATACAGATCCTCAAAACTAATATTAGAAAAGGAAAATGTTCTGGATAGCTCTTCTTTATAATACACTCCCACAATTAGCTAAATATAGCACTTTTGTAGCCATCACAACAATGTGGATTTGTAACATTTTCAACAAAAGGTAAACATTTGGAAAAAAAACAACTCAGAAAAACTTTCTGGTTTTAGGAAGTCATTTGTCCTTTTTTGTCCAATTATGATAAATTTCCTCAGCATCGTAATATTAAATTTAAAATTTAAATTCAAAAACTTATACCCAGCCAAAGAAATCAAGGTCATACAGGCTCAACCAACAAACACAGTATTTAATACTTATTATTAATTTTATTATTAAATTATGGTAGTGTCTGGGAATCCCAAATCAAGACACCATTCTCTTAGGCACTATGATCAAGGACCCTGCCCCATCACCAGTTTAGGATGCAGTATGTAACTACAGAATCTACACAACATAAACAAGGTGTGTAATATTTACTGTACTCTGTGACAGATGGACAGGATACCAAAATGCTGTTTATTAGTATAATCAGCTATATAAATGATGGTGACCTATTAGAGAGGCAAAATCAGATTTAAATATTTTATTACAAAAAAGTCCTTTTCTATGTTACTGAAATAATTAAAACTACTTACACAATGTCACAATTTATAAAAAGTATTGGTTACTTTTGACATTTCTTTCACTAGAAAGAAGACTATACAATTTTGCATTTGATAATAGCCAGTTTCTTGTCAATTTCACTTGCAATTCTCCAGGTTATGTTTGAGTTGAAGACTTAGAGGGTAATGTTTCTTTGCTTAAAACACTACAGTATTTATTTGAAAAGATTTTCATTGTTTAAAAATAATCCTCACTGATTCTATGAACATATTTTTACCAAGCTAAAATTTGAATCAAATTTGACCTGAAAAACTATCTTCAATTACTTTGGCCCCAATTCAGCAAGGAATTTAAACACATATTTAACTTTAAGCACCTAAGTAGTCCCACTGAAGTCAGTTTAAAATTATGTAATTGCTTACACACTTTGCCGAATCAGGGCCTTTGTCACCAAAGTAAGACTACCAATTTATTCTGCTAGACTCAGTAAGTAGGCTGAAGTGTAAAGAAAAAACCTATCGGGGACATTTTAAAGAATGCAGGCACTTCTTATTCTACAGCAATAATATCAGCATATATGGTAATCATGTGTGTGAAACCAAAAGTATGACACTCAGAACTAATATGATTCATAAATCAAAAAACAGATCACATTAGTAAAAATGTATACATTATAGCAGCACTCTTATAGTTAGGGCGAGTTGGTATTTCCATTATAAATCCCAATTTTCAAAATGTAATGTCTTGGTTGTTTCCCAATATACTGCAGAAACTTGATATGATTTTAGCCCTAATGATAGTTTTCCCAGAACAAACATGAATGAAATCCATTAAACTGTTGTTTTTCAACTTCAAAACTAATTATTTTGAGCCTCTCTTGCCAAACTCAACTATAAAAGGCTTAATTTTAAAATGCAATTTTGAAGGTTGTTAGATGTTTGTTGCATGCTAATTTTAATGACAAAATACAGATGGCATGTCAATATGAAGAATCCTGATCTGAGTGTAGTGTCCAAGTTTATGTTCTCAAAAATAAAAACTGCAGACTATTTCACCAAATGGAATACTGTTAATTCATTTTGATTTTAATACTACTGTTTGTACAGACAATGGATTTCAATATTAAAATATGCTAACACAGTCCCATTCAAAAACTGTTTTTATTATTTCTGAGTATTAAATTTACCTGAACAGCAAGGCAACAAAATGTGAAGAGACGAGCTCATTAATGGTTAATTTATTGTGGAAAACATCTCTTAAAATTGTAAGATTGTTTCAGGGCTTCCTGGAAAGACTGCAACAATGTATACTGTATGAACAACTCTTAGGAGATAGATAATACAGTAATTAACTTTATATGATATAACTCAATTTTTATTTAAGGGAAACTGTGGTTATAAAGGCGTGCTCCTCATAGCTGAGAAGACAGCAGTGGCCAGGAGTGTCATCTCTGCTGTCCTATGGATTAAGGATAAAGATTCCTTCCCACTGGTTCAAGTCTCCATGGAGTGCCAGTTACCTGAACTATAGCTTGCAAAAGAAGTCCAGCACCTCATTACAAAGCTTGATTCAGTTAGATAGCCCAAAAGTAAAATAAACCTTTAGTTTGAAAAACAGGATACATGGGTTCCTACCTTCCAGAATATGCATTCTGACCAATTCTGACCGATCTGGTCTGCTGCGAATCTTGTGCTTCAGAAAATTTTCAGTCTTTTTTTTTAAAAAAAAAAAAGAAGCATCACACTAATGTTAATAACTATAGAACAAAGCAATCTGTTCATTCACATAAACTTTTACGAGAACTGGATTTATGAATACATTGCTGCTTGGGTTATATTCCTGTAGCTGAACGTCACTGTTTTCTGTTCTGGGTGAGATTTATTTTTTGCATTGAAAATTTTTCCCTATAAACAAAGCCATTAAAACTCCAGAATTTTTGACAAAACTCCGTATTAATGCTTAGGTTGTGGCTTTATGTTTGTGATCATTAAAGTACTTATATTGCACACTAAGTATCGTTGCCAATTTTCAGTGCATAGGATAAAACTTAGTCCTCCTCCCCTGAATAGTTTACAAATAACAAAGATCCCATAAAACGACCCACCTTAAACAGACTCTCTGTCTTATAACCCCACTTGCTCCTCTGAACTACAACCCAAACACACAGAGCAAGAAAGAGAGATTGAAATCTAAATCTAATTGGTGTGATTGAACTGGGATGTGGGAAATGCAGCACACTGGTACAGACGTAAAATGACTACAGTAAGCAACACAGAAATTGCCTTTGAACTGCTTTTAAAATTTATTTTTTTTCTTTACTTGAAAGTTAATGACATCCCTATTTCAAAGCAGTAACCAGCACTAATGATCAAATTGCTTCTGGCCCTTGTGCTGGTACACAGAGAGCCTTCTCTATACACATTAGCACATCCCCCATAAGAGCCAGAGACAGTTTAAGTGTCTGAGTCACAATCCCAGCATAAGCAACCCAGGAGCAATCCAGAGATACTCTGTTCCATAATGCAGATCCATGCCATATTAGCACAGTTAAGACCTTTGCTATTAAAATGTGTTGTGCAAAGTAACATCCTTACTAATATTTTTAAAAGAAACCAATTTCTTTGGAATAAGTTTGAAGATTTAGATGACTAGATTTTACAGTTTAAATTTTGCCAGTTTTATGAAGTTATGGCACTATGACTGACTCTTACTGGATTATGCAGAGTAATTCTGGCATAATTAACCTTGTCCTAGAGTCCAGATTTTCATTAAAGTTTTCAAACTGTATTTAAAAAAAATTGACAGCTGTCCTACCCGTGTCTCTCTTATAAAGGATATGTATTGGGAGATATCAGTTTGTCCATTATCCTCCACATAAAAGTATCAGAATGTGGACTGAAACAGTACTGTACACGACAGTAGCTGTATCAATGACCCCATCCATTTCTATATAATTTAAGGTCATTCTGAATGAGATCCAGATCAGTATTGACCTCTTGAATCTGAAGACAGGCAGACTGAAAATAGATCTAAGGGCAATATTCTGCATTCCATATCTGTGGAAGAATGTAAGTGGAGTGGAACTGCTATGATTCTGTTAGTATGTAGCAACTCACACACCACAGAGCTCTCTGTGTTCCTTGACGTGTCTGTGGCAACCAGTGGGGAAGGGAGAATTAGCAAGAATTGGTGCAGAGGAAAGGCCAGTACATTTTACAATACTTTTACAATGATCCAAAGCTGGATCAATCTAGAGAGAAAGCAGGCAGGCACTACAACTATTTTTGTAGTCCTAGAGCACAGACTGTCAGGATGGATAATATGATAGTGGCATTTTCTTTGCTCTCTTGCCTGGATTAAGGTTTATCCACAATGCAGTTTCAGTCATCAGAGTACCTACACTGATACAGCTGTTTTGGTGCCTAAAAATTTCAGCACAGACAAGGCCTCAGTTTCCTTGCACAAAATCTGTCATCTTTCTCTGCTGTCATTTTTACAGTGCTCTTCTTGGACTGGGGGCAGACCTGGAATAGAATACCCATAACCTCTTTGGTACCGGTGGAGAATTAAGATCACGCCCACTCAATACAAGAGATTTGCTACAAATGTTGAATTTCAATTTAAGGGATTCTTCCAGAAAATTACCATACACTATCTGCAATGATAATACAATGTTCCATGCAGTCTGAGAACTGGCTACCTCACATTACTGATTGCTGTTTTTCATAAGTAATAAACTAGCTTTCTTTTTTCGGATATTAATAGTATGTTGATAGTTTTCAAAAAAGCATAAATTAGATCCCTTACCCTGGCTCGTTCCAAGCTCTTTCTCTGCTCATGGAATGCCGCTGGGCTTTTCAAAGCTGTGAGAAGAAAGAAAGAGTTAAACTGACAGGAAATGGTTTCCAAAAGAAATGCTCTAATCAGTGTATTAGTTAAGGATAGGCATCTTGCACTAAACACTACATCAAGTGTGGGACTCCATTTTACTAGCCCAACATCTGACTCTTTCTATTTATTATTTGCTTGTATTTACTGAAGGTTAAATTCATCCCTGTGCAAAAAGTTTAAGTGAGACTGAAGTATTGCATATTCTTTGTGCTGCAGGCCCTCTGCACAGGGAGGCATTGCACTCTGAGATTGTAGCTCATGGTTAAAATATGTACAAGTTAAGTCTTTCTCATAAAAAATTACTGTAACTCACTGATATAACATAGGTACAAATTCTAAATTGGGATCTGTAGCTAAGCAAAGCTGTGGATCATGAAGGCAAAACAAACTCCGCTTCTCATGCATATGCAGAGAACATTAGAACATTTTTAAGGTACACTGTGATGCCCTAATAAATTCTAATATTTTATGTTAACTATGTCATATGCTGGTGTCCCTTAGCTATTTATCAATAAAGTGCTCTATGGTAGAATTTTATCAACCACCATTCAAAATACTGAAGCTGTCTATCAGTCCCACTACATTACCCTTCACTTGTGATTTATTTTCTCTAATAATAAATACAGGAAAGATCAATACACAAAACATTCAACAGGCAGGTAAAGAAATTGTCTTTTAGTATGAAGTGTCTGCACTAATCTGTTTTTAAACACTGTAAACACACAAAATAATCAAAGTAAAGTACAGTTAAAATAGGATAGCACTGTAATGTTGTGTTTCATTTAGAAGCAATTTTCAAGAAAATATAAACAATCAAGGGAAAAAATGCTGGATACATTTGTATTTTTCAAGTGGTATCTCCTCACTTTCCTAGTGAAGTCTGTTGATTCCCAGACAGAAAAAGAAAGGTGCCTCCTTGGAGCCCACTCCACAGTGTAAGAAGTCTGCAGCATTGTAGCTGAAAGCCCAGCTATGCTTAAGAGATAAAGTATAGATGAAGATCACTGATAAATAAGGCTCTGTGTCACAGAAGTTATGGATTCCATGACTTTCTGTGACCTCCATGCCTTCTGGAGTGGCCCCTGTGGTTGGCCTGTGAGCCGCCTGACCATCTCAGGCAGCCCCTGGGCCGGTCGCACTGGCTGCTGCTGGGGAAGTCTCAACCTCCACACTCCCTAGCACCAGGAGTTTGGGAGTGGGGGGTTCAGGTCTGGGGATTGGGGTTCAGGATGGTGCTTGCCTGGGGGAAGCTCCCAAGAAGGGTGACAGGGATTCCCCTCCCTCAGCTGCTAGCTCCACAAGCTGCCTCCGCCCACAGGCACTACCTCTGCAGCTCTCATTGGCTCTGGTTCCCAGCCAATGGGCGCTTCAGAACCTGGGCCTGGAGTGGAACGGAAGCAGCACATGGAACTAGGAGCTGGAAGTTGCTGCTTCCCAGGAGGTGGGTAGGAAATCTGCCCCACACCCATCACCCCCACTCCACCCTCAGTATCCATGGCACACGCACCCCCCCAAAGCTGCAACCCACCCCAGCACCTGTGCCACCCTCCCTCAGCACCTGTGCCCCGCCCTCAGTGCCATCCCATCCCCAAAGTTTTAATCAGGGGTATAGAGTAAAAATCATGGACAGGTCACGGGATACGAATTTTTGTTTACTGCCTGTGACCTGTCCATGACTTTTACTAAAAATACCCTTTACTAAAAGATAGCCTTACCGATAAGTCACTACAGTACTGAAAAGGTGAAGAGGATACTATGGTTAAGCAGTCTCAGGTGTGTTGGGTAACTGAAACCTCCAAGAAGAGATTAGTTTCAAGAAGCCATGGAAGAAATACAATGAATTGTGACTGTAACCAGTGAAGACTCGAATATTAATTATAATAATTGTAACTAATGTATTTTTGTAATTTTAAATAGATATATTTGTTTATTGAACAGAGAATAATTTTTCTAATGGGGTCCATAAACTATGCAGTCCAGTCTTCTCTTACTAGACATTGTCAGCTTCCACTGATTCTAAAAATGGACTAAGGCAAAGATGCTCAGAAGAGGGGGAGAAAAAAGAGTTCAGCGCAACTAGGGAGGGTGGTATCAAAGGTGACTTTAATCTGTCTTTGCACTCCCCTGATTCTAGGCTACCTTCCACCCAGCTGGCCCCCAGCATAAGTCAGAATAGCCACAGACTGCTTTACCTTGGTCTAGCTGCCTATGGTCCCTAAAGAATGTTATGGCAGTCAGGGATAGCCAGGCCATAAGAACACCACAACCAAATACCTCTCCTATTTCGTGTCGGATGAAATGGTGGTGGTGCTGGAGCTGGAACAGCAGCTCTATGCCACTCAACCCCCTTTTGCATGGGGATCTTCTGCTATTGACTAAACTGACTTTAGGGTACATTTGTGCTGGGGAAGCAGCCACTAACCCTAAATAAGCAAAGTCCAGGGGAAAAATGGACCTGAGGACCAAATATAGTTAGTTTATTTTAACTTATTGAAATCATTTACAAAGAAACCTTATGGTTTTAAAAATACAAGGTAGTAATTTCAGATACATAGTACTGAAAATACAACTAGCATAACTAAATTAACTGAGTTTTCAAACTATACCTGATTAATAAACAGCATCTAAATTATCTAAATTTTCAAACTGTAACTAAATTAATAAACAGTAACTTTGTTTTAGACTATATCACAGAATTAGAGATGAAAATGACTTCTTAAGTCATTCAGTAAGTCTTATTTGTCCACTTGCTTTCATTGGTGTAATTCAATCATTTGTAGTGAAGTTACAGTTTAAAATGTTGTAGAGAATAATTAGGCCCAGTATTTTCTATAATTTGTCTGCTCTTAGGTCAAATGTCTCCAACTCTAGGGAGATGCTACCAAAATGGCTATTCTGTCTGCAGATTAATTTAGCTTACTATCTTTATCTTGTATTTTAAATACCTCTGATTTAAATTATCTATAATTTTCCTGTAGGTATTAAATGAACATCATCAAATGACAAAGTTATCCTGACTGCTTTCCTTAGACATTTTCATCTTCAATTATTTTATGTCTTGAAATATCATACAAGTTACTGTAAATAAAATTAGTCCTACGTGGCATGATGCCCTGGTCCACCAGCTGTTCTCTTGTCCGTCTTTGCTGCAGCCTAAGCTGAAGTACTGGCAAAAGAAAATAGCAATAATTAATTCACATGCTATGATATTATATCCTACTTAAAGCTGTAAAAAAGAACATATAAATTCTAATGAAGTCAAATATTTCAACTCTGAACATGGTCAAAATATTTCTATTCAGTAACAGACACAGGATATTGTATAATAGGTCTGTGAGTTACTTTTAAAAATCTTTGGTAAAATTATATCTTCAGTAAAAACACAGATATTATATGACCTTCTGACATGTCTAGAACCTAAAGCACACCAGTGTTCTGTGGTGATATAATACTGCTGTTAAGAATTCAAATTTTTATATTCTATTTTATGATTTTTTTTACCAATATGATGAGATTTTTGAAATTATTTACGTACAACAGATTCTAGATTCAAATTCAGTTTCTAATACAGAAGGATATCAATTTCAAATTAAAGAAATCACATTACACTAATTTCCTCAATAATAAAATTTTGCACTTGTATAATATCTTTGACTTGAGTATCTCAGTATTTTACAGAGGGGAATTTCCCCCATTTTAGAAATAGAGAACTGAAGAAGAGATTAATTGCTTACTTGATTAATGAGAGATTTAACCTGTCTCAATGGTCTAATTTAAATAGTGAATAAATATACCATTGTGTAATTTGAAGGAAGTCCTGCCCAAACTTTAGAGGTAACTCTTCTATATTTTATTTAAATAATCTCCAAGGAAATCATCATGAAACTCAAACAGGTAATTATTTTTATTATTTATACTATTACAGCACATAGAAACTCTGATCATGGACTAAGATCCCATTGTGCTAGGAACTGTAAACAAACAAACAAACAAAAAGATTTGGTAGCTTAAACTTTAATTTGGCCAGTTGAAATAATTTTAAATACTAATGGAGTTTTAATTTGGTTTCACTGGGACCAGATGGCATTCACCCAGCAGTTCTGAAAGAACTCAAATGTGAAACTGCGGAACTATTAACTATTGTTTGTAATTTGTCCTTTAAATCAGCTTCTGTACCCAATGCCTGGAAGATAGCCAGTATTTAAAAACAGCTGTAGAGGTGATCCTGGCAGTTACAGACCAGTAAGTCTAACATCAGCACCTGGCAAATTAGTTGAAACAACAGTAAAGAATAAAATTGTCAAGCACATAAAAGAACATGTATTATTGGACAGAAGTCGTCATAGTTTCTGTAAAGGGAAACCATGTCTTACTAATTTCTTTGAGTTCTTTGAAGGGGACAACAAACATGTGGACAAGGGGGATCCAGTGGACACAGTGTACTTAGATTTCCAGAAAGCCTTTGACAAGGTCCCTCATCAAAGGCTCTTATGTAAATTAAGTTGTCATGGGATAAGAGGAAAGATCCTTTTATGGACTGAGAACTGGTTAAAAAACAGGGAACAAAGAGTAGGAATAAATAGTAAATTTTCAGAATGGAGAGGGCTAACTGGTGCTCAACGGCAGTCTCTTGATCCCAACATGTGCTCATGTGAGCACTTGTGATGCTCCAGGCACCTTCAGCACCAACAAATCCCAAGTGAAGGTGAGGACAGCACATGGAGCCCTCTGCCTCCTCCCCACCAGGGGCTGCAGGCACATGGTGCTGGTCGCTTCTGGGACCAGTGCAGGGCCCAGGCAGGCATAGACCCTGCCCTAGTCCCAGAGTGCCATGGGGGTAGCAATCCGATGGGCCAGATCCGGCCCGTGGGCATTCATTTGCCCACTCCTGCTATAAGTAGTAAGGAAGGCAGAGACGAGAGAAAGCAAATGTAACAACAAAAAAAGAATGTCAAGAAAATCATGTATGTGAGATGTAAATATATTAAAAATCACTATTAATAGCATTTCCATGGCAACTTCAAAATACTTACTATATGGAATAGAATAGATTGTGGTGTTGCAATAGTTCTTAATAAGGGAATTAAGTGTAACCATGGAAATATTTTTCTAACAAAATTCAATTTGAATGGTTTAATTTTGAATTTTCTTTCTTTTGTTGGAGCAGCGTGAAGTTAAGTTCTAATCAAGGCTGTTGTTTAATCACGGTTAACTCATGATTAACTCAAAAAAATTAACTGTGATTACAAAAACTAATCACAATTAATCACACTGTTAAACAATAGAATGCTCATTGAAATATATTAAATATTTTTGGATATTTTTCTACATTTTCAAATATATTGATTTCTGTTACAACACAGAATACAAAGTGTATAGTGCTTAGTTTATATTATTTTTGATTACTAGTATTTGCACCCTAAAAATGACAAACAAAAGAAATAGCATTTTTTCAATTTACCTCATACAAGTACTGTAGTGCAATCTCTTTATCATGAAAGTGTAATTTACAAATATAGAGTTTTTGTTACATAACTGCACTCAAAACCAAAACAATGTAAAACTTTAGAGCCTATAAGTCTGCTCAGTCCTACCTCTTGTTCAGCCAATTGCTAAGACAAAGAAGTTTGTTTACATTTATGGCAGACACTGTTGACTGCTTCTTATTTACACTGTCACCTGAAAGTGAGAATAGGTGTTCACATAGCACTTTTGTAGCTAAACATTTACGTGCCAGATATGCACATAATCTGGCATTTATATGTCAGATATGTTAAACATTCGTATGCCCCTTCATGCTTCAGCCACCATTCCAGGGACATGCTTCCATGCTGACCATGCTAATTAAAAAAACAGTGCATTAATTAAATTTGTGACTGAACCCCTTGGGGCAGATTTGTATGTCTCTTGTCTCCCAATGAATTTTTAGTACAGGTGAGTCTCATCTTACGTGGGGGCACCGTTCCGCAATTAGCGTGTAAAGCGACAACCACATATAGTGAAACACTCATTCAGTTGAATGGCGGGCAGAATCGCCTGCACTACAGATGCAGTTTTAAAATTGTTTTTTTTCCTCCTTTTTTGCCGACTGCGCAAAGCTGAATTTGCACATGTTAAATGCGCCTAAGATGCGACTCGCCTGTACATCTGGCATGCAAATATCTTGCAATACCAACTACAACAATGCCACGAGAACACCTGTTCTCACTTTCAGGTGACATTGTAAACAAAAGGTGGGCAGCATTATCTCTTGAAAATTGTAACTAAACTTGTTTGTCTGAGCGATTGGCTGAAGTAGGACTTATTGGACTTGTAAGTTCTAAAGTTTTATATTGTTTTATTTTTGAATGCAGGTTTTTTTTGTACATAATTCTACATTTGTAAGTTCAACTTTCATTATAAAGCAATTGCACCACAGTATCAGTGTTACTTTCTAGACCAACTCCAGTAGCGTGGGGGGAGGTGGGGCTGCAGTTGCAGAGTGAGGATGGTCGGGGCTCCGGGTGGGGGTGGAAGCCTCAGAGCTTCTGATCCTTGCGGTGCCAGGCTTCTGCCCAGTGGGAGCACAGAGCTCAAGGCTTTAGACCCAAGGGTAGTGCTGGTGCCTGAGGATTCAAACTCACGGCTCTGTTTCTGGCTTCAGCCCCACAGGGGTTGCCTGTGGGGGCTTTAGCTACAGAGGAAGCGCCAGGGCTCCCTATAGTTCTGCTCCCAATTTCAGCCCCATTGCCTCCCCATAACTAAAACCCCGGCGCACCTACACCGCCAGCTGAAACAGTGAGTGAAGTAGTGGGGAACTGAGTCACCCCCATGAGACAAATTGGCATGGTGCCTGAGAAGACGTTTGGTACTGGGTCCCTGATGGGTGAATTTGGTGCTGTGGAAGAGGCATGTTGCCATCTGTGCCTTGGCTCCATCTCTTTCAATTGGGACTTGGTGCTGAAGGTGCCCAGAGCATCACAAGTGCTCACTTGAGCACATGTTGGGAGACTGCCGTTGTTTCTCCGGTGCTCTCTGCAGAGTGCCCTCTTCTTTGGTCTTTTAGAGGAAGACATGTCTCCTGTCCCTGCAGCCGGAGATGCCTGGAGGGGAGGTCTGTTGGTCTGGCTCAGGTTGGCGAGATTTCTCCATCAAGATTATTTTGAGTCTGAGATTCCGGTCAGGCTGGGCTCTCAATTTTGGATTGCTATAGTAGACCTCAAGACATCGGACACACAAAGGGTGCTGTCCAAAATGGGCACTGCTTCACAGCAGGAGCCGCATCGCTTAAAGCCTGCAGAACCTGGCATCTTAACAATTAACCATCCCCGTGCAGGGAGCTTAAACTGGATAAAAATAAACTTTTTTTGGTGATAAAAAATAACATTAACACTAACTACAACTTTCTACATGACTAACTAATCTATTTTTTTTTTCTGAAAGGTTTGGAAGAGTAATGAACACTGCTCCAGAGCTCCATCTTCAGCCGAGGATGACTGAGAAGAAACTGGAGGGCTCAGGTTGTGCGCACGCTAGATGTGGCACCAATAGCACCATGAGACACCTACTGTGCATGCGTGACCCACACAGACACTACTACCATAAATCTCTGATCGATGGCGACGCACCGACACCTGAAGTGGAGCACTTATAGGGACAGCACTTAAAGTAGAATGAACATTATAATATTAACCTTAAATGCCTGGGTTTAGCACTAACAATTTCTTATTGCATTAGCACACAGCACTGAAGAATCCATTAACTGGTGCGCAGAGATTAAACAACACTGTATATTCTAGTACTGGCTTCTATCTGATGTAACCATGGAAATGCAAAAAGTTCAGAATTACCATAAGATTAAATTGACAATAGGTCTAAAAATCAAGTGTGTCATACTTATACTGGTTGGGTAGGTGCATTACTATTCAAACAATATGATTTAGAAGCAGCATGTCATGATTACCTCAGCGCAAAGTTTTCTCTAGACAGAATCAATTGTTTTCTGCCTTGGGTGGATCATAACTGTGCAAACATTGGCTTTTCCTCTATCTCTTCTAAACTCAATGATTCTTTTGACATTGCTCATAAACAGCAAAAGCCGGTGGAGTTCCTGTCTTAGTCAGAACAGAGTACAAACACACACATTGTATTTAGACCAACTTTACTCCTCACTTGGGCTTGGCTTTGCTGGGAATTCAAACAACAAGAGAAATGTAAACTGCATCCTCAGCTTCTCCCCAGGATTTCCCTGCAGAGGTGTCTCTATTATATACCCAAGTTCTCAATGCCTAATGAGTTATTCTGATGTCCTGAGTAGAGATAACAAGCTACACCTGACACTAGTCCATAGGAACCACCATCTCTGCAGGATTCCAGCACCTGTTAACATAGTGGATCAACATGACAAAGAATGCTGGTACTATTACAATAGGTATGAGGAATCCAGTCAGTCATCAAGGGGATCCGTCTACCATAACAGAGAGATGGCTCACTTTATGTAAAAAGATGTGATTTTTGATGTTTCCAATTCCTATTAGGCTGTTCATCTTGTTACTTGGTTCTATTGAGTCTTCCCTTAGGAGTCCTCTGATGGCCCATTACCTTAAGCCTAGGGAAGCTGAATACTGCAGCAGACAGAACTATAATTTGATTACATTATTTCCTACATTTTTCTGGTTTCCCGACAAGATCATCAGAAACTTTTTTGAACAGGTAAGGCTATTTTAACACCACAATAAAACATTTTCAGGTGTTAGTATATCCAATATAAAAAGTAATAATGATTCTAGAATTGGTCTCCACACTACAAAACTACAACACAATTTTATATGATTGGTAATCTCTGTTTGAAAGCCCTCCCCAAACTGGAACAGCAGAATGGACTGGAAACTTTGTGTGTGGAAAGCTTGCACAGTATCTACTCCTTCAGCTTGGCTCAAATAAGTGCTATTAGTTTTTCACTTCATAAAATTATTCAAAAATTTCAAACAAAAAAAATTACTGAAGGCTAGAACAAAAACTACTGTAGGCTAATACAGGGTCTTAGTGCACGAACAACTAGCTTTACCATATTTTTATCAGATCAGTTTGGCTGATAAACTACATGAAGGTGGTGGAGGTTTACTGGTTTGATTGAGATACTTGATTTTGCACTTGTATATCTTTAATACTATCACTTAAATTAGGTATGTCAACTTATTTGTTAATTACTGGGTGACACTGTTTCCCCCCCCAAATCACCACAGAGATGATCTTCCCATTCTTGCATAGAAGGGGTAAGACTACTATTTAGCACTGTGCTCTCTTCCCAAGACAACATAGATGAGGCTCTGTGGGATCAGGGTCCATAGCTGGAAGCAGAATGAGGGAAGGGGAGCGGGAAGCCTCATGCTGATTGGGCGGGAGGAAGACACAACATTCCCAATGGAGCTTACTTGGAAAACGAGTACTACCAGAGCTTCTATTAACTGTTTCATAGTGGGGCTGGTGATGTCAGCTGCAGCTATGGGAGAGGGGAATCCTGGCAGCACAGATCTATTAGAGTTGGGGACTCACGGCTCCCATATGCATAGCACTGACCTCCTGAGACACATATGGGGTGTGAAGTGTGGCTTATTATGGGAGGAAGGGGCAAATCCTTGCTCCAAAGGAGCAATATGTGAGAGGTTCAGGAATTCTTTCAAAACTTTTCTTCCTCTTTCACCTTCTTACGCAGGTTTTACCAAGAGAGAGGCTGATCCAGCCCATAGTTTGGTATTTTGAAGTTATTTTTTAAATAGCTAGAACAGTAAACCCTGAAATAGCAGCTTTTGTGCCAACTCAGGAAAGGAGTAACATACGAGAAAATTCATCTTAATTCCTCATACATGGGCAAGATTGCATCCAATTCCAATTCTATGCTCAGCAGCAAAGTCATTACACTGTTGGTTCTTCACTGAAGGAACCTTTACATGGGTCAAAACATTTCTGAGGCTTTGTTAAGGACCATGGTCAGTGGAAGCTGATACCCTCACAGATATACATAGATCGGTCAAAAGTGACAATGAGAAGGCTGCTGAGCTAGGCAGAATTAGCCTTTACTTAGTGGAAAGGAGATGTCTCCTGGGACACAATCTCAAGGCAGTTCTGAAACTCAACAGAAGTGTCCTTTTTAGTGACTTAAACATTAGGTTAAATTAGTGAAAGTGAGAGAAGTGGGTAATACAAAAAGGTAATAATCCATCTACATCTAGAGTGAACTGGATATTTATAATGACTAGCCTCAATGAATTTTGTCTCAAGTTTTACAATTATGCTTGGCAAAAACATATACAAATATTTCATTTTAAAGTGCAAATCTTCCCCACCACATCTATTTGTGCTATTACCAAATATTCAGATTATTTCTGGGGGAGCAGGGCATACTTGTATAGTTCTCTATTACTCCACCCACCACCCTAAGGATTTGGATTTACTGGTAAGTTTCCAGGTCCGAAGGACAAAAGGAAAGAACTAACAGTGATGTCTGCCAATAAAAGCAAAACCAAATAACCCCTTTAAAGCTCTTAATAATGCATACGTATTTCCTAAAATATACTTTAAAATAGTATGGCTGAAAAGGGATTGAATTGCTCAGCTTTCTCTGAAAACTGCTTCTGCGCCAAAGTCTCAGGGTCAGGCTGCAGTTTTGAATCCTGTCCTCCAGCACAGAAAACACAAAGGGGCAGGAACAAGCCATATTATAACAGTACTCAACAGGAATATCACATGGATTGAGGAAAGAACAGGCATGTTTTGATGACATGAGATCACTGGAACAACCAGCACCATAAGAATAGATGCTGCCTAAAGTAAACTATAGGCGAGTTGCATCTTAGGCGCATTTAACATGCGCAAATTCAGCTTTGCGCGGTCGGCAAAAACAGAAAAAAAAAAAAAAGAAAAATAACAATTTAAAAACTGCATCTGTAATGTGGGTGACTCCGCCCGCAATTCAACTCAATGAGTGTTTCACTATATGTGTTTTCACTTTATGCGCTAACCGCAGAACGGAACCGAGTAAGATGAGACTCACCTGTATATACACAGCTAACAGAATTTCCACTAATTGTTTGAATTAATGATATTTTATGCCTGTCAGAAAAACACTAAGGCTAAGCCTTCTCCAGGATTTCAGTGTGGAATCTGTGCCCTAAAAAAATAAAAATCAACATATTTTCCATGTAGAGCGAAGTGATCATGGAAAATTTGCCAGTCAAAAATATGAAAAAAATCCATCCCTTCACAATGATTTTGTTTTGTGCATGATAAATTATTAATAGGAATTAAATGTTCTCCCCCTCCCCTTATTATTTTTAACTGAATCAGAATGGTCAGTTAACCATTTCATGATCACATTTCATTGCCATATAATTCCCAACACACAGCTCTACCATACCAAGTGGGAGGCCATCCTGCATATTTATCAATATTTTATTCTAGTAGTGCCTAACTGATCAGGCCGATTGTGCTAGGTGATACACAAACAAACAACAAAAGCTGCTCCCTGCCTTAAAAAATGTACATTTTAATAGGACACGTTGCAACAAACAAAGGGAGCAAGGGCCAGAAGATGAGGGAAAAAGTAATAAGAACACTGCGTACATAGGCCAGATCTACACAACTAAGCGGTTTTAACAATATTTCTTTATTTTTTTAAAAAATATGTGGCATATATCAATAGAGAAGTGGTTTTTGATTTGGCTGGCAGAGATGGCTTGCACTGAAACGAGCTGGTGTCCCAGATGTTCTGCTAAATCTGGTGCATGACCTTCATTCCAGTACTGGTGCAAGAGAGAAGTGTTTCCACACAACCTCAAGTGTGCAGCAGGGATACATTCTTGCTCTGGCACTATTCTGTCAAAATATTAACTGGATATTAAGACTTGCCACTCCACATACCAGAGTCAAGCTAGTCAAGAACTGTTCCCCAAACAAAACTATGACAATAATGCTGCCTTGTTTATGGAGAAGCCAGAGAATTTCAGCCCTGTCCTTCAAAGTTTCCAAGATGTCACACACCCTATGGAGTTGAATATCTCCTGGCAGAAGACCAAGATCCAGAAACTTGGAGCTGAAGCACCAGAACCCTTGGTACAGGTGGGGTTGAACAATATGAAACACTTTTTTATGAGTTCATCTACCTAGGATGTAAGCAGAGATCAAACAGTAACAGTGAACTGGATGTGCACCAACAAGCAGCTCATTCTGCCTACTGTATGTCTCACTTATGGATGCAAAAACATCTCTGCTCTGAGACAAAGTTCAGGATCTCTCAAATCTGTATACTTCCTGTACTCCTAGATGGATCAGAAAACCAGACCTTCTAATAGGGAGACTTGGAGAGGCTAGAGGCATTCCATGTGCACTGACAGTGCCAAATCCTAGCATAAAATGGCTTGATTTTGTGCGAAATGCCATAATCTTGCAGAAATCTAGCCTTCCTCCAATTGCTCACTACATTCAAAAGTAGAGTTGCATGCTCTTCAGTCACATCAGCAGGATGGACAAAAACATGCATTGATAAAAGTGTATGCACCCCTTTGCACTTTTTATCAATGTGCAAAGGGGTGCATGCCATAGCCTTACCTAGGATCAGGGAGGCCCTGAGGCTTGATATATGTGGATTCACAGGAATAAGACAGATCTGGGAACTTCACTCTAAAATGCTTGGTATAATGCTATCCAGCGTAGTCACTTTGGCTGGAGCAAAGAACCTCAGTAGACTATACATGTTTGATGATGATCTGCAAAGAATTATCACCCAATATCCTTACTCTACTCAACCTACAAGCTATATGAGCGGTGACAATGGGCAGAAGAGTGCCAAGAGAGGAAGAATAGTTGACTGATGACCAAGTCTGTTTTTGCCCAGGATGTTCATGCTGTGGCCAAGTTACAAACCTAACTCAATACTACAGAGAGGACTAAAATATGTAAAATTACAGGGGCTGTGTTTGCTGATTTGTCAGCTGCTTATGACACCATGAACAATTGTGTATTTCTATTTAAACTGGCAAGAATTTTGAGAAATAGCAAGATGCTCGAGGTCATCTCCTTGCAGCTCAAAAATCAACATTTCTTTGTTGAGCTGAATGGTCAAAATAGTCAATTACATGCTCAGTGAAAAGGACTGCCCCAAGGATCAATGCTTAAATTACCCTTGCTGTTTAACATTTACACAAATGACCAACTAGAATTCCGCTGACAAGTGAAGATTAATTTATGCAAGTGATCGGAAATATTTAAGGACACAGCACAATTTAGCTGGATTCCTCAGTGCACTCAGAAATTATCATCATACATAGTTCCTGAGCAAGACACAAGTGAACGTCTTTCACCAAAAACCATCAGGCTAAGCAAAAACTTCAGATATTGTGGGATAGTAAAATCCTTGAGCACTATAAGCATCTTGAGGGGGAAAGAGGGTCAACTGTGCCCCAGTATGGTCATGCTTGAGCCATGCACACTAAATTGATACTGAACTCAGTTAATCCTGTAGGACCATCACTGGTACTTTGTAACTGACTCCTACACTGTTGCTGTACTGTCTTGCATGGATTACACCACCATACCTGAGGCAGGGTGTCTTCAGTAAAAAGGAAAGACAAAAACAAGTGCATAAACTGAGGCTTCCGCTGTATCGACACATTCCACTAACCTAGAGGCTGAAATACCAAAAGATAAGTTAAAATACTGGGGGTTTTGGCTATGATGTTGAAGTGACAAACAATAATAATGACCTGAATCAAGCATAATTATCCACATAATGTCACTCATACCACTGAAGAGAGAGCCAAGAATCACTCTGTCTCAAAGGCCCTGGGTCAGTACCTTAGATTCATAGATTCCAAGGCCAGAAGGACCATTGTGAACTTCTAGTCTCACCATCTGTACTACACAGGCCACAGAACTTTCCAAAAATAACTTCTAGAATATATCTATTAGGGAAACATCCATTCTTGATTTTAAAATGATCAATGATGGGGAATTCACTACAAACTTTAGTAAGTTATTACAACCCACAAAGTATTGAAGCATGTACATAATTTTAAGCATGTTATAATTTCCATTCACTTCAGTAAGACTACTAGCATGCTTAAAGTTAAGCATATAGGTAAGTTTTTGGAGAAATAAGGCCTATGTTAGCACCAATGCACAAACTACGCTACTGAAGAAGACACAACTGTTTTGTAACTTATAGGATCTGACATATCTCCTCCATAACACTGCTAATCAAGGGAATAAAGTATCAAAACTGCTGTCTGAACAAAAGTTATGAACTGAGCTGTCAGCCAAATCACTGGTTAGCTCTAGATTGTGTAATTTTTTTTAAATCAGCACTTGATCGCAACATTAACATTTGGCTTTCAGATTCTTAGTAACACCCCCATATAAATTTTACACAATGGGAGTCAATATATTAATAATTTAAAAGGACTACTTTCTAACAAAATCAATTTTGTTTACCTTTATCCCATTGTTACCGAGCGATTTCTTTGGTACTTAATTGAAAAAATATGTAAATTCCTTGCAATCAGAATGCCAGATCCTCAACTGGTTTAAAAATCAGTATATGTCTGTCTATTGACTTCAGCGATGTGGTGCAGATTTTCACCAGGCGAGGAACTATTCCACAGAGGCTAGAGTTCCCACTATTAATTCATTTAGAGTCAGCATATCAGGAAATCTCTACATCTACAGACAAAGGAATAAAGAAGACGGAGTATAGGGAAGAACGGGTTCTCTGGCAACCACATATGTAACAGAATTTACCTTACTGTTCTGAGATACATTTCAATTTACCTGTGGATTACATAAAAATAGTTTAATTGTGCTCCATCTCCCAACAATGAATATTGTTAGGAGTTCACATACTGCAAGATTCAAAAGGGGGAAAAAGGTTAAGAATGAACAGCAACAAAGGAAAAGGCCCTGCAGCACATCACTGAATGATTTGCTGTTTGTGTACATGGAGGCAAACATATATAAAGAAGCAACTTCAAAATCATCAATACATCACATCGCATTTTATGTATGGTCTACTGAAGAGTGACAAATTAATTTGTCTTATCTCTGGACTAATGATAATTGTTCAAACGCAGAACTGATGAAAGTAAAAGGTACTGTATTATTAAAGCATCTTAAGTAACTACACCATTATCAAAATCCAGATAAGTGATTTTCAGATGCTGTGGTATTCATGGGATGAATTGGTAATTTGTAGGCTATGAAAAAGGTGTCTCCACGCAGTCATATATAATCACAAGAACTGGAATGTAAAGAGGCCAAAAATAAATTGATAGCTGTCCTGTAGGAACAATGCTATCTATACTGATTGACAGGCTTTCATCACTGCTCCTTGCCTTGAACAAAGCCAGAGCTCACACTGTGCATAGTAATCCTAGCACTAATTCCAAATCCTATGAATTTCGGATAGAACATACACAGTTTGTTTTTTTTAAAGTAGGTGTTATGAAATGAGACATCCAAATGGCTATTGCAAGTTCAGGCTGTTTAGGATATTTGTTATAAATACTGTAAATCTCTGGGAAAGGACTAGTAAAATAATGTATACACCTCTCAAATGATTACTTATGCCAGTGGAAAGGCAAAAATTAAATAATGTAGCTAGAAAAATGTGTTTTAAATGCTCTTCGTACAATTTTCTAATTATTTCTCCCAAAGTTTAAATGCTGCAGATATTAGCTGTTTAGATAAGAACATAGATGATGTTGGAAAAATGGCATTTCCAGCATTTTGTCTTGGAAATTAACAAGAGTTCTGACAACTCTGCTGCTGCTCTGGCTGTCATGGAAACAGACAGCGCTGAAAACGGGACAGATTCCTTTAAACTAATTGCTGTTCCACAAAAAGTCTGTGGTGGGTTTTTTTTTTCTGTTTTTGTTTTTTGTGAAACAACAATTAGTTTAAAGCAACTTGTCCTGCACTTGGTGAGCCAAAGTCTCTCTAGGATGCTGAGAATGAAATATAGAACCACAGTAACAATGGACACAATAGATTCTCTGGATAGATCTATCACTTCTAAAGAATGGGATTGAGATACTAACAGTAGTTATTTGACATTGTTACTTTGAAAGATAAGCCAGAATGAGAGTAAAATCACAATAAAGCAGCATAAAATAGTGTTTCAACAGCTGAGTGAATGATATAGCTAAATACTCTAAACATAAAGTTTAGAATGCCTAGAATACTGAAACCAGAGGTTCAAATCCCAGGAAGGTCAAATCAGTCCTTTATCTTTCCTAGCTACATAAATGCAGCAACAAAGTAGTTAATTCTAATGTATATCTTTTGACTACTACTTCAAAAATCAAGGTCCTGTTTCCTCTGCATGGCACTTTCCTAAAGAGAAGGGAATTATGCCAAAATGCTGTATCATACGTAATTGAGAATCAAGGAATGTGCATTTCAGTGGTATGGTACCATATTTATATAGTTATAAAATACTTCAGAATTAAATATTAGAAATACTAGGAATTTTTAGAGAATGTTTAATTGCTAGATATATTAAACTGAAAATTCAAAATGTAAAAATTAGGGTGTTTTGGAGAGTAGGTGTTCTTTCTGCTATGTATTATTTATTCACTGTACAGGCTAGTGAAGGATTATAGAATATGTTGTTTCTCATTCTGTATTACTACTCCTGTATGTTTCCAAAGTCACAAATCTGATGATCACATTGTGTTCTTTTGGTTTCCATAGCACTCACAAATTTGATGACATCACTGTATTCTTCTGGTTTCCCTTGCAGAAAGAGTGATTCCATTATAACAGAAGTGTTAAGCTGCCATGATTTAGGGGAAGTGCCTAGAAACAAACTGCATAGGATTTTACAGGCAAAACTGAAATATAATAGAGGTTTTTGGTCTCACTTCCTGTCTATTACAAGAAGTAAATAAATAATATCTTAAATTATATTTAATATAATACAAATCCTAATTCACAACAAAGTAGAAAGTTGCCATCTTAGTCTGATGACAATTTGTGACAAAGAAAGTTCAGCTCAGCACAAGAATACATTGATGATAAATTCATAATCTAAAACTTTTATGTGTGTTAAGGTAATTTAAATTATTAGAATCAGAGTTCTGTAAAGAGTTATTTTTTATTATTATTAAATTAATATATATATTGCTTATTCATTTTATATACAGTTCCTTTTCTGGTAAAGAGTAGAACATATTTCAAAACCAGTTGGAAATGTTTAGAGCCTTTTATGCATTCACATTCTGAGGAGAATTTCCTTTGTTCCTTTTATTTTCATCAGCTGAAAAGTATAGTGAATAAGTGCAAACAGTTGGAATTTACACTGTTGAGTGCTTTGCAGAGCTTACAGAATCTCTATGCATGACATAGCAGTTCCATAGAAACTTTTCAGGATTCTTGAAAGAAATTCTGAAAAACCCTGCAGGCTCCATAAACTCCTGGAAACTGTACCACAGAGACTGCAAGCTTTTGCATGTCAGCCAACATCACCATGTAAGTGTCTCCAGAGGAAGCGCTCCATTGCATGCATGTAGAAAATGAAAAGATTCACTGGAAGGAAAATTATTTAAAGGCAGTTTTTCTGAGATTAAAAAAAACTATTAGACAATATAACTCAGAAGGTCAATCATGTCATTCATCAATAACTGAGGAACAGGACAATCTGTGTCACACATTATTGCTATGGAACATTTATTGCTTGGAAACAAGTCAGGACATAAATTATTCTTCAAATTTAGGTTGTTAGAATCCCTGCTGCAAGGACTGTTCTAGATATAAAATCTAAACTTCCCACAATTTTTTCCAAATGTATATAATGAGAAAATAATTTTCATCTGCTTTGTGTGAAGAGAGAGGAGAAATTAACGTTTAAAAAACCTCAAAGGTTTTGTGAAATTCAGTTCAGTCACATAAGCAAAAATTATGCTTTCTAAATTTGTGGGTATTTCTCTAATCATTTAATAAATAGTTGATGAGATTTCCTTTCTTTTTTTAAAAACTCATTCACATATCCTCATATAGCCTTAAGGTCCAGAGAGGAAGGATGGTCTGGTGGTTAAGGTAGTGGCCTGGAACTCATCAAACCTGGCTTCAACTTCCAAATCTACCACAGACTTACTCCCTGACACAATGCTGTGGCTTTAATCCCACAGAGACTCATGTAAACATGATTAACTTCATGCACAATAATCTTGATTTAGCAAAGTACTTAAGCATGTGCTTACCTTTAAAATCAATGGGACTTATTAAAGACTTATATGTTTCAATAATTTTTGTTAGTTTTTAAGGTGCCACAGGACTCTTACACTTCTGCAGATCCAGACTAAAACAGTTACCTCTCTGATTCTTTACATGCTAAAGTGATTGCTGAATAAGAACAGTTTCCTGAATCAGGTCCTGTGAGTAGTCCCATTGTCTGAAATGGGATTATTCACAGTGTGTAGAATTAAGCACGTTCATAAATCTTGGCAGGACAGGGGCTGAACTCTGTTCTTTAAATGTGGATCATACTATTTTCCCTTTCCTCTCTTGTCTATTTAGATTGTAAATTCTTCAGGATAAGAACTGTCTCTTATTTCTGAGTATGCATATTGGGTCCCTGATCTCAGCTGAGCTCTACAGGTACTACTGTAATATAAATACGCTATTCTACAATAGAAGAATCTAGGATCAAATTTGCAAAAGCACTTAAGTCAATTAACTCACATTGACTTATAATGGGACTTAAAGCTTCTAAGTGACTTAGGCACGTTTGACATTTTTGAAAAGATTGTTGAAGTACAATTTTATGATTAGATATTACTATAAAATTAGACTAAGTTTAAAAGATTTCTTGTTTGTTAATACAGTGAAGATTTCTAGTCAAATCTACATGTAGAATTTAGATCTTGAATTCTTTTCACTGAAAATGGATGGAAAGCAAAGTAATCCTGCCTGAGGTTGTTTACAGGAAAGTAGGGTAGTTAGGATTTCCTCCCTCTGATCTGCAACAGGAAGTTATGAAATGTACCTTGTAAGGTGTTTATTATTGTAAGCAAAGAAAACAATTTCATCATCCAAACTCCTACTTCCCTTTATTTCATACAATAACTTGTTTTTAAATTACTGTGTATTTCATTTTCATTGTAATTTTTAACACTCAGCAACAGAAACATTTTTTCTCTTGTAAAGGATAACTAATCAAAAAGGGAGAAGTTTACAATATTCTTGATTAGTGGGAAATTAACTTTACTGTGAGGGAATTTTAAAGTCAGCATACCTAAGCAAAACACATTAGAAGCTTCAAAAGGTTATCATAATATAGAATTACAATAAGAAACCTAACCAATACTGGATTGCCAGCAGAATTCTGCTTTCTTCATCCTTGAGTTTTCCAGTGAGAATCATCATGAATTTCACCTTAAGTGAATAACCTCTGTAAAATCCCCCATCCAAAAGGATTTCAAGGTAAAGGACAGTGAAAGTAGCCAATCTTTATTTTAATGAGTAATTATTAAAATTTAAAATAACCTTATTTTAGAAAATCCTGTTCTACCAAATACAGTTCAGATAAATGATCTGAAGTGTCATTTACATAAAAAATAATATAGAACTATATGTCTGAATTGCATACATTAAGTATAGCCCTTAGAATATTCTGGTGACATTATAAATTACAACAAAGCTGAACCGTTTTGTTTGTGTAACTAGAACATCAAGGCAGATTTGCAATGCAGTATACATGGCATCCTAACCCCCAGATTAATAAAACAGAAATTTCCCTCACTGTTCAGTAATTAATGTCAAAATATGAAATACATGTAATATGTTATTTTTTCTTTACTATACTTATGTACATTTTAGAGTGCAATTCATTTTAAAATTCAAACTGCCAAGTGGCAAGAATCTGTAGGGGGAAGGAAGGCAAATACACAAGGATGCTGAAAAAAATCCAGAAAAAAAGAAAGAAAAATGGAGTTTGGGGGAAACCTCAATTTTCAACCACATTAATATTAAATAATTTTATCCCCAAGACATACTTAAGTTTAGGCTATTGCAGGATTCAATACTTGTAGTTTGTCACCCTCTGATGGAATTACAACCTTGTGATGAACAGCTGGAATACATTATTCTATATATTATGTGCAATTCTAGTGTAGTCGGGTTTTAAAATATATAACAAAGAATGTTAATTATATGATTATTTATTAATCCATCCCACTCTTCTGTTTATTTGTTCTTTCACTGCTTTCTCTCCTCCTCTTCTTCCCCTTTATTTCCTCATGTTATAGCTCTCTTTTCTTCCCCATCTTTTCTGTTATAATACTTATTTTTTCTCTACCCTTCTTCAAGTTCCTCTGCCTTTTCTCCTTAGTCCCAATTTCCCCACTGCAGGTTTTCTATTGAACTTTGATCACTTTAACTGAGTTCAGAGTTGCAAGAAGCCTGTAATTGTGATAATACCCACTATGGCAAAAAAGTTCAGTGTAAATTCTATTTTTTATTATTGCATTGATATTGGCTGTCCTCTACAGTAGAAGAAGCAGAATTGTTAAATGCCCTCAGCTACAAGTATTTACCCACACAGACATTTTTTCTATCTTGGTGTTCTTCCACATGTCAAAGAAAAGTAGAGTGTCTTTAAAAGCAACAAATAATATAAAGTATGTTTATATTATTATAAACATACTTGGCCATATCTAGAGCTAGTTAAAAAGTTTCAATCTTTTTGCTTAGGAAAAACTGGCAAGCATGTTCTGATCTGGTCTAGTAATAATCTCAATGCAATTTTCCCTTCTTAAAATTTACCAATATATTTTAGATTCTTATGCTTACATGATTTCAGTTCAGAAGGCATAGTTTCCTGAGGGGACAAAATGTCAGTTCTATCTCACAGGAACCAAGGAGAGCACTTTAGCTCAACTACAGGTTATCCAGAGAGTCCAGTGGTCTGAGGAAGGCCAATGCAAGAAGGCACATGGGGAGAGAAGGAATTTTGTCTACTAAAAAAGAGAGGGCTTTTTGGCTGCCTGGGTAGGGTAAATGTTGATGGAGTCTCAATTGCAAAGACTACCTGCTGTGTTGAGGACGACAGAATCTGAAATTGAGGAGCTGTGCTCCAAGCAGTGGAGCTCTATCAGCCTCTTCCTCCTTCTATATGATCCAGCTATCTCCAAGTGCATCACGGAACTGGGCACCAGCAGTCTCCTGGCAAAATTTCTGCTACAGCCCAATAAATGATACTAAGAAAACCACTCAAGATACATATGAGGTGGCAATTATAACAGTTGTCAGTACTGAATAACACTATATGCCTCAGTAGATTGCTTGACTGTTACAAGCTAATTCATGTTAATGTTGCTTTGCCAATTAACTGCACAGTGTGCAGAACCATTTAAAAAGCCATGCAAGCTTAGATTCACAATATGTAGCCGAAAAACAAATTTAAAATGAACAATCATAAAACGGGGAAAAAAGCAAACGGTGTAAATAGGCATCTGTAAGGAGAAAGCAACAGTATCCCTTGCTAAAAATTAGGAAGACACAGATTGTTGTTTAAAAATCCTTATTCTATTCTTTTTAATTAAAAGCCATTTGTTAAATCCTTTCAGAGCACATTTCAACATGTGCCATGAACTGAACAAATGCACTTGAGTATCATTCTGAAATGATCACTTACTATTACATTTCCTTTAGAACTTCATTACTGTTCAGCCATGAACATTTAATTGAGAGCTACTTAATAAAATAAATAATAATGAACCTAGCCTTTTAAAAGATCTGAAAAGGGAACAGTATTTGCATTCATGCATGCAAAAAAATTATGTAGAGAATTTTAGAGCAGGCACTTACAAACTGAATCTACTGTGGTATGTCTGCATTTTTTTGCCCCCCAAACAGCAGGTAACTGACCTTCCTTGAGACTTTTCTGGCTGTTCACCTCAAGACATTCCTTGTCTTTCAATGTCTCAATATCTTCAGTATGTAAAATCTCTGGAAAGCCCTGTTGCTGCTTCTTGGAGCTATCGATCATGATGAGACGCCTTTGAATGGCAACATCCAACATAGGAAAAAGACCTATTTGCTACTCAGCACTACACGGTTCTGGATACTCTACTCCCCGGTTCCTTCTCACAATAACTGAGCAATTATGCCTTTAAGCAGCTGAAAGCAGCCATTGCCCTTTATTTCCCTGTCTGACCTACAAATACACTCAATCTGCCTGAATCCCTGAGCTCTCTTCCAGAAAGGAAACAGAGCTTCTGAAGCAAAACTCCCAAATCCCACCCCCTTTCCCAGACAACCACTCTCCTTTCCCTTTTAGCTATCCTGGCTTCCTCCCTACTTTTATGTTTCAGTATGCAGCTTGATCATCAGAATCATCTGACAAACACTGAGTCAAGCAGTTAAAAATAAATCCAGCAGTTGCTGAAGGAGCTGCCTTTGCTGATACCTAAGACAAATAGTTGCTGTGGTCTCTCTTTCTAAACACTGCTGGAGGCTGTGGAAATACTTTTATGTTGGCCTGACTGGCAGATTCATTATTCATTAAGAATCAGAGAGGTAGCCGTGTTAGTCTGGATCTGCAGAAGTGTTAAAGAGTCATGTGTCACCTTAAAGACTAACAAAAGTATTGAAGCATAAGCTTTTGTGGGCATCTGACGAAGTGGGTATTAGCCCATGAAAGCTTATGCTTCAATACTATTGTTAGTCTTTAAGGTGCCGCATTACTCATTAAGTTTAATCAGTAAACAAACAGCTGTCTATAAAGAAAATTATGCAAAGAATAAAGCAGGTCCTGTTTTGCAGAAGCATATTTACTCAGCATAGCTGCAAATCTTAAGAACAAGGGATAATTTTAAAGCAACTGATTCCTGTGACACTGTTCACACTACAAAATGTACATATACTACCTTTGCTACACACAGATCTTATTCCCTGTAATACATTTTTAAAACTGCACATTTCTATTTTGCACTACACTCAGGAGGTAGTGACTTTTCCTCTTGTTGCCAGCAGTCAGTCCAGAGCATTTCTTTCTATACAGTCTTTCTGACGTCCCATTCTCACCAGCATGAACCTTTTTATCTTTCATGTTAGTCACCAACATACCTTTTTAGTGTCAACCAGGAGGTTGGTGTAGTTTTTCTTCAGCCCCCCTGGAATTATTTGTCAACATCAGGACTTGATTTTTGTGGTAATGGCAAACTTATTCTGCTACAAATTATATTATCCTACAATATTTTGCAATAATTATGTGTGTTCTCAGTTTACTGTTCGTTGCAAAATTCCACTGAACTGCAATCCTCTTGTGTGCATGTGTTTTAATACAGTGTATATCCTTAAATGTGTAGATGACCAGCTTAAGCAAAATTATATTTTATAGCCGTGATTTTCAATACAATGCTAAAGGATGAACTTTTATTTAAAAAAATATGGTCAGGATCACTTAATTTTTAAGAGGCATAGTCACAAGACCTTGCGATATTTCCTAAACATACCTTTAATTCTATGAACAACTTTTGCCTGTCACATAACAAAAGAGTACAATTGAAAGAGTACATGTATATTCATAAATCAGGTTAAGATTTTGTCATGGTTATTTTTAGTAAAAGTCACAGACGGGGCAATAAATAAAAATTCACAGAACCCACAACCTGTCTATAATATTTACTAAAAATAACCAGGGGTAGGAAATGGGAGGGGTGGCTGACTGCCTAAGGGGACTGAAGCCCATGCCCCACAGGGAAGGGTGGAGGCTGACACCTCCAGCCCCTGCCATAGTGGCTGCAGTGAGAGCTGAAGCTGAAGAAGAGGTTTATTAAAGTCACAGAATCAACAACCTCTGTGACCACAATGTATCCTTATTAACAAACTAGGGTGTTTTGATCTATGTGCTAATGTGAGCACAAAATACTTTCCCTGTATCTTTGGTGACTCCATTCTGTGCATGCTCAAATGCTCAAAAAGGTATCTAAAATTCCTCTTACAAGTGTACCAATCATGTAAATTGGTCTTATGTAAATATTGCTATATATCTGTAATGCACTTCTACCTTACCACATGTTGATTATTAACCCCTCTGCCTAGAAAATATTCCACTTATGTAATATAATTATGGGCAACATTTTCAAGTGGATACCCCTCCTTTTCAATGTACACAATTTGCAACTGCAATTAAATGGGTGAAAATATTCATATTTTCACCTCTAATTACCCAACTGCAAGCACAAGTTGTATATTTAAGTAGTCTGAATTGTACCAACAATTCATTCTAGTGTATTTTACAGGCACAATTCCCATTCTTCAGCTCTTCTTTATGCATTTCTTTTCCCTCATTCTTTAATATTAAAGATGTCTGAAAGAAATTTGATTGTTTAAGGATTTATTATCCTGATGGGCAATATCCTATTGAAAGCCACAGTTTTCTGTTTGCAGCACTATACCTAACTTCTGAAATGATTTTGTTGTAATGACTGGATAATTAACTTTATCAAATAAAAAACTTTATGTATCAAATAAGGAAGATGAATTAACCAGTCTGTTTTCACAGGAAAATAAAATACAGAAAATATATAACATATCACATTTAATTTTAAATAGAATAGTACAGGCTGCAAAGTTTTTTCAACAATATTTAAGAAGCTTTTTAAACATTTTAGTATTTACTATATCTAGAAGTATTTAAAAATTATTTGGTATGCACGGCATCTTGAAGTATTGACAATTCTCTTTGGCTCTCACCGTGCAAGCACAAGTGCAACTTTTCTCACAAGTAGGCCCATTGACTTCAAAGTTATGCAAACGTGTGTTTTCAGAAATTGGCCTAATATGAACATTTTGCGTTTTAAAGTTACTATATATGCCACAGGAGAAAAGGATACTTGTTCTTAATTTTGTTTTTCAAGTCTTCTTATGCTAAGAGAAAAGAATGGACATCATTCACTTTTCTTATCCCCTCATCACAATATGAAAATGAGATAATCGGACCTCCTGAATACTAAAGTACAGGTAAGGCAAATATGCAATGTCTTCTTAATGTTAATGGTGTAAAGCCTTTTACATTCTCTTTACTAACTGCAGGATGCAAAGAGGGTAAGGAGATTTCCTAACTAAGGTGAAAATTTGAAGGGATCTTAGATTTAAAATGTGGAATAGTTTTAATAAGCAGTTTGTATTGGAGTTAAATTAACTAAAGCTACATGCCTAAGAGTGCTGTAATTGTCCCCACTCTCCTAGCTGATCATATGGTCATCTTTTGCATCAAAGCATCTTTTCTAACAAGCTTAGAGAATTGTATTCAGGCCCAGGTTCATCTCCCAGAGAGACAGAAGGTACCTCACTCTGAAGTGCTGTTAGCTACTCTAAAAAAACCAACCCTCAACATGTGGGGTGAGATCCCACAGACTCTGACTTACGTCGAATGATGGAACATTTCAGTCTGAAATCACGAGAACTGTCCACAATTGGGCAGCACAATATTTCACTTTTCTTTCTTTGCAAAAGAGTTGAAGACTTCTGCACATACTGTAACAAATATATGATGTAGATTTTTTTTAATGGAAAGTGAAAAGAATAGTAATCACCTTGCCTTTTCAGGAAAACCCATGCAGCAGAAATGCTGCAAGACACAGGGGAGTGCAGACTCCTGACCTAAAAGATCTTTTTGGAGAGTAAGCCCAAATAGGGAAATTATTGACATGGCCAGGACTTCATGATGAGTGCGTTTGGCACAATTCAGATGACTAGCAAAGTCCTTTCGCTTCACTATCTTCTTCAGTATTCTTCCTTAGATAAGTAGCAGATGGAAAATAAAGATCAGGTCAAAATTTCATACATTAGAGATATAAATGTGTAGAGACTTCAGAACTCCTGAACAGCATTACTACCTTGGCATTTTGACAGTTGGAAACCCTATCAATCAACCACCAGTCTGAAGAATGGGTCCATCTTGGTGACAGAATTAATTTTTTACATTTGTAAGGAACAGAAAATACAATTAGCCCACATAGGACAAGCACAGAAAAGAATATCACTAGTTATTTCAGACACAAAAGGCACCATAATAATGTGCATCATAATTGTTTTCAAGCTGGTTCTGCCCTATAAAAATCTGATGTTTGAAACTGCTTATAATCTATATCTGTCAATTATCTTAAATGACATTTTGCTTAAATCCATAATATATAAGATCATATTCATTTGTGCTGTAGTACATCTGATTACATACTGATTTTAACTGTTTTAAGAAAACACCTTACTATGCAAGAACTCCTTCATAAATCCACTCAATTTTCCCATTGCCTTAGTCCAAACACTTATTACGCATGAGAAAAATTATACTCCTGAGAAGCTGGACACAACCAAAGAAGGACTTCCAAACAACTAGAATACAAACACTGCTCAAGGGACATATATTAAAATTTCCAAGGTCAATATATTCTTGCACAGTTACAGATACATCAGACTATTATTTTGCAGATTCTTTGTTGCAATAAAATACAATAAAATAGGGAGAAAATTATTAGGTAAACTGAGTTGATAATGGAGTAACAGAAGATACAAACAAAAAAGATCTAGGTGAAAATAATGTGTTTTGTACGTTAAAAAAGTGTGATTTTTTAAAATACCATTTTGATCCTGAAACAATTCCAAAATGATTCAGAGAACAGAGTCAGAACAAACACAAACATGATTAACAAGACAGTTTACCATGAAAAATACTAGAAGGTGATCACTTGAACTTCATACGTCACAGAAAAGAAGACAAAAACAACAAGGAGTCTTTGTGGCACTTTAGAGACTTACAAATTTATTTGGGCATAAGCTTTCCTGGACTAGAACCAACTTCATCAGATGCATGGAGCAGAAAATACAGGAGCAGGTATAAATACATGAAAAGATAGGAGTTGCCTTATCAAGCGTGAGGTCAGTCTAACCAGACAATTCAATTAACAGTAGGATACCAAGTGAGGAAAAATAACTTTTGTAGTGGTAATGAAAGTGGCCTATTTCGAACAGTTGACAAGAAAGTGTGAGTAACCGTAGGGGGAAATTAATAGGAGGGAAATTAGGTTTAGGTTTTGTAATGACCCAGCCACTCCCCATCTTTATTCAGGCATAATGTGATGGTGTCCAGTTTGCAAATTAATTCCAGTTCTGCAGTTAGCATTAGACAGTAGCACGAGGAACACTGGGAGGTAGGAGTAAATGATTAAGGAATCTTGAAGACTGCATGTAGATCTGCGAAAACTGGAATGAAAATGACCACAGAGAAGATAAAGTAGAATAGACAGAGGAGAATACGAGGAAGGAATAAGATAAGAAGGCCTGTATTACTGGGAAGACTGCAATCAGATGTTCCTCTCTACTGTTATCTTTATCTTACACTGAGTTCAAATTTTGGAAATATGATAGTTTATACATCAATGCTTTCATTTGCCTGTTGTAAAAGTTATATTTTTTACTATCTATTACTATATTAAAATGTCATATTAAAATATCTGTCAGGTTTGAGATCATAACTCCTTTAATTGTTATATTCTCTTGGAGAACACTGTTCCAATACTATGTGCATATTTTAACTGCTTATCACTGTAAAGAATTTTTAAAGGCATTTTTGTGTGTGCCACAAAAATAATGCACGAACTGCCTATATTTGGCATTGGCAGCTGTAATTAACTACTTCCAGAACTATGTACATTTCTGCGGATGCCTTAATTGAAAATAATGCACAAACACAAAGCATAAAAGTACAGTGAGACTAATACCCTGCAAGCATTAAAAGACAGCTAAGACAAAAAATAGTTTCCTAATATTATTTTTTCATGTAGACAAATGCTGTAGTTGCCACAGGGATGTTATATGACTGTAAGTACATGGAAATGTAGGAAGTCCATGAAAAAACTTTTCTGTTATGATGCAAATAAAAGATTGATAATGCCACATTAGATAATTTGGGAATTTTAATACAAGGAACAGTTTGTCCAGCTATACAGAAAGAAGGACAGGAGACATTTGATATGGATTTAACCAGGCTGAAACTTTATTATTAGATGTCTGGGACTACCTGGCAGATAAAAGTATACAGGGCAGGTAACCTCTGTTTATTCTGTAATTACAGAATAATTCCTCCAGCTCCCCCCCTTTTTCCATCTAGGTCCCTCTAGCAAATCCATTGCTGGAACCTCAGCATCCACCCCCACCTTGTAGGAGGGGTAAGGTGGACTATAAGAAAGGGGGGTTGGCTCCCTGCCATTCCAACCATAGGAGCCCCAAAGCCCACGTCATTCCGCTCCTTTAACCAGCACCTCCTTTTTAAGTCCTTTACCAGACTATTTATCTGGTCACTGGATGCCTTCCCTATGAACTACCTACACCTGACATCCACCCCACACTTACCAAATAAGTTGCAACATATAGCCTACCACACTTCTGTGTTCACCATAATATGTGTTCCCTAACACACGCTGTGCAGGAGGTGAAAAAACCCCACTCCACCGAAGCCAATATGATGGTGAGGGAAAAAATTCCATTCCAGTCTCCCTAAAAAGGAGTGACTAGCACAATGCCCAGAGCAGGTTCAAACTCACCTGATAATCACACCTCAAGGGGAGAGAGGGTGAGTGCTGCTTTGCCTGCTGCGTGGAGAAAGGGGTTTCCAATGCCAGAGCTTGCACCTTTAAAGCCTTGCACCCTTACATTCAAGAGGGTGAGTCAGTGCTGCAAAGCTGTCCAACACCACCTTTTTGGAACAGTTTCTGAGCTTGTTCTCCACCATTCCCCCCGACCCACCCCGCCATAAAGCACTATTGTCTTCCTCCAGCAAGCCTGAACAACGGCCTGCCTGCATTCAGTGCAGGGCGCTCATTCTCTTGAATTCCTACTATGAGCTGAAGATCACACCGCATGTCATGAAAGATAATCTCCCCAAGATCTCCAATAACGTCTTTGTTAACTTATAACCTTGAACATGAGGTAACGCTTACCTAACTGAAGGCAGGCTCAGTATTTTGATTAACTGAGTGACCCACCAAGAAAACAGAAGTTTACCATTTTTGCTGATAATATTCCAATAAGTAAGCCTTTCCTGGATGGTATTTCAGGGAATGAAATCACTAAAAATAACAGCTTTGAGTAACTTACATGTCTACAAGAAAAATCAAGTATTTTGAGAAAAATCATGAGTGTTTGAGTGAATGTCCCACTACCACCCTAGCAAAATAAAACAATACCTAAGCACTGTATTATATGGAATATACACATTTCTTAAAGCTATTATTGCCATGTGAAAATCAGATAAATTAAACAAAATTAATTAATTAGGAGGTTATTAAACAGATCCCCAAGGATACAGAGGCAAGAACTTCACAAATAAGAATAAGTAAAACACTGCCAGTTAAGATATCATACTCAAATGTTAAAATTCATCTGCTAAATCAATCCAGCTCAACTAGATGGAAAGTTGTTTTGGAATAATTAAACAGAGAAACAGATCATACTACTAATTTTAAAAGCTGCATTTGGAACTGTTACACTGCATGTACTGCCATATTAAGTAATACAGAAAGGAAGAGAGAAGGAATGAATCTTATTAAGGCTCACAAGCTATTCTGTTTCATTATTTTTCCTTAAATGTCCACAAATGTTTTCAGGTAGTGTCATTCAGGGAGGTTAAATGTTAGCACGATGTTGCAAAACTTCTAATTATTTCAGGTACTACACCTTAGGCTGTTTGCCAGTTTTGCTGACAATAGTAACATTTTAACATTCACTGTACCACTTCTTCCTCATAAACCATCACGTTTTCCTCAGTTATACACATGGTCTGTTGTAACAACAGATGTCATAGCGCATCCATTTTTTAAAAGGTTTATCAATTTTTAAAGCTTATGAGATGACAATTCTGTCTTCAAATAATTCTGGTGAAGTGATGTGCATAAAACATTCAAAGAGGAATATTTTCAAACTGAGCATGGACACAAAAGCTAAATGAAATAGCAGTTAACACTCATTTCCAATAGTGTCAGTGCTGCATATTGTTTTGGAATGATTTCCTTTAAATCTCTGAGTTTTCAAAATTCTTCATTTCCCAGATATAGCCATGCTAGATGGATACAATTTAAAGATTAGGCATGTCCTAATTTTTTAAAACTCTCCATTATAATCTATAAATCCATATTTCAAAGAAATTATTATGTATATTATCATTAGCAGTGTGCACACACATGCACATACAAAACCCCCAAACACAATAATTAACAACCATTAAATAAAAAAGGCTTTGTTGTTCAATACACGCTTCTGAGCAATATTCAATGCAACTGTATCATATTTTCTTAGGCGCATTCAGAGTTTATACACTTCTAAACATGCAAGAGATTAAAGAAGATTCCCACCATTACTTGCAAATGCCATGCTGGCATTTTATGATTTCCATTATACTTCAATAATATCTGTCTTCAAAGAGCATAGTTTTGACAGATAAAATGGCAACATATACAGTTAGTTTGATTAATTTCATTTATTAAAAAATACCTCCTACCAAAAGAAAAATTCCTTAGCCAAGATAAAGTCACGGATGAGGAGTTTTCTGACAATTCCACTGACTTCCATTTTGGAGACTATGGGCAATTTATTTTGTTACATCTGTCTCTTTCTAAATTTATGAGAAAGAAATATTTTTATTTTTTTTTCAAAATGAAATCATGCATTGTATACTGTGCATTGGAAGCATGTGTATTAGGATACAATAAGGTATTATGTAGGCAATCACTCCTCCATAGGTAAGATTACACTCATGTGTTTTTACAAAACATTCACAAAACATTTTTTTGTACACAGAGGTCTCTGAACATATTGCCTCTGTAGCTCTCCAATGTAGGAGTCGCATATCAGGTGTGCCTTGCTAGACATGGTGTAATAACTCCCTATAGTAGGGATCTGCTAATGCAGTTCCATTAACAAGAATATTGACTCACCTACATTCTGCTGTAATAGAGAGGGGACCTAAAAAAAAGTAGCATTAGTGGTATGCTAGTTACTGCTTTGCTCTTCAGCTACTTTTGCTTTAATTATAGCTCTAACAGTTATGCAGTAAAAAACAACCTGGGGAAGCTATGTTATAAAAGCATATATACCAAATGCAAACAAGAAGAACCCTGAAGTCTTTCAACTAGTATACAATATTTTAAATGCTTCCTTTGCAGTTTATAAGGTCTCTTCATCCTTTAATTTATAAACTTTAAAGTTGATATCTTAACTTTGAAATAGCTAAGCAAGAGCGTAAGAGTTTGGATCTGCATTTGACATATGGACATTTTAAACATCAGTAGCTTTCCTGGAGTTATTACAATATGAACTATTTACAGTTTTAAAAACTAACTTTATTCTGTTGGGATGTAACAAAACTATTTTTCCCACTCACTGCAATAATAAAAAGAGTGCACCCACACACATACATTATTTTTTCTACTATATATTCCTCTCTAATTTTCCTGCACTGTACCCAACAGTAAGTTCAGTTTTTCCAGCATTTTGTACATGGGGACAAGAAAGTAACATATCATAATAAAATTTCTTAATCTGAAATCATTAAACATAACCTTGGGACCACTAAAAGAATCCCTTCTATAAACTAACTATCATCAGCTACACAACTATACCACTGTTTTTGTCACTCGTTTTCAACAAGTGATTGTGTATAATACAGAGATCTAATCCTGTGAACACAATGCATATCAGTAAATCCAGTGATTTCAGTGGGATTACACAAATGAGTAATATTCTTCACAAGTGTAAGGGTTAGCAAGATTAATTCTAGTGCTCTTATAGAAGCTATGTGAATTCTGCAAAACAAGTGATCCTTGAGAAAGATTATAGATTTTTCTACATCAACAGATAATAAAAACTGGTTAACTCATTCATTTTACCTAGTCCTATTTTCAAAAACCTCTTTTCCTAAACTACTCAAGAAATTAAAGTTTATTTAAAACAATTCTGTTTTCAAGTGTATAGGTACAGCATTTTTTAAAAAAAACATGATACCAAAATCATATCACAAATTAATTATAGACATAAAAAAGTGGCATGTGTATTTTACCAAATATTTTTCCAGCACTTTTAAAAAAAAGAAAAGAAATTGATAAACTTAACATTTTCTACTTTTGCTTTGCTTGCCTTTTAAAAAATAATTGTATTGGTGTTTGAAATCAAAATGCTAATGCTACAGAAAGCAGGGTGGATTTGATTTAAATCATGATTTAAATCACTAGTCAGGAAGACTCGATTTAGACATGGATTTCCACATAAAAGTGCATTCTTGTTGGTTGTTATAACCTTAATACAAATTCTTCAAAACTCAGAGATAGATGTAGGTTTCATTTTTATAAGATATGCACTATACATTTTAAAGTGATTTATTTTGAAAACTTTTCAGATTAGTTTTACAGCTTTATCAGAAAATGAATGATTATTTGGTTATTTCATTTACCAAAGGTAAGTGAAGCAGATAGTTCACCTCACAATGACTTCATAAATGTCTCCAATTCAACAGGTTAATCATTAATATTTGGAGGATTTTCTTGCTATGCCGTAGTAGGAGCAGAATATCATCAGACATTTAAATTGTTTTATTTAACTAAAACAACAACGTTATGTATTCTGGATTTTTTTCTTCAACAGTAAACATAAAATATTTTAACAAAAACAAGCCTATGAATTTTTGAATTTAGTTAAATATTCAATTTTTTTAAACCCAGGTTTGCTTTTGTTTAAATTGTTTTGAACTAAAATAGTTAAATATTTTAAATAGCTAAATATTCCATGGCAAAATCCTATCTCAGCGCCTCATCATGGTGCAGCGGTGACCCTGGCCATCTGACAGCTATGATAGCGGGGCGTATGCCCTGGCAGGTCTAACCATCCTATAAAGGTGTCAGACTACCCAATCCAGGGATGGGGATTTCTCTCTCAGAGGAGAGAGCGATTTTCCTTCTCCTCAGAGATTGAAGGCTAGCTAAGCTTAAGGAGGTATGTATGCTTGCCCGCCTAGTGAGTGGGATGGCTCAAAGTCAATGGCTAAAATAACACGAGTAAACGGGCCTCAGTTCCCAGCACATCAATCGAACCATTCTACAGTGGTGGAGCAGAAATTGAGCTTTGAGAGGCTGCTAAAAATGTCAGATGCCAGGCCGCCATGGAAAAGGACAACCCTCACTGTGGGCACTTACAACTGTAGGTTGCTGATGAGGGAGGAAACGTTAAGCCATCTGACGGAGGAGAAGAAAAGGATAAGATGAAACATTCTCTGTGTCTGCAAAACCAGACGAAAGAAGGAGTTGGAAGTCAACTGGAAGGATGGAAGCGCTGTGAGGCTCGGAAAGGGAGATGGCGCTAGAAATGTTGGAGGAGTTGGATTAATTGTCAGCAAGGACTGGTCTTCGAAAGTCATATCATGGCAGCTAACATCATCATGTATCGGTGTGCTGCATCTTCAGATGGAGTCAAAAGCTACCCACAAGGTCATACAGGTCTACGCTCCCACAAGTGCAAGCGAGGACAAAGAAGTGGAAGAATTCTACTGAGAGCTCGAAAGAGCCCTTGCGCAAAAGTCTACTTACACTGTCACAATGGGAGATAGGCAGAGGCATAAGGAATGAAAGAGGAGAAAGGCTGGTAGTGATGGCAGAAATGAAAGAACTGTACGTGGCAAACGTGGTATAAAAAGAAGACCACAAGAAGGTGGACATGGATCGCACCAAATGCAAAGAACAAGAACGAAATAGACTACATTTTAGTCAACAAAAGACGCATAATCCAAGATGTCTCTGTGGTGCTGCCTTTCAATACCTGACACAGGTGAGTAATGTATGCCCATGGGTGCTTCATTTAAAATAAAATACAAATTACATGAAATATATACTTAACTTTGAAAATAATCCAAATTTACTTTTATTTTTTCAGTTAAACACACATTCTAGTCATCAGTTTAAGACCAATTTGAATATCTTTTTCTGTTTTAGAGACAGCATTCCTTGCCAACATGTAAAAGATCCATTTTTACATGTTGGATATTCCACTACTCGAGGAATAGTAAAGGGCAAGTGAGATCTATGCTGGCATTGCTGGAGAATACTTGTTAGAAAGATCTGTCTTCTTTCTAAGAAAACAAGCCCTCATACAACAAGAGACGTAATAATTAAATAGAGCATTAAGTTATTTGGATTCACTTCAAATTACTAATAAATAGAGCATTGGTAAAAATAAATCACATGATTAAAAAATTAATCATGATTAATTATACTTTTAAAGAATAATAAAATACCATTTATTTAAATATTTTTGGATGTTTTCTACATTTTCAAATATATTGATTTCAATTACAACACAGAATGCAAAGTATACAGTGCTCAGTTTATATTTATTTTTTATTACAACTATTTGCAGTGTAAAAAACAAAAAAGTATTTTTTCAATTCCATCACAAGAATTGTAGTGCAATTTCTATCATGAAAGTTTAACTTACAAATGTAGAATTATGTACAAAAAATAACTGCATTCAAAAATAAAACAATGTAAAACTTTAAAACTTTAGAGCCTACAAGTCCATTCAGTTCTACTTGTTCAGCCAATTAATCAAACAAGTTTGCTTACATTTGCAGGTGATAATACAGCCCACTTCTTGGTGACAATGTCACCTCAAAGTAAAACCAGGCATTCACATTACATAGATTTTGGAAGGCACTTCAGATTCTTAAATCCTGGGTCGAGTGCCATAGCTATCTTTAGAAATCTCACATTGGTAATTTCTTTGAGTTTTGTCAAATCTGCAGTCAAAGTGTTCTGAAAAAAAACAACATGTACTGAGTCTTCATCCGAGACTGCTATATCATGAAATATATGGCAGAATGTGGGTAAAACAGAGTCACACTCCAAAGCCCTGCCCCTCCATGCAGAGTGTGGGACAGTAGCAAGTGAGAGGGATGGAGTGTCTCTCTCTCTCTCACACACATGACTGTCCAACTCTCCTCCAGCCATGATTTATGGCTCTGCTGGCTGCTCCAGGGACCCGAACTGACCTGCCTCCGCTGCTGAGGAGGGGCTCATGACTGCTCTTGCAGCTTCTCTTTGCTTCCCCATTAGAAGTCATATTTCTGTGGGGAAGCAAATAAATCTTCATGAAACATAAATTGTCACTTGTACACATGCAGTGATGCAAAATTCCCCCAGGAGTACAAGGTGAAGCCTTATGAATGGAGTGATGTACATGCACAAGGCCATGTGGCTCAGTAAGGACAGACATGTCTTGACCACTACCTGAGGGTTGCTTGCGACGTGAGCTATAATATTGTTCGCACTCTTGAACTTGTCTATGGGGAAGAACGTCCTTGCAATGATAAAGTTCAAGGTTGCCCCCAATGAAGCCCAAAGATTCTGTAGGGGTAAGAAAAGATTTTTCTATGTTTAGGATGACTTGCAGTGAGGAAAGGATGTGGAACAGCACAGAAACTATGGGCTTCTTGGCGAGACTTAGAGGTGAGGAGCCAGTGGTCGAGGTATTGGAAAACGAGAAATCACGACACGTGATACGAGCTGCTACCACTGAAAGTGGGTTGGTAAAGACTCTGGGAGTGGTGGCTATGCCAAAGGATAGTGCTCTGTTCTGGAAATAGTTGGAGCCCACCATAAATCGGAGAAATCATCTGTGGACAGATAAATGTCGACATGAAAGTAAAACATCCTTCATATTGAGAGCTGTGAATCAAAGATCCTTTTCCAAAGATGAAATTATTGTTGCCAATGTACCATGCAAAATTTGAGTTTGTAAATGAAGTGGTTGACATGGCAGAGATCAAGGATTGATCTCCAACCACCCATCTTTTTGGGTATGAAGAAGTAGGTTGAATAAAAGCCTGTCTATTGCTCCACACTGCAATGAGGAGTTCACCTCTTCAGCAATACTGTCATGAGACTGGTCCAAGAATAGGGATAAGGAAGGGGTTTTTAGAGGAGGTAATATTGCAAACTCAGTTGTACAACCAGAGTGGATAGACATTCAGCATGAACTTGTCCATTGTTATCGCACTTCAGACTTCAATAAAAATGCTAGACAACCCTCAAATAGAGTAATGGGTTTGAGAGATGTTGGGCTCAGTGGTTCTAGGCTCTCAAGCTCAAAAATCAAAAATATTGTCGGGTCAGGGTATGGGATTAGGATGCCAAGGCCAGTGTGCAGGGCACAGGGAAGTGGGACTTCTTAGTCCTTTACTTTTTAAGCAGTGGTTCATAGGGTCTCTGATGATAGAAGTGTTGGGCCATATCTCTTCATGAGGTGGCTTGGTGATGAATCTTCCTCTTAGGGGCAGGTATGTATATATCCAGTGACCAGAGAGTCCTTTAGGGTGTGTAGGGACTCATCCATCTTATGTTTGAAGAGGTGAGATTCATCTCACCTCTTCCATTGCATTCAGGGCCTCCCTGGGGAACCCTGAGTCATGGAGCCAGGACTCTCTTCATATCCCAGTAGCAATAACCGTAGCTCTAGAGGACGCATCAGCTGCATCGATTGCAGATAGGAGGGTTGATCTGGCTATTAACCTCCCTTCCTCTATCAGGGCTTAGAGACAAATATAATTCTGTTGTGGGAAACTGTTGGCAAATTCTTTAAATTTGGCATGGTTCAGGAAATCACATTTAGACAACAGCACTTAATAATTAGCTATCCTGAATTGAAGACTGGAGCATAAAAAAACCATTCTCCTCGGTAGATCTAAGCATTTACCCTTCTTGTCTGAAGAAGTAGATATGGGGTGTTGTTCCCTGGACGTTTCTGAAGGGGCCTAGATAACCACCAAGTTAGAAACTGGGTGAGAGAACAGGAATTCTGAACCTTTAGCCAGCATAAAATGTCTCTCTGCAACTTTGAGGGTAGGAACATAAGTGGTAAGTACGTACCACAGTTTCTAGTATGGCCTCGTTGACCAGGAAGGGATGTGGAGGATGTACAAGTACTTGCATTGTGAGTCCTGGATCTCCTCTAGTGTATCTGCAGTTTCCCAGCAACTCTGCAGAGAAGGTCCTGGAATTGCCTGAAGTCATCTGGGGGGAAAGGGGATGTTGAGGTTACTGCTTCACCTGGCGATGATGATAGTAATCTGGCAGACTCCAGTGGAACCAGAGCGTAGCACTTCTCCTCTACTATCGGATCTGGAAGCTTCCCTCAGAGGAGAGGCAGGTGGCAACTCCCTGATGGACTGAATGAATTCTGAAGGGGGGTGCTGGTCCCAAAATTCCCAATATGGTCAGCTGAAGGGATGGATGGATGGCCTTGTTGGCATGGGATACCAGTGACTCCAAGCCAGGTGAAGCAATCGTTGGTCCCAAGGCCATGCAGGTCTCCTGGGAAATGGGTAAGGGCGGTATGGGAGGAGCAGTTCCTCCAATGGTTCTGAATCTCCAGAGGAGGAAAAGCCTGACTCGGATTCCAGTGGTGGTACTGCCAGTGTTACTGAAGAGGTGCAAATGGTGTATGGGATGGGGAAACAGTGGTGATAAGCTCTGTCCTGCACACAGGTCTCTCTGAGGATATATGAGCTCCCTGGAAATGGACGGTCCCGTTGGAAGGAAGGATTCTGAATCTGAGAGAGCGAAAACATCCTGTGGTGTGGCCACTGATCCAGACCTTTTAAGTGTAAGAGGGACTCTTTCTATCCAGGTTGCCAATGCTTGTGATGATGATGGTACCCAATAGTGGTCAGTCTTCACTGGTGATGGAGGGTCCCGGGTCTTATGAGGAACCAGGGTCAGTGGTACCAACGGAGCACAGAGCTGCCCAATGTTTCTGTTTTCTTGTCATGCGTATGGGAATTAGTATGTTCCAAATCCTCATGAGGAAAGCTGATGGATTTTCTTGCACAACTGATTTCTTTGAAGTGGACTTGGAGGAAGAAGACTTAGTCCCATGATTATGAGAGTGCTTCCTAGCTTCCCAACTAGGCCCCGCAGTGGGTCTGTGAGGGTGGATACTCCAGCACTGGAGTTGAACTTGCAGCAGGAGGCACACTCCTTGCGGATTCAAACCGATGTACCGGGGGTATTCCCCAGCCTGGGTCCAATTGGAGTGCGATGGCCATCTCCATGGCATGCTTGCAGAGGCAAAGTGCCCATCCTTCCAGGGTATGGCTGGGGAAGGATTGGCAAATACTGCACCGAGCTGCAACATGAGCTTCTCCTAGACAGCGTTGATGGTCCTCACTGACCAAGCAGTCCTGCCCTCCTCTGGGCAGGAGGTGCAGAGTTTGAAGCCTGGAGTTCTGCACACAGTCTGATACCTGAATGGGGCACAGAAGGGTGGGGATACCCTGTAACCTAATTTTAAAATGTTCTAAAATTATTAAACTACTAATTCAAAATTAAGAACTATTAAAACTCTGAACTATTTACAACAGATTAATATTGTTTTTCAGAATGATATCAGAACTGATGACACTAAATGTTCCAACCTGCACCATGTGGTGGTGAGAAGAACTGAAGGGGTGGTCAGTCCACTTTGCCACTTACTGCCTTAGTCTGAGGCAAAAGGAGAGCCAGAATGCATGTGCAGATCAATGGACACTATTTTCATACCTCTGACTCCAAGTCCATGGTGTGCATGCATAACCCACACTGGAATACAATATGGACTGTCACTCGAAGAAGTGCTCATTGGATCAAAATTTCATATATAATGTTAAATAACAGTTTTTCTTTAAAATAGTCAGATGTGCTTTGTTTCTAATTATATGCCAAAGAAGGTTAACCAAACTGATTTCTTGTTATAATTTTAAGACAACATAAGCCTCTGACTGATTACAGATGTAAAGGCAAACAGACAGCCCAGCTGTAGAGAAATTCCACCCACCCACCTCAGTAGGTGGGGTAACTTGATGGGGTCAGCAGTGAGGGGGGGCAATCCCAAAAGTAAGGTGGGAGACATTTCCTGAGAGCACCGACTAGTTCTCCAGTCCTTGACATCTCTACAACCATTTGGCCAAACAGGGAAGAGTGATGTTGATTGTCCTGCATTCCCTAGCTCCAGGATTTAACCTGGAACATGGATCACACGGAACTTCTTTCAGCTCCAGTCCTATAGAGTGGCTTTTCCTGAAGGCTATTTTGTCTCACTTCATGTCCTACTTACTCTATTGTCTTGATTTTTAAACAATGGGAAGGGAATTAGCTGCAATTTTAACTGAAATAATTTTATGTTTGATATTTCCTCACTTTATCATATTAAACTGTGATGTCCTAAGGTAACTGCCTGTTTGAGTATCTGTTCTGTTCCGCCTGTGCCATTATTACAAGACTTGTATCTGTATTATGTTAGATGTTTGGACTTATGAATGGTGACCTGCCTCTTAAGAATTCTGTAAGGCTGCACAGATGGTGGAAGGTTATCTTCAAGCTACTCTCACATCTGCCAACACTAAAATGCTACTGTTCTGGCAACTCAAGACAGATTTGTGGCCTGCGCTTTTTCAAGGAACTGAGTTTTATCTGAACCGCCACCAATGAGTGTGTTCAGTGCAGAAGGTGTTCTGAAAATTGACAGCAGAACTTTGAATATCTGAAAAGGAATGTGGAGTGGATCACCTTTGTTAAAATGAACATGCATCTGCTTCCAAACGACTACTCTAACATGCACAGTAGTTAGGACACAATCAGAATTATATGGAAGGCTATACTGAACAATAAATAGTATCCTAAATGAGCACTGCATGAAACACCAGTCACTAACAGTCAGACAACAAAACCTGATTGTCTTTTTATGATGAAAAGCATTTTTATTTTTTAATGTTTGATAATAAAGGCCTATATCAACAGAGTACAAATTACTACACCGTACACATGGCAGAACTTTTACTAGCTACCGTATCAATTAACTTGGAATAACAGTTCAACGGTTAGGAATCTCTCTAGTCTTCATTTTGGTTTACATTATTAAATGTTATATATTAGGGGTTCCCAGACTTTTCTCCTGAGGCCCACAACTTTAACGAAATTGTTAATATTGGGTTAATAACACATTGTGTTATTATTTGTCGATTTTAAAACAAAATAGTTGTCCAACTTTGAACACTATATTGTGTTTTCATTTTTTTAGTGTAAAATCTGAATTCCTGAGCTGTGTCAGTAAAGATCCAACCCTACTCTCTATTAATCAAATATTGCAAATAAAATTTTTAATGACTATTTTATATTATAAGACACTGAGGACACAGTTTACTTATCTGATCCAGTACATGTCATCATATTTGCTTTCCAGTTGCTTTATTTTTTTTGACTGGCTCATTTCATGTAGATCTAGATGGTTTGGGACTTTCATTACCTTCTCCACCAGTGCACCCTTCTCATTTTTGAAAAATAAATCGATTCCTGTCAGATTGAAATAATGCTTCCTCTTTTTTATGGTTGTAAACAGTGGAGTATGTGTACATGGCTAGGATACCTTGCAGTGAAATGCACTGTTGTACTTGCAAGAATTAAAATTGACATACTGCAGCCTGATTTTTTAAAATGTTTTTCCATACTCTGTCCAACATATACAGCTCAAAATATTGCATTTATATATCTTTTACTTAGATTACATGAGTCACATGGAGCCAAAGATTTACTAAGAGCTTAACTGGAGAATGCAATTGCACTGGTGGACCACCTAGGACTGTGTGGCGGCCCACCTTTGTGTTGCAGCCCATGCTTCCCTAATACACTGCACAAATTACAAACAGTTGTTTTGTAGTGCTGTCAACTGAGAAAGACTGAATTCTTACAGTACAACACACTAGTAATATCACAGGTATAGTAAAACCTCCTATAAGTCTTAGTGGTGTGTTCAGCTGTGAAAAATTTCAAGGCATCTGTGATAAGCTACATTGCTGAGGAGAATGGTATCTGCTGATGACAACTATTCCAACCTATTATTTAATTAATCACTGAATGATTAATCTTAACCTCTGCTCTTTTTGCATTATGGGTCTCAGGCAGGTAAATGCAAAGGACGCATTCTTTCCCATGTGGCATCCTGTTCCTATGGTACTGACCTGTAGATGGATCTCCTCAGACATCCCCCTGTTTGAAAAGTTAAATCTGTGATACAAAATAAGGAATATAATAGTCTCCATCTAAATAAGAATTTTTATGCCCATGTACGCTGTTCACTAGTGAAAAAATGCAGTCACAAATGGATTTAAAAAGTTAAACAGAAGTAATGTAAATTCATGCTTTTATATAATTTATTTATTCTGCAAATGATGTATTTGAAAGTGTCCATCTTATTTTCATTTTTTTCTAGGCTCTGTTGTATGGTGTTCCATGCACATTTAAAACCCATTTCTGAATTTGTCATCTCTAGATTCTAAAGAAGAAAACTGGAAATTATGTGGCCTATTTTTCCAAGAACCAATTTAATTTAAAAATATCAGATTATTAAACACTGTGTTAATACCTGATACGTTACAATAAAAAAAAAAAATCTGACAAAAATAAATATTTGATGTTCTCTCTTTCTACTACTTTCCTGCAGGCCTACATATGCTCTCCTTTCATACTGCCATAAAGTCTACAGAAATATCATTACTCAAAGGAGGAGACACCTATTAGAGGTTCTTCAGAAACACATTGCATACAGGAAACAATAAAGCATCATTATCTTAGCAATGCACCCCGGTCTGGAAATAAGAGCATGGCTAACCTCAGTTTTGTGTATCAATGATCTGAGGAATGAAATAATGAACAGTTGTGAACAATTTTACAGTTTCATTAAAACAGGAGGTAAATGAACTAACAGTCACTTCACCAAAATTGTCTAGAACTTATCACATAGAATGCATTTCCCTTTCCCTACCCTCTAATCATGCTAATAAAATAAATACAAAAAGGAGAGCTATTCCTCAAACGGGACAAAACACAAACAACACAGGGTAGATTAAAAGTGTACAGCTATTCCATTAGCACGAGGCTTGGATGAAGGAACGGTCTCTATTACTCAGACATATAGATTTATTTCATCTTGCCTTTAATGTCTCAGGATGTATTTCTTTGTCAAATTAGGAAGCACTATCTCAACACAAGGGTGATGAAGAAACAGATTCCATGTAGTAACTCATAAGAAAATAGTATTCCAAGCATACTTAGTGTACTAAAAAAGTATGTTTTTCACTCAATCATGTAGACAACCACACTTCATGTTCTACTTTGTGTGAATAATGAGGAACAATGGAAGATATTGTAACTTAAAATGTCTCCTTCAAAGATTCATACACACTGTTGTGAAAGCAAATAATGAGTAAATTATCCGTGTAAGAATTTTATCCAACCTCCTTTTGTGTAAATATTATTTACACAATAATTTGTGTGTATTTGTGTGTATTTACAAAAAAAGGTGGCTGGATAAAATTCTTAAAGATTGTGTATGTATGTGTATACATATTTTTTTGAATAAATTGCTTTAAAGACAACTATAAGACTATTAATGAAATCCTAACCCAGACTTGCATGCCAATAGCAATGAAGCCATGGGAGCATGGACTTCTGTACCAGCTAGCTGCCTAAGTACCAAAAGTGCCAGGAGAGTTTATACCGCCCAAACTAAGGCCCTTACTCCCACAGTTTCAACACTATTTGTACTTGAACTAGCTAGATTAAAACTAGGTCAAATATGACTCCATATACTGAACTCTTAGCCTTGATAGAAATGCAGACATAGCCTAACTATCTCTGTTTGCTAATAAAAAACACCACCTCAAAGAGAGCTGCAAACCTGACAAATTCTTCCTATCAACTCAAATCCTTGCAGGGTGGAGTGATAGCTCACACGCTCCTCTTCAGCTGACTATAGTAGTGTTATGATGTATGCAGTGTTGTTGTAGCCATATCAGCGAGACAATGTGAATGAGGTAATATCTTTTATTGAACCAACTTCAGTTGGTGAGAAAGAAGCTCTTGAGCTTATACAGAACTCCTCTTCAAGTTTGGGAAAGTACTCAGTGGGTAGTACCTACAATTTAATAAAACAACCAGGGCTGTCTTGTGTCAGGGATTTGCAGGACTCAGTATGAAGATCTATAAATACTCCTGGGGAGATTCTGTGCGACTGTGCACATGCAGAATTTATGCCCCCTGCAGATTTTTTTCTCTGCAGAAAATAGATTCTACCAGAGAAGGACTGCAGTTACACCTTTCACCCACCAGGGGATAGCTGTGGCAACAGAAAAGAGGGCAGCCAGCTCACAGGCCAGAGCAGCCAACCACAGCTAGGGCAAGGGAAGGGCTGCATTCTGCAAAGAGCCCATCTGTGGAGCCAGGTGAAGAGGCACAGGATATGGGGGGAGACAGACAGAGAGGGGCACAGAGGTCTGTGGGGGATAACATAGAATGGGGTTCAGAAGGGCTAGTGGAGGGATAGATTGGAGTGGGGACACAAGAGTTAGTGGGTTGACAGTACTGAACCAGGGGCTGAACGGACATAAGTGTACAGGGACACATGGGGAGTGTGACTGGTTGGATCACAGAAAACCCTTGGCAACTGCCAACTGATGTGCTGAGACTACTACTTCTACTTCCCTCTCCCTCAGCTTCTCCATTACCCTGACTTCTCCCCAAGGCTTTGCACTGCGTCTGAGGGATGCAGGAAATATTTTTCTGTATTGTAGTTTAAACTCAAAGGTCTTTATTAATATGCCTAGTAAGGAATCTATTTGTCAAAAACCATTTCCTGAATCTTTTTTATCTGTATGATTGTTAGAGAAAAACTTGCTGACACGAATTTTGAAATAAATTACCAAATAATTGAAACTAGTGTGATTATACTGTGTTATTTTCACAAAGTATGCAGAATTTTTAATTTTTTGACACAGAATTCCCACTGGAATATACAAAATATTAACGTAGACACCGAGCTCAGGCTCTGGGACCCTGAGTCAACTGATGTGGGCCAGACATGGATGTTTTATTTGCAGTATAGATGTATCCAGAGTTTCAAAGATAAATACAAAGTGAAACAGAAAATGTTTAACATAAGTAGTTAACATGTTTCAAGGAACCAATCAAAGTGAAGTTGCCCATTAACACATCTATAGTCATCGCTGGGAGGGGGGGTAGGCAGGGGAGAAGATGGAGATGGCTGGGGGGAGGGGTAGTGTGTTACAGATTGTTGTAATAAGCCATAAATACAGTGTCTCTATTCAGTCCATGATTTTAGTCTCTAGTAAATCTAGATCTTTTGAAAATGTTGTGCAGGTTTTCTTTGAGGATGAGACTCAGAGGTCAGATATGGAGTGATCACTTTGTGAAAAGTGTTCCTCCTGCCCAGGTGATATGATGTTTTTACCTTTTATCATTTTTCTGTTTGAGTTCATTCAAGAGAATACTGATTGACTTGTTTCACCCACATAGTTGTTATTGGGGCATTAAGTGCACAGGATGAGATATACCACGTGTTGTGATAGACATGTGTAGGACCCATGTTTTGAAAGATATGTAGTGGGGGCTGTAGACAATCATAGCAGTGGAGATGTAGGCAAATTTTACATATGTTCTTCTGGCAGGGTCTGGTGCCACTTTGAATTGATGGAGAGCTTGCTTCTGATAATGAACTTGGCAAGGATGGGGAGTCCAAAAGGAGGGATTCAGGAAAGATTTCTTTCAGGATGTACTCCCCATCAACAATAGGTTGTAATTGTTTAATGATACCAGGTATAGCTTCCAATGAGGAGTGGGAGATGACAAACAGGGATGTGGCATCAGAGGTGGTTTACTTCAGTACTGAAGAAGGTTTTCTCAGAGGTATTTGGATGGCCCATTTCAAAATGAGATCTACTTCTCTGGTAGAGTCCTTGTTTGGTGCAGATGGTTTTAAGTGTGTTCGGGTGTATAACCCAGACTTTCTCCTCAGAGCACATTCTGTAGTATCTGAGTGCATGGTCCAATAAAAGATATCACCTCACACACCTTGTTAATCTTATGTTGAGCAATAGACTCTGCTGCCTATATTATTCATGACTTGTAAGTAAAAAGTAACAAAAATTAAGATTATCCTCCACTGCAGTCAGTCAATCACTCTTCTAAATTACTTATAGTGTTATCTTTTTTTAGGTCTGCATCTTCTCTCAAATACACTGCTCTTCCAACACTCTAGGATCTCTCAGTGAAATTAATGCAAAATTTGCTCATTAAGGACATTATATAATATATATATAATGTAAAAGATAGTTGTGGTGTGCAGAGGCAAAAGAGATTTGCATTATAACAGCAAACCATAGGTGCCGACTCCAGGGCTGGAAAAAATGAAAGGTGCTGAGCATCCACGGGCAGCCTCTCTATTAGCTTCCCCCCACCCACTCCCAACGCCTCCCATCCACCACGATCAGCTGTTCTGCAAGAGGCTCGGGGGGAGGGTAGAGGAGGGAGGAGTGAGGAGTGAGGATGTGGTGTGCTTGGGGGAGGAGGCAGAACTGGACATGAAGACGTGGGGTGGGACAGGAAGAAGAGGGCAGGGGTGGGGCTTTGGGGGAACTGGTGGAGTGGGGATGGGATCTGTGGCAGAGCCGGAGGTCAAGCACTCCTCAGCACTTTGGAAAGTCAGCACCTATGATTCTTTCCTTGGCTCTGGGAGGGAATGAGTGCTAGTGGTTAGAGTGGCAGGGGGAAGAGGGGCTGGGAGTCAGGACTTCGCAAACTAAGTAAAATTGTTTTCTCAGATACAGGTAATGTGATTATATATACACACACATACATATATGACACACACAAAAGGAATGAGAACCATCACATGTATCTGAGAATTTTTTTTTTACTTAGTTTGGTCATATAATGCAAATCTCTTTTCCCTCTACACAGACCAAATATCCTTTCCCTCTAGCAAACTACTAAATTATCCCCTATGCCACAGTTGGCTTGCAAAGGGGTTCAAGTAGAGCAGCTGGATTTTCACGACACTGTTAAAATGATGGAGTTCAGTTTAGTAATTTTAAAAATAGGAATAAAATCTCAAACAATGCTGTATTAAACATAAATTAGTAGTTTGCTATGTGCTTATGTGTCCAAAAGATCCTGAGCACATTCCTTAATGTAATATAAGATCTAAGGTAGGCATCAATAAATGACTACGCCCAGGTGGTTAAGACTTGTTTCTAGCAATGTCACTTTCAAAGATAATACTTCAGTTCAGTTTAGTTCCATAAAAATTAACACTGCGTTCACTTTCAGCTAAACATTTAGTTATCTACTTGGAATTTCTGGAAACAAAAATCAAAATAAGACATTATGATCAAGAGATCTCTGAAGGAAAGCATACTTTTCATATCTTCTGTAATTACTTAAATGCCAAAACCTCTAGCATAGGATTTTTTCATATACACTATATGTCTTAAACGGAGTCAGTTATAAATCACATCTCCCATCTTAATCTCGTCACAATAAGTAGATAATAAAAGAAAAAAAATCTATAAATCAGTTTAAAATAACAGAGAGTTTGTTTACAAGTTTACCAAATGGAATGACCCTGCTGGAATTCCTTCAAGTAGCCTGTGAAAATGTCAGAATATATTCCCTTTAAGAGGTCAGAGTCTCTAGAGAGCTCTGAGTTTTGGCCTGTATGGCTTTTCACATGCTTTCATATTTGAAAATTGTTCCTTGTAGACACTGACTGATACTCTGGGAATGCTAGGATTGTGGGAACTGGCAGTACCAATGACAAAGGCAGACTTAATGGGAAATCAGTACCTACTCAGTTTACTCTCTCAACCCTTAGTAGATAATATTCAAATGCTTGGGGAGGAGGATTTCACATATTAGCAGTCATTTGTTTTCCTCCTGACACTGTTTCTTCAAAACACTAAAAATAATCTCAGAGACATGAAAGAAAAGAAAATAATACTGGTTGCAACATTTTGCATTTCTACTAGGCTTTAGCTTTAAGATTATAAATCCTAGTACACTTTATTTCAAGGATTATAGTAGAATGTTTTCATTTTAATTTCCAAGGATGATGATAAATCCTGTTAACTTCTCTGTCCATGCATGCTATGTACAATCTATTGGGTGGCACAAACACAAATAGGCTCATGAGCCTTAGAACTAGTCTATACTTGAATTGATACAGAGGCATAGCTGTAGCACTGCAACTACATTGCTTTAGCAATTCAGTGTAGACCCTACCTATATCAATGGGAGGGGTTCTCCCATTGGTGCAGGTAAACCACCTCCCTGAAAAACAGTAGCTGGTTGACAGAAGAATTCTTCTGTTGACCTAGTGCTGTCCATACCAAAGGGTAGGTCAGCTTTACTAAGTTACCTGAATGACTTAGCTGGTTGACTTTTGACTGTAGACTTGGCCTTAATGTCTTAATGACTTAGCTGAATTAACTTTTGCCTGTAGACCTGGACTTAGTGTCCCCAACTAGACAACCAGACTCTGTTGGGAGTAATCATTGAGTGTTTGAGACCCAGGTGCACTCATCTGAGTCCAGGTTTGATCTTCATCTGTAAATAAAAATAGATTGCCAGAATCCATCAATTTTAAGAAAAGCTTTGTTTTTCCTCTTCGGGTGGCTGTATCTTAGGAAACTTTGGTCAAATGGACCCAAATTGGGATCACTAATAGAAACCCATATCCCCAGGAGGCACACCAAGTAACCTTGTAGATTGTAAAGCACTAGAAGAGTTGAGCTTTAAACAAAAAGCTCGTTGGAACCTCAACTATAGCAGAGCTATGTCTCTGCTATAAAACTTTATTCTGAACTTGAAGGATTGACATGTCAATGTACTCCTGGCCTAAATAAAAGTAGAGGTTATAGAAGTTTTTTGTGGGGGGAGGGGACCCTCTCTCTGTGAAAAGTCACACCTTTCAAGCCATTCCTTTAAATACATTACCTCTTTGGCTTATTGAACTTGACAGTATCTTCTGATATTTATGGTGTACAATAAGGTACTCAGTGAAAAAATTATACATTAATGCAGAAATGTGTAAGTTGTTTCTTTTTCATGTGTTCAGAACTACTTTAAACACATTCTAAAGAAGCGACTGTAACAAACAAAATAAAAAAAGCAGATAGACCACTGTAACCCTAACTATTTCCACTATGAAATAAAATATACGCAAAATCAGCTAACTTTTGAAAGATTTTATAGAACAAGAGGTCTCATAAAAAGGAACTATGGAAGCTGCAACAATTAAGTCATTGGCTGAGCAAACAAGGTTTAATGCTCAAGTGCAGAGAGTTTCTCTGTCTGTAATGTCGCTGACAACTGCTGAATGCTCCATCTGATCAATTCCAAATTTTTCAGGAAATGTTCTAGACGTTAATGAGCAGACTATAAAGATAATCCATCTTGAATGGTCCCTTAGAATGGGAGATAACTATTTATGCTAAACAAACTGTTCCTCTTTGCATTTAGCTGTGATTCTCAGAGTACCTCTCTCAGACTTCAAGAAGAGCTCTATGTGGCTCAAAGGATAGTCTCTTTCTCCAACTGAAGTTGGTTCAATAAAAGATGTCACCTAACCTACCTTGTCTCTCTAATAAAGACAAGGATGACAAGTACTGGATTTTTGACAGGCTGGGTCACAGGAGTGAAAAAAAGAAAACATTCTATAGATATGGAAGGACTTGGGCCTGGTCTGCACATAGGCTGAGAAAAATTTCATGCCCTGTGTGATGTGGTCTGCCAACCCTGAACTGGGCTAACGGGGAACAGACCAATCACTGTGAGCTCAGAAGGCAATGCCCCCTTTTCTCATGCTGTACATAGTCCAAGTGGAAGAGCCAGGTAAGAGGAGGCATCCCAGCTCAGTCAGGGCTTGCTGCAGAGGAGGAAGGATGTGGACTGCAAGTTCCTGTAGAGGCGCTGGCGATGCTCCAGGCAGTTGAACCTGAGAACCCAGACTATGCTGCAGATGACCTGCTGATTGCAGAGACTGACAGTGAAGCCAGCCCACCACCAGCTGAGGAGATGTCCAGGATGCAACTTGTGGTAGGGAGTGACCCGGGGAAGGTAGTAGAAACCGATGCCTGAACCCCTAGCAGGGAGTTCCCCTGTTTCATAGGGCTTCGGATCGGAAGCTGGTGGAGAGGGCAGAGCTGGGTTCCCGTACCAAAGGCCCACCAGGCAGGGTTGCTGTCTGCTCTACCTCCCAGCCCAGTGGCTTAGGGACTATGGACTGTTTGTTTGTTTGTTCTGCCCTGCCCAGGGGCCACAGACTTATTGCTGTATTTGCTCTGTATACAGGGCTGTTTCCCCAGTTGCTACTGCCTGCCCCAGCCAGGAGGCTTAGGGGCCATAGACTGCTTGTTTGTTTTGTCCCGCCCAGGGGTTACAGACTGATTGTTGTTCTGCTCCATCCAGGGGGCCAGAACTCCAGTTGTGCTTGTCGGTCCCAGCCTGGAGGCAGAGGGGCTACGGACTGTTCATTTACGCAGTCCCGCCAGGAGACCAGAGCCCACCTTGCTGCAACTCCCTTCATTAACAGGAAATCCCAACGACTGGGTGACAGGGTGTACCACCCCCGAACTAGGCCAATGGGGGGTGGTTCTTCAAGATATGTATCCCTATGGGTGCTCCACTGTTGGTGTGTCTGCGTTCCTGTGCTGCTGAGTGGAAAATTTTGGTAGTAGTGTCTGTTCAGCCTGCGCATGCAATGCTCCGTGCTCTGCCACGAGGCTTACTAGCATGCATGGATGAACCATCCTCAGTCCCTTCTCCACTGCAGACTCATTGACAAGAGGGAGCATCATTATCTCATCTGGTGATGATGATGATGAGAAATGGACTTGTGGGGTAACTTCATCCTCAACTTCAGCCTCCTGTTCCAGGAGTTCAGATGCCCTCGAAGCATCAGTTGAAGGAGGGGGTCTCTTTGGTTGCTGTTAGGCAATACTGGAACTATGAGGAGCCTGTTGTCTTTGAGCCTCCCAGAGATCCCAGTAGGCCCATCAGGGTGGGAAAGAACCCAGTGGTTGGTATCACGGCTGCCTAAAGCAGGGAGCCCGTTGATCAGGAGGGTGATATGATGGAGGTCCATAGTGAAATTGGGCACCATACAGTAGGTGAGAAGAGCATCAGGAGACCACGCCCTCTTGTTCACTTTCTGATTCAGAAGATGAAAAGAGTGATGTATGGCAAGAGGTCATCAGCAACTCAAAGGCTCCCGGTGAACTTGGTACTAGGGTCCCAGTTCCGAGAAGAGACAAGTCTGATACATCAGACACTACAAGGTCAGTCGCACACCAGAAGTTGGGCAGTGACAAAGGTGTCAGTACTGGTGGTGGTGGTCAGTGCCAAGATGCCTGTACCAAAGGAATTGGTGATACAGACTCGATAGTATGGTCCACTGGTGCGCCACATGTGATACCAATTCTGATATCCATGGTACAAGAGCCTTCCCCGTGGAAGATTTTCTATTTCTCTTGCCTTTGTGGTACTGATTGTTCCTTGCTTGTGACCACTGGGTTCTTAAGCAACCCAACGTGCTCTGTTGGCACTGTGCGAATCCTTTGTACCAGATTTAGATGGTTTTGGTGACATTGAATGACACTGATTGAACCAGAGATCATTTTCAGCTCAGTCAGGGTTCATTATGGAGACTCACGGACCTTTTCTGAGAGACCTTATGTGAATGATTCGTGGCTGTCTCCCGGGGCTCAGGTCCCTTTGAAATAGAGGGTTGTGGTGAGGTCTCCCACTGCAATTTGGTACCTGAAGGGCTGACTTCATGAATAGGAGTTTGAGCCTCAGTTCTCTGTTTTTTCTGGAACCAGGCTTCAGTAGTTGACACAAACTACACTTCTGTTAGATATGTTCCTCTTCCAGGCAGTGGATGCACAGAGAATGTCCATCAGTCAGTGGGATAGATTCCTTGCAATGGAGACACTTCTTGAAGCCAGGGGAGCCATGCACAACCTGTTCAGAGGGGTCCCCCCTCAGCCAAGCACTGATGAAAGAATAAAGTCTTCTCTTTTTCTTTAGGCAATGGCCAAATAAAAATGTAAATGAAGAAAAGAGGCTTCAGAAGGAAGTTAAAGATTAGCATTTCTAAAAAAGTTACCAATCGGTTAATAGACAGCTAAAGCTCTGTCTCTAGTCAGGGGTAGTTGAGAAGGAACGGAGAAGGGTTCACCTGCTCATGCTGGTTAGCCTCATGGCAGAGCATGGGCCAGCACGTGCACAGGCTGAACAGACACTGCTACCAAATTTCTCCCATAGGCAGTGCAGGGACACAGACGCAGTGAAGCGCCAATCAAGACACTATTCAAAGAAAAATCACTGTGTTTCATAATTACCTTTCCCTTTGTTGCCTTTTTCTGTACCGTTTTATTCCCTATTCTCCTTCTCACACTCAACTTCACCATCATGGCACCTTACTGTACCTCTCTCTAGCAAAACAAACAAGCAAGCAACTATCTTTGAAGTCAAGATCAAAGCTGACTGTATATTAGCTCACACTCTACAAAAACACTCCTTTGAGCAGTGCAAGTGCTAAGAGAAAGTGCCTATCACCTCAGTGACACAGCACCAAAACAGGCTTGAAACAGCTGATGCGGGAGTTCTGTTAAGTCATCAAAAGTACACTCACCAAGGCAATGGCCCATTAAAAAGGAAGAACTAAAAATAAAGGACTACAAAGTTAACTTACACAATTTAGTTTCTAAAGCACAAGGTAGCTAGGTTTTATTGGATGGATTACAATTGAGCTGCTTTTTCACAAGAAGTAACAGAAGAAAGAAAACACAGTGAACAGGACAGATGTATGGTGAAACAATAGGAAACAAGGTCAACAGGCACATTCAGGAGCTTAATTTTGTTTTAAATTTTGTGGATATATATATATTGATGGCTACCCTTCCTAAAATGAAAAGCTCAGTATATCAAGGCTCATTGTGAAAAATAATCCACTTCAGTCTGCACAAGAAACAAAATCAGGCAATTCTTTCAGAGGCACAATGAAAAACATGCACAAAATGCAGCTTGAAGACAGGCTGGAAAAAAACCACTCATCCATGTTGAAGAGGAATCTTTCCTAGGTGAATGCTGTCAGGTTTTCTAAAAAATACACTTTCTTTTAAAAAAAAAAAAAGTTTTCATGTTTTTAGCACTCATGATTAAAAAGACAATCTTCCAAAAGCAAAATGAGATTGAACCAGTGCAGTGCTGTCTGCCTAACTCACAGGAGAGCAGACTCATAGGAACCTAGAAAATATTACACTCAGTCACACCAACAGTATATCTAATATAATATCCTGCTTCTGACAGTGGCCAGCAGCAGATGCTTCAGAAGACAACAGAAGAAATTCGGCAGTAAACAGATTTGTGATAATCTGTCCCACGGAAAGTCTAATCTTAACTCTTAATAGTTAGAGATTGGCTTTAACCCTGAAGAATGAGGTTTTATATTCCTTCCAAATCTTTTTAGTAATAACTGTTATAAATGTGGATGTTCTTGTTACCAATAAAAATGTCTAATCCTTCTTTGAATCTTGTTGAACTCTTGGCCTCCATAATATCCCCTGGATCGGGAAAAGAGCTAAGTAGCAGCCGCAAGGTAATAAAGAGCAGACTGTTCACAGATACGGGTAGACGAGAAATGAATGTTTGGGGGATGGGAGGCAAGCACATACAGATACAAGAATCTCATTATTATTAAGGTAAGCCATTTCATAAGTCTATTTTTTTCTGTTGGGATAATTTGCTTTTATAGGAATTTTTCAAGGCTTGTTAAACAGATTTAATTACAGCTGGTACCAAGAAAGTGATGGTAACTCTCAAGTTGTATTGCATAGGCTGCTTAAGATGTATAGTTATTAATAAAGCTCTGTGTTTGTCACGGAGGTCACAGATTCCATGACCTCCATGACTTCTGCAGCAGCCCAGTGCAGCTCGCCCAGGAGCTGCCGGGGGAGCAGCTCAGGCAGCGCCTGGGCCAGTTGCCCTGGCTGTTGCTGGGATAGTCTAGGGTCCTCACACCCTCCAGCAGCAAGAGTTTGAATGTGGGGCGGGGCTTGGGGCTGGGGATTGGGATGCAGGGCAGTGCTTACCTGGACAGGAGGTCCCCTCCCTCAGCTCCTAGGTCCACATGCCGCCTCTGCCTGCAGGCACCACCCCCACAGCTCCCATTGGCCACGGTTCCCAGCCAATGGGAGCTGTAGAACTGAGGCTGGGGCGGAGACAGCACATGGAGCTAAGAGCTGGAGGTCGCTGCTTCCCAGAAGCTGGGTAGGAAACCTGCCCCAGCCCTACCAACCTCTCCCTCCCAGCACCCTGTAGCGCCCCCCAACCACCCGTGGCATTCCCCTAAGCACCCACAGCACTTTCCCCCTTTTGTCCATGACTTTTACTAAAAATACCTGTGACTAAAACGTAGCCTTAGTTATGAACTACTGGTCTCACTGCAGATAAATTTATAAATGGACTTCAGTACAAACCAAGTCCCAGACAGTACACAGTGAGGATTAACATCTCAAAGTTATATGTTTCTTTCTGAAGTTTATGGGATTTTTTTTAAAGGCTCAATCATCCAAAAATGATCTAAAGCCAAAGTTTTAGACCCTGAAACAAGAGAACTGAACTGCAGTTGCATTAAACTGTTCATGGATTGTTTTAGTTGTGGATCAATAGTATGTTAAATAGTTGATATATGTTTAAAATCTGAACACTTGTGGACGAGAGAGCAATGCACAGATTTACAACAGAGCAGGGAAGATTTCTTCCCAGCTGTATATAAGCTAAGCTAAGTGTGCTATGGAAAAAGAAAGTGGTAGAGGTTTTTCACTACCTAACTTGTCCTTGATTAAACCTGTATCCTTCCTCCAGTGTTATACAATTTTGGCCATGGCACACTATATACATCTCCCATCATTGAGAAACATATGCATACTTGTCCATTTGGAAACTAAAATCATCCTATGATTAATACCGCCACCATTGTTGGAATAGGGAACATAAGTCTCCAGACTTGCTCTGAAACTCAGGTCTTTAACACAGACAGTCTGCCAAAGCTCAAAAGTCTCTCACAAACAGAAACTGGTTCAATAAAAGATATTACCTCAGCCCCCCTTGTCTCTAATGGTGCCCAGAGGAAAACACAGATACCCTGTGTACCTGCATTTATTTTATTTTAAGGCTGAGAAGATAGACCACCTTTCTCCTTATGCATTTTGATACCATACTTTTGAATCATTAATAAATGGCTTGCTTTGACCAACTTCCCTGGTTAAATAAAAACTTTACAAAATGTAATAGCCCAATTTGGAAACTGAATATTCCCAATATTTACCAATATGTGTTGAAAATCAAGTAATTAAGACAGATTTGCCAAGTAGAAAAAGGTTATGAGCAACAAATTTGTGAGGTCCAACATGCTTTAAAATAATTATGACTCCATTTCATAGTGAACACTAATGTACATCATGATTCAAACCTAATTCTTCCTATGCTTACTGTACCAGTGGAAACACATTTTTACTAAGCTGCCATGCCAACATAAACAATGAGGAAACATACTGGAAACATTCCTAAAATGTAAACCTCATTTTCCCTACAACATTCATCCTTAAACTAGTCTGTGAAATAATCCTTTTACTTTAAAACCTCAAGTTTAAATACCTCTATTTTTCAACAAAAAATAATTTGAAATAACTATCTTCAGTTGTTTGGTAATGTAACTATCTCCCCGGGGAGGAAATATACATTAGATTAACTCATACTTTCACTTTGTATTTGCTGAGGATTCTCTCTTTCATTCGTGTAAACAAAAAGCAACTTTTATGTGCATTGGCCAACATTTTCAAGATTGGGTGTTTAACGTTAGGCCATTTGCAATGGTAAATTAAGTTGTTCAGGACATGTTTCACAATAAATAAAAATAACATTCACACTTTAATATGGTTTTCAGACACATAAATGGAGAGGATTAACAAATATTTCACTTGAGGAAAATAAGCAATTAAAAACATTATTACCTCTACTTAAAAAAATACAAGGCTCTTCCTCTAACTTGTTTTGTACTCACCATTCTTTCGTTCGTTGAGGGGAGGTAAGTACTGGCTAGGCTGCAATGAGAGTTCCTGAAATTCATGAGCAACTGCTTCACTATGAGGACTAGGAGCAAGATTTGTTAATGATCTTGAATCATCCTCAGTGTCTGCTGTCCCTAAGTGGTCCATTGTGTCCAGGCAACTGGCCTCTTAATTACAGCACGTTGATGAATCTGGTAAGAAAAAAGGGGAAAATATAAAAACATCATGCAACTATATGCAAATATTCAGTAGTCAAAACAATTATTTAATGCTTAAGATGTTATGAGGCTTTGAATATTTTATCATAAAAGACAAATCTGAAGATCTCCCTCATAAAACCTTCTGGATGACAAATAAATAAAAACAATGGTGAATAGTTCCTTAATACAAAGCTCTAAGACAATGGTTCTCAATTCATGGTCCCTGGACTAGTGATTATCTGTGGAACACTTGCTGGTGGTCTGTGAAAGTGATAGGTGATGTAGTGGTGGTCTGTCTCCTGGTTTTCAGTTGCTATATTTAAAAAAGCTAAAATATATATAAAATACTTTCCTAACATTACTTTTCCACATGAACAATTTCTCTAATTGCTACAGGAATGTTTCACAACTGAAAAGAAGATGGGAGACTGTTCACGCAACACTCCATATTTTGAAGTCATGGTCCACACTTCGAAAAAGGTTGAGAATCCCTAGTTTAAGATATTGCTTCTTACATACCCCCACAGATTTTGTATCTATAAAGATTTATCATATTGTCAGTTATGCTTTGACTTTTTGTTAAGAAGACATTGAAAGGATTTTTTAAAAAGTTGTTTTAAGTTTAAAAGTCCTCCCTCACACACTTTTTTTTGGCTGCTTTATGATATATAAAAAAGAAGAATTAGTTTTCCTACTTCTTATTTGACTTGGACCATGTGTACATCACAAACTTTGGTCAACACAAATTACATCCGCAAAAGCTGCCAAAGTTTATATGTTGCTTGGGTTCATGCACACTTGTGTCAGCACTGCATGTACTCACCAGGAGTATTTGTGTCAATGCAAAGTGCAGTACACCGTAGTCGGTATCCCAGTATGCCATGTGCCACCATCTGGCACAACGCCTTTTGGGAAATTTTCAGTGTGTTGTGGGATAAAAATGACTTGCCATGGGATCTCTGGGAGCTAGGTGTCAACTTCTCAGCATGCAATATTCTCCATCTTATGTCATTCATATCCCATAATTTTTGTGCCTTTTTGAAAAAAATCCCACAAACCTGAAGAGCACTTTTTGGGATCTGTCATTTCTAATAAAAGCCTGCAGCCTGCCGAGCTCTGCACTGTTCTCATGTACTTTGCAAATATAGGATGCACAATTTTCCTGTATTTGCAGATGTACAAGCACTGTAATGATGGGGGAACATGATGACTTCTTCAAGGACTGTTTTCTAAAGTACACGGGGAAAAATAATTCATTGTTGTTGTTGGCATGTATGGAACAATTACAGACCATGCAGCATCACTTCTGGGCCAAAGAAACTAACACTGACTGATGGGATTACATTGAAATGCAGGTTTAAGATGATAAGCAGTGGCTGGAGAGCTTTCAGATGAAAAAGGCCACATTACTGGATCTGTGTGCTGAGCTCCCTAGCACAGGGACAGCCAGAATGAGAGCTGCATTAACAATGGAGAAGTGAGCGGCGAGATCCTTTTGGAGTTGAAAAATCCACAGGGGATTAGCCCTGCTTTGAGCACGGAGTTGCACTAAATGACCTCCTGAGGTCCCTTCCATCCTGATATTCTATGATTCTATGTCATTGTCATCCAAACGAGTACGGCATTAATCATTTCCTGCTATGCAGGACTGTCATTCTCAGCAATATGGATGGATTTGCAGCAATGCAGTTCCCAAAGTGGAGCTGGGCAATAGATGGCATGCATATCCCTATTTTGGCATCAGTACACCTTGCCACAGGATACTTCAACAGAAAGGGCTACTTGTCTACGGCTACGCAAACATTGGTGGATCACTGCGGATGTTTCCACCGATATCAGCTTCAGCTAGTCAGCAAAGTGCCTGATGCTCACTTTAAGAACACAAGACTGTTCAGCAAGCTGCAAGCCGAAACATTTTTTCCTGACTGGCAAATTACCATGGGTGATATTGAAATGCCAACAGTGATTCTGGGGACCCAGCCCTTGCTCCCTGGGCTCATGAAGCCATGCAGTGGCTACCTCGACAATACCAAGGAAAGACTCAACTACCGGAACAGCAAGTGCAGAATGACTGTTGAATGCACTTTTGCTAGACTGAAGGGAGACTGTGGTGTTTACTCACTAGACTCGATCTTGGTGAAAAAAATATCCCCATAGTTATAGCTGCCTGTTCAGTCCTTAATAATAGCTGTGAGGCAAAAGGGAAAAAACTGCAAGCAGGGTAGAGGGAGGAAGTGGATTGGCTGCCTTCTGACTTTGAACAGCCAGACACAAGGGCCATTTCAAGAGCCCAACCTGGTGCTAGTGGATTGAGGGAGGCTTTGAAAAAGCACTTTAACGGTCAACCAAAGTAGTGTCCTGTGCTGGACTGTTCTCTGGGGCTGGGGTTTTGAGTGCTGATTGGAACAGTGTACTGCTTGCTGTTCATTTATAAATATGCTGTTCATTTATGCTGTACATTTATAAATATGACTGAGTATTTTCCTGAACCTAAGAATCATCTGTTGCTTGCTGTACATTTACAAGTACTGTTTGCTTGAGTAGGGCTATGCATTCTGCAATATTTACTGTGAACTAATAACGATAATTTGATTCTCCAAAAATAGAACTTGAGTGGAACAGAAGAGTGGAAATACAGTGTAAAAAAACAATGTGCAAAAAATACAGGTAATGTAATACACATTTTAAACATAAATTAACAGAGTGGAACTTTAAAACTGGAAAGGGAGTAAATATTTTGGTCCATTTGTGAGCTCAAATATAGCTCACTGTGGCCCACGCATCAGTTGTGGCCCTCACAGGTCAGTGTATGACAATATGGGATTTTCTGTGCAGTCCCTTGCCATGGAGTGATAAGGATAAGGATGTGGCCTGTGATGCCACAGTGCATGTTGGGGTGTGTAGGGAACAGCAATCATGGATTTTTCCAAAGACTGCAAAGGTGGGGAGTCTCGGATTTCTGGACCTATAGGTCAACCAGGGTCTGCAGCATTTGGGTCTGTTGCCCAAGAAGACCCATTATGTCCTGGTGCATCTCCCTCTCCTTTTCCTGCTGGGTTTCCTGGGTCTTTCTCCTGTCCTCACTTTACTTCTCCATGCTGTTGGTCATACTGGCCATCCAAGCCCTTTCCTCAGGGTCCAGTGTATCACTGGCTTGCAGGATCTCTGAGACCACATCCTCCCTAGTCCTCTTCCAACTTCTCCTCATCAGGGTCAGGCATTCTGTGGGTGTAGAAGGTGGGCACCTCTCAAGGCACCTCACCATGACAAATGCTGCTGATAAAAACAGACAGATGTGCAATTGGATTTACAGTCATCATGGAAAGGGAAAAATAAGTTTCAAAACTCCATTCCCTTATTGACACTTCTAATAACAAATGCTTATTAACACTATAGCTTTGGAGTACCATGCCATAGTGAATATGGGCCTGCCAGGGGCAATGGAGGGAAGGCTGTTCTGTTACATTTCAGTCCTTATTCCATGGGTATGAGTATAGGGCAATGGCATTGAATACTGGCACTATATTCTACAGGTGATGATGGTTTTAACTGATACTTTACTCCTAAGGGTCACAAAGACACAGATAATACTGCTGCTTCTGGCGTCACAAAGCCACCCAGGTTCATATACTGCTGGCCTGTTTACTGCAACGGTTCCAGTTGAGCTCATTGCAGAGTGGTGTAAAAAGGGTCCTACTGCAGAGGAAGAAATAAGGCAGCCATCCACAGAAACTTTTGGGAGAGGATTGTAAAGTATCTCCATGAAAGTTTCACCAAGATGTTTCAGAAGAACACAATGTAATAAACCAAGTGTTCTGCCTACCTCCCACCCTTCAACCCAGCAAGAGAATGAAAAACAGCTGCCAACTCTCTCTCTCTCCTTGTATGAGTAAAACAAGGAAAAGTTGATAACTTTGTCTTGTTAACTTGGCGGTGGGCTGGCATCAACTTTAAATTCAAACATTGTAAGGAAAAATGCTTGCACACATTTACCTGAGTTTCCTTCCCCTTCATCGGGCTCATCCACACTTGCTTGGTGGTAATGGCTAGATGGTGAGTGTCAAATGGGTCCTGCCTCATTGGATAGCTGGAACCCCATAGAGTGTATCCTTCTTCCTCACAGTTCACAGCCAGGGTCTCTGTCTCCTCAGAGATATCCACAGTGTTATGCAGGGTGCTGGTGAGGTCTCCGTTAATATAGCATGCAGCTCATTGTAAATGTGGCAGGTGTGCCGCTCAGCACCAGATCTATTGTTAGCTCCCTGGCCTTGTGGTATGCCAAGCAAAGTGCCTTCATTTCACAAGGCTCTGCTGCTGCTACTTGTCATAGCCCTTTGCCTGCATCCCATTTGCAATCTTGTCATCGATGTCCACATTTCTATGACTGGTCTATAGTGGTGCTTGAATAGCCTCTTCTTCACAGACCCAAGGCCTCCTGCCTACTCCAGGCAGCAACACATCTAATGTGTGGTGTTGGCATGGCTGGTTGAGCAGTTGCAGACAACAAGGGAGAGCTCCTAGGTGTGCTCACTAAGGTGGGCAACCAAAAACAAAGAATTTCAAAAACACACACTATACTTTAAAGGGGGGGGTGCATCACTTCCAGTCTCTGTGACTGCACCCACCACCAAGAAGTGCAGTTGCCACCTGTGACCAGAGCTGTCACTGTCATACAGAATGGGGCACTGTGGGACAGCTACTGGAGGACTGTTGGGGTCAACACAGGTCAAAGAGCATCTGTGCTCACTGTGTGAATCTCAGTAGATCAACCATGGCTCTATATTGTTCAAGGAGGTGGTTTTACTGCATCACTGTAATGAGGCACTTACATCAGCAGGAAACAAATTTAAGTGTAAACTCATGCAAAAATATGTCATTCCAAGGCAACTTACATCACCCTAAGTTTTGAGTGTAGACAAAGCCTTAGAAACTATAAGCATGTCCACTCTGACTCTTCCCTGGATTTGCTGGAAGAATTCTTGGAGGGTGGGAAGGTGGGGCTCAGACGGTTACTGAGCTCTTACATCTTTATTGAACGAGTAGCACAATGAAACTTTTATCAAGACAACCTTTCGGCCAAGTGCTCATTACAGTGGAGTTGAGTACGCATTAACAAAAAAAAAAAAAGTTTTAAATAGGCTGACTACAAATCCTTTTCTCTCTCAATTGCTCAGCTTCTAGTTTCTTGCTCTATCATAATTTCTTATTCCAGCATAGAACATTCAAGAAGAGACAATATAATTTCCAATGTAAAAGAATAGGAAGAAAAAAATAGTTTTAGACCAGACCCCTTTCATGCTATTTTACATAATATAGAAGCAAAACAGGACTTTTTCTCTTTCCAGCACATCTTTAGAGAATGTGCCTTATATTTGGAAGGATGCTTAGAAAGCTCATTAATTGAAATCTTTGTACTACTTTAGTACTACCATAGTACTACTTTGAACAATAGCCAAATGATAACCATTGCTATCATTAAAATTCCTAAACAAGTTTCCATTATACTCCCACATTTTCACTCACTCTTAACTTTCTAAAACTGTCACTTTTGGACTCTCTCTCTAAATATACTTATTTAAAGTTGAGCAAAATCCCTTTAGCCTTTCTTGAGTTCTGAAAAGGTGAGAAAATACAGACATATTTTTTTTAATACATTCTTCCCCAAATAGAACTCAAAACCAGCTGAACATTGAAACTTGATCTGTGCATAGTTCTCAGCAAGAAGATCAAATTCAGAAAAAACGCTGGGTAATAAAGTTATTGGGCATTAAAATATCACTAACTTTTTTGAGCATCGATGCATATTATCCATCCCCAGCTTCACAGATACATTGTATAATGCTAGCTGGTAATATCACAGAGCATGGGAGCCTAAAATTCCTATGAAACTTGTTGTGGATCCTATTTAAGTGAGCACACAGACTTAAAATATTTAAAACTGATTTTCCTTTGTAAGCAGCCTACGTTAAATAAAGGTGAATTAACTCCATTCTGATAACTTGGAGTGTGGCATACTTTTAATTTGCGCAATATCCTCCAAAAAACCTAACTCCTCTTTTTAAGAACAAAAACAGGAGAAAAAAAATCAATTATTAGATGTAATATAACACTTCACATCCCCAAAACACTGTATAAGAGTTAGCAAATGAATCCCCAATAGCTCTCTCTCTCTTATAAAGAAAACTATGGCTATGAAAAATTACAAATTCAACAATTTTATGGTGATTGCAGCAGCTACTCACTGAACAAAGTTCTGCAAATCCTAAACTTTCATTTAAAAAATAAATTAGGAGTCCAATCCAACAGAAACATAAGATCCAATCCTGAAAATAAAAATCACCTGGACAGACTCCTGTGGCTATGACAAGCCCCCATGAAGTCAATGGGGCATTCTAGAAGCATTGTAGTCCACCCTAGTTTCTTTTTTGCTGAGAACCAGTAATATCCAACCAAACAACAGAAGCAGCAAAGGTTGTAATTCACTGCAACTCTGTTCATGCTGTTCACCTCAATGAAGCATGGCTGTCAAGTTCTATTCAACTACATGTGGCATTTTATGGAATTTATAATGTATTTTGCATATTTTCAAAAAAAACTGCATATAATCTACTTTCAACTTTTTTAAAAAAGTGCCAGTTTAGCACTGGTGAAAAGCAACCCTGGTGAATGAAGCCCTCTGTTCATCTACATACTCAGCCTTCTCATACATGCTGCCAGCATGTATCAACCTTAATCATGTGAACTGATTCTTGTAATGAGGATTATAGCTCATCAGAGAACAATTGCTATTTTTTCCCTTTCAGAACCTTAAATCAAACTGAAATCATTACAGTACTTCATACTGTGCAAGAAACTCCCGAAGGAAAAGGGGGTGACAAGGAGGTAATAGGACACATGGGAGCAATGAGGAAAGCAAACTCATCAGAATATAGGAGCTAATAGGGAAGGCATTTACACAGGAGCTAATCTGGGGAGAGGAGAGCTAAAAGAGAGGTAAAGTGGGAAACTCGGGATCTAATGGGTTAAAGGGAACCAGGAACCTCATGGTGGAAGAGGATCTAACAGAGGTGAAAGGTTGGGGACAGGTATAGAATTTGACTGGCTGCATAGACAAAGCTAATGGGAATCAAGGAAACGGGGACCTCAACTACCCTCCTCCCCATACCGAGTTTACTGGGTCCCACTCCCACATCATCAACTGACCACCACAGTTTGTGCTAACTGACCGATGTAACAGAGGCATTTAGAACAGCATGGGCTATGGAAACAATTACAGGAAATCCTCTCCCCTCTGCTCCTCTCCCATATTAACTTACTTTTACATCACTGGCAGCTTTTATTCAGACTTATATGAAAACAAAAGATGGGATGATAAATAACTTTTCAATTTCATAGTCTGCAGTGCTCCCATGGCAGAGTTAACATTGTATATAGGAAGCTCCAACAGCAGATATCCTTCCTGTAACAAGATTAAGGTTACTTTGAAAGCTTCATTTTTTCACAATTTGATTCCCTTGGACCTGTCAGTTTTAAACAGATGGAATGTCTTGTGATTAAGGCATAAGACTGGGAACTGGGAGATTGGGCTCATACACCCAACTCTGTCACAGACATCCTGTGAGAATTTGGACAAGTCTCTTCATGTCAATGCATCTCAGTTTACCCATCTGTGAAATGGGGTGTGCAATTTATCTCACCAGGGAATTATGAGTAACTCACCAGTGACTGTAAAATGCTATCTAGCTATTCTATATGGACCTTGTCACTGAAGTATCTGAACACTTCTCTATCCTCATATGAAAAGTACTAAATATTTAGAAGTGCTAAATATTACTAGTATTGAATATTTACATAAATCATAATTTGGTATTCCTTAAGTACTAAGATGTAATCATACTATTGTGATAAGTTTCTAAAACAAAACTATTCTGAATCCAAAACCCCATGACTTTATTTTAAAACAACAACAGAAAAATCTATCCTCACATGTAACAATGTTATTTGACAATTTAATTTAATCTAATTTTCTCAGAATAAAAAGGGCGGGGGTGAAGTGGAAGATGCACAGAATTAGTACCACCAGCTTTGTTACAATTGAACTGCGGGGAGATTCAAAAATTCAAACAGGTACTGTAATTTCATATCATAACCTGTAAAGAGGAAACACACAAAGTGAATTTTACTTTTATGGAGGAGAATTTCCTAGTGAAAGAAAATAATGTCAGATACCACCTTCCACCACCTTCAAAAGGTCAAGTGGAGCTCAACTCCTTTATATGTTGGTATATTTCCCACCCCACACAAATGTTTAAAAGCTCAGGAGTATTTGAGATTATACTGGTCACAGGGTGATACTGGGCCTTTAAGAGTTGCCAAGGAGCAGGGACTGTAGAAATTCCTGGAAGGAAGCTGTAGATGGTAGGTATTGGGAGGAGCAATCCCACTTCCTAACTAAAGGTAGGATGTGAAGTACCTGCACAGTTTTCTTGCTATGCCGTGATGTAGCTGTTAAGTTACTCTGCACCCTACTGTGTTGATCTGTGCTGTTTGTTGTGGATCTACGGGCCATGTCCTTGCTACTTCTTCATCCCATCTGCAAGTTAGGAGCTCTGAGAACACAGTAGGTTTCAGTCTCCCTTACGTATTTTCCCTGCATCATTGAGCCTTCTCCCTGAAAAGATCTGAGGGACTGACCTTAACAGAGTTCACACCATTGTGATTAGGTATTTTAAGTAGGGCTGTCGATTAATCACAGTAAACTTATGTAATTAACGCAAAAAAATGAATTGTGATTAAAAAATTAATTGTGATTAATCGCACTCTTAATCACACTGTTAAACAACAGAATACCAATTGAAATTTATTAAATATTTTGGAGGTTTTTCTACATTTTCAAATATATTGATTTCAATTACAACACAGAGTACAAAGTGTACAGCAGTGCTCACTTCATATTATTTTTATTACAGATATTTGCACTGTAAAAATGATAAAGAAATAGTATTTCAATTCATCTCATACAAGTAGTCTAGTGCAATCCCTTTATCAAGAAAATGCAATTTACAAATTTTTACAAACAGATTTTTTTTTTGTTACATAACTGCACTCAAAAATGAAACAATGTAAAACTTTAGAGCCTACAAGTCCACTCAGTCATTGTTCAGTCAGTTCACTTCTTGTTCAATCGCTCAGAAAAAAAAGTTTGTTTACATTTACTGGAATGGTGATTGGAGCATGAAGGGATATATAAATCTTCAGCGCCTCTGGTAGGTAAATATCTTGTGACGTTGGCTACAACAAATGTGATGAGAATGCCTGGTCTTACCTTCAGGTGCAAATGTAAACAAACCTGTTTGATCAATTGGCTGAAGAAGTAGGACTGCGTGGACTTGTAGGCTCTAAAGTTTTAAAGTTTTACATTCTTTTATTTTTGAATGCAGTTATTTTTTGTACATAATTCTATATGTGTAAGTTCAACTTTCATGAAGGGGTAATAAAAATAATATAAAGTGAGCAATGTACACTTTATAGTCTGTGTTGCAATTTAAATCAATGTATTTGAAAATGTAGAAAATACCAAAAAACGCTTAAATAAATTATATCTATTTTTAACAGTGCAATTAATCATGATTTTTTTCTTGTGTGATTAATTTTTTTAACTGCTTGACAGCCTTAATGATAAGACATAAAATATTCAGCCGTAACTTTGAATTTCTTGGGTTTAATAACTTTACCTAAGACAATATTTACACATAGAATATATACTGCTTTCACCATACCAACACAACCCCGCAGCATGGATACAGCTAGACGTGTAGAGCTTGTATGAGAAGGTGGCTAAGTTACCTCAGTATAAGGCACGTCAATAGCGGTATAATTATTTTGGTATAAAATAAACCCTCAACCCCCTTCCCGCCCCCCAACTGAAATAGTTACACTGCCTGCTATAAAATCTTTGTGTAGGCTAGACCACTGATCCTTAAAATACAAATTAGGGGGTTTATTTTCTATTTCTTAAAAATAAAGAGGAAAAATAGATCCACATGTATTTCTAAAGTGTTAATTAACACTGTAACTAGGTACCACACACAAATCAAAGTATTCTATTGTATGGTTCAAACTGTACCAAAGACTCCTCCCCACTGTAATCAAGTGGAATCAATATTAATCTTTGACTTCTGGAAAAAAACATTGCTAGTCTGTTACGACTCTTATTTGCGGAAGTCATATTAGAGAATTGGGGCCTGTTCTGGGTCTTAGAAATGGCAAGACTTGAGCTCATTCTTACCTCCAGTGGCTGTGTGTTTCACAGCCAAAGGGTTTCTAGTGCACAAGCTCTTCGCGCAGTCTCCTGGAAAGTCTCCCACAAGGATGGTTAGCTTACAGTGTTCCCACTGACTGCAGCTGCCATCACAGATTATAAAGGGAGAGGCTCTCTATTTGTAAAGGACCTATCTTCAATTCTGCTTGACACAAGACAGTAGTTGGTCTTAATGGTTTAAATACACTAGTACTAAAATTCACCCAGAAAAAAGAGAACCTAACACAAGAAAGAAGAAGAAAAAAAACACAGAGAAAGAAAAACAATTTAGATTTTCTTATTCATGTATTTTTCTATAACTTAAAAGGAGGAAGTTGAAGAAAAACATATCGATATATAATTATGTGTGATAAAATGAAGAACTGAGCTACCAAAGTGTGCATAGCCCATCAAATATTCATTAAAATGTTTTGATCATACTATTAACAATCTAAAAATGGGTGGATTTTTTGGGATAATATTAAATATAAAATCATAGAGCAATATCCACCTTGGTATTTATTAAATTAACATAATTATTTCTTTAAATGAACTAATGTTTTCAGTATTTCAATCACTATTCATAAGTATTTTGTTTGGAATTAGTACTCTTAACCAAAGGTACAATGAAGTTCTACATGCTTCATAAAATGTCTTTTGCCTTCGGGTTTGACATTTGATTTCTCTGAAGCAAAGTTTCTCTATTCACCCACCTGCTACAGAGCACGACATTATTATGTAAGACACTACATTATTATTTATTTCTCACTATCATGAATCAAATTTAATTTTTTAAGTAGTACTGTACTAATACTTCTAAATTATCAGATTACAGCTTCAAAAGTATTTTCTTGCCTCAAATTCAGTTTTATTAACAGCAAATCTTGGCTAAGAATGAAATATTTTAACGTATCTCACTGGTGCTATACTTTAGAACTGAGTTCAGTATTGGTTCAATTTTTCAATTTTGCATTCTCATACCTGATACTTTTAAATAGAAGTCTAATAAACTAATGAATGGAGTTTAGACTAGTTCATATTCTCTCATTTGGGTCTACAGGCATAAGGGTTTCCTTAGCATATGGTACAAGCCATTGCAGCCCCCCTTATCTTCCTGATGGAAGATTGAGTAATAAACTCCAATCAGCTGAAACTCAGAGTTTCATCTCTCCTGGCAATTTATTCCTAGGTGACAATGGGGCCCAATGATTCTTACTGCATGCTTTCACTACTAGTTAAGCAGTAAAAGCATGCCGTAAAAATAATCTGAAAATCTGTTATTCGTTAGCATGCCAACCTCATATTTGTACTTATACTAGGACTTAAATATCTGTAAACAGCCTTTGGAAAACATCTGTATAATCCTACATGGATGTTATTTAGACTTTGTATTTTCTGGTAAAAAAAAACCTTGAAAAGCATGAGAGAGTGCATACGGCATGGGCAGCAGATATCAGAGGCTGGGGGAAGCTGTGCCCCCCCAAATAGCCCTGCCCATGCCCCACCTTCAGGCGCCTTCCTGCTGTTCCTTCACACTGTCTGCTCTTCCCTAGCCCAGGCTGGCTGGCATAGGCCACCAGGACTTGGCAGCTTGTGCTGGGGCCATGCTGCCTGCCTGGCACTTGGGTTAGCAGCTCACCCAGAGCTCCGAGGATGGGGCTGCTGCAGCCGCACTATCCAGAGCTCTGGGGTTGGGAAGCGGAGTGGGGGCTCTGGGCTAGGCTCCTCTGGGGGGAGTGGGGCCTTGGCCAGAATGGGAGGAGTCAGGGGCTAGCCTCCCCCAATGGCAGGCTCACCAGCCACCCATGACACACAGAACATGTGGCACATATAGTCAAAGTAATGCACCTGGACTGTAGAAACAAAGAAAAGAATGAAATCCCTACTACTTTATTGAAAACACTACTGAAGAAGCCAAATGTAAGAAAAACTTTGAAATAGCAGGGCAGAAAAAAGAGAGCGTTTTATTGCCTCAGACTTACAAAAACCCATCCAACCAGTTTATCATGCCCATAAAACAAAATGATAAGCAAAAATAAGTATTTGTTTCCTCTCTGGTATTCAACAAACTAGCAGCTACTTGACAGCTGAAGAATGCACTTTATATCAACAAAACCACATTGACCTTCAGACAAGCAGTTTTTAAAAGCACCCTCTTTTGCTTAACTTTGCTAATATTTATTGAAGTTTCACAGAAATATTTGTCTAAGATTTAACATAATTTTGCTGAGCACTATTATTATTTGTATCATAGCTGCAACCTGCTGGGATTGAAGCTTCTTGGTGCCAGGCCCTATACAAATACGCAATAAAAGATGGTGATAGTTTTGTTTTCAAAAAGTATTTAAAAAAGGCACTTCTCACCTCATTACCTTGACCCCCGCCAAACATGCTCTTGCAGTGCTAATTAGCATGGCACTGTGAGTCATTAAAAAGATTAATTATGACAAAGAGCAACTCAGTCAAGTGAATAGTGAGATATCTGTTAAAGAAAATGGAAACAAACTACAAATGTAATAGTAAAGCAGAGGAGAGGACATAAGTATATAGATGGGGAAAGATGATGAAGAAAGAAAGAAAATGGGACATGAAAATGAGATAAATTGACTGGTAATTCTCAAATTCACCTTTTCAAAAGAAAACAGACCCCAAAGCTTGGAACAGATCATACCAATCTTGGATTAGCTGTCCAGACATCAAGACAAATATGTATATGCCTCTACTTACACCTCAGCCATTTTCTCTTATGCTATTCACCAGCAACACTGGATTATGTCCAGAGTTGAAAATATTCACCTGCATCATCTTTTCCTTTTGAATTATCCAAATCATCCCTTGTCAAATTAGGAGTGGGCCTTAGGAACAAATTCAGATGTTATATAATTTCTCAAAACCTGTACCGATAAGTGAGGCAAAGTAAAAATATTACTTATGACAGACTCTGGGGGTGTATCATTTAGAAAGCTTTTCTCTTTGTATTCCTATGACTCATCTATCCCTTTTAGGATTTTGTTTTTTACTGTTGCTCATTTTCTGTAGATAGCAGTCAAAATGTTCTTCCACTCCTTCCTAATTCACCCATGAATCATCCATTACTACAACAATGGTTCAAGAACTACATTGCTCAGATTTTAAAGTCCACACACTGAGCAGTGTAGTTTTAGCGATATCAGACTCCAATGTACACCTGGCCTCTCGGGGCAATGGATTACCTACACTGACGGGAGACTTGCTCCCACTGGCAAAGGTAGGATCTACTCTGAAGCGTTAACAGTGTCACAGCTGCACACGTGCAGCTGCACTGCTCTAGTGTCTGAAGTACAGCCTAAATACATTTCCCAGACCTGAAGATGCTTGAAAGCTTGTCTCTCTCATCAACAGAAGTTGATCCAATAAAAGATATTGCCTCACCCACCCACCATGTGTCTCGAATATTCTGGGACCAACAAAATTATAACATTACTTATATTTAATAGGACTGACAAATGACGTCACATAGGACAGGAAAGAACAACAAGGAACAGAGTTTTTTCAGATGTTTTTCAAATAACCAATTTCATACAATCTACACCCTGTTGTCTGAAGCAAGAATGATTTCAAAAGAAGATTTAATGTAACTACCTTCTTCAATATACTTATATTTGGAAGGTCTCTCCTGCATATCTGTTACACATACTATTATTTACTGTTGAGTTATTTCAGGGGTTTTCAAACTGGGCATAAGGACCCCTCAGGAGATCACAAGGTTATTACTTGGGGAGTCGTGAGCTGTCAGCCTCCATCCCAAACCTAGTTTTGCCTCCAGCATTTATAATGGTGTTAAATATATAAAAAAGTGTTTTTAAATTATAAAGGAGGGGAGGTGTTGCGCTCAGAGGTGTGCTATGTGAAAGGGGTCACCACTACAAACGTTTGAGAAACACTGAGTTATTTGATTCACATCAAGCACCACAATTTCCCAAAACAAACTAAAAGAACTCAAAAAAAAGCAGGGGACATGGGAAAAAACTGCTTGGATGTGCACACTTAAAAGCTGTGCACCTGATGTAGAGGTCAGTATTCTACAGCATGTGATACTTTTAATCTGGGTGTTTCCTCTGCTGTGACTGTTGGGATGGGTTTCAGTGATTTATCTTATTTATTTCCAATGCAAATATTAACCTTCAATAAAACAATAATTGCAGCAATCAGAATGATTTTCCATTTTTCCAGCAACACAGCTGCATCTACACTGGGAGATTTGATCAGCATAGCTTTGTCAATCAGTAGTATGGGTTTTTCACACCCTGACAGGCACAGCTATGTCAACCTGATTTTTAAGTGAAGCCTCAGGCTATGTTTATACTATAGCTTATGCTGGCATAATTTATGTGAATAAACCACCCACCCGCAAGCAAAATAAATTATGCTGACATAAGCACCAGATGGACAGTGGCCACAGTGGACACTGCTGACTAAAAGATTCTGAACTTGAGCGCACGGACCCAATACACCAGGGGTCTTCAAACTTTTTCCTCGGCGACCCCTTCTCGCTGAGGAAAAAGTCGCGCAGCCCCCTGGGGGTATATCCACCAAAATGCCGCCGCAGAAAGCGAAAGCTTCCGCTTTCTGCAGTGGCATTTCGGCGGTACTAAAATAGCCCACTGGGAGTTCGGTGGTCTCCCGGGCGGGATCAGTGGCGGCGCCAGGGTCTCATGCACCCCAGTTTGACGACCACTGTAATACACCATAAGTGCACTATGTTTATGGACAATCGCTAGACAGAAACCCTGCCTTTCAAAGGCCATCTTCAGAATATTTTCTTTTAAAATCTGTCTTATACATTTGTAAATCCCTTCAGTCTGAATAGAATTAATTAGATTAAGGAAAGAGATAAATCCTTTGATAGTTATTTATAGCGAATACAGAACATGTTGATGCTATATATATTCTTTTCTTTATTTTCTGTAGTCATCAATTGGTACTTTGAAACTGAAATCATTTAGATTTAGGCACATTAATTTAAACTCTTCTACAATCCCCCCGCCTCTTTGTTCTTAGTTTTTAGGAAGTGTAACTTGCTAAGCTTTCTTACTATTTCCTGACATCATAGTCTCCTCAAATTCCTATCCCCCCCTCCAAATTAAGTGCATTATTAACTAAGCAAGCCTTTTCAGAGCAGAATTCACACAAAAATCTAATGGAATACCTACTCACATTCATTAAATTTTATTGGATATTTACTGGCTATAAATTATGCCCAGGAACCATTTTTCAGAGTTAAGAGGCAAATTCATATTTGCCTTATTCATGCAAGTAATCTCACCAAAGTCAATAAGAATGCCTCTTTGAATTAAAAATTTAGTGCTTAATATGTTATATCTTACCTTTACTACCTCTTTTCCCCATTATGGATTACTAGATTAATCTATTTTTAATTAAAGTAATAAATGAATTATTGAAGTGCAGAAAAACAATCTAAACTGATAAATGTCCACTTGTTAATTTTGGTTTAAGAAGTATGAAACAATGTGCCTTAAATGCCTAAATTCAGTAGGCTGTGTGTGTAATTTTTTAAGATGATTTATATTTTATGTACAGCAATTGTGAATGGTGCCACTGTAATACAACTCAAATTAGGTCTCACTTGTGCTTTCTTTTGCAAGAATGTTATTTAACAAAACTGACTTGCCTAATGGAATGCACGGATTATAGAACAGAAATACTTTACTTAGCAACAAATTTCTTAAACCCCAGTTCCTGTTTACTATGGTTACATACACGTATAAGAACACTGCTGTGACCAGAAGAAGAACGTTAAAAAATAAACAAACTTTATCCAGAAAATTGTCTCTCTTCTCTATCACCACCATTAGCATTCAGTATCAATTAGAAGATCTCAGATGGCCAACACCAGAAAATTACTTCTTCCAAAATATTCAGTTAGGTCTCGGTAAAAAGTTTGCACAACTTCACTCTTTAAGCAGGTCACCAAAAAGAGAGGTAACAAAAAAAAATAGTCACTTACATTGTAGTAATTGTGGTTCTTTGAGATGCATGTCTATATGGAGTCCATTTGTGCACCCCACGAGTATAATATCAGACTCTTTTAGTCAGCAGTGTCTGTTGGTGCCATGTCTGAGCCCCAACTGCCTTTGCGCACCACATCTGAGGGCATAAAGATGGAGTGATCCCACTCACCCCACCCCCAGTTTCCTCATCAATACAAAATCCCAGAAAAATAGGTTTCCCTTGTAGTCGGAAGGAGGGCAGGTTACAAAATCCATATGGACAGAACATCTCAAAGAACCAGTTACCATAAAAGGTAAGCAACTGTTCTTTCTTTGAGCGACTGTCCACATGGATTCCACTCTCGGAGACTAACAAGCAAGCTGCCCACCCATTGGCCCTTTGCAACTGAGTTGCAGAAAAGCAGGTAGACATTGCCTCACTGCCAGAGATAGCAGGAAGTTTCTGAGAGGCATTTATGCCCTCATCAGGAGAGAGGAACAACACATGAGGACTTCTGAGAGGCACAGATGAAGTCATAACAGATGCTACTGACCAAAGAATCTGATCATGTGCACATGGATACATGTGTACTAGGAGTGTGGACAATCACTTTAAGAAGAACTAATATAACTTGAATGCCTCTGACACAGTTACCTCAGTAACAAAATACATAAAACTGCTTCTGCCTCCAAAGAAGAGAGAAAGGCCTTTAGTTCAGCTGTCCACACATTCTGTTCTGTTCCCCCAGCCTCAAATTTAATTCTTTGGGAAAGCACATTTTGAATCTTATCCAAAGGTAAAGAATGGTGTATGCTAAACGTTAGAAAAGGGACAAGACTGAAACAATCCTATTTTTCTGACCATTCTCTATCCTCCTCAGTAACACAACAACATAGTGCCATAACCTACAGAATATCACTAAAATTAGAATTAGAAAGCAGAAAGACAAAACCCAGGACAACTGAACATATTGATATCTGTCCGAGAAGTACCTTAACTCTGCTCCTTTATTTTCACTTGTGTTCCCCCAACTGATAAAAGAACCCCATTAGTTGCCACATGAAAGAAGTTTAAATCGTCTTTGCTGAATGCATGATTTTTCAATCGCATGATCTTTTGTTATTAAAATTATATAATAGCCTAACCCACCCTTTGGTCCTATATGAGAAATAGGTTATCTTCGGCCTATTTTACATAAAAGTATAGAGTAGAAGTGGCCTATTGCCCATACATTCATGATGGACATGGAAAAAGTTGGTCTTTAACTCATACCTGGAGTGTTAGATATCTGATTCTTACTAGATAGTGAATGGAGTATTCAGCTTATACTCCAATTATGAAGAGATTCTATTGTGGACCATATATGAATGATAATGTGTAAGATGTTGTGGTGTTATGGTTTGTACCATGAAATTGGGGAAGGCAGTGCTTCTGTTCTTAATGGCAGGGTGTGAGAGGAGTGACAGTTAGCAGAAGAGCAAGACAATCTTTCTCATGGACGGTATGGGCCTGCAGCCGATTGTTAATGGTTAGACAGAGAAAGGCAGCTGGGAAAAAGTACAGTTTTAAGATTGCCAAATGACTGGCAGTATGTGTCAACACCAAATGTTTTCAAATCCTCTTGATTCTCAGAGTACTCAAATGCTCAAAATTGTAAAGAAAATAACTTCTCAAATTAGCCTGTGACCTTATCAAAATTTTTGTAAACATTAAGTTTCACCTACTGATTAAACACTATTGATAAAAATTTGACATTTCAGACAAAGCTTTTTTCAGATGCATCTTTACAAAAAAAGAAACAATAGAACACTTAAGAAAAAATGAAGTATACCTATCAAGACAGACTTTTTATCTACCATCCACTGCTGTTGTGTCCTATAAGATTAAACCACTTCTTTGTTTTCCAGGATGTACATTTTAATTTTCAGAAGCAATACAGAGGATATATCATATTATTTTATCATCAGTCAAGAACTATGATCACCACAAATTACTTCACGATAAGATAGTCTTAAGTTCCTCAGGGCATCCTCTAACTCCCAGCTTTCTTAAGTCACATTTCATTGTAGTATTTCTAAATTTAACAGTTAAATTGTTTGGACTCCAACTAAATTATATGAACATAGGCAACAAGCTGCTAATTACTTTAATGTGATAAAACAAAATATAGCTGTGAAATGACTATCCTAAATCTTGTCCAATAATTATGGATAAAAAATAACAGTAGAAAAGAAATACTTTTCAGTGCTTATCTGATTTTAGATCACACCTTTTAAAAGACTCTTAAAATCTGTTCATCTCTTTTCTCAATACTCAAAAAATAAGGTTACAAGGAATTTATAAATATATATTTTAAAATAAGAGGCACAATCATTATTAACCAGAGCTGGGCACTGACCACCTCATTCTTAATTTTAAAAACTGGTTCTGAATAGTTACTAACAAAATGGACACCTATTACGAATGTAAAAGTCAGAGCTTTATTGCAAGTATAGTAAACTAATCCAGCCCTTTAATATAAATAAAGAATGGTGACCTGTATATAGAGCAGCAGTTGAAATAACAACAGCTAGACTTTATTTCAAAAACACTTCATGCAATGACATTTATAACAATACACACATTGTGAAAATTATAAAAACAAACAAAAAAGTTTGCTAAAATATTGTATTTTTATAAATAAATACAAAAGGTAGCACATTTGCTTCCCCTTTCTGCTTTATTTGAAATCTCTTGCATTCTGAAGAATTACTTAATATTTACCATTTGCATTTACATGTTAACTATTATCTAACTGCTAACTTTCATTTGCTTAAACGTAAAAGTATATAAATATCCCATAGCTCGCTTCTATCCAAATTGAAATATTAATATGTGGGAAATGTGCAAACATTTTTAAAGTTTCTGTGCTGTCCTATAATATTTCTATATGACTAATTCAGACAATTTATTATATTACTATGACAGGTTGCACTGCGTTGTCATTTCATTGACTGGCTTTGATGGGTTTGGGGTTTTTTGAGACATCTGAAAGTTTGCCAAGCTGCATAAAATTTTGTTCCATTCTGAGTTTAAAATGTTTCTGCACATAAAATGTTGAAATAAACACTAATAAAACTTAAGACATGTGGCCTTTAAGATAATAAACTGGTAGACTTTATTCAGCCTCCCAACAAAATAGGGATTTCCTGGTGTTGTTCCACACAACTGGACAAAACTGACAGAGTAGTAAAATGGAGATTAGAATAAACAGCATATACAGAACCCAAAATAATCATGCATGTTTCTGTTTTTAACTTCCACCAGCAAAATTATTTTCTTGTTAATCTATTTTGGAAATTCACCAAATGCTAATTAGTAATATTTGGTTTTAATCAATCTGACAATGGTACAGCAATAATGCCTTAGAAGAATGCCCTAAAATAACTGATGTACTGTATAGCAAACTTACATAAGTGTTCTCATGGACTGAAGATGGTTGCAATAGTTCTTAAAATAAGTACTTGTCTTTGGCATTTATTTTTAAACAAGGACATTTTATCTTCAAACGAAGAATGCACATTTCCTGGGCAACATATTAAAAAGGGGGAAAAAGCATATATCCTACAAACTTGATATACTAAAATGTATGTATATGCACTGCAGAACTTTTAGTAAACTGTAGCATTGCCAGTTAGCATGCAGCAATCTAGTGTGCTGTAAATTCACACTCCGGCTTACCAAAGAGTCTCTATGTCGAAAAGCCGCACTTAGTCAATGGTATTTTTTTCCCAAATTTTCAACGATATTTGTGGACAGTTTACATACTGATGAAACTTTTATTTACACTTTATAGTACTAGATTCAACAGATACATTGTCTAAATACTTGCTGGTCAAATGTGGCAAAAAATGGTTTATGTAAAAAATTATTTTAATGAAAAAGTTAACCCCCTCTTCTTAATCTGAATATAACTTGAACATTATCTAAATGCACTTTTTTTTCCCATGAAATACATAAAAGGATTTATCCTCACATTGCCACCTCCTCCGCATCTCACTGGGTGAGGAATATTTACTGAACTGGAAATGGGATAGACAGCCCAGAAAGATGGGGAAGAGGGATAGCCCATGCTTGAGAATGCAGGGCATGGCTGCACCTCTTCCACAGACTGTCTACCTCCCATTGATCAGTAGGAAGAGAGCTGGGAGCTGACTGACCCCACACTACACCACCCCAAAAATTTAAATCTCCTCCCAGACTTTTGGAGCCTCTTGTCCCCTTTAGCTACCCCACCATTCCTCCTCCCCTGTAGCTGCAGCAGAGGAGTGTGTTTTGAGGATACTGTGGATCTGTCATCTGTTTTGGAATCGAGAAGGAATTTTTCCTGTTAGGTCAAATTGGCAGAAGCGCCAAGGATTTGTTCACCTTCCCCAAAGCACCACAGAAGCACAGTTGGGTTACAAGAAGTAGAACTTGGAAATTTAATATTAGAAATTTTAAGGAATGTTTACTTTATCACAACTTGTGCCCAGTGTGGATATAGGCTAAACAGCAAAACTGCCAATCTTGCAATTTTTTCATGAAAGAAGGACTTCAGAGGGTGCTGGAGCTTGCCTCATGATGATGCAAGAAAGCTCCAGGACCTTCAAAAAGTTAATCTCTGCCAGAAGCCTGGGAAGGGGGAAAGGGAATCCTGCTGCATCCCCCCAGGCCTGAGAGAGGTGGGTTAAGAACCCCAGGAGGACAGAGGTGAGACTCATGAGACTGAATTGAGGGTGTGACACTGAGACAGAGAGTGTTAGACAACCGGCAGGCTAAGTGACCCAAGATCAACATTCAATATGTTAGAGAAGTACTGAAAAGCCATTTCCTTGTGCATAGTTTTCTAAGCCATGTTAAACAGATGAGAATTCTGTATTGTTAGAGAGTTAGCGGTAAATACTAATTGTATTAGTCTGTGTTTAACCTTTATCTTACTAGATGTTAACAATGTAACAAATTAGCTAGGGGATGCTAACTCCCCTTTATGTCTTAATTAAACTGTAGTATGCTTGCAGATAGTTCAATTAACCTTAAGATCAAAAATATAAGATATTGGAGGAAATATTACTACTTATATTGTCTTCAGCTTAAATTGTGCCATAATGGAATGCCTGGATAGTTTGAATGGATAATTTTCTTATGTTAATGAATACTACTAGTTTAACTGTGCACACATAGAAAATAGAAGCTTTTAACTTCAAAGCAACACTATACGCTGCCTATTCTTCATCCATGAAGGCCTCTGCTGTGTTATCTGCTGTCAAGAGGCTACCATAAGATGCCAGAGCAATATAAAAAACTCCAGGGCCTGATCCTGTCATCTAAATTCTGCTTAAGCTTGGTCAAGGGAAGCTAAAAATTGCAAGACTGCTCCATTCTGGATTACCCTGAAATTTCTCCTGGAGCAATTTAAACAGACTCCACACATGGACTTCCTATTGGATTACAGTTTATAGAATTAATTCTGAAAGAACTTTCTGCAGTTCAGCATCTTACCATCTCTACTATGAAACTAATCTAAGAACTTTATTCATATCTGTATGTATAATGGTCTTTAGCCATAATAACTCTTCCTTTTTAAAAAATAAATGTCTGTAAGTGTGTATTTGGGTAAAATCTGAAATATTCATTGACCTGGTGAATAACGTGTCCAGTCTCTTGGGATCAGCAGAACTTTATATATTGTGGGTATCTGGGTGGGCGCCCTGGCTAGATTGCTTAAGGGAAACTGTATTTTTGGCTTCTGGGTAAATAATTAATTAACTAAATGATTGGGCAACAAAATGGCAAATGAAGTTTAATGTGGATAAATGTAAAGTAATGCACTTTGGAAAAAAACAACCCCAACTATACATACAATATGATGGGGGCTACTTTAGCTACAACTAATCAGGAAAAAGATCTTGGAGTCATCGTGGATAGTTCTCTGAAGATGTCCACGCAGTGTGCAGCGGCAGTCAAAAAAGAAAACAGGATGTCAGGAATCATTAAAAAAGGGATAGAGAATAAGACGGAGAATATCTTATTGCCCTTATACAAATCCATGGTGTGCCCACATCTTGAATACTATGTACAAATGTAGTCTCCTCATCTCAAAAAGGATATATAGCATTAGAAAAGGTTCAGAGAAGGGCAACTAAAATGATCAGGGGATTGGAATGGGTCCCATATGAGGAGAGATTAAAGAGGCTAGGACTTTTTAGCTTGGAAAAGAGGAGACTAAAGGGGGATATGATAGAGATATATAAAATTATGAGTGGCATGGAGAAAGTGAATAAGGACAGGTTATTTACTTGCTCCCATAATAGAAGAACTAGGGGCCACACATTGAAATTAGTGGGTAGTAGGTTTAAAACAAATAAAAAGGAAGTTCTTCTTCACACAGCACACAAGAATCAGAGGGGTAGCCGTGTTAGTCTGGAATTGCAGAAGTGACAAAGAGTCCTGTGGCACCTTAAAGACTAACTAAAATTTTTTTAAAGCATAAGCTTTCGTGGGCTAATACCCACTTCGTCGGATGCATCCGACGAAGTGGG